>CM021765.1:47051107-47228498 GCA_011076525.1 Nettapus auritus
TTTTTCTTTTTCTTTTTCTTTTTCTTTTTCTTTTTCTTTTTCTTTTTTAATGGAAGTGCAGTTAGTCATTTTTCCTTTTGTAATTGATTTGTCTATGTAGCTTATTATTATGGTAGAATAGCAGATTTTCCTCTATGATCTTCCTCAAAAGAAAACCTGGGGAAAAGCCTGTGTTAACTGTGTGCAGCTGAAGGACTGTGTTCCTCCCTGTCCCCATAACCAATTCAAAGAATCCTGGCAATTGGCAAGCTGGTGAGAACAGACAATTTAGCAATTCAGATTACACTTACAACTAGAATAATTTATCTCTATGTTTCCCACATTGATCCAAGCCAGATGGTTGCTAGATATGCCTCAGAGCATTCTTTCATAGACGAGACTGGACAGCTCAGGTGGCAGGTCTGCTTCTTGTACTGGGGGCCCACAGGCATAGCACAAAAGTAGCTGGAGATGGTGAGTGGGCCCGTGCATTTGACATCCCAGAGGAAACTACCTAGAAGAGTCTGAAGGCAAGTTTAGCTGCTGTCGGTCACCCTGCAGCAGCCATTTGACTTCTGAAAAGTGGATCACATAGGGCTGGTTGAGATAACCTTGCAGCTCCCCACAGCTTTACATCTATATTTGCATCTTCTGTGGCAGTTCAGCTAAAGGAAACCCCTTTGTTTGTGTGGGAGCTTTGACATATGGTGAGGAGTCTTACAAGTACACTGTTTGCAAAAGGATGCTTTGCTTCCAGCCTTCTAAGTCTCAGTTAAAATGTATATATATATATATACACATATATATATATATTTCTGTCTTTCCTAGTCCATGGGTGGGATTTTTTATTTTTTTTTTTACAAGATGAGCCCAGGTCACAGACTCAAAGAATTGCACCTGATGTTTTTCATTGGCTCATCATATGCTTTTTTCATTGGCTCATCATATGCTTATTGGTAAGCCATCTACAAATAAGATAATTGACTGTAATTTGGGGCATCTCATCTGAAGACCTCACTCTCCACCACCAAAAAAATAGACTAATGCATATGACACAAGGATATTGTGTAGAATGAATTCCTGTATCTAACTAGTGAAGAGCTCTTTGCATTTGTAGAGTGCTTGATAATGACTAACTAACATTATTTAATTGTACTTCCTGCCATTAAAACTCCGCTGTCCCAAATTAAACCAAATCAATCTTTCATTCTAACCTGTACATAGAGAGAGTATTTTTTCCAGCCGTAACTGTAACTTGCCATGTGCTCCCATCTGATCCACTTATGAGCTCTTGACAGCAACTTGAGTTCAGCCTCATCTGACTCAGTCAAGGAAGTAGCTCAGGTGTTTCCAGACCTCTTCCAGAACATCTTTGCACACCGGTGTGCATTAAATCCCCATTTTGTTTAATGGGATGATTGTCCCATTTCAAGCAGCTGAGGGGCAAGAGTCCTATTCAGAAAGAAGGGTTGCAAGTTAGAAAAATCACTATGTGCCAAACTCAGCAGGGTGCTTTTTGGGCTGGTAGAAACAAGACACAATGGTCAGTCAGGAGTATCACAAAGCTGCAGGCTGCAGAGTCCTTCTCCAAAGAAGGTACCAGCTTGGTCAGTTCAGTTATATCTAAAAATGGCACATGCTTCATCTCTGCATGCACCAAAGAAAAACTAACTAGGATAACACAGTATTTTCTTTCTTCTTTGTTTCAGTAGCTGGAGTCAAGTTCATTACTCATTTGCTCAGCACAAGTGTCAGAGCAGGCTGTGTGAAGTAGCACAAGAATACCAATCATTATCTGTAATTTCACTGTGATGCTTATTACTGTGTTTCTCAAAAGTGATTGTCTTTATTAGGCAATTTCATGCCCTACTATGTCCTAATGCATCTTGCTGCTACCTTCCATGACTGGAGTGTTGCAGTGGATGGCTACAAACTCTTCAGAAGGGATAGGAAGGAGAGGCGGGGGGGGGTAGCCCTATGTGTTAGGGAGTGGTTGGATTGTCTAGAGCTGAACAATGGTGATGACAGGCTTGAGTGTTTATGGGTAAGAATCAGGGGGAAGGCCAATGAGGCAGATGTCCTGGTGTAGTTATAGATCACCCAGACAGGTTGAAGAGGCAGGCAAAATATTCTATAAGCATTTGAGAGGAGTCTCACAATCACCAGCCCTTGTTCTTATGGAGGACTTCAACGTGCCAGATGTCTGCTGGAAATACAACACAGCGGAGAGGAAACAGTCTAGGAGGTTTCTGGATTGTGTGGAAGGTAACTTCCTGACGCAGCTGGTGAGTGAGCCAACTCGGGATAGTACCCTGCTGGATCTTTTGTTTGTTAACAGAGAAGGACTTGTGGATGATGTGAATGAAGATTGGAGGTCGTCTTGGGCAGAGCAATCATGAATTAATAGAGTTTTTGATTCTTGGGAAGTAAGAAGGGGGGTTAGCAGAACTGGACTTTTGGAGGGCAGGGAATTGAGTGCACCATCAGTAGGTTCGCAGATGACACAAGTGCTGATATGCATGATGGCAGAAGGGATCTGGATAGGCTGGACTGATGGGCCGAGGCCAACTGTATGAGGTTCAGCAAGGCTAAGTGCTGGGTCCTGCACTTGGGGCACAACAACAACCCCATGCAGTGCTACAGGCTGGGGGAAGAATGGCTGGAAAGCTGCCTGGCAGAGAAACACCTGGGAGTATTGGTTGATAGCCAGCTGAATATGAGCCAGCAGTGTGCTCAGGTGGCCAAGAAGGCCAACAACATCCTGGCTTGTATCAGGAATAAGTGTGGCCAGCAGAACTAGGGAAGTGACTGTCCCCCTATACTCGTTTCTGGTGAGGCTGCACCTTGGATACTGTGTTCAGTTTTGGGTCCCTCAGTACCAGAAAGACATTGAGGCCCTGGAGTGTCTCCAGAGAAGGGCTATGAAGCTGGTGAAAGGTCTAGAGAACAAGTCTTGAGGAGTGGCTGAGGGAACTGGGGTTGTTTAGTCTGGAGAAGAGGAAGCTCAGGGCAGACTTATTGCTCTCTACAATTAACTTAAAGGAGGCTATACCAAGGTGGTAATCATCTCTTCTCCCAAGCACCAATTGATAGGACAAGAGGAAATGGCCTCAAGTTGCACCAGGGGAGGTTTGGATTGTGTATTTGGAAAAAATTCTTCACTGAAAGGATTGTGAAGTATTGGAACTGGCTGCCCAGGGAAGCAGTTGAGTCACCATTCCTGGTGGTCTTCAGAAAATGTGTAGATGTAGAGCTCAGGGATGTAGTTTAATGGTGAACTTGGCAGTGCTAGGTTAAAGGTTGTACCAGATGATCTTAGAGGTCTTTTCCAACCTAACTGACTCTACACTTCTATAACTCTGTGATTCAAATATACAGTTTTAGAAGACATTTCCACAAAATCCTTTTCAGTTCCTAAATTAAAAAATTCTCAAAATTCAAAATCCACTGTGAATGTCATTAGGCTTTGGAAACTATAGAACTACTGTGTTTTATTTTAAACTTCATTCCCTGTAAGTATTCAGTTACTTAGAGCAATGTGTGATTGATGATCCTGCAGTCTGGTGAACCCAGTTACTTGTCCAGCACAAGTTCATTTTCGAGGGGTCACAGAGGGAACATATTATCTTAGAAACAATTTTCAGCAGTTTCCCATCTTCTCCTCCTTGTATGTATCCGGGAGTTGTTTCAGCATTGGTTATGCTGTGCTGGAACCCTGTCTCTACCAGCTTGATTCTTGCTCTGGGTGCGCGTTGCATTCTCACTCATACCCTTCCAGGTGCTGTGGTTGAGCTTGCCTTCTAAACCAGAGAGCTTCACTCAGAGTGCTCTGAAGTCAGATTCTCCATTTGTGCTTACTGGGCTTCGCATGGAGCCTTGGGCTACCAGCATCCTATGGCCAACTGCGGAAGCAGCGCAGCCCTCAGCCTGGGCTTCCTGAAGGCAGGCAGAGGGCAGCTTGCCTTAATCTCTGTCATCCTTCTGCCGGTTGTCTTCAGTTCAGCCTGAGTGCCTGCTGGCTGAAGTTTCTGCCACAGGGCATGTGTTTTTACAGTACACAGGTCTTGTTTTAATTTCTCCAAGGTAAATTGCCTGTGGGTAGAAAAAAAAGAAAAAAAGAAAAAAAGAAAAAAAGAAAAAAAGAAAAAAAGAAAAAAAGAAAAAAAGGATCACCTTGAAAAAGCTAATTGTACTTATTAGGTCATTCTAAAGCACAGCCATGAGTGTGTCCTATTTCTGAGCCAGAGGCATGTGGCAGAGCCCCATACTCTGCTCCAGTGCTGGAGGCTGCTCTTGGTGCACACAGCCTGAGGTGGGTGCCCGGGGTGCCCCGCGTGGCTCCGACTGCAGCCCAGGCTGAGCTGCTGAACGTGGTGTGCCTGCTGCACCCTCGGGCCTGGGAGAAAAAGGAATCAATCGGATGCGCCTGGAGCTAAATGTGCAATTACTCAGCAGTGTGAAGTTCGTCCTAGTGGAGAAATGGGAATGGTACACATGTTTCAGAGAGTGAGAGAGACAAAGGAAAGACAACTTCACTTCAAAACTTTGGTCTGTTCAGCCTGGAGAACAGGAGACTGAGGGGAAGCCTCATGGTGGCCTGCAGCTCCCTCATGGCATGGAGCTGGGACAGGGGAGGGTCAGGCTGGGGGCTCTTCACCGAGAAGGTGGTTGGGTGCGGGAACAGGCTCCCCAGGGCAGTGGTCATGGCACTGAGCCTGACAGAATTCAAGAAGCATTTGGGCAACACTCTCAGATGCATGGTCTGATTTTTGGGTGGTCCTGTGTGGAGCCTGGAGTTGGGCTCAATGGTCCTTGTGGGTCCCTTCCAACTCAGGATGTTCTGCGATGCTACGATTCTGTGACTCACAGTTAACTGGAAAACAAGAAGTCAAAAATCTGTACATTTTTATCTAATGCTAGTCAAATTTAGTAGTTCTGACTGGAAAGCTAAAAACTCCCAAACCTAAATATCTTTGTATTGTTGGTAGTCCTGCCAGCTGTACATGTAAATCAAACAAGAATTTGTGTCCACAGTTGAAAATAAACCTGTGTAAGTCCCTTCACCCCTTTGTCAAACATCACTTTAAAATTTTCCGACCTTGAGCTTCTAACTGGGAGGAATCTGGAAAGGACACTGCACTGGATCTGCAGTACCATTTGGCCATGTGCACACGGAATAATTCTGTGGCATGCCAGACAGTAGCTGCTTTATGTCACCCCGATTAACAAATGGCTGCTGAATCAATAAGCTACTGCCCATCATGATGTCAGTCTGCACAATGCCGTTGATTTGGCAGACTTTTTAGATAAAGAATTCTAACCTCTTTCCTCTTGATCACTTTATTAAATCCAGATTGATCTCTCCTCCAAAATGTCAAGGAATCTGCCAGCAGCTTAGCAAGCAGAGAGAAAAATGACCTGCTGTAAAACAAACAGCTGTGATTTAGAAGTACAGGTCATGTCTGCATTGTCCAACGAGATAAAGGTAACTTTTCTTCAGCTGTTATTAATTCTCATCTTTAACAATTACTTAGATACTGGGGAGAGTAGGTCCCTGTTAATTGCAGATGAACTCTGGCTCCTATCTGAGTGCCCCCGAGGTATTTGCTCTCCAAAGGGGCAGCTTATGCTAAGGCTGCGGTACCGCCCCTTGCCCCGAAGCCCCGAACATTTCTCTCTGCCCTGTTTCAAAGATTCCTGTCCCTGCTGCGATGGTTGCTCGCCTAATCATACAGCAGTCATTGATCTGCTTAAATCATAGCTGGATGCACTGGGAAAGACCCAGACTGTCATCAGTTTGCATGAACGCACCAGACCGATAGGGCATCTCCCTCACCAGACGCTGCGCTAGTTTTGCCAGGAGGGAGGGAGGCATCTAAAATGGGCAGATGGTTAGGGCAGAAAGTTCTTCTAAGCTTCCCTAAGCTGAGCTCTATCTACTAATGAGCCAGAGCCTTAATGCCCAATGAATTAAACAGATACTTCCAGAGGGCTTTGTACTTGAGAATCTTTATGAATCCAGTCCTTAAATTCCTGAAATATTTTGATGGTAGGACTGAAGCTCCTAAATCACTTAGACTTGTCCAGTGTTGTATTTAAAAGACTGTAATTCCTTGTAATAATTCACACAACTCTAATACAATCTCAAAAAAAATGTTCTTGATCAAAAAAGCTCCAAGAACATGTACTGTTTCTGGTTCACAGTTAAAATTTGGTAAAAAATTTGGGTTTTATTTTAAAGGTTAAATGTCTTATATTTTTGAACAAACATGGAAGTGAAACTGTGTTACAGGTTAATGTAAATTTTAACAGCACTTCTACTTTCCTTTCATGTTGACAAAAGCCATGTTGGTAAGATTTTATCTGACTAAATGATAAGAAACATCCCCACTACAGTACTAGAGAATGTGGGTAAAAGCACAACATAAGTCAGAGGCAAAACTCTCATTTTACTTGAATGGAATCAGAATTTTCCTAGTATATATTCCTAGAATATATTAGTTCGTTATAAAACTTCTTGTTCTTTCCCTTCTAATAAAACACCAGAATCTCCTACGTATATGCAACAACAAAAGCAAAAAAAGTTTCATCAGGTTGAAATCCAGTCAATTACAAAAGCAGAGGTAATTGTTTTAAGGATGATGCTTGCATGTATCATTTTTTCCTGTTTTTATTTCCTAATTCTATTATTTAAAAATAACCTGTTTTCTATTTTGCTGTGGAAAGACCCTACACAGAGAAGAGATAGAGGTAGAACTCAGTTTTGCACAAAATGGTGTCGAATGAAGGAATGAGAAAATGAGGAAAAGGAAATAGTTTTTCCCCTACCTCTTTGAAATCTAGTAAAAGGGGCTTTATACTGGTGAATTTAACCTGAAATAGAGCACTGAGAAACATGTAGCTTGTAGCAGGGAATTTCTGTAATTTGTGTAGTGTAAGCCTGCTTCTCTGCTGAGCAGGTAGTGCTTTGCGGATGTCTACTGTAGTAACAGACATCTATTTTGTACCTTGTTGCACGGAGCTTCACATCCAATTCAGATTATCCAGCATGTTGTATTTAAGTGGTGGTTGTGTTTCATTCATCGGCTCATAATTCTTTTTATGCACATAAACATGACAAAAGGCATGCCAACATATCTGCATTTGGATCAGAATGATTCATTAACATGAAAGACAGAGAGATATCAACATCATTTGTATGCTGCATACATGCATGTGTTAACTAATTTTGTTTTCAGAAGAGGTATGTCATGGCTCTCTGACTCTGAAATAATTACAAGCCTCAGCAATGGCTGAGGTGTTAGTCACAGTGTTTTAGCTCTGCTGGTAATGTTGTGAATATACAGAATATTAATATGGTGTGGGGCAACTGTAGGAAAGAGGGATCTGTAGCTCTGCTGAGTGTCCACCTTTCCAAACAGCATCTGTTGGTCAGTACTGGCACCCATTGCTTGGTGTCAAACTGGGAAATACTGTTAAAATCAGATCCTTATGTTCAGTGAAAAACATTTTTAAAAGTGGCTTTCTAAAAAAAGACAGCTACATTCTTCACTTTTCCAAGCTCTCCTGTACCTGTTGTCATGCCCATCCTCATGGGCCCTGGTGTCTCTGTTCTCAACACGTTTCAGTACTGCGCTTAACAATAAGACCAATATGTTCCAGAAGCATTTTACTTTATTACTCTGACTATATTGTTTTGCTGATATTTTGGTTTCCTCAGCCTTTCTCAAAATAGCTAGCACTCACAACTTCTTTTATTTTTCCAGTGGTATTTACAAATACCAGGCGTATCTGGAAATGACAGTGCAGGTAACTGAAATAGGAATTCAAATAAGCTTAAGTACTTTGTTTGGAAATCTTTCTGATTGACTTATTAATAGACAATGACTGATCTGAGCAACAAGTACTATGGCCACCACTACAAACTATGATTAAAGAAAAAAGAAAAAGAACAAAGATTTCCAACTGAAGAGGAGAAAGTTCCAAGTTGCTCACTACCTGCAAGTGTATGTTATCTTAAACTGAGGCAGGTTGTTGTTCCTCCTCTTACACAGGGCAGCAAAGAAAGGCAAAACAGCAACCACATCCTTGCTGTGCACTTTGTGTTCTGAGCTGTGGCATGAAGATAACCAAACCACCAATTTCTCATTCGGCAGAGCCGCCAGCTAGCTTCACTTTTAGGATTTCAGCAGCCCCAGCCTGACCTGCCCCTTGGCATGCCTTGCTGCAAGTGGGGTGCTGGAGCCTGTATTCTCTCCAGGCTTCTCCTGCCTCCCTTCAGAATCTACCTGAATACAGATGGTATCTGATCACTACAAGTATAGAGCAAGGCTTTTTTTTTTTTTTTTTTCCTAACAAAACGTAAGCTTTAATTTTAGACATTCTTCCACTGAATTTTGCAACATTTTTCCTCATTTGGGTGAGTAGCAATTTACTGAATCTTACAGTAGATGTTCAATTGTAGCTTGTAACGGGAGTGTTGATGATGCATCATCAGTGATTGCATGGTAACAACTGAGTTTATCAGGATAAAGTGCAAGGACAGCAAGTTTCCCTGCATTATTTTTCGTAATTATGGAAGAGAAGAATACCTGTAGGTGGCAATAGCATAGTAGCTGTAGCCACATTCATTTTTTTATTATTTATTTTATTTCATTTTTATTTTTTAATTAGTAGGTTACCATCAAGTTAGCTTTCTGCAATCCCAATTCAATGAATAGCACTACTGGTATGGGAGGCTGGCCCTAATGTTGGATTCCAAAATGTGCCAGGTTCTCTATTCGCCCAGCACTGCTGAGCTTAAGGAAATTAATGGATGGCTTTAGGAATTTAGTTTCAGTATTTATTTATTCATTTATTTTCAACCTGGGGGCACTGACACAGATTTTAAATGCTGGTGCTGAGAGAGATGTGACACTTTTATCATTAGCATTACTGCAGTGTGCAGTATGAAAAGCTGCAATGAAATGAAATGAAAGCATTCTCTCAGTGCACACCAGAAGTCAAAAAAAAAAAAAAAAAAGATGTTGGTGGGCCCAAGTTCTAGCCTGTGGATGCTCTTTCAAGATGAATTTGTCGTGCAGATGGGTACCAGCAACATGTGTGGAGCACAACAACACCTGTGCAGCTTTGAGAGGGCAGCCAAGGGAGAAGGGCTGCTGAGCAGCAGCACGGGGCAGGCACCTTGCCAGGGCTAGCAGTCGAAGGACTGGTGCACTCCGGGTTTCATGCAGGTTGTGCAATGCCTTTTGCAACTCACTGCTTGAACAGCAATGCATCTGAAGTGTCAGGAGTTACTAACTCGGTTGGTCATTGCACGGCGATGCGTTGGATGTATCAGTGCTGGTTAAAGACCAACTAAGGTTATGGAAGTATTGCAAACAACTGCACAGATAGGAAGCAATTCAGAGTTCTTAATTTGCAGTCTGTATCAGTATTTCTTCTGTATCATTATTATTAGTAGGCTATTTAAATGCCTACTGAAAATTAAGTAAGATCTTATCTTGACACAAATAGTATGCATTAAAGGAGGCAATGTTAATGGAACAGAAAACTCTAAGGGCTATTTATGGCCCATTGTCGGTGGTGGTGTTTTTCTTAAATTTCACAAAATGGGGAAGCAACATATCCACTCAGAGCTCTATATGCCACTAGAATAACCATTTGTCCAGAACATTGTTTTCTGGGGGAGTCTTATTTATGTGCTTTGCTGGGTGACAGTAGTTCAAAATAAAGAATATTTTTTTGCAGAAATGTAATCATTACCTTTAGCTGTAAATCCCCATTACTCAGAGAAAAGTGTCGATGCTTATGTTCCTGTAATTGCACTATCATTTTAACTGGCATTTTAATTAAGGCTCTTCTGCTAATCAGCTCAAAACTGGGGGCCATTTGCTGTGCACCTGAATTCACAGACTAAAAAAACATGTTGGAGAAATAAACTCTGTGTAGAATTTTGGAGAGTTATTTAAAATAATGAAATAGTTGCAAGTACCCAACTAACATGAAATCAAAGCCACCGAGAGCATGCCCGTTGTGGCTCTGGGAGCAGCAGGTGAGGTGACGACTCTGTGACCTACTTCGCAGGGCTGGTTTGTTGGCATTAATCCTCCCGGTAGCTGAGAATCAGAATTCCACATCTGATGATATTGCTGCCCACATGCTGGTAAGGGGAAGTGATGGCAGTTTTAAGCACAGTGGTGATTTAGCTCTCTCTAATTCACCATACCTGACTCGACTTGTTGTCCTTCTAAATAGAAGGTTAGTATGTTGTTCTGCTCTGTGTATTTTATCCCTCTTTTTCAATTCCTCTTGCTCTGCAACTTCAAATAGTCCAGACCTTTAAGGAATCCTTTATGGTGGTAGAACTCAGCAGTGTAATGTCTGGGAAAATATAGTTAAGACTATAAGTGTGCAACTGGTGTGGTTAGAACTTGTCTTGCATTTAATTATTGAACCTAAGTTATTTGAACTATACATATAGTAACATATGCCTGCTTACTTGGGAGTCTCACAATTCAAGCTTGCAAGGAACAGTGTTACAGCCTCCAAAGGTCAAGAAAAATGAGCAGCCAACGCAGATTAGAGGAGTTTTATAACAGTAGTGGTTGGTAGAAACAAGGTTTAAAATCTTTCTGTGAACCACATATCAGACACAGGTTTCTATTGTCAGGACCGGGAACTCAGTGAAAGAATGATGACCTCAGCTGAACTTAATTATCTTGTTGTATAATGGTCATAAAAAGGGGAGAGGCTTAGAAATACTTCCTTTGCTGTTCTCTTGTGAGAGTGCTGGGCAAGGATTCATGGGTTGAGGTTTTCTGTGTGTACTTGCATGCTTCAAATCTGTGCATGCATTTTCTTTTTTCATACGGTGTTTTAAAAAGATTGTGAGAGAATTTAAAACTTGACTTGATTACACAGGTTACTTAAATGCCGAGGAACATGGAGGCCACCCAACCCATGATAATTGTGCTAGACAATATAGATCAATGGTTTACAGACCAGCTGTAATGTTCTAAGAATAGGGCAGCTTCTCAGTTTTACAACAAGGGCAGAGCTTACGCACATGCTGCTGGTTCATGCAGGACACCAAACAACCTTCCAGCAAGTCAGAGTTCATGTTTCCTATGTGAGGTGTTTCAAAGAAACACATAAACATGCTTGTTGCTCTGAAAAATGCAAGCATACAGCCACTGCTCAAGCTTTCCTGGTCTCCTCTTTTGGCTCCATGTCCTCCCCTCCTTCGTTCTCCTCCCTGTGCATCCAAGATAATGGTGAAACACATGGGTTAAATGTAAGACTTTTTGAATGAGAAGCATATTTACAGCAACAACACAGGAAACAAATATCAATAGAAGTGGTTTTATGCTTCACAGTTTCATTAATGTTTTCAGCTTTAAACTGATTTAAGACTTTGGCAAGGCAGATGACCCATGGAAGGTTACATAGACATTGCAAGTCACATAAAAATGTTAGGGCAGGGTCAAGTGTTCATGCATGCTCTTGGGGATTGAAAGGTTACTTCCGATTTTTTTTTTTCTGTGTATTTTATTTTGATTCTTGTATTGTATGGATGGAGGCAGAGGTAGCAGGTCGTTCAATTGGCTATCTGTGGAGCAGGAAAGTTTTGTCCAAGTGTTTCAGATATCCTCCATCCTGTGCACGGCAGACACCAGACGCTGCCTGCTCTCCTGTCTGTCAGCTCCTCACTTGGGACTCCTCTCTTCTTTTTGCGCCTCCAGAGCAAACCTCAGCAGCCTGTCCTGTTCCCCTGCCCTTGCCCCCATCCCAGTCTTGTACAGATGCACCTGAGAACAGTCACCAAACCATGTTGCCCCCATCACTCCCCAAAAAGAAGGCCACAACCACCAGCACAAAGCCAGAGCTCCTGGCGCTCCACTTGTCTGGGCATTCATCTGGAGGAACTAGCACTGTAGATAAGACTGAGGGCGGGTTTCATACAGCAGAACCCAGCCTGAGGATTCACCATGCCACGTGGAGGACGTGTGGGAGCGGGACACGCCTGCACGCCGGCTCCTCGAGGGCAGGGTGAGCGGCAGCTTCGCTGTGGGCTCTGCACCTCAGGGCAGACCTCAGGATGCTGTGCTTTGGGCAAAGCTGGGGCTAAAACGCCTGCAAGGCAGGGTGTTCTTTTTGTTTGTTTATTTGTTTGTTTGTTTGTTTTGTTTGTTTGTTTGTTTTTAGGCTTCCAGTCTCCAATATAAGTGTTGACAAATATAAGCAGATTGTTTACATTGAATTCTCTCACCTCGGGGCGAGTTTGAAACCCGGTGCCATTGCATTACAGCGTGCTGACAGATGCAGTGGGTTGTCTCAGGCAAGCTTTCGTGTGTCTTGCAGTGTCACCTACACAGCAGATTGCTGGGTGGTGTTGCCTTGCTGTGTATTAGCTATAAAGTTCTCGGTGCCCACATGCTTTTAACTTCCCTTGAAAAGTGGCTGCTGCCACAAAATAACCCAATTTCTGTTATTATTCTAACATTTAAATGACATAGCACGGTCAAAACAAACCATCTGTGCTGACAAGAATTTTCCACCCGTACACAGCTGAGGCGTCAGCCTTCAGCAGCAGAAGAGACCCAGCTAACGGCATCCATCTCCCTTACAATTTATTTCAAATTCATCCGTCAGAGGCATCCATTCACTGCCTTCCATCCTTCAGAGAGGCTGACAGAAATGAGATTAGTTGGAAACCATCTGAGGGGTGAAATTCATCCTGCGCTGACACAGAGCATGGAGCCCGCTGCGGAGATAGCTGCAGAGGGATTCCGCTCTTGGAACAGTGTCATCTGCATACCACTTGGGTATAGTTGTCTGTGCTACGACTGATAGAAGAAAATTTTATACGTATATATATATATATAAATTAAAATACCCTTCAGACTGGTATTTGAAGGATCCCTGTATGTGTCAAGTCTTTCAAGAAAGCCACAAAATCAAAGGACGCAGAAAGATCAAGGTTGAATATTAATCAAGGGTTGCAGCAGGAGGGCTTTCAAACTCCCTGGGTAGTGGTGTTAGTGCTGTGGCTATGTCTGAAAGTTAATGCCATGGTTTTTTTTCATTGCATGTGTGTGTGTGTCAGTGCATCACCTCCAGATCTTCAGGAAAGAGAGATTAGTAATTAAGTAAGAAGACCAAGTAAATTATTCAGGGAAAGTTTAGTTTTAATAAGTGATTCATGTACTATAACGCTGAGTAATTCAGTAAAATATCAGTTTGCCTTTGAAATAACCTCATGGAAGAGGCATTGGCCATAAATTAAGTCAACAACTTGTATGTGCACATTTTTAATACCTGGAAAATAGAGAGCTTTCATGATGTCTCTCAGGTATCCCATGATCTGACAAGGTCAGCATATTCTTCAAAGTGCTTGCATAAGTACATCAGTGTCCTTGCAAAACTATGTGAAATTCAAAGTACACAGAATTACTCCTGAGCATCCATTTCAGTGCCTCACCTACCTGGTAAATCCTGCCACGGCTGCTCCAGGGACTGACGCTGATCGGTGCTGACAGCGTGATCTACAAGGTCTAACAAAATTGTGGCTTCTTTCATGCGTAGGAATCCCTGCATGTCTAAGCAGCAGCAGCTCTAGTATGCCGATCAAATCCTTGACAATCAGAATCACTTTAATTACTGTCTTTGGACTTGAAACAGAGGTAACATACATGCAGGAACCTAGGATACATTTTTGAAATTTCTTATGAGCAACGAACTGCTGTCATGTATATGGCCTTCAGGTAGCTTTTCTGCACTCCTTCAGTTCAATCCTAGTAAATGACTGTCCTGCTGGAAGCGATCCCGCCAGCTTGCAGGCCCACCTACAAAGGTGGCTTTCCTCACTGACATAACAAAACACTGTAGCTGCTCAGTGTTAAAAATCAAGTTCTCATAGAGTGTCTCATACTTGTGATTCAAGAAGTGATGCTGTGATCTTACAACTTATTGCATATTCTCTTTTTAATAAGTATATATATACACAAATATATGTATTTATGTTTATATTTACTTGAGATATCTAGATCTGCACAAGTAAGTCTGACTGAGGGCTCTGTATCTAACATTCGAAGGTATCCAGGTGTCACAGAAATTGTGGAGAAAATTCCTTTCAAGTTTACTAAAAAGCGACATTTTACTGCATGTCTCCAGCAGGGCTGTCGTAAGCCACAGAATTTGGTGCTGCATCTTATTTAAATGGTTCTGCAGAGCATGAGAAGAATTTGTTCCAGTTACAGGACTGATTTTTTCCTGCTTTATTGGCTGTCCACACCTTGCTGAACTAAAACCCATTAACAGTAACAGAAGAGATTTGGAAGGATCCTTAGCTGTTGCAAATTAGTAATGTTTTCAGAAGTCAACAGGTTTGTCCCAATTTCACAACATTTTAAAAATTCTGTTGCAAGAAATCAGCTCAGAAACCCCTACAGTCAAGCCATACCATGCAGAACAAGTCCATTTATTCTTTTTCGTGGGGTAAATGCTCTCTTTGAGTCTGCAGCACCCCTCCTGAAACAGCTCAGTTTCTCCCCAACACCCCATTTTACTATTTGCTCTTCATCTAACGCAGTGCCCACCTGACAGCTGGTCAGACTTGTGGCAGACCGACATCAGGAAGGCACGATGTGTGTGTTCCCCTGCACGCTGCCCTGTGCCACAGCTGAACTGCTTGCTCTGCCTGTGAAGTGCTGGAAGTCCGGGGGAGGCATAACTAAATAATGTGTGTTTATAGATATGCATGTCTGTAGAGTGGCTAATGAACAAAGAAAAGACAGCTTGAACAACGTATTTTTATCCTCGTCAAGCTTTCTGTCTAGTATTTTTCTTATTTCTGAGATTACAGTGCAGAATAAGGACCTGTTGAAAATAGCGGGTGTTCATGTGCTACTTTAAGCATCCTTCACGACTGCTGAGGAACACTGAAAAAACAGGGAGGGGGAAATGCTCACATGCAGGTGTTTATCTGCACACGTGTACCTGCACATCCAGGTGTGCATAGATCGGATGGTACAGAAGGAAACAAGAGGGCTGTATCTAGAAGTTTTGGGGGAAGAAGTGTCAAGTCAAAATGAGGTTTGTCGCAATGCACACAAGGTGCTGAGAATTTAGCTCTGTGCATGCAATATGGAAAGAAAAAGCTTTCCATAATTAGAGAACATGCCTTCTACGGGGGAAACCCGATGGTTTAGGGTCTGTTAATCTCTTCTGTTTTCAAATCACTTACGATTTTGATAGATGGGTTGAAGATGTCTTGCTGAGCACAGTTACTAAGCATTTGTTTTTTTTTATTCTTATCTTGAGAAGAGGACTCACTTTAAGGATTTTAAATTCTCAGGGACACTGTTTAACTTTCAAATGTTTGCTCTGCTGCCTGTCCACATTCACTACAGAGGAACGCAAGAAATCTCTGCTGATTTCATTGAGTTCATCTGCTTTTTTTCTGCATCAGTGAAGCTGAGTTGTGTACAGATGTGCCCTTGTTTCTTACTATTGGATGCCTTAGAAAAATAAATGCATTATGGTCTGGGGGACTGACCAGGCAAAGTCCAGATAACTAGAGGAAATTTCCATATCAGTAGCAAGAGTAAATTTTAGACAGATTTAGTGAAGCATCCCCAGAAGATGACACATTCTCAGAGATCACAAGGGCATAGTTTTCCTACTGGGTCATTTATTTTGGTTATATAGAGAGTCTTTCCCTTTCCTAGATCAGATAATTGTTTGAACGACTACCTTAGATGTTTTATCTCCACAGATGTTCTAATGCCACATTTGCATTTTCCTCAGTCCTTCAGGCAGTCCTGTTAGTTTTCATCTCTCCCTTGTCATAACTTCAGCAGCTGGTATTATGATGCCCAGAGAGATGACTTTTCCAGATATAACTGCTGATCTCAAGTTCACCAGAAGAGTCACTCTGAAGCTTCCTGCAAGTTTTTTGCTTGGATGAAGCTGCTTGTTGTATTTCCAAGGCCTGAATGTACTACACTATTTTTGAAGTTCTGTTAGAAAAGGGAGAAGCAGTCTATTTTAGAGTGCCCATGCTTGTACAGCTCTCCATACATAAATGTTAGATGGCTTCACATTTGTCTGTATCCCCATTCCTTATCTTTTCCAAGGATCTTAAATCTCTATAAAGATTCACAGTATACTGATGGTAAGGGTCTGGATACAAACATAATCAATATGCTGCAACACAGCAAAAAAACCCATGGCAACTAAGAATGTGATTTCATGACCAATTTAAATCCTCACTTCTGACTTCTGCTGGACTCTGTGTCATGCCCTCAGGCTGCCCACTTGCCTAAGTCAGCCCTGCTGCTTGAGGAGCTGTGCAGCCAGCCAGACGCAGGAGCTAATCAAATTACTCTCTATATATCGCGATCTAATAATTTACTTGGTTTTGACAGAGGTGGTTTTCACCTGGACCAGCTCTCTGACCTGCTCTACGTTGTTGTATCCAAATTACAACCCATCCTCAAGGGTAAGATATTAGACCAAAAGCATTAAAGGTGTACATCCCTCTGCCATGACAATACACGAGTATGTAGCATTCCAGGGTACCGAAATGATCATTTCTGAATACTAACTCTGAAGCAGGGTCACCCAAGCAGTCACCGATTTTTTGTTGCAGCTTAAGAGTGTGATATAAATCCACCTCTGCCCGTGTTATTGCCTGAGGGCAGCTTGCCTGCGTTTATTCCATGTCCGTATCAGTAATTGGCCATTTGTGTTTATGGTCCTGGGGCCTCTGATACCATCCCGTGCCTGTGGTTTCAGGGCCACTGATGTCATCCTGCTGGGAGCACCCACCTTGGAGCTCTGATCATTCTTGGACAGGCAGTCTTTATCTACGCGACGGTGGCATATATATAGCGAGCCCTTTTACAGCTACGTGTTATTACTCTCCGTGCAGTTCCAGCAGCGCTGCAGGTATGTTTCCCAGAACTGCTCTGCTTCCCAGCCAAGGCAGAACGGTTCCTTTCAGCCTAAGGAAATCCTCAAGCCATGCCTAGAGTTTAACAGTGCAGAACAGAACAGAAGGAAAATGGTAGGTTTTTTAATGAAAACTTGTGATTGCAATGAAAAACATTTTTTTATTTTTTTTCTCTTAAGAAAAAAACAACACAGGACTATTTTATCTGTTGAGTTTTCAAATGGTGAAAAGTTTGTGCTACATTTTTTTTTTAACAGAAAACATGAGAAAATACTTTGTTTAGAAAAAAGCAACCTCTCACTGTAAGAAAGGCAAGATTTTGGTGAGTGTTAATGAATATTATGTTCCATCATTTCATAACTGTAGCAGACCTGTTTGTCTGAGATGCTGAAAATTGTTGGATTTGTTGAGTGTGAGAGCAGGTGGTGAGGTACGCACACTTTCCATTTATACAAGAGGTCTTTGCAATGCCAGTTGCTTCTGAATAGTTTGTGTTTATTGTTGTAATGTGACTTGTCCTCAGCTAAAACTGCTGGACTTACTTTGTCATAACTTTTATATGCCTGGTCACCAGAGCTCTTAATTACTTATATACCATGTTGCTATTAGACATTTTATGTTGCTATTAGAGTTTATATATTGCTTCAATTCTTTCTACTAAGACTTGTGATTACAAACGTTTCAAAGTCTACATGTAATAATTAATCTTTATTAGCATAATAAGAAAGTTGGAGTATTCAGTTTCTCCCCTCATAATAATTTAAATAGAATTGTTTATAAGGTTGTGCATGTGAGGCACACAAACAGAAATAAATTCAAGGGAACATTGTAAAAGAACAGTTTCACTAATAAGTCTAATATTTTTTAATTATTTTCAGTTTTCTTCTGAGTTTTGATTTGTAAGCATCTGCCTGTAAGATTCCTGTTGATAAGGTCATGCCTTTATGCTGGGCTTGAAAAATCTGTCTGACGTGGAAAATCACTGGCCTGAGGTGGTTACAAAGTGGGAGCTGCTCGTAGTTCGAGCAGAGGCAGTTACTTGCCATCGTTCTGGATCAGACCAACCCCAACCCTGCTGCCATTTTTTTTTTTAAATTTAATTTTATTTATTTTTTTTTAAGGCAGGATGAGAGACAGCTTCATCTTTCAGAAGCGCTTGAGGCTAGCTGGTGGGCAGGACAGCAGCTCCGTATGTGCTGGGCACCGGGAGGGCAGAGGGCGTTTGGCTCTTCCAGGCACGGAGCTGCCCGGCTGCCGTGTCTCCTCTGCAGCAGGGTCAGGCTTCTGCGGGCACGGGGGCTGGCTGAGCTTCTCTCCCTTGGGATTGCTTCGCATAAAAGTGCTTGATTGACACAGCTCTAGAGGGTAAGAAGGTAAAGAAGTCCCACCCTTCATGTAACCTGAGTAAGAAAAGCTCAGTTACAGTTATGCTAGGGGGCAAAAAGAATAGTTACTAGTTTTGTTCCAGAAAATGATATTCCTATATGGCAGAACAGGAATTCTCACTGACAAACGTTGTATCCCCACCATTCCACTTTCAGGTGATCACACGCGTAAGATTCTCCTTTCATGGATCTTCAGGGGGAAATTGCCCTGAAATGCTAGGATAGTAACTGGTGTTGCTGCAGTTTCCAAAAACATTGCAAAGTATGCTTCTGTTTATATAGTCCTGCTAAAACTCAGGTCTCAGGGATTAAAAATAAACCATGAAACTCTATGATATCTCATACATTTTATTTGTTGAAAAAAAAAAAAAAAAAAAAGCAGAAGAATTCAATCTTTCAAAAATTGTCGCCAGATTTCATAACAAATGATAGCTTATGAATTTATGGCTTTGAAGGGTCCAAGAGGGTATGAGTAGATGTTAAAAGTTCAGATTTTTTTTTTCTTAGTGTCTGTACTATCTCACAGATTTAAAAATAGAAATCATGTTATATCGTGATCTAAATTGTAATTTCAATAGTCAAAATTATATAGTTCTGATCCAGAAAAGTAGGTATACAGGTGCTACAGTTCTGTGTTGTGAAGAATAAATACCCTTGGAAAATTTATTCCAATTAAGCAGAATGGCATTTTGGCTTCTCTGCTTAGTTGAGGTTGACTTCACGTCCCTGTCACCCAAATCAGAGATGAATGTCATATGTTTAGGTCTGGCACACTGAGATGTAAACTGGAAGGAGCTTTCTGTTTGTATTATGCTTAACCATATTGTATTAATGTGTGATAACCCATCAGACAACATACTTAACACCATTCCCTGCACATGTAATTGTAAAGGAGAGCTTTCATGTTGCAGTGCAGAAAGGAACCACCGTTAGATGAGTCGTAGGTGGTCTCCTGATAGTGGCGAGGAAACTCAAGCTTCATTCTCATGTCTGTAAACAGAGAGTGACTGTAGTGAAACCCGAAGGGCTGCCACAAGTTTCAGTGCTGTATAACATCACTCACCAGGAAGAGGTGTAGTCTTACTTGTATAATCATTAATTTTTCTGTCCTCTGATAACCCGTCTGTATTTTCTGGTTGACTGGCAAAGAAGTCCTGCTCCAGCATTTGACATTGTCTGTTGATATGGAAATCATTGATGCCACACATTTAGCGGGACATAATGCATAGAGTCACAGCCAGGCAATTCACAAAAAGAATTGACAGGTTCCTACCCAGCACAATCTCCGTGTGCAAGCAGAAGCCACAAATTGAGCTGGGGTGTCTGTGAAGCTATAGCCAAAAAGCAGCAGGGTGAAAGCTGTGGTGCTCTTATATTCACTTAGAGAGCCTTTAGGAGCCCAGATGGCAGCTACCCAGCTGCACACAACTGCGAGTGCTTCTCTGAATGGTGGGTAGAGGTGGCATGCCCTGAGAGCAATTCTTGTGCTCATGAGCTATATCTAGTCCAAGCTGTTGCCTTGTTTATTTTAATTTGGGACAGATGATCTCACTGATATAACCATCAGGTATGCAGATTTAGGCTATCTACCTTCTAGCTGCAGTCTGAGTGGTTTGGCTGCAAGTTCACGTTCACGTTTTGGAAAGTGGCACACCTTTACATGCCAGTCAGCTGCAGCCGAGGTTCTGCAGACCTCACAGCAACATCAAGGTGGCTGATCTGGGACAAACAGGTTGGATATGCTCATATCCAGCCCTACCCAGGTGGGCCCCAAATTGCATGGTGTGAAGCAGAAAAAACACTGTATGCTGATGAGCAGCAGCCATTCCCATTGCCCAGGGGAGGCTTCTGTACTTGCCTCTTCATCACAGGTCATCTGCACTGTAAAGAGCTGGGTTCTTGGCTGTAAAGAACGGCTGTTACTTAGGTCTGCTAAAAAGGTGGCTCTTACTCATAGCACTTAAAATGCAAAACACTGCCACCATCCTGCAGGTAGTTGGCACTAGTGCTGTCACTGCCAGCAGCAGCAGAGGGGAACTATGCAGCATAATTTCCTTGTCTGTACAAGAACAAGAGAAGGACCCAAAGGAGCAAGGGACAATAAATAGTAAGCAGGGGAAGGAAAGAAGAGGGAGGACTTCTGCTACCCCCAACTGGAATTTTTCACTTGCTTCTCTGTCCTTTACCCTCTGTCAGTACACTGCACTGATGGGCCAAGACAGGGAGCTTTTTCTGATGTACAGAATGGGTACTCACAGCGTGTGCATGGCTGTTACACCCTGAAAGCTCATAAAACAAAAAACAAAAAACTCTTGATGAGGAGAGGACAGAGAAGAGAGGAGCTGATTTCAATTTTTAATTAGATACCTGAATGTTTGTCAACATCAGATCTTCTGAATGAACATCACAGCCTGGCAATGCAGCCTGTAAATCTCAGAGTGATCCCTTGGCACTTTGTGTTGGTACACACAGAGTATCTCCTTTCCTGTGGGTGTGAAAGGCTCATGCTTTGGCTGAAACACTGAGAACGGTGACCGCGTGCTCATGGATAACTGCAAGGCCAGCGTCGCTCAGCACTGTCCCATTTGCTGTCAGATTTAGAAATGGTGCCAACAGTCTCTCATCACGTAGGACTTTTCCCTGGAGACCGGTTGTGACAAGCTTTTGGACAAAGGTTTGGAGGGCATGTTAAAAAGTCTCTCATAAAAAGCCCCAGTATCCTGTTTAGCATACAGATGTTGCCGTTGTGGAAAAAGGGACCTTCGCCTTCTTCCTGAGTGTGCCTTGGCCAATATATACTTAGCACTGTATGTATCAGTTGTCCCAACAACATCAGAACACAGCGTTTAATAATAGCACTTTTAATTCTGGAAAGCTCAACGTTCTCCACAGAAGAAAGGTGATGCGGTTCTCTTCTTACAAGCATGTGCTCCCAGATGGGATGGCTGCGTCTGGTGAGTCGGGTCATGGAGCAGGAAATGGATGACAAAGATGCAGCTCGTGCAGGAGGAGGGAGATGGGAGTCATCTGTAGAAATCTCAGGCCTGCTTTGGTCACTGCCTCTGCTGCCCCTCCAGGGATCTTCTTTTCCCAAAACAGGACAATGCAGGCAAACCCAGCATTGACGTCTGTCCCACTGAGAGCTGCATACACCAGTGTATGCCCTTGTTCAGCGATCCTAAGCTTAATTGGACCTTCAATAAATTTCAACATTTTTTAAAAGGTCACTTCTTAGAAAAGGACAACAAAATGATGTAAACATCAGGAGTTAATCACTGTGGGTGGTGCCAGTGTCATGAAATGAGGAAAGTCATTGGAAAAGGATGAAATTACTCTGTGCCTCTACGGACAGCTGGGAAGTTGATGAATGATTTTGAGAAATCTGAACTTCAAATTGACACAATGGATGGCTGGGATGGTATAACAGTTTTATCATTAAATTGAACTGTAGAAATGGATTTAAAAAATACCTTGTCAGAAGAACAAGGGATGAGAGAATTCATCTAGGGGCTACCACTTCTACCTCTGTCACTTTGAGCTCAGCCTCAAGCTCCTGCCAATATTTGTAAGTCTTTGCCTTAGTGGACCGAAAGTTCAGTTGGGAATGGGTGCAGTGTGTGGGAAGAGCATTTATTCCAGCTCTTTGGGCTTTGGAAAATAACAGTGAGAGGAAGTATATGGTGAGGCTGCCTGAAGTACTGTGCAGTGCTATGCCATGTTCAGGCAGTCCTGTCTTTTGGAGTGGGGAAGGAGAGCTGTGCAGACCAGCTCTGTGTGTGTGAGGAGGGGAGCTGTCTGTGCTCAGCCAAACAAAATGAAATGCATTCACCAAACGTGCTGCAAGATGGCGGCCTTCCTGCTCCTGCTGCAGACCTGGGAGGACCTAGGTGCACAAGGGTGAGGGGGAAAGAGTAAAGGGAAAGGAGCAGTCTTCAGCTGGATGGATGATTGCGTGGCACCACAGTTTGGTGTACATTGAACTTGCATTCTGAGGACACAAATGATCTATCGCCAGCATGAGCAAGGAGCCCTTTGCTGTAGATGCTTGCAAAGAGCGGCACCTGCAGCGGCTGCTGAGATGGCAATAGCTTCTAATTCAGCTTGTGGGAAGGGCTCCTCTCCCCTGTGGGATGGGTGCCTCTGCCCAAGCTGCTGTTTCTGCTCTACAGTCACTTGTTGCCGTGCCCAGCCGGTGTTCTCAGCTGCTCAGCCGGCTGCCCCATGCTCACAGCTCCTCTGGGAAGCCCTCAGTGCTAGCACAGCACAGGGGAGCTGCTGGAGCTGGTATGCATGGCAGGGACTGCCACCGCCGATAGCGGTGTCTGAGCAAACGAACCTGACTGGAAGGCACACCTAATGCCACACTTGTGAGACTGACTGTGTTATCTTTTCTTCCTGGAAGCTGTGGCAGAAGAGAGTGCTTTCTTTGTTTATGTATTACTGTAGGTGTTAATACTACTTTGACCAACCACACACAACTTCCTCCTAAATACGTAGTACACACCCCCATCTCTTCATCTCGGAAGAGAAACTTCATGATCTTCCTGCTAGCCTCTGGTATTACTTAAATAAAGCTGATATTATTTAAATAAAACTCTACAGTTTTGAATCAACTATGATTTATAGTGAGCCTTGTATTACTCAAAAGCC
Source organism: Nettapus auritus (assembly GCA_011076525.1). Lineage (NCBI taxonomy): Eukaryota > Metazoa > Chordata > Aves > Anseriformes > Anatidae > Nettapus > Nettapus auritus. Next base: position 47,074,079 of record CM021765.1, read on the forward strand.
AACCAACTGAAGCCTTTTATGTGCCCTTTTTCCATCTACCTATCCTCTCTATGCTTTGATCAACTACGTCTGGCTAGGCTTAAAAAAAATCCTGAAAGTTTCTAAAGAAGTAAGGACGATTCATCATAGGTGTTGGAAACTGCACAGTCCCCTTTGGAAATGTGCAATTATCACTTCAGTGAAAACCCCAAACCCACAACATTTGCCTATTTAATTTCTCAGTGACCTTTACCTCCAGAGTTTCCCTCCGTCGGGCACATTTTGAGTCATGAATTAACTTTCATGTCTGAGCTGAGGGACTGAAGAAATCCAGTTCCCATTTTAAAGCTTTTTTCCCAACAGCCTTCCAGCTTCAGCTGTCTTGTTGAGCTACATAAGTATAGGAAGAATGGCAAGTCATCACTTGTGTGAAGGCACCATGTGTGACTTTGGTAACACGAATACAGCACAGGGCAAATAATGCTTCCCTTGGTACACCCACTCCCTACCTAATTGGTGTTCGAGTTTGGGATAACTTTGTAAAAATATGGTGTTAGAGTTAAAGAATTAACACCTGCCAAGAAAGTTAGTTCTAGGATTTATTTTTTTCATTTGGAATGTCAGTTCTTTCATTTCTGAAGATCTCATTTGATGAAAACAAGGAGGCCCTTGTGTCAGGTAATTCTCTCTGATAGTGGTGTTATCTCAGTACATAAGATTCCAATAAAAATGTAAATAGTGGCAGGGATTTTTTTTTTTTTTTTTTCCTGCTGTAATCCCCTCCAGGGTAGCTGGCTTTGTTGATATATGTTTATACATGCACATGCCTTGGGACAGTTGCTTTCTCTGACTAAAGAAGAAAAGCGGCGTGACTCACGCGTGTGCATCGTGGCAGCTACCTAGAAGGTGAAGTCCTCGTTCACTTTGGAAGGAACTCCGTGTTCACTTTGTGTTACAAAGAAGAAGTGGTGACAACTATTCGACTTATTCCAGAAAAGGGAAAAGTACTTCTCCTGTACAATTTGCTGAGTGATTATAAAAAGAGTATTCAGCTTTTGCTTTTCAGGAGTTTAACGTATGCTAAAAGTTACCGATTTAAATATATTTCTTGGCATAGGTATTCTGAAAATAAATGCAAAAAGAATTCTGATCGACTCTTAGCAATTTAAGTAGAGGCTCATGCCCTGGAAGATGTGTTCTCCTTGGTGTTCACAAGTACAGTTTGAAGCTCCCGTATGCTAGCACACTGAGGATTTATCTTGTACGTATAATGGGAACTGAAATGTCATCGGTTGTCATGCTCCAGCACTTTGGAAAATGTGAGTACTGATTATTTAGTTGCTTTGACGGAATTTGTATGCTTTGTGGAAAGCTCTGCGTACCGGGGACTTCCCAGGCGCAGCACGCAGCCGTGCCCAGGGTGCCTCACGCGGCTCCGAGTTGTTGAAACCTTCTCCAATACCACCCCTGAACGGCACCATTAGCACTTGGGGTTCCTTGCCTTGGGTTTCCGAGTCCTTTGGCTTTGGTTGCGCTTTGTGGGGCTTCACTGTACCAAGAGATCTAGGTTAGTGGAAATCTACCCCAAGAGCAGAACTCCAGGCGGCCACTGGAGTTCATCAGGATGCTCAAGAGCTGGAGCTTCCGTGAGAAGCCCGAACCAAAGCGGCGGGAGCACGGGGGCCGTGGCTATTCGGTCAGCTGTGCCTCCGGATCTCACCCTCACCCCCTCAGCCCACAGCCGTGCGAGGAGGCAGCCGCCTCCCGGTCCCGGTGCGGAGGGGTTAAGGCGGGTGTGGCGGCCGAGGAGCAGCCGAGCCGTGCCGCCGCCCTCCGGGCGTGCCCGGCCCTCCCGCGCCGCGGCGGCAGCCCCGAGCCCTCAGTAGCGCGGCCGCGGGGCTGCCGGCTGGGCGGCCGTCAGCGGGACCCTGCCGGAGCTCTGCCCGAGCCCTGCCCGCCGCCATGCCGGGCAGCGACACGGCGCTGGCCGTGGACAGGACCTACTCGGACCCCGAGCGGCACCGGCGCCGCAAGACGCGGGTAACGCGCGGGGAGCGGGGCTGCCCTGGCGGGGACTCGGGGAGGTGGGGGACGGGGCAGGTGGAGCGGCTCCCTGCTGGGTTCCCAATGGCAGGGCTCGGGCTGCCTTCTGAGTTTCTGGTTACTGAGCCGTGTGCCGGGTGATTTTGTCCTGCCTGTGGTTCCCGGTCCTGAGCTTGCAGGGAGGCAGGGTTGAAAGGTGTGTCACTGGGTGCTGTGGGCAAAGGGAAAACATCCTATATATCCCTGGCGTATAACTTGATGGGATAGTTTTCTTACGGTCTGCTGGCAAGGTTAGCTTCTGTATTATTTTGATGCTTTGCTCATATAATGCACAATAACCGTGTATAGACAGTGCTCGTGACCTTATCGCTTATTTAGTAGCCTTGGTGGTGATGAAGGCAGTGGGCTCCCTGCACAGCCCTCAAATCCTGGCTGAGAGGCTCAGCTCCAACAGGTGTAACGCGAAGGCTCCCTCAGCCCGCGTGAAGGAGGGGGAGCTGCTCCAGCTGACCCGGTACCAGCAGGATCCCCCCGTTGTCTTCTCAGCCCTGCGATGAGATCCCGAGTGCGTCAGCGTGTGAGCTTCACGGTTTGAAGCGCGGGGATTAGCTATTTGTGAAGAAAAATGCCTTGTTTCATCTTTCTGCTTTTTGCTGCGCTGCACGTTAGCCGTTCTTCCCATCCCCTCCCAGCTCATTAACTGAGTGCTGGAAGGAGGCGGTGTGCCTCAGGTTGTTGCTGCGTGATGCCGTGCTTCAGTCAGGAGCCTTACTACCGACGTTCGGGATGTTCTTCATCCTGCAAGCTGGGTGCACGCGGCCGTAATGCAGTCAAGGATTTTATGTGTTGTCTTTGTCTTTCTCTTAACGAGTTGAACTAGTTGGTTTTTCTTCATTGCCTTTGCTGAAAGAGTGATATGCTGTCTGACTTAATGTGGCCATGGAAGAAAGTTGCTTACCTTCAAGGCTGATTTTAAACAAGCTTAACAGTTGAAACAGAAGCCTCCGTCTTCTAGTCTAGTTCATCTGCTTAAAAGCACGAAGTACCGTGATTAACATTCAGTATTGTACCTGTGCACTGAAAAATAAGTCTCATTCTTAAGACAATTTTATGAAAGCATCGGGCTTCTGTCTGATTTTGAGTTCATTTTCATCAGATTTAGCCTCTCCTTCTGTTTCTGCAGCCATGAGAGTCGGAAATGTAACTCATTAAAGAGTTCCTAGAGTCGTATATAATTGCATTGCTCCGGGGTCTAGGCTTTACAGGTTGTGCCAGATCTCCTGCAACCTGTAATATAATTGGCAGGGGTGGTAGCAGCAGGTTGTATATTCCAGATGATGGTGAGAGCCTGTGCTAAATCCATTTGTGCTTATTAGGGACAAATAGGATTTTTTCCTGGGTAACTTCTACATTCCTCTTAATGCCTTAACCATGGGGATGGAAATGGTCAGGCACCACAGTGGCTACCATGGGTGGTATTATGCAGGAAAGAAGCAAGAAAGCAGGATGCTCTTTCTTTCTTAAAGACTGAAAAACAAGCAGCAGAGCAGCTGGAGATAAAGCTCCTGTTCTGAAACATTCATGGTGAAAAGCAACACAGTGCAGAGCCAGTGGGAGGATGCTCAGGGAACCCAACACACCTGGGGGACCTGCCAGTGTGAAGAAGGTCTTGGGGTTGGTTTATCAGCGTGATGGGGACAGCGTACAGTAAATAGGGTGAAATGCATTTAATATAGCTTGGGAGAAGGAGCAGCAAAGCTGTTGCTGGCCTCATAGTCTGCATAAAATAGGCTACTGAGTTTTTGGGTGGGAAGGTTTTGAAGGACTTCCCCAGCTCCGTGGCTTGCTGCCTGGGTCCTTTATGCCCCTCTAAGGATTTTTCTCATGAGAAAGTAAAGCCTTCTCTGTGGCTGGGGAAGACGACTGTGCCACAACTGCTGCTGTGTGTATACCGTAGGAAGGCATCACCAGATTCAGTTTGAAGAAGTGCTAGAGCGACTAACAGTGAATGTAGCCTTCTGAGTTTGTAAATGTTGGAATCTGAGGGGAAAAAAAGGTTTTACAAAAGATTTTACAATTCCTGCTGCAGTTAAAAACCACCTTCAGCACAATGCAGCGGGTCTCTTCAGTACCGTCCTGTTTGAGGCCACTCGAAGTATGGTTTCCTGGGCTCTGCTAACAACTCTCCAACCAACCACGTTACATTTTGTGCAAAGATCCCAGTGCCTGAAAGAAAGAAAATACTTTAATGAGGGGCAGCCAAGTCGTTCTTAACATGGGGAGATTTACTGCAGCCTAAGGAGGTCAAGTACTTCGGAGAGGTCAGGCTCCTGTTCCCTTCCCTGGCCGAGTCCCAGGAGCGTGGCAGCACGGAGTGGGGCATAAAACTTCTGCAGTTTGCAGAGTGATGGTGCCGGTGCCTTCCTGCTGTGGTATTTCTTGGTGGGTGTGTATTTGGGCTAGGCTTGTTACCTTGCTTCTGGAAAGTCATCCACCTGTCCCCAGCTGTAAGGGTGCCCTTGTGGGGCGCAGGGGGAAGCAGTGCGCAGGTCGCAGTGCAGGGTTAACTCACCTCTGCCACTAGCAGCTGCCGCGGGCTGCAGCTTCCCTGAGCTTCCTGTCCGCTATCGGTCAGTTCCTGCAGCACTCCGAAAACCAACCCAAATCTTTCAAAACAACCTAAGCCAGGAAGCAGAACGAGATATGGGAGCAACGGCTGCATTTTTAGCTGTCGTGTACCGAGTGCTGTTCTCACTTGAATGTATCCTGTAGGACAGCTGAGGAGCGTATGGGTGCTTTCTCAGGGACTCGTTTTTGCAGTGAGTACTGCAAAATGAGGTGCTCAGATTCTGTCCACACCAGGCTTCTTAGGGGGCAACTCCATGTAGAGGTCTGTGCTATCACAATAGCAATGCTCCTGATGCTCAGACTAGCTTCGCTGTGCTAATTTATCCCTCATTGTGTTAACCTGTGCTTCAGGACCCCTGTCAAGGCCCTATTAAAGCTCTCACCTCTCAATGCTCACTAGTTTGTCCTATTTAGACCCGAGAAGCCTGTGTGCTGAATTTTTTGCTGCTGATCAGGGCATAGCTCTTCACTCTTCATCTCTTAACCTTTACAGAGCAAGAGTCCTGCACAATTCCTCAGGGTTATGAAGTTATGCGTGCGATCTTGTAGAAGAAAAGCCCTCTTCTAGCACAACTAAACCACGAGTCCCTCACTGCGTCCCATTGTAAGTCCCTGCAGTGGTACAGCCTGCTTTAACCGGTACCAGGTGCTTGAGACAGAGGCGCAGGAAGTCTGAGTGATGTGATTCCTCTCAGGCTGAAGCATGTTCAGAACTTTGGTTAGTATTTCATCTGAAATAGTAAGAATTCTTTCTTTATGAACAACGAAAAACCTCACCTGGAACAGATGTGGATGTGCTGGTTTTTTTTTGTTATCAACAAATGGAAATTCCTATTTTCAATCTTCTTGTGCACTCAGCCCTAGTGAGACTCGCAATAGAATCAGTGCTTTGGGGACGAGCTGATTCTTATCTGAACACAACCAAAAAAAGGCTTACATTTAAAAAAAAAAAAAAAAAAATACAAATCTGCTGCTTTTCTTGTATTCCAGTGATGAAAAATGTCCTCTGGCCTGTCTCTTCTAATTTTCCATGTCTCTTTTATGATCCCTCCCATTCATCTTGCCTATACAGGAGGCAGTCTTTTTAATAATCTCTCCTCATATGGAAGCTTTCCTAAGCCTCTAATCACTTTCATCATCTGCCGAGGATATCCTTTATTTCTTGTAATCTTCAGTATATTTAGAGGAAATAGCATAAAGAGACAGAGGAAGATTATTACTATTATTTATAAAAAAAAAAAAAAAAACAACAATAAAAACAACAAAATCCACCACAGTTTCAGGAGAAATTTAGTCTATATTTCTGGTGCTCTTTAAATACCAGGGTCACTTATGTTGAAGAAATGTTTGGTCTGGGCTTTTGTGGCTTCTAACCAAATCTCCAGATACTTTGTGCCTGAAGAGCTTATGAATGGTTTTGTCGCTGTTTCCTCATTTTTCTGACATAAGATGAAGGTAATGTGATGAGACAGAGTATTCTTAAGTATCAGCTTTAAATCCACAGTGTATCTAGAAATGTGCAAAGCCTGTCAGAGAGTGGGCTCGGTGATGCGGGAGTACGGGGAAGACAAGAGGGAAGCCTCGTTTGTGGCAATAACCCCATAAAACAGATCAGCTGCATGGAACCGAAGGAAAGCCTGTTCATTTAAAACAATGGTTTTGGAAAGGTGCTTAGACCTTTCATAGCTTTTGGTGTCTGCCTGGAAACATCGTGTCTCTGAAGATTGCGTCTCCTTTCCTCTGCTGTGCTTTTGGTCCATCCTTCCTGCAGTGGCTGGCACTGCCTGCAGGGCTGGGGCATCCACCGGCAGCTCCCTAAATGTTAGGTCTGTTTAAAACAAACACACAGACCCCCCTACAGTCCCTGCTGGGATTCTCCATCCTCTTGGCTCGTGCTTTTTGATGGACGTGCAGTTGCCCTCCTGCCAGGGTGCCCGTGGTGGTGCAGGGGGTGCAAACAACTCCAGCCCGTGGCTTGCCTCTTGTCATCCTCTCCGTAGGTGAGGCTTTAGCGAGGTGCCACCTGGCACGGGGTCGGCATTGAGGCAGAGCCTGCGAGCTCTTGGCTGCACTGTCCTGCTGTCGGTGCCCATGCTGAAGGTTGCCACTGCCCCTTGTCTGCTTTTAGTGGTCTCGGCGCCACGAGCAAGTGTGCAGCTTCCCTCTTTGCCCCTGAGCTGAGCATGGTGTGGGGAGAGACGTGGGTGGGAGGGGAGACTGGGGAGCGTTGGGGAGGGGTGCAACATGATTCTCATTTTTCTTTTCTGTATTTCAGAGAGAGCCACTTCAGCAATAGTGCAAGTGCTCGCTAGCAAGGAGGGTTGCAGTATTTTTACTATAGGCCTTTTCTGCTCTTCCCTTAGTCCAAAGGAGGAACGGAGCATTAATATGCAACGCCAGAAATAACCCTGCTGCTCAAAAGCCTTGACATATGGGAGCTGGTATGCAACTGGCGTGCGTGTGCCTGAGCAGCTAGCCTTCTGCATGCTCGCTCAGCAAGTGACAACTCTGCTGAGGCAGTTTTTGTGTCGTCCTACGTAATCTAAGCTTTAATTTAGGGACAAGAATGGAAGAGGAGGGGAGTCCCTGCTAGCCGAGCCATAAAGAATATCTACAGATTGCAAGCTGCGATGCTGTTACTGTGGAAAGCTGGAATTGGGCTTTTTGTTCTGTTTTTCTTATATAAAAAAAAAAAAAAAAAAAAGAAAAGAATAATAGTGAGACTGGTCCCACTTTATTATTGTCATGTTTTAGTGTTGCAAAAGCATAAAATTTGAGAGGATAGAAGCTAGTAGCAGTGGTTTCCCTGGTATTTCCTTAGTTACATTATACTGGGTTCTCAGACTGTGGAGTGCTTTAGTGGACATTTGACATAAAATATTTGGCATCTTCTTGATTAACTGTTAGCACAGTAGGTGCCTTTTACTTCTTTTACCTATTTGTAATGGTTTAGTAACAGTTACCTTCCTTTATGTATTTCAATCCAGTAGCCCTGCCCAAGAGGTTGCAGGGATGCAGAGCACTAATGCTGTGCTATTGAACCGAAATCAAAACGTGACGCACGCAGCCCTGAGCTCCAGTTGGACCTTGTCGTTGCCATCAGTAACCTATGGAACTCGTCCCAGGCGAATTAGAGCAGCCTGATGGAAGATGTTCTGTGCATTAAGCAAGCGCTCTTTGCAGGATAGCAGGTGCTCTTGTCTGTTCGGATGCCAGTCTCGTCTAGCTTTGGTCTGGATGGTTGGGGCGGGTTTTAGTCTCTGGTTTTGTTTTGTAAACAAACCATCTTGTAGCAGGCTTGGCTACAAACGTGTGGAAGCATGTGTGCTTTCTGGCAAAGGTTGTGAGGAAAAGAGCAGCCTCTGTGCATGTGTGTATCTATATAAATAAGTTAAAACACCGAGGACTGCAACAATTAAACATTAAGTAATGGTCTGTATCATGTGATTTCATGGAGGTAATAGGGCTATATGCCTTTCAAAAAGGCTACTCGCATCTACAAGATGCTACGCCAATGGCTTCTTAAGCATTAAATAAGACTTTTTTATTGACTTGCTAATGCTGTGTTTAAAGCAAGTGTTTTTAGCTGAAGATGAAACGTTGTGATGGAAGCTGGTGTTTTAAAGATCGGGAAGACTGCAGTGCTCCGAAATCAGTTTATGTGAGCAAAAGGCGTTGATTTTTCAAGGGTGATACAACACTTCAGAGCAGAGCTGGTGGAAGTGTACATCCTCCTTTCTCACAATAAAAAACAGTGTTGCCTACCACCACCAAAAAGGCCCTCCAATTCAGGTAAGTAATACACCTTGGAGGAAATGTGAGGAGTTGGTGCTCTGGGGTCTGTAGATCATTGGTTTTCAAATGTAAGCGGGCTTTCAGTGCTGTACTTCAAGACACATTTTCATGTACGTCTAGAAAATGTGTGAATCCAAATCTGAAAACGATGGGAAACAGATGAGAAATGCTTCTTGTGTGCCCCACCCCCAGCACCATAAGCAAAGGAAGATAAAGTAATAAAATGTGTGAGAGTGACTAAATCCAAGAGATAAGAAACATGCATTTCTCCTGAGATACATCTTTTGTTAGGCATTTTGTTACAGGAAAGCTTTGTTAAATGTCAACTTTTGGAAATCTTTCTTCTCTTGCCTGCACCAGTTCTGCTGTTTCCCAATAGTGTTCTGACTCGTCTTATGAAGAAGAGGCATCCTGCATCACATGCCTTTGGATTCTCGTTGGCGTGGTAAAATAAACCTGACAGCACTTCTTGAATTATGTATCTGGCTTTTTTATTATTATTTTTTGTACTTAAATCACTCAGGAGCATATGCAGTGTGTTGGAGAAACTGACAAATGTGGATTTGGCTAGAATCACACTAGGAACTTATTCCAAAGGTCAGATGTAATTTTCTTGTATCCCTTCTTGATGCCACATGTTTATAAAATAAAAGGCTTCGGTACTTGGTATTGCTCCAGTTATCAATGTATGTGCATGGTATGGGCATGTGGCTCTTACTACATTAGGAATCTGTTTTACTAGAGGTTTTGGCAGGAACATCATGATTCTGTGTCATGGTTGTCTATTTATTGCCGAATCTACAAAGTATCTCTCTCCACCTCCACATCAAGTTTCTGACTTCCTTTTCCTACTATGCCCATAGGAAGGGGCTATCTCTGTTCAATTTTTCTCCATTTCTTAAAAAAACCCAGCTACATTTTATCACCTGTAACCAGTCCATTTTTTTTTTTTTTTTGAGCAAATTCCATGATATCAGTTTTGATGATCAAAGGAAGAGTGACAGCCTGCTCCTTGGAATGTATCTCTTAACTCTTATCATAGGAGTCTCTTTAGAGCCAGGCAGTGAATGGCAGCAGACTGACTGGCTTGCTACCAGGCTCCTGCTGTGCTAAAATGGGTCCAGAAGGTTCACGGTGAGTTTGCCATACACCTGAGTTGTCTTCCTCCGCAGCTTTTTGGGAAGGTTTTTGCAGTGCTGCCCCTTCCTTACCCATGAATCCATACAACGGGTGACCCTCAGGCCCTTCCGAAATACAGCGCTGTCACAAGCAGGTGCAGCTGGCCCCGATGAGAGCCCGCAGCCTGTGTTCTCCTCCTGTCCTGTGCTAGGGGATGGCGTTTGGCAGGCTGGAGCCAGAGGCATGGGGTGGCTGGGGGATGTGAGAGTGTGATGTGAGAGAGTGAAAGCGTTTCTTAATGAGGCCTGAGGAAGCCTTAAGAAAAGGAGAAGGGTGAAGACAAGGAGTTCTCTGACAGTCAGTGAGAGTTTTTTCTCTGTTTGCCAGTAGGTGTATCCAAGAAATTCTGAGGCTGTCCTTGTTGACACCTGCACATTTTGTTCCAGAAATTGTATGGATGCAGGCTGTGTAATTTGTTGTGAAGAGTACCAGGGAGCATTGCTGTCTTTAAGAGCAGGACACTCACTGCTGCTAGTAAAGGATGTGTGCTATTGTCAGGCTATTCTGTTGTCTTCCCAGTGCTGACTCCCGTGGTCTTCTCTGTCTTTAGAGCACAGATAGATCCCAATAAGCAAATCTTTCTGATTTTTATAAAATCAGCTTCCTGTGGTTTTACACCTGAGAGACATGACTGTCTCTTGCAATATAAACTTAACGTAAAAAAAAAGATGCATCTTTCTTTGTGCTTGGTTTGTTTATTTATTTATTTGCCTCCAAGGAAAACTTCTTTTAATTTTATTTTTTACATGTACCAAGGAACTGGAAGGGCTTGGATTGCAGCTAAATATTCAGGAGGATGAATTTAGAAAATGAACTGACGAAGCTTGATCTGAAAGTGATCAAGTGGCATCTCTAGTGCCACTTGTTTATGAAACTTGGTATCTTGCTTTGTTTGCGATTTATTGATGCAAGAAGCAATGATATCTGCTTTCTTCCAGATTTAGGAGAGGGCTTTGAGTATTGAGTGCAGTAGTTTACAAATTGCTCTTTCACAATTTTTTTTGACCTGCGTTATCACTTTTCATGTGCACCTTGGGTGGATTTCTCAGTCACTAATGAACGTGTATGTTTCACTGAAGCATATATATAAAACTGCTCTGTAGTTTTGAAGAAGTACTCCTGCAATGAGGTTACACCTACCTGTGGTGTTTAGAAACAAACAGCCAAGCCCTTGTTTCAGTTATTCTTGTTTGGACTTGAGAGCATCAACTAGAACAATCTGTGTGCTTTGAGCCATTATGTGGCGTGGCAGTTAATGTCAGAGAAGGCTGAAGTTCAGCGGTTTGCTTGAAGATAATCTGTGTTTTGAAATGAAGGCCAGAGCAGCGGTGACAACATTAGCCCAAGGCCCAGCAGACACGGGCTCAGCGTACTGTGGCAGCGCTTGGCCCTTGTGCAACGGTGGAGTCGCTTCGCCCCTCCCAAGATGATGTGATTTCACCCAGCGTGCACAGTGTAACTGCTCTGCAGGGTCCGGATTTCAGAGTCACTGGTCATCTGGATGGATTTTTCATTTTCTTTTAGAGGGGGAGGAGAAGGAGACAACAAAACCAAATGAAACCCAACAAAACAACTTTTTTTTTTGATGCTCCAAGGATGCGTAGCTCATGCTCCTTGCTGCTTTTCACATGCGACAGATTTCAAGGAGACTCTCTGTCTAGGTGGCTCTTCCCCAGCAGTAATATAAGCCTTGTGCAACTTTAAGGTTGCACACCTGCTCCTGAGGCGGTTGTGTGGGGCGCCTGGGTAGCTGAGAGGGGCCCAGCTCCTGCGGGTGCCCTGTCTGGTCTCTCCTGATCTGTTAGAAGATTGAGCTAAATCGTGTGAAGCTGGGCATCTGAACCCAGTTTAGATTAAATCCACTTGAAACAGCTGTGTGGCAGTGGATACTGCAGGAAAGATGCAATTTCACCATTTTTCAAGTATTACAGAACGAGCTGTACGTAGTGAATATCCAGGCCTCTGTGCCAAACCACCTTGAATCCTGAGTGGGAAAGTCCGTAAGGTCCTTCTTGTTAGGCCGACAAGCAAAATGTTTTTCTGGCTCACCCTCTTTCAAGGTGCATTCTTAATAATTCTGAATGTTCATTTCGCATATGCTTAATTATACTGTTTTAGGAGAACTCCTCCGCGATCTCTGTATTTTGCCAGCTTTGCCATTACGCATAGAAACTATTGCTCTCGGGTCGCTCAGGCACTTGGCAGTACAGGATGTTACCTTTCCTTTTCTCCTCCTCTCTCTGTTTTGGCTCAATTATGATTATTACAGAGTGCTCCTGTTGTGAGTGCTGTACAGAAATGCACGATTTTTCTCTGTGTAGTTAAGCCAGAATTAAATTGTGGATGGATTGCTTTTTTCTTTTCTTTCCCCCCCCACCCCTCCCTGAGGAGCGCAGGTGGAAGAATACCAACGTGTGACTTGTAAAGAGGGAGAGGAATGTTGGTTTAACTTGTTACTGCAAGAAAGCGAAAGATTGCTTCTGTAAGCTTGTAGGGCTCTCATTACTTCTGGCAGCAGCACGTGCTGCTGCTAACGTTAGGTTTGGCAATGTTTGGCATTTTGTTAGTGGTGCGTTAAATTGGAATTAGATGGGTACTGCCTTCCACGGGTCTTCTTTTGCTTCTTCTGGGTGAACATTGCATCGTTGTGTATATGCAGGACTACTCTGGGTTTGAAATATTTTTTTTTTTTTTTTTTTCCCAGTAAAAATTTTTCTGTTGGTTTAAGGATTTCCCCTGAGCCTTGCCTAACCTGCAGCAAAAGATGTAAGGGTAGGGTAGGGTTGTTAGCCCTCATCTGGCTGCCAGACAAACCTTGGTCTCCTCTAAACTTTGGGCAGGTTCTGCCAAATTAAAATGGATCCTCCTGGAGGAGCATCCCTCAAATCTTTCCTAGGTTATGAAGATGTATAGCAGTTGAGCATATGCAGCAAGTCTTCCCAATGCAGCGAGAAGCACTGTGTGGTATGTTTTCAGTGTTGTTGGTGCATATTCATGTGAGGCTGCTGTATGCTGGGCCCATGGCAAGTTTTTGAGCTGTCAGCTTTATTCCACAAGATTTCTCTGGCTGAAGGAGGAGCCTGTGCAGCGGGGCAGAAGGACACACAAGGCTGAACTCTGAGCTCTGCTGTTACACCAAAGGACGTATGGGATTTGTAATCAATTGCTCTGTCAGAGGTCCAAAATAGAGGCTGCCTGAAAAAATACTTAACTTTGTTTGCACAAACCCTGGCCTTCAGAGGAAGTATGATGTTGTGTCTTAATTCCTTTGAAACTTAGTTTTTATGATGGTCTTCTAATTGGTTCTGTTCCAGTCCTCAGAGGAAAAATGCAGTTGTTCCCCGTATAAGTGCTTCTTCAGCATGATCTGTCCGCGAATCCCCCAAACTGCCATGTCCTCTTTTCAGAACGTGCCCTGCAGTCTTCAGCATGTAACTGCTGTTGCTGAGTAGACCTTCCCATCTTGAAGAGAATGGGGTAAAGGAGGGAGATGGGAACACCTTTCTGTGCTTCATCTGCAGCGCTGTGGCTCAAGTGGGTGTTTGTGTTATGGAAATTTGGGTCTGATGCTCATTGCTCCCCAAGCGTAACTGTGTAGATGATCATTGACATGTGACTATGGCTGATGGCGTGTAGGGAATTGCAGCACCGGTCCCTGTTCCTGCAGACATATCCTTTTGCCTCAACTGTTCTTTCTCTAGCAATGAGACGGCAAAGGTTGTTCATGCATATACTGTTTCTACGGATGCTGAACTTGTACTGAAGTTGTTAATATGGAAACTGAATTCTTACTTGAGAACTTGGGTTAGAATGTGCATTTTTAAAAGTAGAGAAGTTACATGCATAAAACAGAACTATCATACTGCTTTGTTTCTTTTTAATGTATTTGTGACTGATTTTAGAAAAAGAAAGGGCAACAGTTGACTTAATTAAAGAAAGGGCTGCCCAAGAAGCTAACTTTACAATGTCATGCCATTAAATTGGTTTTATTACTATCCCTTGCAAATTGCAGTAGACTCTTAATGTCTATTTTTAAGAATAAACTTTTGTCTCTGATTACATCCAGCGTAGCTCGCTAATTTTAGGGGTGTGAACTGCTCATGATTTAGTGAGGCGAAGTTTTAATAGCTGTGTCTGAATGCTTGGTTAAAATTTATCACTGTATGTCTCTGTGTGGGGCCACACATGTTGCTTATGCTGCTGCTGTTCTGATGACTAGCAGGCTGAGTGATAAATACATGCTTTTGTTAAAGTAGGGGCAGTGGAATGGGATGAAATTCTCATTCTGAGGTGATTTTTGAATGGTTTAATGTTTTAATAAACTGAGTCATCGCACCACTGTGTTTTAACACCAGAGTTAGAATTGGCATGAAGGTACCACATTTGAACCGAGTTTTTGAAATTCCCATCTTAGCGGTGGTGAACTTGACGTATATTTTGCTAGCAAACACACAAAACATTACCTTTATCTTCTGTAGTAATTCTTCTTTGCCAAACATGGGGAAGCTTTAATTTAGAAGGGTAGTTCCTGCTGTCATCCAGCGCTGTGATTAACATACTGGGGAGATTCAGTTCGAGCTGCTCCAAGACTCTTGTAAGTAAGTTGCGTCACTCTGAAATGTTTTTTCCTCCTGGGGCAGACAGGTCTATCTGTTGTCATTATCTTTGCAATAGCAATAAGATTTAGGAGACAGTCGTGTTAACAAAGGTACAAAGTGTCCTCGATTCAGCAGCTCATTTCCAAACACACAAAAACTCAGCATTGTCACAGCAAATGTGCTTGCTTTTCTGAAAGTTGAATGCTCAGAAGTAATCCTTAGGCTGACGCTATGCTCAGCTTTCTTCTGCCTGAATAAGTTTTGTATTGTTTATTCAGCCCTTTGCTCATTTTAAAAAGGAACAATGACTAAATATGATGTCCATGCATTATTTGAAATTGTAAGTATATGTTATGTATCCTGCAGCATTCCTGCGTAGCTTTTTTCATGAGTGAACAAATTTGACAATGGGAAAATATTGCAGTGTTGTGATATTTGAACGTCCCAGAAGATGCACTTCTATTTTTAGCTTCCTTATTCCCAATTATGCCAAGTCATCCCCTGTCCCCACCACAGAAATGCGCTGACTTTTTGCTCCACAGAGCTCTTCTCTGGCGAGGTGTGCTGCTGTTCGCGCAACAGAGTGCACTCAAGAAAACTTTTTAAAAATTATTATTTACCTGGACTCACAACTCCATATCTTTAGTAAACTGGTAGGCTAGATATACTCCATATACATAGGATACTCTTGCAGGTGCCAAGTGGAGCTTCCAAATTGCTAGACACTGGTTAAAAATGACTAAGGTACTAGTGGAAATTGGAGCTATAGTTCATACCAGTTCCTGTAGTTTTCCATCTGTGAGAGTTTGCATAGAAATTCTAGCTTATCGACTTTGTTATGAAAAGGAGCTGGGATAACAGGGGTGTGACAGCTGTGAAGTTTGGGAAGCCACTGTTAAGCGTTATTGATCTCCAAGCCACCACAAGTAGAGCAATTTTATTGTTGTTGGCTCTGGGCATACCCTCTTTAGGGTTTTAATGGCCAGTGTGAATTATAATAGTGCATATTAATGATTTATAAAACATTTTGTATTTCTGTGGCTTAAATGTGCTTCCTCCTGCGTGACACCATGACTTCAGCCACAAATCCTGTAAGCTGTGTTGCCCATGGTGGCTGTAGTGCCACTGGTACTTGTGTTTGGTAACGAGGAGCTGGTGCTGTTGCGTCAGCATGGATTTTTCACAGCGTTAAAGAGAACCCAGAAACCCCTTAAATAGCTCCAAAAGATCCTCACGTTACAGCTCTAAATCCTGTCCAGAGACTTATGAATTTGATGCATCTCTCTTCAGATGTTTTAGGCTTTTTTCTCCATTCTGAGGAGTGCGGATTTCCTATCGCCTCCTGTACTGACCTTTCTCTTCTCTTCCCTCTGCATCCATCTAATCTTGCAGTAATACATTTAATGCTCCTTGGTCTTATTAGGCTTCATCTCTCTCTGATATGTTTAAATTGTTTATTAAGAGACTCAGGCACTTGTTTCAAAGGCATTTTACTTCTTAAACCCTTGGAACTAGAAACAGTACGTTCTACCATGTAAATAAAGAGAGTAGGCAAATCCCCCAGGGGAGATTAACTGGGAAGGAGATTAGCCTGTTTGGTATCTGCATAGATTTCTAAATGGTTAACTTGGACCTGGGTATGCAGCAAGATGCTCCTGTCCAGTGGAAGAGTGGAGGCAGACTAGCTAATCGGGGTGTGTGGAAATGAGAGGTACTTGTAACCCAGGTGAAAGTAGGACACAGAGAACTTCAGCTTCGGTCTTTGTGCTGGAGAGTCAGTGAGGCTAACCTCCAGGAGAACAGCCAGCGTGGGACCTCTCTGGGGAAGAGAAGGGGATGTTCCACGTAAGTAAAACCCTTGGCATAACCCGAGTGGCATGGGGGGGTTGAAAACAAATGGATCCCTGGGCAAATTTTCAAGGAGAGAGTAATTAAGGGCTTAGTTAAAGGCTTGGATGTGAATAGAAGATGAAATAAATCTAACTTCTGGGTTAACCAGTGGTGGATCCTCCCAGTTAAAGTGGTCTGTTATCTTAGCAAAGGTGAATACTGTGTCTGCTGAGTTCCCTTTGCTTAGGAGATGAGAACATGCAGCCCTGAGTTGAACAATTGTTATGGTGCCACGGGATAAACAGTGCGAGAAGTCGGAGACTTCACAAGAGAGAGGGGAATAGAAGAGAGATGGAGGGAGAGGTGGTTAATAGTCTTGCAGAGCATCTGGTATAATTCCCCTTCAAGCAAAGAGGAAGTTTGTGCTATTAAACGAGCTGTCATTTAATGTATGTCAGCCTGTGCACCGGTACCAAGGAGGGATGTTTGAAATCAGGTTGGGTGTAGAAGAGACAGACCTAGCCGTGTGTAAAGCCAGGAACTGAGATGAAAAACTTATCCCTGGGAGTGCTGGTGTTCTAAAATTGCTTTCCTAACCTGAGTAGCAGGAAAAATACATAACTTCTTTGGAAAGGAAGCCTGATAACTTTATGAACGTAACTTTTCAATGTTAAGAGCCAGGAAATTCCTTTAAGTCCTTTGTTTCTGCACTGGAAATAATTTTACTTATTTCCTGAGGCTTCTGCATTATTCAGACCCTTTGAAGTGAGTGTATTCTGCCCATTGGATTTGGCCTGGCTTCAGCAGATTGGACAGGAGAACAGAGGCTTCAAAGGTAATGAGCACAGACATTTTGTGAAAGTCATTTTTCCATCTCCTCACCAGGTACTTATCTATTCTTCTAGGGCATGAAAGCTGGAGATAATTTGTCCATTATCCACTTGCTGGCATGCTGTCTGGTCAGTAGGTAGATAAATGGAAGGTTATCCACAGAACATGCCCTCTTGCTCAGCTGCCAGGCCAGGAAGTTTATGGCAGGGACACGAACAAAGGTGGAGCTGTTACGAATGGCTATTAAGGACACGGGAGGAAGCAGAAAACACTCTCTAAACTTTTAGGGACATAGGAGACTCTTGAAGTTGTTGAGGCCTGGGGAGGGGATCTGGGAAGATACTGCAGGTGCTGTTGCTGTAGGAAATGAGCATTAAGGGCCACGTGATACCATATTTCCTTGGTTTTGCTGAGCTAATACTGCTGCAGAGTTGTGGGGGTTTGTACAGACTGTCCCTGCCACTTCTTCTCTATCAATGTGAATGTGTCCAGGGGAATACCACAGCTCTGTTCTGTGCTGCTCTTCACTCAAAGGCTTAAATCCCGAGAAAGCAGTGGATACATTGGTGTTGTCCCCCATCTCGCACGCTCACCCACACACACGTTGGCCAGTTAAAATGAAATGGCTGTGTTAAACTGCTCAATTAGCCATCCAATCCATTTAGTGATAGGAAAGCCTTAACTTTGCTCAAGTGTTAAACTACAACACGTTCGCTGTAGCATTTTCTGTGAGCTGCTGCTCTTGGTTCCTTCCAGGTGTGCTGGAAACAGGCATGTGGGGAGATGGGCAGTTTGCTGCTGGAGATTGCAGCCTGGGTCATTTAAGCCAACCACAAATTACTGCTTGAAACCAGTAATGCTGGGTTAACAGAAAGATGGTCCTGCCCTTAGTGCTCACCAGTTCAGGAATTAAGTCACGGTGTAACAGAAGATTTATGTTCCAGGGCATCCAGTCTATTATTTAAAAAAGCAAAAAGCTAGACTTGTGGGCATGTGTGGTTTGTAGCCGTGATTTAGGGATGCGTATTGGAAGCTGCACACAGTGTGTCACAGGGACTTGTCACTTGTCAGGGACTTCTGTCACTTGTCAGGCGCAAGAGAGCTGTGTTGCTCGTCTTTAAAGCAGTTACTGATGTGTGCCTTCAAACTGTAGGCAACTTGAGTAATTTAAGGCTGTGCTTAGGCATGAGGTTTCCTATTTAGCCCCTTTGGTATATCCAGAGGTAGATGCCTACCTGCTGGTCCCGAGCACAGACCGGTGTCACTACCTGTATGCTGTCGGTTTGCCCATAACCAGCCCTGCAGAAGGGTTCTTTTGTCTCTCTGCAGGAACAAATTGTTAATTATCCGTGGTGTTATTCACTAACAATGATGGCTCTCTTCAGAAGGAGCATGGAGTTATCCAGTTGCTGGTAAGTGCACAAAGCATTGGTGCTTATTCAGTCGCAGGTTAGGTGTAAGGTGTGACCTCTGCCGGTGTCTATGTCCATACCATGGTGCTCCCTCATGAAAGGCAGCTGTACATGCTGACTTGGATGAGGCTGTTATATCAGCCAGTAACAAAAAGTTGACAGAGTTAATAGTGAAAGCTCTGGCAGTGATCTGCTCTGAAGGCTTGGGTGGACGTGCTCTAGGGCCTTTGGTCTGTCACAGTGCAGAAGGGGAGAGCGAGCTTGCCGGAGGGAGCTCTGCAGAAGCCCTGGGAAGGTAAGGTTGGTAGAGCGCAGCTTCACGACCACCTCTGGTGATCTTAGCAGGCTGGTGGCCAGAGAAAAGTGCTGTGATGAGAGAAGGTAGACCATTCCATCATGGGGTGGTGTGCCTTTGGGAAGGTAGGACGTGCTGGGTGAAGAGGCAGATGCTGACAGCAGGCCACTTTGCTCTGCTGTGGTGCTTGGTGTAACTCGGCCAAACTGCTCCCAGCCACAAACCAAATGCACGGTTCTGTCCACTGCTTGCAATGGGTCCGTTTCCCATCACACCACTGACAGCAAGTGGCATAGGAAGTAGGTTCTGGGTTTGTGTTGACGCAGATAGGACCTGTCATTGAAACGTTGGAAAGCAGCAAGTTCACTTTTCTGTTCTTTGACCTTTCTTGTGGTTACATTTGTTAATGGAAACAGAAATTTTACGTATGGTTTTAATCAGTCATTGGTCTTGTTTATTATCATGAATGTTTCATGAGTTAACTTAAGATTCACAGAAAACTAGTGGAACTAAATTTGGGCACTCTCTGCAGCTGCGTGATACAATGCTGTTCCTGATCATTTCTGGGGAATCTGTTTTCATCCATGCTTGAAAACACAAAACACACTTGGTTAGTCAGATAGTTGAAATTCTTTTTTGCACTGTGTAGCTGCCATATAATGTGGAATAACAGTCTGTATTGAAGGATCTCTGGCTGCTGCTTCTGAAGCTCTAGATTTAGGTGCCTTGACAGAGCTCTAGAGTTTTTGACTATGCTTCATTGCTGTGCATGGCATGAATATTTCACTTTGATGAGCACTGAAGCAAGAAAATCATGAACTTCATTTAAAAAAAAAGTTACTTTTTGGGGGAATGGATTGTTGCACAGCATCTTACCAACTGCTCAGTGTTTAATGGCTTGCCTACATGTAGTGCACTTGCATTAAAAAGTAAATTCTTGCTTTTTATAAGTGTTGGGTTTTGCTGCATACAAGGTTGGATATTGCAGGTAACTCTTTAGCTCAGGTTCATTTTTTTCCTGCTGAATTTTAGGCTTCTGTGTTTATATCCATAATCCAAGAACTAAAGCTTAAGTTAATTCAGAAATCTTGTTTTCCAAATCTATTACCTGTCACATAAATCAGGATTGCCCAGGAATGTGTTAGAAAGGATGTAAGCTCTTTTGTGCAGGTCTTTGCTGTTCTTTGACTAACTGATGAAAATCATTCATGAATATATTTGATGGAAAAATAAAATGAACAGTGTTTTAAAATAACATGGACTTGCGCAATCATAGCAGTTGATTTTTTTCAACTAACAGCTTGGGGTTCTTCAGTCAGGGGATGCATGCAGAGGAATCTCAACAGTGACAGACCCTTGGTGCTTGCTTCAAACTGGAGTGCAATCACCACTCTTCGGTGGTGAATTATTTAGGTGCATAAGTCAATTTGAGCCTACCATGATTTGAGAGGTAATTGGATGGCATTGCTTGTGTTATGCATTTACTGGAGAGGTAAAAACAGCATATGGAGATCAGGTTCTGCCTGCAGTCCATTTAAGCGCTCTGGCTTGCGTACAATACCTATTTTCAAGTTCTTCCTGTCAATATCAGGTAGTGATGGATGTGGGGTTTGGTACGCTCCGTTCTGGTTGGTGGGAAACATTACAGCACGGTGCTTTTTTAATGGGAGAGGTGTGTGGCTCAAACACTGCTGATTAGTAATATAGTAAAAAATTGGTTCAAAATACAGTTTTACGGGTATAGGATAACAATCAAGCTCAACATGTTTCACTGAAGTTCTTCAGCTTGAGCAAGCTGCTGCCAAACTGAGGAAAGGAGTCTGCTGGGCACCTTGCACGCTCCCTGATGTCTTGTTCGAGCTGCTGGAGTCCCTGTGCTCCTGAGTTGTGCTGCCCCATTGAGTCCTCGGAGCCTCCTGCAGCAGGTGGCCCCCTCCTATGGGGGCTCAGGGCAGCAAGTTCCCTGCTGAAGGACAATGAGAGCACGCCCAAGAGCACGAAGCAACATGGTTGAGTGCCTTCTTTCAACAACAACGTATTTCTTCTCAGCACGTCTCTGATGTGAGCACAGTGTGCCCCTCACTGGGGCATGTCCTCCCTGCCGAGCTACTGCTCCACTCGCTTGGGTGATCTCTCCACAGACCTCAGGCGCTGTAGGCAGGAGAGGAATGCCGTCAGCAGTGTGGTGCTTGGGGGTCTTCCTTCCTCAAAGCTGAGTTAGAACACGTCTGGAGCTGAGGAGCGCCTAGAACTCAACTCTTACTTCCTCGATGAGTAATCTTAACTGACAAGGAAGTCTACCGGTTATTTTTCTCCCCTGTGCCTGTTGCTGAAGATGTATATGTATACATATATATGATTAAACAAGTGATTCATCTTTGATGGAATATTTCTTCCCCCTTGGTTTCTGCGGTGATGTCATGTTACTTTATGCATCTAAACTGATTGCCCTGGCAACGGATTGTGATATCAGGCCTTCAGCTAGTAGACTGATATGAAGTCACTGCAGAAAAATCCCTGAAAAAAGAAGAGAACAAACTCCTCAGGAATATATATATATACATATATATATATATATTTCAGTCTGTGAAATAATAGAAAAAATAATTTGGGAAATGACTGGCTAAGTGCACCTCATTTGAAACACTGACATTTGCCTTAGTACAAAGTCTTCAGACTACCTGCATTAGTTCTTGTAGGTCATTTAGAACTGTGGCTCTTCCAGTTAGCTGGAACTGCTGTTGAATGTAATGTACCATCCTTCCAGTCTTTGTGTTTTGAGTGTCACAGAAGGAGAAAAAAGATGTTAAATTAAGTCCTGTTGTGTCTGTATAATAAAAAGAATTGTTCTTTTAATTGCTGCTGCAAGCATTTTAAAAAAAGAGTAGCTAAAAAAGATGAAAAATATGTTTTAGAGTGCAACTGAAATGCCTCATGCAGTGTCTGCAGGACAGCGCAATGGTGGGTTTTAAAGCAGATGCTATTTTGCGTGACACCCAGGCAAGTGGCAGCCTAGACAGCCATGCAAGTAGATTTTGGCATGTAATATCTTAGCACTTAAACTTTCAGTATTGTCCTGCGTTGTATGTGTTCTTCCAGGTTTGGGTTTATTTGTTTTTAAAATATACGATCCCTCTGATATATTTTTGGACTTCTAGTGACTGAAAGTGCAGACAGGGGAGAGGAGAGTTTCTTCCAGGTACTGGCAGGCTGATGGGGAAGGCTGCATGAGTGTCAGAGCTTGTTACGTGGCTTACGAAGCTCGTAGCTCTGCATTTGTGTTTCTTAGTTCTGCAGCTGTATCACATTGCTGCTGTTGCTTCCTTGTAAAGCTACGCAATTAAAGACTATCTGCACATTTGATAAGGCATCTTCTGAAAGACTGGGAATGACCTGTTAGATCACGCTTGGACAAAGGGAGATTCTCGTCAAATTTCTGAAGAGAACTTACGCTTAACTGGTAAGCTGTGATTTGAAGCAAAGTCCTCGTGTGTGGCATCTTATGTGCCAGGAAAGAATAAAACAGGCCCTGCAGTGTCTTCCCCAACCTTAACAGTGAGAAATCCCAGGCCTTCCTGCTTCACCCAGAATAGTGACTGATTCAGCCTCCCCCTGCCAAGGTGGATACCATCATTGCTGGTGGATGCCATCCATGCCAGGGTTGAGATAAAGTGAAGGCATAAGAGTCTAGGTTCGGATTTGCAGGTAGCAGAATCACTATTTGCAAGGTGTCAGATGCCTGCGGTATCAGATTGAGAATGAAATTTCGTCTGAGGTGGCTGCAGGAGCCATGTGGCATCTAATTCTAAGCATGGGTCAAGTGTCTCTGGTTGTCAAAGCCACACTTTGTTTAATTTTGGCCGAACGGGAGTCTTTGAATGTTTCAACAGTGAAAGCAGTTGTGACACTTGATCTTCTGTGGGCAGGAGATCACATATTACTCATCTTATGAATTTATTCTGAGTGGGTTCAGGGGGCAACACTGACAAAAAGGGAAATAAATAGAATGTGTCTTAATCCTTGGAACCTGTGACCAGCGTGAAGAAACAATGTGGTGATTAGATTTTGTTTGTTTCATCTCAGGCTCGAATTCCACACGCTTTGAGGGGAGGGGGAAAGACAAATTCCTATGGAACAGATCATGGAGTATATCTGGCACGACTATCTCAAGGCAAGCTTTGAGAAATAACTTCCCACTCGAACTTCTCTTGCATCTGGTAGAGTTTTTCCAGGTTTGGCCTTTTTGCAGGTCAGAAGTATTTCCCAAACCGTTCATTGCAGAGACAGCTATGTAGAGCTGCCAGCTCTAACTTCTACTATTCCTATGAGAACTTTTAAGAAGGTGATCAGAAAGGTGTAATGCTCCAGCTCTGATAATTCTCCTCTGAAAACATTCTGACTGGGCTAGATTTGCTTGCTCTAAGGGATGCCGGCAGGCTGCCAAGTCTGTCAGCAGCAATGTGTACGTTCACGTAGAGCAGCTCCTTACACAGCAGGTCTGTGGTAGGGTATCTGCCATGAGATTCTCTTTTAGTTGCGCCGTGAGATGATGTCTGACAGCAAGAGATGTCTGACTGCTCGGAGCTGGGGCTCAGCAACCCAGCCTGTAACAGAATTTCTCTGGTCGGGTTAAAATTTGCATAGTGCCTGCAGCGTTTTTGCTACGTATAATGAAATTACTTACTTCCTGGAGCAAAGCTCTTCCCAGGAGATATTTCTAGGAAGATTCCTTTCCCTACAAATAATGGCAAAACTGTAAGAAAACTTCAAATCGCTTTTGACACAAGACTTTCAACCTCAGTACATTAGATAATCAAATACCATAATATTGTATCGTAAACATAGTGAGACCTTTTCCTCTTATCTATTCACTTCATGTGACCCAGAAACCATCTAGAGATTTCAAGAAACAGAGGTAAAGTGCTATAAAATTTGTATTACTCCACATCATAAAGCTCTTAATTTATTTACACTAGGCCGACCTACAGCCCTAGTCCTGCATGCTAAATAAAAATTCACGTGTGGCATTGTGCACAAGTTGTTTAAAACTTGTACTGTGAAGTCAAAGCCAGTAATTAAACATGACCTACTTCACAGGAAGAGGAGTAAAACTGCTTTTCAGGTAAATAGCTAAATGATTAAGAAATAGCTGTTTTACTGTTCTATTTTAATCAGCTTTAAACGTGCTTAAGAATTGTTACATGGATGTTCTGCGTTGTGGTGGACCCACAATGAACTAAGCAAATCTGAAACCATTTGAACATACAGCTTTGCTTTTTTTTTTTTTTACACGTTGATAAACCTTTGGCTTTCAGCTGGCAGAAAGGTTTAACAAGCTTTTTCAATAATTTTTAAGGTATCGTTTTGCTTTCAGGCTATATGGCTGTTGTCTAAATATTTTGAAATTACACAGAGGAACATAACACCTGGTGTATTTAATTCTGTACTGACCTTTGTTTTTATAACACCCATGTTAAAAAAGTAAATGAACAAGAAAGATAACTAAAAGCAAGGAAAAAGCCTGCAGAGCGAAGGGGACAAGTAATTAACTGCTTCAGTCTCTCAGTGAAGCTAAAATGATGAGGTGTTGCCTGGATAGTCCCAGCATGATATGTGCAGACAGACTTTTAAAGTCTAAATTCGGAGAGTAGGTCAAGTCAAGAAGGTACTTGTCATTTGCTCTTTTGTTGGTTTGTTTTGTGTATGTAGTGTATTCTTGTTGTTGTGTTTTTTTTGTTTGTTTTGTTTTGTTTTTGTTTTCAGGCGTGGGGTTGCTCCTTGTGTTTTTGTGTTCAGTTGTATGAAAGGTTTGGGCCTGTGCAAGTCATTACAGCTCATTACAGGTTCCCAAAGCATTACGTGATTGTTTGCAAATCTGCAAGCTTCCTCGCTAGCTGACGTGGAATATAAGCCATTCGGTACCCTCTGAGTAGCTTGAACGTGAGGTATTCTTGGCTTTAGTTTACTACCTACTTTTCTTTCAAACCTTGTTTATCATAAGCAATGCCAATTCAAGCCTGCAAGAGCTAATTTTTAAAGTATATTTCCATATAAACAATGCCTATAGCAAGTACTTTTCTCAGCTTTGGAAAATAGTAAAAAAATCTTTTAAAAACAGTAACTGAATTGAAGTCAAGGTGTCACGGACTCCTGGCTGAGCAAGGAGCAATAGTTGAAGAAAAGAGTGGGATTTGCTTGAGGAACTGTTGGCACCGTTGGCTTGTGAAGGAGCTGTGGTGTGATTCATGTGTTTCTCAAAAGTGTCAAGTAACTGACTACAGAAAGTGAGGGTATTTGTCAGCCTGTTTCTTTAGGAAGAATATCTGGAGAATGTTTTCTCAATGTGTAACAGTATAGGGTATTAACTTACTCAATGGATGTTGTAATTAGTTTAGGGTTGTCTGACTGATCTCGCAGGAGGGATATTTCTCAGGGTGTGTGGTGCATGCCTGCCTGTCGAGAGCACTAAATGCTTTATTTATGGGCTGTAGTTTATGCTGCTTAAATTACTCCAAGGACGCGACCAAACAAGAGATGAAGAAAAAACAACGTTTAGACGATTTCCCACCACCTTGATCTTTGAGAATCAGCACTGCGTCTTGGGTTTTTGCTTCTCCCCTTTTGGCGGCGTGAGGTCTCCTGCGCCAAGCGCTCAGCTGCCCCCGCTCAGGTACCGTGCCTGGCTCAGTGCCACAATGGTGTATCTGCTCCCGCTCCAAGGACAGCAGGGCTCTTGTCTGCTTCCTTTCCCACTGCACTCCGCTTTGTTCCTTTTTCTTTTTTTTCCTGTGCCGTTGCTATGACTGAATATGGTAATATGTTTATAAATCTTTTACACCAAAGCCAGCCATGTGATAAAGCCATATCCCTTTAGACTGCCTGAATAGAAACTTGAGAGGGGGAGAAAAAAAGAATCTGTTCAGAAAGCTCAAAGGAGAAGGAGGCAGGCAGATTAGAAATGAAGCCACGACCAATATTCCTTTCCTAACCAAATCATATTGGTGAATAGGCTGTAAACATCTCCACAGCGCTAAATATAGAAAAATCTAATGCAAGTTTAATATGTAGGAGCCAGCGTTTTGGAAACTGGTGTTTGTGTCTATAGAGCATTGAGAAACGCTCTGTGTTTACCTTGAATGGATGCAGAACACATGCAATTTTCTGTTGCTAATGTGTGTTGAATACTCTGAATTAAGATTGCTCTGGTTTAAAGAGACCATTGGGCTTATTGCAGTGCTTAATGGCTTAATAACCACATATTGGGAACGTGGCACAGAATCATCTGACTGAACTGCTGTATCCTGCTTTAAAGCAGCGTGGTTCTGTTGGGCTGTATTGACCAAGAACACAGGCAACAAACTTGGAGCTGGGCAGCCTGGGGCTTCATCTTGACGTGTTAAAATGAGATGACTGCAACTGCTAAACTATGACAGTAGCTTGAAAGACACTCTCCTAATCCTCTCTGGTTAGGTCAGGGAAGTGGTGACTTTCATTCACCTGAAAGTTAACCATTAAGAAAACTGAGCGTCTTCTGTCACTTTCATCCATTTCACAGAGAGGTTGACTGCGGTGCTCTCTGACTCATTTCCTGGAAGGTGTAAGTCACAGGCGGTGAGCATCAGTGTGACAAGTTGACCAAACTGATCTGCTCTTGTTTCAGAAGTACATGCCTGACTGGCCTAGCTAAGAAAGGTTATGGTTCTGTGAGAATCTGTAATATCTTCTTGTGTTAGATATAGTATAAATAACTCCTATTATTACCATTTCTTCTTAGACAATATAGGTAGCTTTCGGTTTCTTACTAGCAAATGAAGATTACTTCCGATGCTGGAAGAGATTCTCTTGTAAAACACAGGTCTGCGCTTATGACAAACTTGAAAATTGTGTCTTATGCATTTTTTCCACTTGACTTAATGATCACTGGCTTTAGTAATAGATGCTACTGAGGATGTTGCAAAACCTGTTCTCTTAGGATTGCATTTTGTTATTAAGCAGTATGTTGTGTCAAGTATCCATTCACATTAAAACACGTGGATGGCATAAAATCATGTGCTTTGGATTTAGTAATATCCAGAATAAACACTTGTTAGTTGTGTAGTGTAATGTAAATAATCCCTATCCCATCCTTGTTAAAAAGACAGATTGTTCTGTGATAGTCTTAATTTCCTGTATCTCCTTCCATGAAACTCTTAAGAAACAATATGTAGTTTGGCAGTTTTTGTAACTTTTGGCAAATCCTGTGCCAGGTAAATTATATCCCAGATAAAAAGCACGATTAAACTTAATTCAGATTAGAAGATGAAATTGTGAACGTTAGAGCACAAGCAAGATGGTAAGTGGAAAGATAGAAGAAAAATGCACAAGCTGAGAGCATGAATAAGCATGTTACTGTAAATGGAGATATTTCTGTAGCAAGCTTTACTTATTTCTGTAAAGTCATTAGAACAGCGCAGTACAGTCAGCAGGTACTGGGGGCTTCTCTTCCAACAAACCTCTTTGGTCAGCCCGTGGTCCTTGTTAATACGAACTGGCAAGTTTGCCAGTTTTGTCTTGAGACTCTAAATTGCAGTTAGTATGGCGCCTGGCTCTATGAACATCTTGGTAAAGTAACCCTCTGTGAACTTTAATTATGTTTTATCAAATATCGTTTGCAGCAGTCTTATCGTTACCTCAGAGACATTATCCCAGAACAATTACCCGTTGTGTAGCGTTGCCCTGTTGGGTTGAATAAACGGTCCTCTGGCACCACCGCATCCTCTGGAGGGCTAGGGTGAAACAGCCATGATATCCGTCATGATGCCAAGATCCAAATTAAAAGCATCTAAAAGGCTTTAATCCCCTCTGTCCTCCTAGACAGACTTTTTAACAAAAATAGGGAAACCCGAAAGGCCTTGAATATGGCAGGGTCCTGCAGCACTTTCCCGAAGGCAGGGAAATAGGCACAGCCTGCAAAGCCGTCACTGCTCATCATTTCTTTCTGTGACTCTTGACAGTGGATTGTTGCTGTTGTTTCCTTAGCCCTGCTGCCCACTATGGTACGTCTTGACTAAATCTGTGCTGCACTGTGCACAATTTCACTTAACTATGTTAATGTAGCAAAGAAGCTCCATCAAATTAGACTATAATATCTTATCGACCTTCTCAATTTCAGTATCTACGATAAGCGTTTTTAATTTCCCTGTATTAACTGATTTGTAGATTAGCAGCGTGGCTTTAGCAGATTACGACCAACCAATTTGGACACTGTTTTTGCACTGCATCTATTTTATATCCTGCTCTGTGTGGTTTCATGTGCTGTGGAAGCGAGCAGTTTGAGCCCTTTCCAGCAGTCTGTTGAACAAAGTCCCTTCTGTTATGTGACCGATCCCAATCTCACAGCCCTGGGTTCGGAAGCGGGTTCTGTGCTTGGTGGCAGGGGGAGGGCAGGGTGGCATGGTTTTGTCTGTTTGGTTTTACCAAATTGCTGCGCACTGAATTTGTGAATACATTTTGTGCATAATATACGTTCTCTGTGTGTGTTTGTACTACAAAAAGTTGTTCATCAAACGTGCCTCGCAGTCAGGGTGGAAGGCAGTGAGCTTTGTAATGAGCTTTTGGTATCCTCGGGAGCTCCTTCCACCCTTGACATTTGGGATCTGGCCGAGCAGGGTGAGATGTGTGTTCAGTTCACGAGCAGCTTGGTGAGGAAACCCTACTTGGGTTTGCCTCTCCTGCCCAGGCAGCGCATAGCAGTCACTGCTGGGGCCTGTTTGAAGTGGCGCAGGAGGCTTTTAACATGCTCACAAAGTTTTGTGAATCCCAATTGCTTAAACAATAGTGTCTTCCTTTATCCCTGAAACTTCAAAAGCTGTGATTATCGCTTTTTGGTAGAAACAACACAGTGGCATAAGTATAATTAATCCAAGTTTATCTTCTGAAATTGTCTGAATCGCTATCTCAAATTAATTCAGTTCAATAAATCTGGCTAATTGGGGATGTGTCCTCTCAGGATATGAATATTTTTGAGACTAGATAAACACTTTACTGTAGGGTTTTATTCCTCTCTAATTGGGAGAATCTCTTTGATTTCCCTTTGTCGAACAGGCCTTCTGCATTTCAATTTTTTTAATTAATTGATGTTATCTACTGCCTTGTAGAACATCTCTGCCATCCAGTTTCTCTTACAGGTTGTGGTATCTTCTGTAACCTACGTTGGTATTTGAAGTATATTGTGTATACAGAAAAGAAAAAGAAAAATAAAGGAGTATAGAGATGACCCATCATCTAGCACTAACAGTGGGTTATTTTAGTTCATGAGATTGAATATCCAATAAAATGGATATAACAGTCTTAGCTGAACTTGGTTCGGGGAGAAAAGACTGACAATAAAGCTTTTTTTTTTTTTTTTTTTTTTTACATTTATTTACAACAAGCAAACAAACAACAACAACAACAAAAAACTAAAGACTCCCTGACCTTTTATTGGACATGACTCAAGCCATTACAGACTGACAAGCATTTTGAAATGCTGTGTGAGAAATTTGTCAAAATCATATGCCATACACAATGTTTTAATGTATGGTGGTTCCTTCCAGCCACCTAAGAGTTTAATTAAATTTTCTAGTAGGCTTCTGCAAGGGTTTTCTTCCATTGCAAGTACCAAGTAGGCAGTTAGTGCAGGGAGCGTACTGAGTGACACGTTGCTAATTGTGGCCTGGGTGTAGAATCAGAAGGCTGCTGTCATTGTATTGACCTCTTGGCAGTCTATATGAAGTGATCAGGATGATTTCCATCATGGTTCCCTGAAACAGAGTTGTTTATTGGCTGAAAATGGTCATCTTCATCACTTTAGAGCTATTTGTTGGTTCAAGTAAAACTTGCTGAATATTTTAGTCCAGGAGAAGAGATTTACATCTACAGAAACAGGAAAGTAGAAGGCGCTGCCTACGTCTAGGAAGCAAAGCAGTTGCAAAGTGGGCCAAATTCAGTGTGTTCTGCAGCACTGGGGAATGCGAGCCCATGCAAAATGCTTCTGGAGGATGCGTGAACCCTAGCTGAGGTGGTCGTTTGCTCTGTGGTGCTGTTGTGTGCTTATTGAGCCCCTTCAAAAAGAGGGATTCAGGCAGAGCTACTTGTAGGGGCACTCTTATCTTTAAAATGTGTGCTATGTCTTTTATTTTCTGGAAAAAGTTATCTTTTTTTTTGGTGTGAATTCATGTTTAGTTCTGACTATTTCAATTGATAGGTTGTAAACTTAACATACCACACCAATGGCAGGTTCTCTAGAAGGTGCGCATCAGCTGAAATACGGTTTTAATTTCTTTGAGATTTTCTGCAGACTGGTACTTGCTTATAGTAATAATTCTAGTATGCATATTTATAAAATATTTATAATGCATACTTACACATAAATATACATTTATTTAAATAAGACGTGTAAGCATACAAATAGTATTTGAAGATACTTGCTCAGGAACAGTTGAAGCTGCTCTCAAAGTCTGGTTAGTTCTCCTCATAAATGGAAATCATCGCTTGTGACCCTGTTTAGTAGCAGAGTCACAGCACCAGAAAACCTTGTTCCATTGTATTTTTACTTTAAAAACAAAACCCACCATGTTTTTTATGTTAACTTGGGGGATGATGTTTCATATTCCTCCAGGAAGGAGGCATGCAATACGCACTGCCAAGGGGAGAAAGTGTTGCCGTGTTGCCTGATGTTTTATACTGCCCATCAGTAAAAAGAAAGGACAAGATCTGGGCATTTTAAAAATGAAATGCAAGCAAGAAAATGCTCTAAAGTTCTGTTGTGGTCTTCGGGAGACATAAGGTTAAATTCTGCGGAGAATGTTGGCACTTACAATGCTGCAATTAAGGTGTTTTCTCCAGCGTTTATTCAGAGCACTGTTAAACAGTTATGTATAGTAGCTTAAAATGCCATTTATCACAGCAGTGTGTTTGAATAACAAATGACCCATGTAATAATGAGTCTCTGTGATTCCAGTTTTAGTTGTCATTATCATGCCTAATGAAATACATTTTTGATAATAAAAATTATTTTAAACTCTTTTTAAAGCAGGCTTTCAAATAAAGCCTTGTTTCTCAGTTTTCTGGGGTTGTCTTCCCCCCCCCCCTTTTTTCCCCCCTTTCCTTCTTTCAGTACAGGTAGATCACAAAATGTGGCTCAGGCACTTGAATTTTGGTGGCCCAATCTCCCTGCAGTTTTGAAGCCTCAAAGCCCTCCTTACGGTAGTGGGTGCAAATACAAGCCTTTGATAGCAGGTATGGGAACACAACTGAAAAAATGTTCTTTGTGGTTGTGTAATGTGACAGCAAAAGCTTGCCTGTGTGTGTAAGTAAGGAAGCTTTCAAAAATAAAGTTACTTCATCCAGATATGTGCTAATTATTATGGAGAGGTAAACAGCATGCTCTTCAAAACAGGGCAGCCTGATGCGTACGGGCAGGGATGTGAAGGAGAGACCTCATGGGGCTCGGGGAGATTTAGCTGGCTGCTGCTGGTACATGGCAGGAGGACTGCCAGCCATGGGGCTTAGTGGACAAGCGCTGCTTACAGCCACTAATGTTTGAAAGTCGGAGGAATATCTGATGTGTGTGAATTCTTCTTAAAGCGGGATTAAAGCCCCATCTGTAAGCTTTCCAGGAGTGTCCATAATACTGAAAGCTGACATCGAAGCTTTTCAGGCAGCCCGTGGCTGTCAGTCACTCGGTGTAGTGGCACAGACTGAATCTTGTGATTACACCTTCATGTCGAAAATGAACTAAAAGCCCTCTGTATAGGCAGAATAGCACACATAACAAACGTTTTCTGAGGTTTCACTTCATCAGCTCGATGTGCTGAGACAGAAAGGAGGGATAAAAGGAGGCAAAAGCAGGCTCCTTTAACTGAGTGGCTCGGTTCACGTCCAGGACAAGATGTGATTGTTTATATGCTCAGGATGTGCTGCTGCAGCATTAACGCAAATGAAAAGATCTCCTGCGTGCTGGAGCCATTGTTCTATTGTTTATAACTGGAAGGTTTGCGGTGGTTAAAACAAACAGAATACCCACATCTTGGGTCTTTCACGCACCATGCTCATTCTGTCTGGGTTCGAAGTGTTTTGTCTCTGAAAGGTGGTACTGCCAAATTCCCTGCTACTGTTCAGTCTTGATGTTCCTGTGACAAAATAGGTTTTATACAAGTGTTGTCATCTAAGAGCAATAAAAAATCTTGAATTAGTCTTCCTAAAATGAGTATTGGATTGAGCTTTAGATTTTTGTGCATCTATAAATCACTTTAAAAAAACATATCCATAACATTGTCTGTGTCCTGGGGGAAGGAGGACTTCGTTGGTTGTTGACCATTATGTTAAATGTGGAACTTATTTCTCTCTGACAACATGAAACTTCCAGTAATATTCCCTGAGAGTGTCTTATATGATTGCACGCTTCCAGGAGCCGGGATTTCAGGAAGTGCTGAGGCTGTGTGACTAGCAGGTAAATCAAAAGAATCGATTATCAGCAGAAGGACCCAGGTAGGGGGAGAAGGTGGCCTGCTGTCACTTCCTCCACATGGAAAAGATGAGCTGCGATGTGAAGGAAGACACACTCTAAATCCCTGGAGGTGGGAAATCAGAAGGATGTGCATAGCTCTGAGAAGTGGGTAGTCATACAGGGATGTGCCTGCCTTTTTATCAAATTCTCCTTCACAGCAAAGGATTTAATAATTGGACATGTACAAGGGCTGGCTCTTCACTGAGTATTTCACAATGTTCAGGGGAAATCTCATTCTTGCCACCTATTTGAACACTGTTAGAAAAGGGAAGCAATTATTGAATGGGAAAGGAAGAAAATCTATAAGAGCTAGTGGTGTCTGTGGGGAGAAGGAAGCGCTTGTTAGAAACACTGAAACTGAGTTGAATGATCAGTTTGAAAGAAGAAATGCAGACTGTATCTCATACATCATTCTTCTGAAGTCTGCCACCCCCTCTGGTTCATGCTGGCTGTAACGTGAGGGACGTGTGTGGGGTGCAAGGCACCTTCCTCCAGCAGGAGCAGGACTGCGGGATGACACCCCAGGGCGGTGGGACCCCCAGGTGTTTCCTTACATTGATACAAAAACACACACACAAATATTGCTTATTGTAATTTAAGAAGTTAGGAGAGAGCATTTTAATGACTATTTCTTCATCAATGGTGCTTAGCTAAAGAGTGGGACTGACCTGAAGCAAAGTAGGTAATTACGGGGTGTGGAGCCTATCCCTTGCCCTCTTAGGAAACTTTATAAGCGTAGTAAATATGAGTGGTAGTTCATCACCATGTTCCTTTTCCTAGGCAGGACAGTGACTTCATGCAGCTGCTGGGCAGTAAGTGGAGAGTGGCTCCTTTGCTTTTATAAGGGCCTCTTGAACTCGCAGTGTCTGGGCAGGGAAGTTGTTTGCATTGGCGCTGGTTTGCTCGTGGCAGTTTTATGCTGCGGAACAGCCTGGAACAGGCTGTTGTGGATCACGAAACAGGAGACTTCTCAATGGATGTTGTTGTGTTTTGAAGGATTTGGTGTTAGTAATTAAGCAGAAAGCTGCCTCTTCCCTCCTTTGTTCTCTTCTCGCATTGTTGGTTTAATCTGAAGTAGTGCTGTATTTAAGGACTTTCCTACAGGCAAGCAGTGACCTAGCTAATTTGGCTTTAGTTCATTCCTTTAAAGTTCATTCCTTTAATTATGAATTAGAAAAATTGATATTTTGTGCTGAGCAAAACTTCTGAAAGTACCAAAGCTGCTGGCTGGTTTCCCTCTGTGTGGTGCCTTGCTCATGAAATGGCCTTGGAGCTCCCCAGCCTCTGAATGCTGAAGTACAGGTATCTGCCAAAGGGCATCTGGGACTACCTTGAACATTTCTTTGCTAAACCTAGGGATTGGAGAGGGGACACGACCAACAAACAGAAAAACCTGATATTTGCATTACTGCCAGTGGTGAATCTGGCTCAGCATCTATCCATGTCCGTTTAATTCTTTAAAGAGACAAGTTGTGTACAGCCTGGGCAGAGCAGTGCTGCGGGTTGAGGTGTTGGTGGGACCGGGGCCGTGGAGCAGGACCCGCTCTTGGAAAACCGCCTGGAATAAACTCCTTGTGTTTTGGTGAGAGATCCTTACAGCTTTGACGTCCATCTTCTTGACAGGCAGCAGGGGGACTGCTGATGGTAAAGGAACCGTCCTTGGTGCTATTTGACATGCTGGGTGTAGGTACTTTGCGTTATTACTATAAAGCCTCTTTTTTTTAAAAAAAAAAAAAAGAAAAAAAAAGAAAAGAAAACATTAATGAAAACCTTAGTGAAGGGGTTTTGCTGTGACATACTGCACAACAATAATTTTGTGGGCTGGTTATATATGACTTAAAGCCTTTTATGATCACTAACCCTGTTTTGAGCCTTCTATGAAGGACTCATCTGTGGGTTTTAAAAGCAGCAGTGAATTCGTAAGCAGTGGTGAAGCTCCCTTCCCAAGCACAGTTCTGCTTTTATAATATACTGCAAAAGTCAGAAACTCCTGTGTGTGCTGTCTTACCCGTTGGGACCCCTGTACTTCTTGTGTATGTACCCTTTCTGACAGAAAAAAAATTAGCCCTGATTATTGTTGCTGCTTTGCTAAACTCTGAAAAGCTTTAGAGCTGCTTCTGTCCTATTTTGTGTTTCTTATGGGCTTTTTTCCTAAGCACAGATCAGATACCCCTGTAAAGGTCATAACAGATGCAAGTTGCCATCACAAACTTCTGTTTAGCTCGCACAGCTATGGCTGGTGATGAGGCTGTTTGGCAAAAGGAAAACAAACAAAACCAGGGCTGTAAACCAAGCCTATTTGAACGAGTACATCGTGGTTCACTTCTGGCAGTGTCCTTTCTGCAGCGTGGTGTGTGTGTATGCCATCCGGGACAGTCTTGCAGGTGCTTTTTCTGTTGCAATCTCCATGCCCCTTCTTAAATGATTATAAAGGGCATGCATGAAATAAACAGCAGGTCTCGGCTGGGCACCTAACCGTGGGTGGCCGAGCTCTCACTTCCTGGTGGGAAGCTGGTGGCACAGTCAGCGGAGCAGAGGAAGCGATGGGGCTGGGCGGCCAGCAGCTGGGTGCTGGGGAGGTGGGCTGCACTGGGGGCTGCGTGCTCTCCGTGCTCTAGTCCCTACAGGTTTCTTTCTCCCAAGTGGATCCCACCTGGAGCTTGGTGGAAGAAGGAACCTCCTAGTCCTGCTTTGTGTGTTGCAACCAGAGGTTATAAGGCCGATCTGCGCAGACTTGAGGCACGGTGTTCTCACCCACTCTGCGGTTCCTGTCCGAAATAATCCTGGCAGTACATGCATAATGAAGGGCTCTTAGCAGTGCACCTGTGTTTGCCACACCAAGCTGTTCCTGCATTATCCCTCTCAAAGCACTGCGCTCTAGCTTGGGGTGTGTTGCGTGCGCAGTCCAGCAGTACTCTGTGGGATTTACTCAGCCCTCAGAGGAGAAGCTGGGGCAGGAAGAAGTTGTTTTACCCCCAAGAGGTGCTCCTGATGTCCTCTGTCGTGCCTGGCTCTGATGCAGGCAGGGAGCCTGCATTACTCTGCTCCTCAGTCACTGTTCTGTAAGGAGCACAAGCTTTACAAGGAGCTCCCTGCTGGGCTGAGAGCTACTAACATTTGTGACCTGCTCCGTAATATCCAGCAGTCTCTAAGCCCCAGGCTTCTTTCAAGCTAGTATTAGCTATGGCAATCCCAGTAACCATGGTCAAATTGTTTATTTTTTTTCCTGCTTTTCCTAGAAGCCAGGCTCTGGACACCTCTCTTGTATTTCCTTAGAAATTTCTGGGCTTTTCTCTTGTTACCACTTGTCTCGGGACTGCTTCCTCTCCTCCGCTGCCAATCCCCAGCTCCTGGTTAATTGTTACTGCGATAGAAGAGATGAATGGTGATTGCATTCTCTTTTCCTTTGTGCTTCTCACTAACACAGAGGGTAATTCCTCTCAACTCAAAACAAGAATGCTGCAGCAAGCAGGATTTAGGATAGAGCTTGCAATTGGGACCCCTGGCATCTTGGGGTAACATGGAAGTTGAGCTACAGAGCAACCACAAAAGGATCTTTGCCAAGCTGATCAACCTTGTTGTTGGGATAAAAGGTGGTAGGGCACTTGTCCAGAGATACCCAGGTCCTCCCTCCAGTATCTGCTTGCTTCAGATTTGAAAGAGGGGAGGGGGAATGTTTTACATCAACAGAATATTTCAAGAGCTTTTGTTGCTAGAATAACCTGGCAAAATGATGGCAAGAGCAATACTGCTGCTTTGGCCAAACACACTCAGGGGAAAGTCTTGGTTATAATTCTTCTGTACCCTCACAGAGCTCTCAGTCCCATGAGATAAAATACTACTCCTAGCAATGTTTTGGGAATCGAGACAATTCTTTTTCTAAACTTCACTGAATTTAAACTGAACCTACAATTGGTTTTACTCATTTCAGAAGTAGACTTATCACATGCTAATTGATTTTCTCAGCTCTACTTATCCCAGACTGCAAAAGCAATGAAACTTTCAGCTGATGTAATCCTTTGACAGTATTGTTCTTCTTTCCCCTGTTGCTGTGATGACCTTGATGTTCCAGGAAGGCACGGGGTGCACAAAGGTGACAGACCTTGCCAACCGCTGGAGACTCCAGAGAAGGAGAGGACATAAGGGAGAGAAGGGATCTGCTTTGGGCTCGTATCCAGCTATTACAATATATTTTTAGAGTATTTTGTACTAAGGAAGTAAACACTTAATGCTGTATAAAGGTTAGAGATGGACCCACCCATTCCTGGAAGTATGTACAGCTTGTCCTGAGTGACACCAGCAGTGGAGCTGTCTCGTGTGTATATGTAATTCAGTGATTTATTATAGTACGCTTTGGGGCCAAAAGGCTTATTCAAAAATGTCTTTGGTTGTTTCAGGAAACTATTGTTTTATACTCAGCTTTTCGTCTTTACTGAATTTGTCTAGGCCTAGTATGCATATTTAAAGAAATATCTGCTATAGGAGTACAAATCTAGCATCTAAGCTCTTCAAGGATTGCCTTGGTTGCTTTTCTTACCTGTGTGAGTCTATGGAAAGGTCCAAGTATTCCATGTGAAGCTATTTTTGCATATTTTAACTGTCCTAACAGTATTAGGAATGTTGTCACTTTGAAAAATGATCTGCAAAAGCTATTTTCTGTGCCATGAGTTACATTTTTAAGACTTGTTCTAAATATATAATTTTGAGCCACCTGTGATTTTTGTCACTCTTCAAATTAGATGCAGTAAATATAGAATGCCACCCCTGTCATGTCTGTGCTACGTACAAAAATGGGATCCCATTAATGAGGTATCTTTTCTATGAAATGTGTATGACCTCTGATTAAATCATATAAATCTCATATATATTTATGATATGAATCCCTCTTTAATAAGCATGCGGCTCAATATTAATCCTTTTAACCAAGCTGGTGAAGTGCAGTGCTAAAGCTACAGTACTGGAATAGACTTGGAATAGACTTGTAGTCTTAAATGTCACCATTAAACCAATATTCTCTAGAAGAAATTGTCAAATCTGGAGCTGTCCGGTTTGCATTTTTCAAGTGCCCATTTATCTCAGAGGTCAGTGAATGTGAACTTTTATGTTACTTGCTTCTTACCACTGCCAGAATCCTGTCTCTGCCAAGGAGCCTTTCCCAGCAGTGATGTTGTGGTTGGAAAGAAAGAGGCAGACTGTTCTGGCTTTGTAGATTTACACAGAAAAGGGTTAGCCAGGAAGGTTTTTGGTGTTCGGCCTTGAATCACTTACTGTGATACCACAATAAATTGGCATTGTGGTTTTGTTGTCTTGTGTTTTTCACTAGCTGCTTGTGCAAGGTTTGGTGAAATGCCTTTATTTCAGAAGCAGATATTGCTGGCTGGGGCCAGTTTGGTATCCTGCTGTCTTTCCTTACAGATAAATTTGTGAAAAAAGGAACAGAAGAAAAAGATGTACAGACTTTAAGGCAGCTGTAAGCTGTTGCTTTAATGAGTACAGTAGCAAAAAACAACAACAACCAACCCAAAACTAAACAAACAAAAAGAACCTCTGTAAACCTCAGTAATATAAGGATAAGATTATAAAGTAGGAACAGAGATGATCTTGCCTCTGAAATGTTCAGGTACAGATTCAATTTACGGCTGTGTTTGTAACCCACCTCAATGGTTCTCATGATCAGTCTGAGCATGATGCATGCCACTAACAGTCGGATGCCACGTCTGGCTCCCGAGGCTGTATTTTAAGAAGAATGGAAGAATGCTGGCAAAAATTCCCAGAAGGACCACCAAAACTGTGTAAGATTGGAAAAAACAAGTCTTACAGCAATGTTTAATGATGTCTTTGTTCTTAATCAAGAAAAAAATTGAATGGTGATGACTGGACAGGTATGTGTGCACAGGTCTTGCTGCAAGGACATCTGCAGTACTGCAGACAATAGCAAACACCGTGGATGAAAGTCGACCTTTGAATATAGCATGTCAGGCCTTCTGCAGCAATGAGTAGGTAAACATTTGAACAGCATTTCACAAATGCATCTTTAAAAGATATGCTTTAATAAAGCTCCTGTTCTGTTTCTGCACTGCTCTTGCTCAAGAACTATATTCAGTCCTCCTGGTGTTAAAGCTCTGAAAACCCATCGTGGCCAGAAGTGTGTTAAGCAGTCTCTCTAGATGTGATGTTGCAGCAGCTTTAATGAAATGTGCCTCCTTTGTCATGGAGGCTGGCATGAGATAGTAGAGATGAAACTATTCTGGTTAGGTCATTCTTGTCTCATGGATCCTCTGTGGCTCTGGCTTTATAGAAGGGAATACTCCATGTGTTTTGTATCAGACCATCTTATCTGCCTTCTGAGAAAGGTTAATAATATGTTGTGCTGATGTTATGTCTGGGTTGCCTAATTGTTTTTGCTAGCTCTCTTTTGCTAAGAGCATTATTAAGGTGTATGGATCCTACACTTAAGTGAATGCATTTTTTCCCTGAATTTCTTTCAGCAAAACCCACTCAATTAATTTGGTATTAAAACAGACTTAGTCACAGCAAATCGAGTTGTTAGGCATCCTTCATCAAGTGTGGAAAGTCAAATATGGGCCAATTCTTTCTCTGTGCTCTCTGCACTAAAAACTAGCAGCTGCTTCCTGCTGAAGCATGCACTAAACTTCCAGGTTCGTTCAGCTAGGTATGCAAAATGTGATGAATTTGAATCATGAAATGGTTTGGGTTGGAAGGGCCATTAAAGACCACCCAGTTCCAACCCCCTGCCATGGCAGGGACACCTCCCACCAGCCCAGGCTGCCCAAAGCCCCATCCAGCCTGGCCTTGAGCACCTCCAGGGATGGGGCATCCACAGCTTCTCTGGGAAACCTGTGCCAGTGCCTCACCACCCTCTGAGGGAAGAATTTCCTTCTAACATCCTATCTAAGTCTCCCTTCTTTTAGTTTAAAATCATTCCCCCTTGTGCTGTCATTATTTGACTGAGCAAAAAGTCGCTCTTTTTTTTTTTTTTTTTTTTTTTTTTTTTTTTTTTTTTTCTAGCCCCCTTTAAGTGTTGAAAAGCTGCAATGAGGTCTCCCTGGAGCCTTCTCTTCTGTAGGCTGAACAACCCCACCTCTTTCAGCCTTTCTTTGTAGGAGAGGTGCTCCAGCCCTCTGATCATCCTCATGGCCCTCCTCTGGACCCGTTCTAACAGCCCCACGTCCTTCCTGTGTTGGGGGCCCCAGACCTGGATGCAGCACTCCAGGTGGGGCCTCACAAGGGCAGAGGAGAGGGGGACAATCACCTCCCTCAGCCTGCTGGCCACTCCTCTGGTGATGCAACCCAGGACGCAGTTGGCTTTCTGGGCTGCAGGCACACACTGCTGGCTCGTGTCAAAATCTTTCAGCCACCAGACCCCCTAAGTCTCTCTTCTGCAGGGCTGCTCTCAAGGAATTCTTCTCCCAGACAGTACTCACGTCCAGGATTGCCCTGGCCCAGGTGCAGCACCTTGCAGTTGGCCTTGTTGAACATCATTAGATTCACATGGGCCTGTGTCTGAAGCTAGAAGCATGTATCTTAATAGTAATGAAAAAATACATAGGCACACTGTATCTTAATAGTAATGAAAAAATACATAGGCACACTTTTTCTAACTAGGCATTGTTCTGATTTTGTAACTGTGACTATGACTACCTGCATAACTTCTGCTATAATTAGTCTTGCTGCTTTTTTTTTTTGAGAGACAAGTAGTTCCCTTGTCTGTTTATCAACCCAGGGAAGTTGAGAAAAATGCTCCTTTCTTTCAAAGAAAGGCTCGTTGTATTTTGCTACAATAACCTACCTGATATTCTGTATTTGTTATTATTATGTGCAGTAATGGAAGTTGAAAGTTGGATTTCAAAAACAAAACTCCATTTCTCTTTCTCTTTTATGTCTCCTCAGGTGGAAAGACATGACATGAATACTCTCAGTTTGCCACTTAACATTCGCCGCGGAGGCTCTGACACCAATCTCAACTTTGATGTACCAGATGGGGTCCTAGAGTTTCACAAAGTCAAACTCAGTGCAGATAGCTTGAAACAGAAGATCCTCAAGGTTACGGAACAAATCAAAGTTGAACAAACAGCTCGAGATGGAAATGTGGCTGAGTATTTGAAACTGGTAAACAGTGCAGACAAGCAACAGGCTGGGCGCATCAAACAGGTCTTTGAGAAAAAGAATCAGAAATCCGCCCACTCCATTGCTCAGCTGCAGAAGAAATTAGAACAGTATCACAAAAAATTGAAGGATATTGAACAAAATGGATCTTCCAAAAGCACTAAAGATACTTCCAAAGATAGCCTGAAAGATATTCAGCATGGAAAGTCTCGTACCTCTGGGCATGGACCAGAGAGCAGCAAGTCGGGTGTGCCAGGTGTATCGTTGACTCCACCAGTCTTTGTTTTCAGCAAGTCAAGAGAGTTTGCAAACCTGATCCGAAACAAATTTGGTAGTGCAGACAACATTGCTCATCTCAAAAATACCCTGGATGAATTTCGGCCAGAATCGAGTTCTAGAACCTATGGGGGCAGCGCTACCATTGTTGCCAAACCCAAATATGTTAGTGATGATGAATGCTCGAGTGGGACCTCTGGATCAGCAGACAGTAATGGGAACACTTCGTTTGGTCCTGCTGTGGCAGGCTCCCTGGACAGCCAAGGAAAGCTCTCCATGATTTTGGAGGAACTAAGGGAAATCAAGGAAACACAGTCCCAATTAGCTGATGATATCGAGAATTTAAAAACACAATTTAAAAGAGACTATGGCTTTATTTCTCAAATGTTGCAGGAGGAAAGATATAGGTATTTTCTTTTAACTGTTCTCTTGAAGTGACTTGTACAGGCATATGAGTATTTGGAAAATGTAAAGTGTGTGTGAGAGAGAGAGATAGAGATACTTTAGAAGCAAAAGGAAAAAATAACTCCAATCGATATCTGGTACCAAAACGTTACTCCTTCCAATAACTGAACATCTGTGCATAACATTTCACATAATTTGATAAGAAACAGCTCTTTGCCTTCAGACTAAGGCCTGTCAGAACACTCAGTCATGTATCATACAGGCATACTGTGAATACTGCATATAGGAGGTGCCAGTTGTTTTTTAAGTGATAGGAGTCTGATCTGTAACGACTTGAAAATGGCAATCAGTCTGCGGTGTAACAGCTGCCTTACAGCTGATAAGTACGTCCCTAGTCCTGAGTACCTTGTGCAAATACTTCTCAGACATGTTGCTGTCTAGTGGATGCAATGTCACAGTGTTATTTTCAGTTGCTGTAGCACAACTTTCTCTTGCATTTCTTACTTGTAATTAATTCCTTTATCATTCACTGTGGGAAGTGAGACGTTATGCAGGAGGGTTGCCCCTGCTGTACCTACATGCCATTTGTCCTATCACTTGTTGAAGTAAGCATTTATTCTTGTAGTCTGTACTACACTAATGAGCAAAACCTCAGTATGAAACAATATTTAGTGCTTTCCTTGTTTACAGATGTTGAAATACAGGGAATGCTGGATGTCAGATGGTAATATGAGGGAGGAAAGAACAGAGCAAATGTCCTATTGCTCTGAAGACTTGGTTCCGTGAGGAGGCAGTGGCCTTTTCTGACAGCTCACTGCCTAAGGTGTCAGGCCTCCTACCACCATTTCCACAGCAAAACAATTTTGCCTCCATTATTTTTGTGCCAACTGCAGCATTTCCATCTTTGCCTGCTAAACCAAGTTAAAAATTGATCCCAAAAAATTGGGGGAAAAAAAAAAGCTTTCTGATGGTTTAGTTGGATTGGTTTACCAGGTAGAGATGTGCAAGAATGGGCTGTCTGCGATTGGCAGGACCTTGCAGTTGTGAGTGAGAGGGGATCCACAGAAAAAATGTTCATTTCCTTTCACTACTCATGAGTTGTTAACTGCATCAAGTTTGCTCATGAAACCATATTTTCTTGACTGAGTGAAGAGAAATGGAAAAATGTGAATTGGAGACCTCTGACCATTGGTTTATAGTTCATATGATTCACCAATGGTATACAAATATTTGCTCTTTAACACCCACTGCCAGGAAGGAACATTCAGAAAAGGATTTGAGTTTGTTGAATAAATGCTTTTGGAATGTTTCCAATATTTCTAATGATTTCTCTACTGCTTGGTAATGCCAGTCAGATGAATCCATAGTACGCTGAGAAGTTGCCTTTTAAAGTGTGTAATTGTTTTCATGACTCTGCATTACTGAAATAGAAAGCACTAAATTTAGACCTTTTTTCCTGAAAAGATACGAAAGATTGGAAGACCAGTTAAATGACCTCACTGATCTTCATCAACATGAGACAGCAAACTTGAAACAAGAGCTAGCCAGCATAGAGGAAAAAGTGGCGTATCAGGCATATGAGCGCTCACGAGATGTTCAGGTACTTTTTTTGTGCTTATCAAACTTACAATGCTTGCTATAAATTGTGTACTGTAAAAATGTTGTACTGTAAAACACTTGCTTCTTTCTACATCTTTGTGTGTAACAATGTGGGGAGACACTTAAGCTCATGTTTTCTGCTTTTTACGGTGAAACTCGAGCACCTTTAAATCAGTGACAGTCTCCATTTGTTTTAGTAGACCTAGAATTTTATCTGCTGCAACTGATGATAAAATCTAGGCAGATTTGTGGATGAAGAATGGACTGTGTTATAATCTCTTGCACCAAAGGAGGAAGGATTTGAGTCTATTAACAGAGTCCTAACGGAATCCTCTTGCTCAGACTTTCCCCAGTATGTAGTTGTATCACATGACAAGGCTTACTGTATATTGTGTTTAAGGTAAAAAGTGTGAGAGAGACTTCAAACAGATGGCTTATAGTCATGTCTGTCTTCAGGCAAAAGCCAGTAATGTTTACAAGTTTGTCCTGAACAGCATGTGGTTATGTACTTCAATATTGATGTGCAATATAAGCATCAGTGTAACACATAATATTTCTACCCAAAATCTGAGGAAGTGGTGAAAAATAGTGAGAACATTGTTTTGCCTTACCTTTGGGTTTACATTCACTAACGACTGAGGAATGCTCAAGGACTGTCATCTTACTGGCTCAGATGTTAAATAAAAGCTTTCCATCCAGTACATCCCCGTGCTCACGTTTCTAACCGTAGAGAGCAGAGGCAGCAGGCCAGTAGCAGGAAGATCAGACTCTTTCCTCGTTGGTATGAGGGTTAGGAAACCCCTGGGAACAGTGAGAAATGGATGATACTGAATCTGAGCATATCAGAGGTCCTTTGTAGGTTTAAAGAGATCTCAAGTAAGTAAAGGACTCCTTTCTGTGTAGGCATCCTGAGGATGTAAATAAAGAATGAGACCAGAGCTTTCCAGCTGATGGGCTGTGAAATGTTTAACTCATTAGCTGAACCCTGAGGGGAACGGTCAGCACTTCAGTTTGTTTTAAAAGTCTCTCAGTTGATACAGGCTTGCTTCTTTTCTCTCTCTACGGTTGGGCCTGTTTAATCTTATCTAATTTGGGGTTTGGCAAATAAACTAAGACAGAAAAAGCAGTCAAGTTGTGGGTATTTCATGTAACAACCGAAATTTGGAGCACTCTGACCTTAAGGGTTAGGCAGATGGGTTTTAAAACACTGGCTGGTCATGTGGTAAACCAAAAACCATGGAGAACTGGCCCAGCCAAAGAAAGCTAATGACTGTTTGTGCAGTGTTTTTGTTTGTTTGTTTTTACATAGAATACTGTATTGAAGCAGTTTACTGTGTGATCAGGAGGAAATCCCTGCCAACCCAAGGAAAATGGTTGGAGGTGATCCATCTCCTGAAACTAGCCTTATGTGGTGTCACCCAGTGGTGCACAAGTCACAACTTGGAGAGAAAAAAAAAAAAAGTGGCATTTGGGCAAGTTAGTGAACTCAGCAGCTGGAAATTTTTCCACGTTTTACTTTGTGAAGGTTTGAGTGTGGGGTTAGTGATTCAGCTGCCATTTTACAAAGACCATCAAGCAGAAGAGGAAGGCCTGCTTTCTTTGAACAAATGGTGAAGTGGAATGTATCGTGAGAGAGAGGAATGCCATACAGGCATCGCCACGGGTGTCTCCACTCCATGCTGCCCGCTTGGGGTGTGGGTAAATGAGTCTGCACGCTGACAGAGTGAGGCATCAGCGAGACACTGGGAGCTCAGACCCTGCGCTGTGGCTTTGAGAACAGAAGTATCCTAGATCAGAGAGGTGGTGTAAACCAAATGGTACATGTTGCACGGTAGATTTAATTAGTATCACAGCGAGTCATTACTACTGTAATGATT
The DNA here is from genome assembly GCA_011076525.1 of Nettapus auritus. Lineage (NCBI taxonomy): Eukaryota > Metazoa > Chordata > Aves > Anseriformes > Anatidae > Nettapus > Nettapus auritus. Next base: position 47,118,481 of record CM021765.1, read on the forward strand.
GCTGTGGTGTATACGAAGAAACTAACTTTGGTGCTGCTTTAATGCAAGGGAAGTTGCCATGGCAACAGCTTTCCCAGTATTTTATCTCATCAGTATATGCAGGAAACATTATCTATCGTGAACATTACAGCTATGATATTTTTTTTTTTTTGAAGCATGAAAAATGGAAATACTACATTTTGGACAGTGTTGTCAGACTTCATTATGCCTGGGCAGGCAGTGATACATACAAGTAGATAAATACATGCATTTATCTTTAAAAGAGTTGGTGGTTCATTGAAGTTTGAGTCTAAAATAAATTACGCTTTCTAATCCTAATGACGGATGGTCCTGCTGCTAAGACAGGAAGTGTTGTGTGGAAATACAGCTGCCCTGATTCTTGTTTTCTATCTCCAGGAAGCCTTGGAATCGTGCCAGACCCGTGTTTCGAAGCTGGAGCTCCATCAGCAAGAACAGCAGGCACAGCAATCCGAAACAGTTAATGCCAAAGTGCTCCTGGGGAAATGTATAAATGTTATCTTGGCCTTCATGACTGTCATCTTAGTGTGTGTTTCTACTATTGCAAAGTTCATTGCTCCTATGATGAAGAGCCGTTTTCATATCATCTGCACTTTTTTTGCAGTGACACTGCTGGCAATATTTTGTAAAAACTGGGATCATATCATTTGCGCCATAGAAAGGATGATTATACCAAGATGAAGCTGCTGCTCTGGCTGTTCTGTTTTTGTTTTCTTTTCCTCCTATTTTCAAGTGCTGTGTATATATGAGTTTTTGTCAGTTTAAATGTGCAGACTGAATGAAGAAGGCTACAAAGACTCTTGGACTTTAGGGGGGTGTAAATACATACTAGTTGGCAGTCAGTAGACTGTTCAGTCAGATTGTGTCTAATTGGGTATGTCTGTGATGAACTGCTTGCTTATGTCAGTTTTCTGCCTTAATCCCACTGTTTTTCCACTTTACAAACCTACACCCACAAAATATGGTAGGATGCTTTGAGAGGGGTCCAAGAAACTGTAAGTGTAAGGTGTGCTTTTTACTGGACTGGAGTGCAGAGTGTGATCAGGAGGGAGTACATCACGATGTGTATCACCTATGTTAGGCAAATTATCTCTTTGAGTCCAGCTAGGATGATAAACTGAATTATACAGTCAGATGTATTAGAAGTTTAAGATTCTAAATTAATGGGTAACTTTATATGGGGTTTCTGGCTTTCAGGATTCCTCTGCCAGTAGCCCTTTGCAAGAAGAGTTTATTGTTCAAAAATTAGACCACTGATGACTAGCAACCACAGTTAGCAGTTGTTCTATCCTGTCACTGTTCCTTATCACGCTCAAGTAAAACATAAGTGTGGCATAAAGCTTCCAAAGATGAAGGACTGAATTGAATGACAAGATCTCCAGGCCTCTTCATAAGGGAGCAAAGGAGCAAGTAACTGGTTGGGTGTGTTGTCACGCAGACCAAAGTGCTCGCTTGCTTCAAGCACTGCAACCTGAAAGGAGAAGGAGGTAAACAGAAAGGCAACACTCAGGTTAACCTTTGTTAGCACTGAATTGTTGGGATTCTCTAACTGAATGGAAAGCAGATAGGTGGTGGGACTCTGGGTATGGTGGAATTTTTTCTTATGTCAGATTAAAGCATGCAGAAGAAGTATGAGGGAACACGTCCTTAGGGGAGCAGGGAGTTAAACTTCTGTAAATACACAAACACTGTGCAGACTCTCTTGACAAACATTCCTGAAATAATGTATTAGCATACACTACCACTACTAGGAGACAGGTGGTTTGTTTTCCTACTAGAACTTATTTTAAGAACTGCAGAAAAAAAAATCCCTGAAGTCCTCTGCTTGGCTCTCAGTCATGATGTGAAACAATCTTTAATAAAAAGGAAAAAAAATCAGAATTCTCCTCCACTCTGTATTAAATGGAGAAAAAAAAAAAAAGAGTCTCTCTCGTTATTTGGGGTTCAGTGTTACTTTTAACTGTCATGATGGATTTTTTTTATTTGTAGTATTTGTAATGCTGGTTTTACAGAAGGGGGAAAGAGGATTACTTGATGTGTGGGTGTTCTTCTGTTTGTTTTGTTTTTAATTGCAATAGTTGATGTAGGGATTCAGAAATCCTTATACTGAGGAGGGGGAATGGGAGGGGAGGCAAGGGAAGAACTTTTGACCTTTTACCACTATTGAATTAACAGTGACTATAGTTACCTTTTGTAGCTTCAGGGACTGAAGAAAGGACAGAATTAACTGCGTAAATAACTACATGACTCAGCAGTTAGAAAATTAAATTAAAACACTGTAAAGGTCATTAAAGAATTATTTGTGTGTGCTGCAGCTTTGAACACAGAGATCAGGAAGGATTGTGCCTGGCCTGCAGGCACCGGAAGGGGATCAGCTCGGGCACACCCTTGTTATCCTGACCCAGCACTGCCCCATCTTCAGAGGAAGGTGGAGGGGAAGGCAAAAGTCCTGCAAGTGGTATCATGGGACAAAGCCCGAACTCACCAGTAGCCTTTTCCATGGCTGTGTCAGGAAGAATTATTGTATAGATATGTTCTTTTCCTTAATCTCTCTTTTTTTCTTTTTTCTTTTTTTTTTCTCTCTGTCTTTACCCACAGTATTCCTACTATCCCTTGAAGATGGCAATAGCTGTTGCAGTATGCTTAACCTTCTCTGTCTTAACTCTTGCATGTGCTCCTGCTGCTGCGTGTTTCAGGAAGACCTTTCTTGCTGTGTGCTTAACCCATTTTGGCACTGTGTGCATGCCTGGCAACAGGCCTGTACCCCTACCTTCCCAGTACCTGCACGTGGCCTCATTTTCCAGCCAACTGATAAACTGAGCTTGTTTCCCCTGATACAGCTCACAAACTTATCCTCAGAGGAAAGTCTGTTCCAGAATGCTGAAGAGATTGAAAGGAAAAAAATACACATTTTTCTTCTGTCCGTTACATCACAAGGAAGGATTTCCCTTGGTTTCTTTATATACCCTTTAAGTAATGTGAGATTGGTCTTTTAAACTGTTTTATATAATTTGTTCCCATTTTCATTTTTGAAGAGGAATATAATGTCTTTTTAGTTTGTACTTTCCATTTCTTTAGCTAATGAATGTGCTTCTATTCAAATTCAGGGTCCATTGTTTCTAAAGTCTTCTTGCTAAATTCCACCAGCCATTTCACTAATAATCCCTATGACTGTGATTTTTTTTTACTAATTTCCTGAGGCCACAAGATTTATTAAAAACAAAAAACCATAAACAGTCCTGGGAGTGGGCCTCAGAAATCTGTGCCTCTGTAGTTGCCATCTTTATTATAATCTCCATTCTTCTACTTTGTTTGCACAGCCCCCTTCTGGTTTGGCCACTCAAGAACACACAGTTTGTCTAACATTTTGTTACATGGGTTCAGAAGGGTACGTGGGCAAGAAAGGCATGTTAATTTTACTTGAGAAAAAGTCCTTTGCCTGTTGTATGATCAAATGTTTAAAGAGATAATCCTCACAGTGCTTGTGTACGTAGTTAAAAATGTAATGTCAGGTAGTCGTCAATTCTCTTATGTCATGGGAAGTTTTGTGGTACAGCCTGGGAAAGTGAAGGCTTCTGCTCCAAGGTTATCCTGTTACAATGCTGAAAGATGTCCTCAGTGCAAAATGAAGGTAGAACATAAAATCAATGGGTCTCTGAAAGATTGCTCTCTGCCCTGATAAAATCTGACTGGATCCAAATTGGAAACAGAAGGGCCTTGCTTTTCTGTATTGGCTTTTTTTCTGGCAGAGGACACAGAGAAAGCTGTAAACTCTGAGTAATGTTACTTATGCAAATTAAACCTTAAATGGTAAATGGGCACAGCACTTCTCTAGCTTATTTTCCGTGCTGTATTTAACTCACTGGGTGATGTGACATGCATCGAGAAATTAAGGAAGATGTGAAGTGCAAAAGCCTGCCTTTGGGTGAAACTGCTGTAGTTGTGCACGCAGAAAGGCTGCAGGGCCAGGACCTCTGCCAAGCTCATTCCCACCTGAAGGGGAAGGAGATCTCCCCTCCTGGCTTCACCCATTTCTTACCCTGTGCTGACACTGGTGTATGTTGCAGCCTTCCGTGTGTCACATTGGCTCACTGGGCTGGCAGAAAACTAAACCAGCGGAAGAGCAGATAGCTCTCCACCATACCAGAGACTTGAAGGGGCTAAGGGAAAGGCCTCAGGTGTGCCAGCACTGGCAGAGGAAGCAGGGACAAAGAAGGAGATGAGCTGGAACTGCTCTAGCCAGCTTCCCTAGCAGAATGATGGCACAGCATCAGCACTGAAGGCTCTTCCTACCTTTTGCCTACGTGGAACAGACACAAACAGCAGCAGGACTGGGTAGCACAGGCTCACCGGCTGTCTCGGTACCCAGCATCAAGAGCAGGCTGATGGCCAGGCCGCTGACTTCAGTATCAGCATCACTTCCACGGCTTGGGCTGGGATTTCAGGAGCGTGCCTACCTGGACTGCGGACAAAACTCTGCTTGCTGTGAACATCAGTTCATAACTTGCTCCACAGTTGCAAGATCTCTGTTAATGAGAACTTTAACTTCTTAATCAATTAACCATGTCTGGTCGGGATAGTGTTTGCTTTTGTGGTCTCCTACAACACATCAGGTGTCGTTCTTAGTATGCTTGTTGCACTTATCGTGAGCCTCTAAAACACCCCCACTCAACCAAAAGTGACCAGTGTCTTCTGTGTTTGTTACTGCCCAGTAATGAATTATTTCTCTTCTCTTTGTTCTCTAACTAAAAAGTCTTTCAGTTAATATTAATACCTGCCCTATTGGCAGTTGGCAGCTTTTTTGCTCAGAAGCTTCTGGGGACTTAGTTTCTTGTGAAGGTTCGCACAATTTTCCTGATCTCTCCTATTTAAGCATAAAGGTCTAAAGCAGGGGTTCCTCTGAAACCTGTTTAATGTCTCCCTCCACTAGCTTCAATGCAAACTCCCTTATTGTTGTACATTGAATTCGTCATTATCAACACTGAATGAGACCCAGTTTAAATTCCTTCTCACTTCTGGTTTACCTTTTGTGCATTGGTACAACTTCCCATTTTACTACAGTCCTAGGATGTCTACTTGTTCTGAATTCTTAAAAAAGCCCTGTCAAATCTGACCATTTTCTGCTTTAACATCAAAACGCCTGTGTTATGCAGTGCCTCTGCACAGGAACATCACGTGTAGACCTGATATCTGTGCTATATGAATGATATTTAAAAGCCAATGTTTTTCTTTGAACAAAATCTTGAATGCTTATCTGGGGACTAGAAAATCAGTAGATGAAGACAACTTGCTCTAGCAAAGATACAAGATCCAGTGACTAGTCTAGTGTTGAGTTGAAGCCAGACAAATCTAATGCAAGTACAAGCTTCAGTTTAGTAATCATAAGAATTGTGAGCTTATTATTAGCTACAGAATAAACAAGGACTTGAAAATTTTAAGCTAAAGTTGAACGGTGTTGTTCAAAGAGGAATCAGTCTAGGCTTATGCTTGCTCCAAAATCAATTGGACAATCACAGGCAGTGCTTTCTGGAGTTGCACTCAATGAACAAGAAACTTTTTTTTTTTTCTTTTTTTTCCCCCCCCCCGCCCGCCCCCCTGTAAGATTGTGGTTCATTTAGTTGGCTTGGAATTTTGAAAGCCAAGCCCAGTTCCATCATGATATCGACATCTTATTTCTGGATTCAGTGGTGCAGCAGAAGGTAAATGCAGATTAATGTAATTAAACACTTTAATTTGGATAACAGAATTTAATCACTTCTGAAAGTCCATCTAGGAATAGTAATCAGACAAGTTTACTCTCCTCTTTATTAATCAGGCAAATATCTATCAATTGTCTGTTTGTTTCCATTTACCATGCCAAAACATGTCCTCTAATTAATTATATTGCTCCCTTTTAAAAAGCAATAGATTACAAGACTTGTTTTCAAACAAAGTTTGAATGGTCTCGTTGATGCTGGGTGGAACGCAGGAAAAAGAATCAGTTTCACATTACAGCAATGAAAGACTAGGAAAAAAATAATTTGAGTTAATGGACTTGTATATTATCCCTGAAAAAGCAAACTGAGTTGATGCTATATATAAAGACTGCATGAGGACTAGTCAAACCATCTTGTATGACTGATTTGCTGTATGTTTAGCATATGAAGTTACACTGTTGTTGGAAAGTTTTTCACAAAGTCCTCTTTCCCTTCTCCCCCCCCCCCCCCCCGCCCCCCCCAGGGAATTTGGGCCTGGTGTAGTATTAAACTGTACTCCAAATTTTCTGTTTTAATTGGCTAAAGTTAATAGTCTCAGTGTGTAATCTACAGTGTTTCTCATAGCATACTCATTTTGTGCAGCACTGTGGAAAGATGCAAATACAAACATGTAATTTTTGTATATTTTGTTCTGTAGTCATGACTGCCTCTAAGGTGTCACTAACATTTTTAAAATAAAAATACTTACATTTATTTGATGATATAAGTTATTTCTTAAACTTTGTCTTATCACTCTGACCCGTATCAGTTTCTCTTTGTCAGTAGCAGAATTATTCAACTGAGAGAAAATCCCAGCTTCAAAATACTGGTAAAACACGATTCTGCTCTGTTGCAGTTTTGACCAAAATCAGTCATGTGAATTTTATTTACAGCTATGACATAGCAGAACTGCAAACATTAAACGAAGTATCATCACTTCTTCTCCAGAGCTTGTGTGAACATGCTATGCAAACATTATGTTAGTGTGCCAAGCAGTTGGACTTGCGTTGGGTTACTTTTTTGGAAAACTGAATTAGAAACCAAAGCTGATTTTTTTATTTTTTATTTTTTTTATTTTTTTCATGATTGTCAGAAATCTTGGTCATGTGCCAAAAATCGAATATAGACATGCATAATAGCTAACATAGCTGACATAAAGCAAAACATTTGCATTTATTTTTCACAAAACAGAGCTCTTGTCAGCTGGCACCGGCAGCCATTAGAAATGATTTTATTTTTATACCAAGAACAGAGTAGAGACAGTGCAGTAACTGTGTTTTGCTTTGCACTCATGCTGCCTTTCTTATTTCCTCCTATGGAAGCAAATGGCACACGGCAGCTCCCCTGTCACCTGCAGACAAGTCCCGTCATGCTGAGTTTCAAGCAGTTGCCTGGATCTCAACTTCTGTATTAAGTTAACTCAATTCGACAAACAGCAGGCTCCCCCTAGCTGCTAATAACATTTGCCCGCTTCTGATATAGGCTGCATAACCGCTGCTAACACGCTGACAAACCAGACATTAAAAAGGCATCTGACTCATCATCGGTTCTGAGCTGCTTGTAGCTGGTTTTGAAGAGTGCATAATGCACCCTGACAAGTGTTTTCATAGCACTGTTGAATATCCTAGGTTGGAAGGGACTCACAAAGACCATCAAGTCCAACTTCTGGCTCCACGCAGGGCCACCCAAGAATCAGACCAGATGTCTGAGAGCATTGTCCAAAATTTTTGAACTCCAGCAGGCTCAGTGCTGTGACTGCTGCCCTGGGGAGCCTGTCCCAGTGCCCGACCACCCTCTGGGTGCAGATCCTTTCCCTAACCCCTAGCCTGACCCTCCCCTGTCCCAGCTCCATGCCATTCCCTTGGGTTCTGTCGCTGTCCCCAGAGAGCAGAGCTCAGCGCCTGCCCCTCCGCTCCCCTCATTCAGGCCACCATGAGGCCTCCCCTCAGCCTGCTCTGCTCTGAGCTGAGCAAACCAAGGGACCTCAGCTGCTCTTCGTACATCTTGCCCTCCAATCCCTTCACCATCTCTAGTCGTCCTCTCTAATAGCTTTATGTCCTTCTTATGCTGTGGCACCCCAAAGTGCACACAGTGCTCGAGGTGAGACCGCACAGTGCAGAGCAGAGCAGGACAATCCCTTCCCTTGACTGGCTGGCAGTGCTGGGCCTCATGCACCCCGGGGTACAGTTTGCCTTTTTGGCTGCCAGGGCTGAGTGTTTTAGCACCCAGAAAATAGAAAGGCAGAGAGGAAAATACAATGGTAATGCCATAACTTAGCATAGGAAGTGTCATGCATAGCCAAGCAGTGGTTTCCCTACAGTGTTGACAATCACTGGATGAGACATTTGACAAATGACCCTTACCATCACTGTACACTGAAAACACCTCACACTGGTGCCCCCAATAACTCCAAAAAACAAAATTTTACAAATGAACCAGAAACCAGCTGAAGGCACCCAAGACTCCATCTGCTGTTACACTGAACAGTAACTGCAGCTCATTTAGACACACCCAAAACGCCCCAAACTGCCTAGGTAGCTTATCCTAGCAGTGCTGCTTAAACTTATAGACAAATGTTTCCTGAATGCATGTGTGCCATCACTGTATTTGTGCTACTGTGTATTGTGTACAGCAATCAAAAGGTGGGTTTTGCCTGCCGTGACAACTAGCATAGAGTTGATACATCATAGGAAAGAGGAATATTCACATTGTGCCCTCCTGAATTCGTATCTGGACTGTTGATGTAGGTGAAAGCTCATTAGTTTTACAAAGTTACCTAGTGGAGCAATGTTGTGTTACTTTTCATGTGCAGCCTACAAGGCAGAGGACCCATGCTCCTTGTAATAAATTGTGAATATTTGTTCATTGTATAAATTAAGGGAATATTGCTGAAGGGTGAAGTTTCATAATAATAAAGGTTGAGACATGCAGTTAAGCAAACAGACTGTGATATCACAGGGTTAAGTAAAATTCATGATTTGTACAGAGACCTTGTGATCTCATGCTGAAGCAAATTCACCGCAGAATAATACCCGAACCTATCAGAATACCCGGAACTACGAGACTATATAACTGGGACTCTGAAACAAGCAAGTAAATAGTTAAATGTAAAAGAATGCTTAGTTAACAAGACAATAGAATGAACTGTTGTTTGCATACTGAGATTGGAATAGAATATATACTCAAAGTTATCTGTTGGATGGGGAGGAGGTTGTCTGAATCTGTAGGATGTGCTGTTGGAGACCAGGAGGCGGAGGATGTGTGGAGACTGGTTGCGGGGGCTTGCCAGACCATCACGTCCCGGGCAGAAAACAGGTGGACAACAAGGGCAAAAATTAGCTCAGACCGATAAAGAAACTGCAAGCCTGCCAAATCACTACATTCCAGGCCAAAGGTGAAAAGCACACTGCGAGGAAGACATACGGCCTTCCTCCCAAAGACCACTGCCCACGTCCTGAAGACCCCTGCCCACAATTCTTGGAAGAATCTGCGCAAGCGTAAAGGACTGATAAGCTAATTAGCATACGAAGTGAGAATAGGCGGGTTTAGGTAATGAATATGTATAGACGTTAATTGAATATTCATTGTTCTGCTGTATAAACATGAAATAGTTTGTCACTTCGTGCGCGCCGTTTGCGGAGCCGAGACTCCCCGGCCGCCCAGCGCTGTTTTGCTTGCGTCTGCTTACTTAATTATTCAATTAATAAAACTTTATCACATAATTGAAAATCTTGATATAGTTTGACCCTGTGAGAAAGTAACTTATAACACTCCTCTGCCTTAGAACAAGCTTGAAGCAGGCCAGTGCTGAGTTGCTGAAAGAAGCATTGATAATCTTTGGACAAGAACTCTGGGAGCTGCGCTTGCATTCAGTGCAGTCATGATGGCTTCAGTTGGTGAGCAAGAGGTTCTACTCAGCCACGATGTGTGTGTAAATTTGGAAAAACTCTTTAGTTGTGGCTAGAATGGAGCCAATCTAATGGAAATGAAAGTGCAGTCAGAACTGAAGCCGATAATATGAGTACAATATACTTAAATGTGAAATCTCTTAGCAGACCAGTAAATTCCATCTGCATTTTTTTTAATGTTTTGTTGAATACCATTTTAATAATTTGGTACTCTTCTGGGAAACATCGTTTTTTACCATAGCTATAGACACACGGTTAGAGGGGAAGGAGGCTGACGATCAGTATTGTATAAGCAAGAGTCTATGTACATGCTGAAGAGAAAACTAGAGAACACCTCTGTGCAATCACTACTGCATTTAAAAGCAATTTCATCTTCTGATTTTGCAATGCCAAAGTATTATTTTTGTCAGGCAATATCTCCACACAGCTACATACGGTTTTAGCTCTCCAACACAAAGAGCATGCTACTTGGATACAGACGTCTCTGCCACAATTGTAAGAGATGATGATACCATTTGCATGCTTTCAGGCTCTGCTGACTCAGAGGCTGACGGGGCTTGCACTCCTAGCACTAATCCCCCATTTGGCCTCTGTCCTGATAGGTTGGATTCAGGTCAAGGTGACAGAAACTAAGCATGGATTAAACTTCAGGTATGAGCAGCAGCATATGTACATAACAGCAATATCCTTCTCTAAAGATATGCCACTGGGTGACAGAAGATGAGGATTTATCTAATCTAGTAATTATTTTCAGCTTGCTCAAGTAAACCAGAAAGGAAGCCTAAACAAGCCTACAAACTCATCAAGACATTTTCTGACCATCCTTAAATATTATCTTTATCCAAAGACTGTATCTGCAAACCACTTCTAAATATTTTCTCGGGGTTCCCCACTGCTTTTACAGCTCTCTGTATGTTGTTTTCTTTGTGTGAGGATGAAACTTGCTGCTGTGTGAAATGCTGATCTACCCAGAACTAATATGAGATGACATGTAAAGAAATACAAATAACCTCTAACTGTATCACAGTATCAACCAAATACCTTGAGGGTCTCTAAATGAAATCTGTACTTTTAATTGAGCCATACAGTGCACTTAAATAGTGTATGTTAAAGAGAAATTACTTTATTTTATTTTATTTTATTTTATTCTGGTAAAATAAGCTTTTGACATTGGTATCGGCATAAATTTCTGTTCCTTTGAAAAAACCGGGTGTTGGGTGATGTTTCCAAGAGGTGAACTTGCTACTGCCTGAATCCAGTATGTTATAAGGCTGTTTATTACTCCTGTTTCCTTTAGGCACTGACGTCATTAGCTGAGTTAGACTGAAACAAAGAGAAAACAAACAAACACACACCAATATGTGTTTCCCTCTTTCCCCAACAGTTTGTTTTCCTTTCATATTTACTTACTGCTCTTTATGTTTCTCATTTGCCTTGTAATATATAATTTTCATTTTCTAGCTGTTTCTCCCTCTTGTTCTCTAGGCTCATCTCTTGTCTGATCCTCTTGCCTCTCTGCTGTGTTCCTAAGTCCCATTCCTGCTAGTTCTTCTTCCCTCGACCATCTCCTCCTTGTACCCTTGCTCTCATGCTTTCACTGTCTCTTTCACTCTCTCTTCCCCTGCACTCCGCAGGATTCCCAGGCCAGGCCCATCTGAGTCACTACAGCAGCATTATATTAAAAGCAATCAGAGGTAGGAGCAGGTTTCCAGTACTGCTTCTTGCACAGCTGTGAGATGGGGAGAGAGACGGTCACTGTAACGTTATTGAACAGCTTTGCTGGCAATAGACACCAACCCTGTCTGCTCATTTTAGTTACCTAGATAATTTTATTTTGTTATTATTATTATTATTATTTTTCCTGTGTGTCCTCCCCCCAGATTCCCCTGAGCTCATACTGATTCCTGACTACATTTCTCATGTAAGTTGTTTGCTATCGATGACCGCTGTGTAATCCCCATGTGCAATCCTCGTCACCCGCTGGCCTTGCCCTGCAGTTTACAGCCGCTGTGACAGCAGCTAGCCAGGGCTCCGGATCCACGCACAGTACTGTCTGCTTTAACGCACGGCTTTTTTTTTTATTTTATTTTTCTCCTCTCTTTTTCCTGCGGGGGTCATTGGTAACACCCGCATTTCAAAATAGCAATGAAGCTGTTTTTAATCCTTATTAAAGGACTGCTAATCTCCTTAGAAGAGTGCCCACGCTGGTCTGGATGCCCACATCCCCTTTTAGCCACAGGGATATCACAGGGGGACGGATGACGTTTCCCAGAGGATCACGGTTATGATATTCCCACTCTTACTGCCTGGTTTTGGTCAGAAAATAGCGATCACCACCAGGAAGAGGTGAATGTGTTGTAACGCATTTAACTGCGTGGCCACGCAAAGCGCAGCGCCCGTCCTGTCAGCAGCACCGGGCCGTGGCTGCTCGGCTCTGCTGAGCGCACACACAAGGGAACGGCCTCAGGTTGTGCCAGGGGAGGTTCAGGTTGGGAATGAGGAGACATTTCCTCTCAGAAAGAGCAGTCGGGCGTTGGGACGGGTTGCCCAGGGAGGTGGTGGAGTCACCGTCCCTGGGGGTGTTCAAGGAAAGGTTGGACGCGGTGCTTGGGGACGCAGTGTGCTGGGTGGCACTGGTTGGGGACGGTCGGACCGGACGATCCGAGCGGCCCTCTCCAACCCTAAGGCCTCCTGCGCACGCGCGCGGCCGTTTCCCCGGCGACACCTCCGCGCTCGTCCCGCCCCGTCCCGCCGCGCTGCTCCCAGCCCGCCCCGCGCCCCGCGCCCCGGCGGCGCCATTTTTAAACGGCTCTGGGCAGGGGGAGGCCGCGGCCTCCGTGCCGGTGCCGGGGGCCGAGCGGGGGCTGTGGGGAGCGGCCGGCAGCCTGCGGCGGAGAGCGGCCGTCCTCGCCCGCCGGTAGCAGCATCTGCGTGCGGCCTGACGCGGCCTGCCTCCGGTTCTGCGTGCCTTCGGGCTTGTGGAACCAGCAACAAGGCGTCCCGGGGGCTCCTGTTCCTCACACGGGCTGTCCTCGCTTTGCACAGTAGGGTGGATGTTGCCGTGGCTGCCTGCAGGTGTGTAGGGCACGGAGGCTAATGTGAGGCCTATGTCCTGCCTGGACATCTCTGTTGTTAGGTCAGTATGAAAAGTCACTTGTCAGCGGCAGAGGAATAGCAGGTTGTGGGCTGCACAGGTGTTTGTGGCAGCGATCTGTTGCATCTCTAAGCCCAGCTACAATTTTGAATGAGATTGTAGTGAGGAGAAGTTTCTCATCTGTATCGAAAGGTTTTTTGTCATGGGAGGAAGAAAAAAAAAAGAAAGAGAAACCTACCTGGTGGATGTAGACAAATTGTTCTGAAGTGCAGTTGGGAGATTTACTGAATGACAAGTTTCAGTTTGATCAGTAAGTGCTAGTGGCTTGACTTACCACTGCATGTGGCTGTGACCACAGGAACATCTGAACTCCTGATGTGACGGTTCTGTGCTCCTGAAAGGACAGAGGCGTGCTCCTCCTTCCGCCACCATATTTGTCTTTTGTTTCTTTGTGTGAGCCAGTACCAGTTGCCTACTTTCACTGAGTCTGTGGCTTGCTGGGTTTTTCCATGTGCTGGAATGACTCACTGGCCTCGCCAAAAAAAAGAAACTATTGAGTGTTTTCTGCTTGTTTAACTATTGGCTTCTTGAGTTAGAGCAGTTCATAGAGGGGTCTGGTGAACGGCAGTTCCAGGAATGAGGATGCAAGAAGGAGGAAGGCAGCCTCTCATTCCTGCTGACAGGGAGTTGTCAAGTGGGTTACGGTTTCTCATCAGCTCCTTATCTGCTCAGACTCCACAGACCCTTAAGCAGAGCAGTAGTGTCTGGAGTCACTTGTGTGAGGCTCTGCTTCCTTTGAGTGTCTCGCTTATTCTTCCAGACAAGTAGTTTATTGTTCCACGAGATGTGGTAGAAATTGTTGCAAACCTACATTCGGAGTATCATCTAATTTAACTGTTTGATGTTCAACAGTGGTAAATGTGTGTGTTAGCGTGGTGTGGAAAGAAGAGCTACGAGTGAGTTGCGTCACCCAGGCTGGTACGTGCTGGAGTCCTGGAGCCAGGCTATGCCAGGGAAGCGAGAAGGAGGCCGTGGTGTTCAGAAATGATAGCGATGTCTTGATGTTAAAATTGCATAGTATGGATTTGGGGCAGTTGATACAAGTTTGCAGTCTTGTAAATTTACCAAGTTTTATTATGTTATAGGTGGATGTACTGGGCCTGGCTGGGACGTTAAGTTTCCCTGCAGCAGCTCATACAGCACTGCACTCTGTACTTGGAGCTAGGCCAGCAGTGCTGTCACCCCAGTGTTGTCTGCTGCTGAGCAGTGCTGGCACAGCACCAGGGCTCTCTGACCCTCCTGGGGGTGGGCAAGAAGTGAGAAAGAAACATCACCGGGGCAGCTGACCTAACCCAACCAGAGGGATATTCCATCCCACATGATGTCACACTCAGCAATGAAAGGCGGAAGAAGGAGGAAGAGGGGAGGGGTGGGCTCTCGTTGCCAAAACGTCTGTCCTCCTCCAAACACCGGCTACGTGCGTTGAGGCCCTGCTTCAAGGACGTGGTCAGGCATCGCTCATCTGTGGGAAGTAGAGAGTCATTTCTTTCCTCTGCACTTCCACATAGCCTTTACTTGGTTTGCCGTTCCCTTTCCCCTTCCCTTTTCCCCTTTCCCTTTTTTCCCTTTAGTTGAATTGTTTAATAATAATATTTCCTTAATATTTTTTCCCCTTTAATTAAATTATCCTTATCTCAACCCGTGAGCTGTTCTTTCCTTTACTTCTTCCCCTCCTCATCTGAGGAGGGGGAGTGAGAGAGCAGCTGTGGTATTCGGCTGCCCAGCACGGTAAAAGCCACAGTGGAGAATTAATTTTAGATATGCTGGGGTTTTATTCTCTACTTCTTGGACAGGTGTACAAGGGAAGGAGTTTTAACTAGTGTTCCTGTAAAGTATTTCTTAAAATTGTGTAGTCCTGCATAATTTTGAAGAATATTTCAGGTCTAATCATCGACAATGAGAAAGTGCCACTAGTACAGAAGTGGTGGTAGGGTGCTTACTCCATTTATAGGGCCGAGACAGTGTTGAGTGTTTGCAGCTCTGTGATTTTGTTTTGAAGAAAAAAAGAAAGGTATTTTATTTGTAAGAAAGTGTGTAGGCTAAATATCGCAAGTTGCTGTCAATGATTTCAAGGAAAGAGCTCTTACAAGCAATGACATTTCTGGTGCTGCAGGTTCTCCATTGTCACTGGGCATGTAAGTCATGAAGTGTGCCACTAGATGTCCCTGCAAGCCCTAGTAGTTTTGCTCCCTTAACTGCATCCTGCTTAGGTTTCTGAACGTGTGGCATGGATTTGTAAGCCCCATTTTCACCCCCTTTCTTCTGTCCTCTTTTATGTGAGGTCTTTAGGCAGATGCATGCACAACTGGATATGTTTTGCTTTATAATCTGTGGACTTTTTGATAGTAGCAAAAGCTGTGAGGAGTGGTTGTATTTCCCTTTCCCAGCTTCAGCAGCTTGGGGCTGAAATTACAAATGGTTGTGTTTCCATTCATTGTTTTCTTTTAGTCGTCAGTTGTCAGAAAACTCCCATGTTTTTGGTGTCTTTGTAGCGCTGCTTCAGAAGCTTTTCCTCCTTATCCTCTCAGCAAATTTGAGTAAAGCAGGATAAAAGAAATGGCTGTCGTCACCTTGCCTGGGCTGGCGTTGGAACGCTTTCCTCTGACCTTTCCCCATCATAGTAGTGGAGGAAGAAAATGGGCACTAAAAGTGCTGTGCTTATTTATCTGTATGGAAGATAATTTTCATCTCGCCTGTAGTTTAGGGGGGTTATAGAATCAGATGGTGAGTGCTTAAGATAGCCCACTGGAGGTTGTAGGAGTGGAGTACCAGAAAGCATTATGTATTCAGCTATGCTTGCGAAGGAGGGTAGGTATTTGCAGTGATGCTGGAGATTTAGCTTTTTCTTTTTTCTTTTTTGCACACCACTGCAAACAGGGAGTTTTTAGGCACCAGTCCAGTACTGCCGAAAGCCCAAATGGCAGGGTAGCTGGTTTCAAAGCTTTCTAACTTCCCTAACGTTCAGTTACGGTCCTCCCTCCCCCAGGTCCCGTAGAAGCACCAGCAGTGACCAGTCTGAGGCAGTGCCTCGTTTCTAATACTGAAAAGAACCGATGAATACTTCCTCATTTCTCAGCATCTGGCCATCTGCAGCTTTCTCACGCCCATCTGAGGTGGTCACGTTTAGCAAAACTCTTGCTGGAGAGGTCATGAGAAACCACCACATAGACTTTCAAAACTAGAAGTGACAAGTCTCAGTGATACATTTCAGAGATGAACTTCGGACAATCTGGAAGATAGCAGCCCATGAAATCATAACTCTTCCAGAAGTGGCTTGACAGGAGCTCACCAGTGAGAATTATCTCCTGTTCGAGGTGATACCATGGTGTGTAGGGCGGCACATGGTGTTAGGATAGTGCGACAGACTGTGATACAAGCAGCTTTTGCTACTTCATATCTGATGTCTGTGACCCCTGCTTGAATCCTAGTTAACGGGGCATAATTAACATCGTGGTTTGGTTCTCAGTGTGCAGCATGAGTAACAATAACATTTTGTGTGGCCTGGTGGTTAAAGATGCCTGTGCTTATTTTGTATTGACTCAAATAATCTCCGGATTTACCTTTATTCCGTGTCCCTGGGACAGCTACTTCATTTCAGGGCAGGTAGGACGAGCAGAGAAGAGCGGCCCTTTCAGTAGGGGATTTCTAACAGGAGTTACGGCAGCGCTCGGGTTCTTCTGTACTGAAAGCAAAAGTAGCACGTGAAGGCTTTGAAGTGTGAATGCACTTGATTGCTAATTACATGGGTTTGTATTTCTGTCAGGTGACCCGATCTCCCAGGATGTCAGCTGAAAAGGTGCATGGCAGTGTAGATTTGCTCTAAGTTCATTTTTCTGTCCTCTCAATACTCGTCGTGAACAGTCACCGTAAAATGGATACTTTGGGCGGTCTCCTTCCTCCCGTGGTTGGAAATGGCGATGTGGCTAACTCGCAAGAACTACAGAAACTTCTGATTGATGAAAAGATGCGATGTGAGCACCATAAGGCAAATTACCAAACTCTAAAGGCAGAACATATAAGGTACAGTAATTTAAACAGGTTTCTGCATTACAGCTGTTAAAAGATGAAGCAAAGTGTTAGGTGGAAGGGAGTTTGTGTGTGTGTGTTAGCTGTTTGTGTATTTAAGGATATATTTCAGCATTGTTCACTTCAGAAAAAACAATTCAAAATACCTTAAGGTGTTGTAGGTGAGGTTTCTGAAATACATTGTAACTACGGGATAAGTTTTCAACACGTTGAAATGAGGGAATTAAATTATTAGTTCAAACTTGATATTCTTATTTTTGCATCTGAAGGTGAGGTTTCTGAGCTTTAATTTGGAGGGTAAATATAAAATAAATTTTTATTTTGCCTTGCAGGTTACAGGAGGAATATACAAAATCACAAGATGAGCTGAAGCGGTTGTTAGCTGAAAAGCAGACTGTACATGAAAAATTCCAGTTTCTTCTTGCTGAATATAGAGAGGAGTTGTTGGGTAAAACACAGGAGCTGGAGAGACTGAAGATGCAGGTGAGGCAATTTACTGGTAGAGCTTAATATGTGTTTTAATCCTGGAACAGGGCCGTGTTTATATTTGTTTGTAACAGGCGTACGCTTGGCTTGGATCTATTTCAGGTATCTTGAAACCTGCCCTACATCTGAGTAATGTTTCTTCCTTAGAGTGACTATAGGATGAAACCGTTTAGTTTAATTGAATCTTCTGAGTTCTGTTAGGTGCTACATTAATAGTAAGCTCCTCGGTCTGCCCCTCAGTGTCTGTCCATGGATGTGCTTTTCCTGTTACGGGGAAAATCATCTGCCCTGTCGGGTAACTTAGATGCTTGGTAGCATAAGTGATTTCAGAAGTAGGTGTTTGTTTCTCTTCATGAGGGCAACTTTCTTCATCCTAAAAAGGAAACAAACAAAAATCCCTACCAAAAACATTTAAGATCAATTGGATAACATTTTCTATAATTGCTTGTTTCCCTAAACTCATGCAGGATGTAGTTCTTAGGAAACAAACACAGCATCCAACAAAGGATCCCCAGACACTGATTGACATTTGTATTGCTTCTGCCAGTGAATGCTGACATTTTAAATGTCAACATTATTATCTTCCCAGAATATTTTTAGATCACTAATATCACACTTCTTTGCTTCTGTAACTACCATTGAAAAATTCTTTAGAAGAACAGAAAATTAAGCAGCATTCTTAAAGCCATACTTGAAATACTTTATTCCTGAATATTTGGCCCGTCACAATGTAAATAAACGAATAAGACTGGTTATTAATGATACCTTTCTGCCTTAAGGTCCTAACTCCTCAGAAATTAGAGCTGTTAAAAGCACAAATACAGCAGGAATTGGAGTCTCCTATGACAGAACGTTATCGGAAACTAGAAAATGTAAGTAGTAAATATTTAGCAGTAAGGATTTTATTTCATTTAGAGCAGTGATAACGGTTTTGTAATTGTTCCTAAAAACCTGAGGAAATTAAAACTGAAGGGGGATCAAAGCATGACTTTCCTTTGGCTGGCTGGTACTGTTTGCCTACTGTTGCCCCAGGCAGTGGAGGTTGAAACCCTGGAAAAGGGAGGGCGAGGGATTCATGTCTACAAATGAAACTTAGGAAGTGACAGGAGCGTTGCATGGATGTTTGAGAGAAATAAAACTGGAAACTTTGGACTGATTTCTTTTTTGTCTCACTCAGGAAGTGGAAAAGTACAGAACAGAATATAACAAACTTCGTTATGAACATACTTTTCTGAAATCAGAATTTGAACATCAAAAGGAAGAACACGCACGTATTTTAGAAGAGAAGAAAATAAAATATGAGGCAGAGGTACATGGAACGTTATGCTAGTTTAAATTGTATCTGATGACAAAACCACTTGATGGGTTATCAGTTTGATACCATTTCATAATGTAATATTGGTTTCTGATCTTGTAATTCTCAAAACGCTTTTATGACTTAACCCTAAGGCTGTCTCTGCAGGCTTGTTTGGTGGTGGTGCAATATCATTTGTGCTATTATAGGTTAGAGTAGACTTGCCTGCTGATAAATGACAGCCAGTGGCTTTGCTTAAATCCTTTTTTAAAATCACATTTTTGATAGAATTTGAGACATGAAATTAACCTGAAATTAATAAGTTATGAGCAACTGATAGAAATTTAAATTTAAAATTGAGGAAGTCAGGCAAAAACACCAGGAGGCCTGCATGGTTGAACGAGGAGCTCCTGGCCAAACTCAAGCAGAAAATGAGGCCTACAGAGGGTGGAGGCAAGGATAGGTAGCCTGGGAGGAATACAGAGAAACCATCCTAGCAGCCAGGGTTCAGGTTAGGAAGTTAAAGCCCTATTAGAATTAAATTTGGCCAGGAACATCAAGGGCAAGGAGAAGGACCTCTACAGTTAAATCAAGTGATAAAGGGAAGACTGTGGAAATGGTGGGCCCTCTCCAGAAGGAAATGGGAGTCCTGGTTCTCATGAGACCCCACCTGCAGTCCTGCATTCAGCTCTGGGGCCCCCAGCATGAGAAGGACATGGAGCTGTGAGAATGAGTCCAGAGGAGGACCACGAGGCTGATCAGAGGGCTGGAGCACCTCTCCTATGGGGACAGGCTGAGGGAGTTGGGGTTGTTCAGCCTGGAGAAGAAAAGGCCCCAGGGTGACCTGACAGTGGCCTGCCAGTGCCTAAAGGGGGCCTGCAGGAAAGCTGGGGAGGTGTCAGAGAGTGTAGTGGTAGGAAAAGGAGTAATGGTTTTAAACTAATAAACTAAAAGAGGGTAGACTTAGATTAGATCTAAGGAAGAAATTCTTTACTCTGAGGCTCTGGCACAGGCTGCCCAGAGGAGCTGTGGATGCCCCATCCCTGGAGGTGCTCAAGGCCAGGCTGGATGGGGCTGTGGGCAGCCTGGCCTGGTGGGAGGTGTCCCTGATTATCCTTAAGGTCCTTTCCAACCCAAAGCGTTCCATGATTCTATGATTACATCTCTGATAACTAATCACAAAAGAAGGAAAGAGAAGATAATGTTGGCACAGGACAAGGATACATTTTGAAACTAAATTGGATCACAACAGTGATCGTTCAGAGGATATTAAACTTTGGTATCTTTATTTAGGTTGTGTTAACTCTTGACTAAACAATCCATAACTTCTTTGTTTCAGAGCTAGAGTTTGAAATGTGTAGCTAAATAAATTGCCAGTTTGCGTTTTAAATATATGCAGCAGTGTAAATGAGTGTTGCATATGTGATTTGCATATTCATTTAAGTATTTGTCTGGGAGCGTATCACAAGATGCTAGATTTGAATGTATTAGTCCTAACATGAGGTACAAATCAAAGGCAATCATTGCTTTCAAATCAGTCCAAATTCACAAATGCGGTGCATCAAAAACAGAACACTTGTCGTTCACAGAGCTAACCCACCATGCTGCTGTACAGCCTGCCTCTCCTGTGGGCTTGCTGGGTTTGTGCTAGTCGTGCTGCTAGCCGGCACGCTTACAGAACATGGAATTACCCGGAGCCCAGGGCACAATGCAATCTAGTTTCTCTTGTTTATTTAGAACCTTTATAACCTCCTATGCCATTTAATGCATCCCATTCAATGCAAAAACATCCTAATTCCTAACTGCTGGCTTGGACATGTCATGCAGTAAGTCTTCAGTCTGCTCCTAAAAGGGATTGTGAGGGTATATGCTGCGGAATTTGGCATTGCTCCATAGAAATCACTGATTCAATTTATGAAAGCTGCTGTGGAGCAGAGTTGGGAATGTGGTCTCCAAATATGGAGAGAACTCTTTTGCACCTTACTTTCTTACTCATTTGCCCCCAGTCTGCGCAGTACATTCTGTCTATGTAACTTAGTTTGAAGCTTTGGGATCCATATATTTATAGTGTTTGTTAGTTAGAGTCTCAGGATTAGTTCACACCTATCACACTGCCTTGGGATCTTGCTTTGTTTTCTGTCTGACAGGGCCAGCTCATATTGGCTATCTTGAATTCTGGGCACAGTACACCAGCTGTGGTCTTAAAGCTGCTGGAAGGGTGCAGAAGATCACTTTTTGGGGGCCTGCTGGCTCTTCTTTTCATAGAATCATTAAGGTTGGAAAAGACTTTTGAGATCAACCCTCCCCTTACCACCAATGTCACCCACTAAACCATGTCCCTAAGCACCACGTCCAACCTTTCCTTGAACACCCCCAGGAATGGTGATTTTGTTAGGCTCCAGGGGACAGTTGGTTGTCTTTGCTCTAAGGGCGCTCTGCTGCCTAATACTGCAACTGTCCCCAAGGACACCCAGCTGCCTTTCTGTGGAGCTGCTTCCTAGGTAGTTGCCCTCAGCCTGTACAGTTGCAGTGGGTGACTCCATCCCAGGTGCATTGCTGTGTACTTGCTCTTGTTGGACTTGAGATTCCAGTCAGCACATTCCTTCAGTCAGAAGAGCGGTTCTGCTTTCAAGCATATGGACCATTCCCCTGAGTTTGGTGTCACCCACAAGCTTGCTGAACGTGCACTCCTGCCATCCAGGTCATCGATAAGGACATCGATCAGTATGTCCCTGTACTGACCCCAGAAAGGTTCCATCACTTACAGGTAGCCAGCTGAACTCTGCATTGCTGATCACCTCACTTTAAGCCATCCAGTTTTGCACCCAGTGTATCATATGCTTATTCAGCCCATATCTCACCAATCTGGTGAGAGAGATTATAGGAGATCGCATGAAAAGCCTTGCTAAAATCAATGTATACAAGACTGCTGCACTCCCCTTGTCTGCAATGCCAGTCCTAGAAAGAAGTAAGTTGAGCGTGTTTTGGCCTTGATAAACCCTGCTTCCCATTGTCTTGTCTTTCACGTGTTTAAAAATCAATGTTAAGAGGATTTGTGCCACAGCCTTCCCAGAGGCTGATGTGAAGTTGATTGTCCTGCAGTTACCTGGGTCCTCCTTGATGATGGGTGTGCCATCTGCCTCTTTCAGTCTTCAGGAGCCTTCTTGGAGTGCCATGACCTCTCAGAGATGATAGAGAGTGGCCTTGTGATGGTATGAGCAAGTTCCTTCAAAATGCTTGGGTGCATTCCAAGGACTAATGTGTGTCCAGTGGATTAAATGATCCCTAATGTTTTCTTCCTCTATTCTGAGTACTACTTTACTTCCACAGACTGCTAGGTGGTTCACGAACGTCTGAGGACAAGCCTTATCGGTGAAAATTAAAGCCAAAAAAGGTGCAGACTACTGAGCGTGTTGATTGTCCTATTTTGAGAGAATACAACTGCAAATATAATTTCTTAATTTTTAAATGCACACTGCTGCACTTCCCTGAATTGTCAATCACTGTGTTTGTTGCTGTCGGACACGTAATCAATATAAAGGCTTTTCTTTTTCCAATTAACAACGATCAGGTTACAAGGCTGGAGAAAGATAAAGAAGAACTCCATAATCAGCTGCTCAGTGTTGATCCCACGAGGGACAGTAAACGCGTGGAGGTGCTCTCCAGAGAAAAGGCACAACTGTGTCAGAAAGTAAAAGGCTTAGAAGCAGAAGTAGCAGAACTAAGAGCTGAAAGAGACAACTGTGGTGCACAAGCAGAAAGTGTTCAAAGAATACAAGTCCGACAGTTAGCTGAGATGCAGGCTCTGACAAGGTCTCTAGAGGTAAGATTTTTTTTTTTTTCATCTTTTAATTTTGTCTCATTGTAGAGAGTAGTGAGAATAACACTTAACCTTAATAGAACTGTGGCTGGGGTCACTGATAATTTTGCTATTGAATCCACAATTTGAATTTGTAAGCTAAGGTGCAAGTACATTGCAGTCATACTACTAATTTAGCTTTGGAAAGGTGGAGAGCTTACCTGAGAGATTTTAATTGATCTTCCTTCTGAAAAGGTGAATGATACCAGGTATGCAGTCAAAAAGGTGTTCAAGTCAGCACTTGTCACTTAGTTGGAGTTAGAAACTGGTGACAAGATGTTAATAATGTTACAGTAAATTTGTAATTTATTTATTTATTTTTTTAAATCTGTCTACCTGCGTGTCTCTGTTCTCCAGCACGTTACCGTAATTATTTAGTTCTTGGCTCTTGCTTGCCCTCTGAAGAACTTTTGGTGTTTCTGACCAGTTATATTTCCCAGGGTTCTTCTGCATTCCTCACCTGTGGTCTTCAGGTCTCGCTACCTGTCTAGGTAGTGAGTCTTTCTGTGTGGACTTCTTGGATAGCTGCAACATAAAGATGCATGGTTCATTTTCCTTTTTTCTTTATAAGTGCTATATACACTTGTTACAGAATGCTGGGGATCTCTGTCAAGCGCTTAAAAAGCATCACGATATTCTTCATTTAGAAAACTTGAAAAGATCCTGCCAGAAATAGGAAATTTAGCCTGGAAAAAGTAAGGTGAAATCCAAAGTTATACTGCCTCTTTGATACTTTAGTAAATCTCATGGTCTTGAGCCTGTAATACTTACGCTCTGGTGATACCGGTGTTTAGAACCAAGCAGGTATTTACCGGTAGGAATATGTGCTGCCTCCTAACTAAGGTCTGCCTTTTCAAGTAGGGTTGATGATGCGTGTGATTCTGTGCAGCCAGTGTTAATAAAAGCTGTCGTTACTTCCGAGTAAAATACAAAAGCCTTATTGTATTGGAACATGCTGTTGACCAGAAGTTAAACGTTTTTAGGTATAATTATTATAAAAGGTCATTAATATCTTGAGGCCGAGATCAATGGAACCATACAGGTGAGTAGCTCGAAACAGCCTTGCTCCAGAAATGTAACAAACACCTCCTTTATTCAAGGCAGAAAAGAAGTCAGCTGAACAACAGATTGATCGGGTTGAGAAAGAATTGCAGATGAGTCATGAGCAAAACATTCTTTTAACTAGCAAACTTCACAAATCTGAAAGAGAAGTCAATTCCTTAACTGCTAAAGTAAGTGCTGTTATGGTATTCTAATACACGGTTTTTCATATCCTGTTTAAGTTTCTGTTCATATTTTACATTAAGAATAAAGTAACAACGTTTTCTTCAGTGATTTAAAGTAGGTTTGGAAACTTTTTTCTCCAATTTCGCTTGGAAGATACAGAATGTAATTTTACAGGAAAATTCTTCATCTCTAGGGGCATCTCTAATGATTGAGGTTATACTCTTTTTGTTTTATATTCTAGGTCTTTTTTCTAAACACAACAGTGCTCAAAGAGGTGTCTTCAGGTTTTTAATACTCATGAAGATAGCCAGCCTTATATGACTGCAAAAAAACATTTCTAACCTATGCAAAGGTTTTTTTCATAACCTCTGTAAGGTGCAATGGAACTCTAAATAGATATTTTTTTTCCTTTCTTTAATTTGAGGTATGGCTTGTTGATTTAAGTATCCTTGGATACTTAACATGCTATACTTAATTGCTACAGGAAGCAATCTGCATCAGCATCACTGCTGAGATCTAGGTTGTGTTACAAGTGGGACAGTTGTGTAGCCTTCCCCTTGGGCTAATGCCAGCATAGCTTGTACAGAAATGTTTCTGTACAGTGCTGCATTGTACCGTTTTAAGTGGATTATTGTTTTACAAAGTTTGAGTATCTTAGCTGTTGGATCGGCACCGTATCTAAGGGATTTTGTTTGTTTCTATGCCTTTTCTTGACACCTTAGAGAAATTTTTAGAAAAATACTTATGTGAAAAAAAAAGTCAAAAGGCTTCTACAATAGGAAAAACCTGAAAGTGCTTAATAAGAAACTTCACATCACTATTTAGTATTTCAGAATAATTAGATTGGTATGGATGCCAGATTCAGAGTTTCATCGGGTTGCATCTACTCCTCAGCTACATAATGTACAAAAGACAGACCCTTATGTAATTTTGTATGAGGTTATTTGAATGAATAAGCAAAAGTGAAGCACTAGTAAATTGTTTTACCTTCAAATGCAGCAGAATAGTTTTATTGCTTTATGTAAATCTGAGCCAGCATACTCATATTTCATTCCTAATGAAATAGGTACCTGGATAAATGTTAGCATTCTGCTATTTCTCATTCTGCCCTTTCTGCAGAAAATATTGGATGATCATTTTTAATACATTTGTCAGTTCTTGGTAGCAAACTTAATGTCCTGTGTTTTCTCACTCTACTAGAAAGGCTTTAGTTATTTCTGAACGAATTGTAAAGCCAGTAGTTTTGGTCTTGTATGTATAGTTGAATGCAGAACTATTTTAAGCTCTGTGTTGACTTAAAGCTATCCGACATTTCTAAATATTCTCCAAATTAACACTGACATGTGCATTGTATGGGTAAGACAGACAACATTGACATAATTGGTCTCAAAAAAGATACCATGCAGGAAAAAAACGTTCACCTTCTTCCGTAGTTGTTCTTCAGCAACCTCGGATTTCATTCAAGTCACATTTTACAGTACACATTCATCAATGTGAAGTATTTCATTTTGGTTCTTAATCCAAAAAAGTTCAAATTTACCATAAGAATAGGATATGCTGGTATTTTAAACTTCTCAATCTTCTTGTCTCAAACTTGTCTAACACGAATAATAAATTGGAGGAAGAAATTTCTTTGTTAAACATTTTTAAATCAATAGCCTATCAGAATATCTCATCATCACCAGTCTTTTTGTATCAGCTGGTGTTCTCTACACACCTCCAGAAGTAGGAGAAATGATGTTTCTTGAAGGGATGAAAGTAGAAAACAATTTCTATATACTAACATCCCCGTCCCCCCCAAACACTTCTGCACCCAGTCAAACTCATTGCTGAACACAGGGGCACGCATTTGTGTTGCGAATCTCGTGCCTTAAAAAAGCCACCTTAAATCTTTCCAAGTTGCCCTCAGATGTTCTCAACATCATATTTAAGCAACCAAATCCACCATGTAGTTACTTAATAAGCTACTGTGTCATTCTTAACCTTTTGCCACTTGCATGTGCTAGCAGGTTGTAATTACATTTGTCACTGTGAATGGATTTTCAATATAAGTGCTTTCCTCTAGGTATTTAATTCTCATTGACCGTGTAATTACTGTGTACGAATGCCTAAACTATAAAAAAAAGTTTTTGTGCAAGCAGTAATTGTCTTTGATTTGATATTCTTAAGACTGCTCTTATGAGGCTGTTTGATGTGTGTGTCTTAGCTGCAGAGAAGTATTTGATTTAAAATGCACTTTAGATCTAGGAAGACTTTGACTTTGAAAGTGGCGTAGCACTCCAGGAGGTCAAGGGTGATTAAGGGATAAGTGGTTATCAAATTGAAATGACTTAGGGGAAGCAATGGATACCCTGTTTTTGCTTATCACTGCTTTGTTTTACTCCAGGGAGATTACATTTAACTTTTAGTTTGACTCAGAGATTTTTAGTTGGAAGTGAGGTATGAGCAAACTGACATGCCAATGCTTGAGTTAGCGAGGCGTCAGGGTCTTATGCAATATTGGTTCAGCGTCGCAGCAAGAGAGTTCAAACAATGAATAGTCTTCTCAGAAATATGCCAATGGTCACAGGCTAGCTTGGAGAATGTCTAGTATTTGCTCAGAAACTGAGTTTTCATAGGCAATCCTGCACGTTTGTGTGCAAATCTTTGTAAAGAGTATCTTCTAGACTTGTGATAACTTGTAATAAACTAGCTTGTAATAACTGGCTGGTTAAAGATGAAATACGTGCCCATCATCAGAAAGCTTGTTTCCCAGAATGGTAGTTGGGCACTTCAGTGTCTTCGTCAGGGAATATGCAAACCTTGTGTTTCAAGAGAACTGATAATACATCCATTAGTTTTCAGTGTCTGACTTAAGGATGTAATAAAAGCCTGCAATAATGCCAATCAGCATTTAGGGAACCAGATCATGTCAATAGCTGTAGTGCTGCAGTATCCGTATAAGCACCATTTAAAAATTATCTGCAAGACTGGATATTCTGGAATGGCTTTCAGAAAAGCAGTGGTTGGAAAAATATTTACAGAATTGTATTTAAAATAAGGGTAATTACCTTATTTCACAGATCTTGTTGGCAAAGGTTAGCACCTGAAAAACTTCAAGTAAAGCTGCAAATACGTGTGTATTTATTTTCAGTGGATTTTTTATTTTTCTAATTCTTAGGTAGAAGAACTTAAACATTCACACAAATTAGAAGTAACAAATGTCAAACTGGAGGCAGCAAGAACAAAAAGTGAAGCAGAAAGAGAGAGGAACAAGATTCAAAGTGAAATGGATGGTAAAATGTGCAATTAACTTCTAGTGGTTTCTTTTATAACTTTCAGTTAGAATACTACAACTATTTTTGCTCTAAACATTCCCTGGCAATCTTTACCTTCTGCTTCTGGTCTAGGTGATAGATGGAAAAGTCAGTTTTGTTATGTGAACTGTGTCCTATCACTTGATCTATCATACAGGTTACGAAGGAGAGTTACAGAACAACTTGCATTTATGTAAATTAATGGATCTGTGATACAAATTGCACATAATCTGTTTCAAATCATGTCCCTTCTAGGGCATTATTTTCCTCTGTTGTCTAATTCTACAGCCTTTTGCACTCTGCTTGAAACCTTAACATATTATAAGGCTTCAGCGTTTTGTTTTCTGCTTCTGAATCCATGGAATGGAAAAAAAAAATGGGTTAGGCTGTCACGTGAAACAAAATCTTATTTCTAGTTTGTTCTTTAAATAAAATAGGCAATGGTCTAGACTACCTAATAGATCTGGGCCTGTAGGCAATGTGTAATAGTCTTCTGTAGTGAAAAGAACAAAGATTTCTAGTGCCAGTTGCTTAAAAGCCACACGGCTTTTAAGTGGACTGTCCTCACTGATTTACCATAATGTCAAAAGGTACCTTCTTCCTGGAACAGTTACTTCTGTTGGTTTGTTTCACTGTTAAGTATTCCAAGAGCAGCTAAGTGCTGATTTCTGTATCAACAATACACTTATTGCAAACTAAAAACGTTGGACCCTATGAAATATGAAGTGCAGACAAGATTTGAGCCAACCTGAAGCTGGCTGTGGAATCTGGTTTGTATCACCAAACTAGCTAAATAACCAGGAGTTACTGTTATAACTTGTCTACCTATTTCCCTGTGGAACGCAGTTGCCTCGGTTATGAGTTTTACCATGTGCATCCTTTGTTCCTTGGTGTGGAGTCACAGTTCTGGAAGTGAACAAATTGGTAATATGACTGGATTAAAATGGGCGATTTGCTGTAGCCAGGTTATTAATGTCAATGGTAACCTGTTTCTGGTTTCTGTAAATGTAATGTCCTCTACAAAAATAACACATCTTGCTTGATCTTTTCTTAGCTTTTGTGGGACTCTTCTTTAGCCATACACAACTGTGTACTAGAAATAACTTTCAAACTTAAATCTATGGTAATACCAACTGTTACATTTGTATATTAAAATAATAAGCCCTTCTTAGACAAGGATTCCAGTGCAATGGTTACTCTTCATAAGCTTTCTGAAATGTTGCTGTTATACGAAAGGTCGTCTATCTTTTGTCTGTCATTTCATTTCTTTCATTCTTTCACATCCAATCATGTGAATTCTGATTTTTAGTTCCCTTTTTGCAATTTATAAAGTTATGCTATTAATGGATTTCATCAGGTTGATACCAATAATGACCTTTTAACTTTTTTTTAATGTATACCGTAGGACTGCTGTCAGACAAGGAAATTCTTAAGGCAGCTGTTGAGCGTCATAAGGTGCTTTTAGTAGAAAAGGATCGAGAGCTAATTCGTAAAGTGCAAGCTGCTAAAGAGGAAGTTTTTGAAAAAATTGCAGCCTTACAAGATGAAAAGTATGTTTGTTGATTTATTGCTCAACTTCTAAAAGGGCTGGGAAGAATGTTTTGAGTAACTTATTTAAATGTCAGTCTTAGTAATAAACTCTTGGCACTTTGTCATGTTCTTCTGTAAATATCTTCTGTTTAATATCTCAGGTTAGAACTTGAGAACAGATTAGCTGATCTGGAGAAGATGAAACTGGAACAAGATACTTGGAGACAAACTGAAAAGGATCGGTATGAAGAGAAGCTACGTGTTTTACAGCTGGCAGAAGAATCTAGCAAAAAGGAACTTCAGCGTCTGCGGTAGTGGTTTTTCTAACCTTAAAACAAATTTCTCAATTTTTTCCTTAATTTCTTTACAGTAGTCAGTATAAAAGTTAACTATCTACAGGTACACAAGTGTTCATTATGGTAAATAAAACGACTGGTCTTGTGCAGTGTGTAAAAAGATGGCAGTAGAAAAAAAAATGCTCTAAAATGTTAACATTTTTCATCCAAACCTTAACAAAAATTACAATTTTAATGAACGTTTTTAAGGAGTAACTTTGCATTACCTGTGTTAAAATTTGGTCTGTGTTGGCTGCTTGGAAAAATCTGGTGTTCTTTCTGTTTTTCTTTCCACAATAGCACCATATCATCAACTGGCAAACTGGGACCCTAATATGATATCTTTCTGAGTTGGTTGTTATAATTCTCATTGAAGTTGGTTTGCTACAGTATTTGTATGAAGATCAGTATGAGAAAATGAGTAAAAGTCATACTACAAAACCAAACAGATAACCTATTTCTTACTCCTACGCGAAACGTAATAATCAATAAAAATAGATTTTTAATCACTTAATTTGAGAGGCTACTAAATATTTATACCGTATATTTTGTTGCCAGGGTGATTTGCACTAACTTCTAACATCAATATTTTAATTAGATTGAAATAAGTGTATTTTATACAATTTTTAGATTAAAAATTCAACAGCAAGCTATGCAGGCAGAGGAGCTGGAAGAGAAGAAACGTGAAAGTGGCGATCTAAAACAGGTAAGAGTTTATTGCACTGTAATATTTTATAGAGAAATACAGTCTTTCCTGCAGTTACCATGTCCAATATTTGAAGATCAAATTGAATTTTTAAGGCTTTTTTTCCCCCAAGGGACAAAATGTATTCAACAGATATTTATTTAAAAAAAAAAAAAGTGTTCAGGAATCAGTTATGCTTTTGTGGACCTTCATAAATGGAGTACAGCTCTTCACATTTTTTAGGTATCAAGGAATTCAAAGCTGAATGTTTATGGACTGGTATATTGAAAACGGTTATGCACTATTTAGCTGGAGATTCAGTTTCCATGGAAACTTATAAATTGTTTCTAGGTAATGCTCTGCATTTATACTGTGTCTCTCATCTGAGGTTCTTCAAGTGCTTAACAGATGTTTGATAAATGAATAAACTAGTGTAAAGTGGTATATTTCTATCACAAAGTGAATTGATGGCAGTGTTGGAAATAAAACCTAATTCTTTTAACTCCTGCTCACCCATACTGTTACCTAGTAGGCAAGAATATGGGTGAGCTTTGAAGTTGTCTGGAACTCGGGTGCACCTGAAGGTCAGTGCAATATTTTCTTTTCCGCTCTGGAAATTGGGATATCTGTGAGTGGGGAGAGGAAAAGGAAAGGGGAACAATCAGCCTTTCTCTGTGCTGACCGCAGAGATTGGACTTCTCGGACTCTGTAATTACTTGCTTTTGTGAACTGGTTGGTACGGCCGTTGAGGGCTGTGACGCAGTCGGAGTCAGCATTGTGTGTTAGGAGAGAGGAGTCTGGGTAGCTCCAAAGCTGGGCTGATCACTGTGGTGTGGTGCTCTAGTCCTGTACAGCTCTAAGGTGTAAAAGATTCTGAGTTCTAGGGGACACATCAAAGACTGAAGCTTCCTGTCTCCCTTTCTCTTTCTTATTTCATCTACAATAGAAAATTTCTTCCTTGTCTAATAGTAATTTATTGTAAAACTTCTGGAGAAGCCGTTAAGTAAGGAGAAAGGAGACAAATGAGATTGGTTTATGTAAGTTAATGCAGCCAGTTCGTGTCTGCAATTTGTTCTCAGTATCTCAAAATTAATTGTTAGCTGTTTGCATATCTTCTCAAATGGAAAATTTTCATTTTTATAGCAAATTCAAGACATGCAACTCCAAGTTGCTTCACTTTCTCAGTCAGAAAATGATTTGCTGGATTCTAATCAGAAGCTGAAGGAAACAATAGAAAGATTGAGACAAGAATGTCAAAACGCCAGGACTCAGGCAGAAAAAGCTCAACTGGAAACAGAGAAGTAAATTTTTTTTTTTCATTTTTAGCTTTACTTTTCATATTGCCTGTATTGCTTTCACACGGATTACTTAGTATGGATTGTGGATTTCGAATAAAGTCTGAAATTAAACGTGAACAGGAAATACTTGACAATTGCATTTTTTTTAAAGCCATAGCTTCTGTTATCAGTTATGCAGTATATATAAAAGCTTTGCTTGTGATAACTTCAAAAATAGGAGCTTGTTTCCATTCATGTCTGTTACAATTTACTATTGACTGATGAAATACACAATTTAATAGAAATAGGATCACATTTTATGAAGAGTGAATGTCAAACTTACTACTTAGAGTAGATCCAGAACTTTGCATGCAGTGTTTTAAGAGTTTTAAGAGTGAAGAGTTAAAAAAAAAAAAAAGTGGTTGTGTGTTATATTATGCTTTGATAAGATTCCAGGGACCCAGTCCATATGTGTGTGTATACATTTTTTCCCTTTCACCACATACTTTTAGCTGATATGAGGCAAAAAAAGCCTATTGGGTGCCTACTAGTTGCTCCCATCAAAATGAAAAATAATCACTTTAGTGCACACGCTTGACCACATACAATCAAAGCATGCCAAAAAATGCTAAAGGAAACCAAATGTAGTCCAGAGCCAGTCCAGTAATGAATGTTTTCCTGGAATTTAAAGATTCATTTGTCAGTTGGTATGAAATTGCTGATCAGTATTTCCTAACCTAATAACCAAATAGATGTGTAACTTTTAATGGGTTATTGTGTTGTGGGTGTTTAAGAGAGTCAGTGTTCCAGATCAAACAGGAAACATCTAAGAGGTGCCGTGTGGTATACATACATACATATATGTATTAAATCCTTCTCTGCTACGGGTTGCTATCGCAATGGCACTGTTGTCACTGGTTCAATTATTGCT
This sequence comes from Nettapus auritus, assembly GCA_011076525.1. NCBI lineage: Eukaryota > Metazoa > Chordata > Aves > Anseriformes > Anatidae > Nettapus > Nettapus auritus. The sequence continues at coordinate 47,150,242 of CM021765.1, forward strand.
TTTCAGTTTAACATTTGAAGAGATTACTGCCTTAGGACCACAGAGCGCTGTGTTTTAATGCCATCAGTTCAGGTGTCAGTAGCATGTTAAATACTTCAGATGTTTACTTCCGGAAGGAGAATCCATATTTTGAGTGAGCCCATCGCTCATTTACACATTTATGGGATGTAGACCTTTTATCAGTCAGGAGGCAGTTGTCCTGGGAAGGCAGTGACAAGAGCTTGGCAGTCCTCCAAGGTGATTTTACAAATCTGTAGGTAATGGGACGTGCACTGAGTCCAATACTGCAGAAATTAAGAAGCTTTGCAGCCTACATGCAAGTCCTCCCGGTCTGCCCTCCTCGTACCCTGGGAGCCATGGTACGTTTCCATTTTTCTTCTGACTCTGTGGGTGATGCAACTTCCTTCCTTGGTTCAATAATTCTTTCGAGCTTGAACTCCAAGGGTAAAGTTGCATCAAAACAACATAGCTTAAAGAGGAAGTGAAGTAAGGACTAGAAGATAAGAAGGCCCGTGATATGCGGTTTTGGCTAAGTTAAAATAATGCTAGCTGGGCCGTGAGTAGGTAAAGCAGTTGGCTGTGTCTGGCTTAGGCTTGGAAATGAAAATGTGAAATGAGAAAAGCCAAAGGCGAACTACTGAGACTGATAAAGGTGAGAGCTGAACTCAAGCAGGCACTTGTTCAGTGTTTCAGGAACAATATTAGTGGCATTTCTTTAAACAAACAAACAAAAACTCGGGGCCTTTTTAACCACTGTCTCGGCTGAAATTCCTTTAACGTTAAGCAGTGCTTTTTGAGAAAACTCCTGGGTTCCTGGGTAGTAATAATTACTTATAGGCAATAGGAAGATACAATCCCCGCTGGATCTCCTAAAAGAACTATTATGGATATCAACAGGGCCAGGATCCTGGTTCTGATCTGAGAGCGGATGACTCATAATAACTCCACTGCGGGGAAGGTAAAGGGTGTTTGGTGAGAAATGTATGGAGATTAATTCAGACTCCCTGCAGGGAACCTGCATCAGCCCAAGACCAGTGTTATGGATGCACCGATACCAATCCCTGGACTGCATTTCTTAAACACTGCTGCGCAGAATCTCACCGTTTGATTTTTATATAATAGCACAGTCAAGCAGACAGTTATTTCTCTGCTTTGACCCACAGTGCAGATAACCACAACAAACAAGACGAGAAGCTGGCTCCTCTCCTGTGCACTGCTGGAGAGCACAGCCTCATTTTAACATGTTTTAAGTATGCAAAAATCTAAACAAATTACAGTTTTTGGTGACAGTGTGGGTCCAGCTGGGATGTTGTCTAGGAACCGTATCTGGGGGAGCTTCCTGTTACGTTGGTGTTTGTTCTGATCGGGAGCACACAACAGTCAAGTCTGCACTTCTCTGTTACACAGGAGCAGAGCGCACAGGGCACCAAGCTACTCCCTTACATCTCACCTCCCAAGCACAGAAGGCAGTTGTCAGCCCTTCTGACAGCTGACACTTGGCATAGCTGTCTAACGTCGTGCTCCGGTGTGATTATTTGATTTGAATCTAGAAATGTTCTCTGGCCAGTTGGGCAACATGCCAACCACCAAGCAGCCTACAATTAACTCACTTACAGGAATTAGTTCTCAGAATTTGCCTGGTGGTTGAACAAATCCTAGGGTTGCGTTAATGCACAGGTTCGAATTTGGTGAATCTTGGGCACAACCAAATTTAACTGAGAAGCTTCATTATATAAACGTAGGAATTGTGAAAAGAAGCATTTATTGTAAGAGCCTTAAGGCCATAATCCAAAACACTGCTTTTTCTATATAACATTTTGTTCTTTTTACCTGATTTTTCCAAGGACTTTAGAGTACAGACGTATTGAATGGCTGGAGGAGAAGCACATGCTTACCCAGCGCATCACAGAGAAAGAGGAGAAATACAACGAAGCGAGGAACAAGCTATGTCGAGCCGCTGTTGCTCAGAAAAAGGCATGTTGGCTCTTCCTTTATGAATGGTCATGTTTATGAAAAGATCAGCGTTGCTTTGGCCAGCTAGAATTGTTTTAATATTACAAGTCTATTTGCAACCTACTGTGTATAATAATAAAGTACATCAGGTTCTTCAGGGGTAGCAAAGAAATGTATCGAAGCGATATGCGAAATAATATTTTGGCTGGCAACTTTGTTTTAGTGCCATCAAAGATTTTGTGAGGGTTTCCTGTGTGTGTTATTTTAAGGTCGAGTCCTTGATTAGTAAGGATGGTGTTTCAGGTATCAGATGGCTGTTGTTTTCCTTTTCCTTGGTTATGTGTGACCCATCTGTCCTGTGTTGCAGTGTGGTACCCTTCATATTCCAAGCTTGCTTTTGATGTAATAGCTTGAAAGGAAAAAATGATTCATTGTTTATAAAAGCTCAAGATTAGTTGGCAATCTTATACATTGTATACTGATTATCAAACCTCCAGCGAGTTCCTAAGCTCGTTAGAAGTTGAGGTCAACATGAGCAAAAAAAGTCACAGAATAAAGCATACAGGCTTTTGTCATGCTTATACATGGTCGTGTAAGGAATGGTTCTTGTAATTACCCAGCCAGTGTGTGTTAATGCAGTCAGTCATCGACCACCGAGTGACTTGCCGTGCATTTTTCAGTCATAGCTCTGGGTTATTCCCCATCTCTTTTGTTTCCTATCCTGGGGATGCAGAACCTCCTAAGAGCATAGCGCTGCTTAGTAAGAAAGGAAAATTCCTAAAAACTGTCACAACATTAAACCACGTGCAGTCTGGAAGCAATTTTAACAGAACCTCCTATACCAAGGCATTACTTAGCTTTGTTTGAAATGTCTGTTTGGCAGAGAAAGACGCTCAATGATAATAAGCAGAGGAGGATGCAAGAGAAACTACAACTTTTGGAAGCCAAGATAGAAGAACTAGAAAAAGAAAATCATGTGTTAAATAGGTAACAAACATTCATTTTTCTTATCTTGAAAAATTATATGTGACCCAAGTCTGGCTTAGAAATATCAAGTACCTGTGCCACTTGGTTTACTAACTGATCTAATGGCAATTTCTGCATTAGAATTGTTTGGATGGAGTCCCTCCAGCAAGCATGGAGGGCATGATCCAAATAATTAATGTAATGTGGCTCACTACTGTGAATGCTATTAAAAGCTTAAGTTATTCCATGTAAATTCTAGTCCATGATGCAGCTGGTAGGTTAGTGTGTGCAGGGACTCTGAGATGTGTAGGCTGAAGAATATGCACAGATCTTCCACCTTCAGGATCTTCTGGTATGTAGGTTGCCTTCGTAGGGACAGTGAGCAGCAGTGCTCACGGAGAGGCGTGCTTCTGTGTTGTGATAGTAAAGGTTCCGAGCAGTAAGACATCTCTTTCTCTGCAGGCAGAATGTGTCCTATGAAGAATACGCGCGCCTCCAGAAGAGACTAAAGGACTTGCAACGGAGACACAATGAGTTCCGGAGTTTAATTTTGAATCCTAACATACCATCACTCAACCCAGCCAGTGTAATGTCATCATCTGCCTTGCCTCCTGGGCCCGAAGTGTCCTTCCCCCTCCTTCAGGTGGTGATGTATTGCCATGTATATGTGAGAAAATAATACCACAAAAGAGCGGTATTAGAACAGTCCTTCACTGAAGACCTTAGTCTTAAGGAAGGAAGGAGCTTGAGCTATTTGAAAAGAGGAAAACTCTTTGGAATGCACCTTTTGGTGTTCCTCACAACAGGAAGGAGTTCTTCAAAGACCAAGGATACATTACAGAATGCCACAAACAGGCACTTTTAGCCCTGCTCTCTGTAGTTTGTCCTTTTCCTGAGAGGCTTTAGACGGCGCCTTTTGGACAAGAAATCCCATAGTGTTTGTATCATACCATCCTTTCATAATTAAACACTAGTATCGCTGCTCTTGATTTGTGTGCTTAAAAGCATTTTATTTACCCCGGTGAGCTTCTGAGGATGGAAAAATCTCTCTAATTGAGGTTGGCCAGGCCGATTTTAGTGATTCTTACTAAGTGAGGTAAGGCCTCGGCTTAGTGTGCATCTTCGTCCAAGAGGAGGAATGCCTCTGCTCATTTCTTGCTGCTGTTATTTGTCTTGAATGTCAGAGTGGTATCACTAAAATCTGGGATGGTGGTGGAATTTAATGAGTATCAGCATTCTGCCCTTCACAGTTTTTATGTTAAAACCGTTAATGATAATAATAATAAAGAAATCATTGCTCATTTTGGTCGCATGTAGGTGTGCAAAATGTAATACAGCAACTTTTATTGATTTTAAGGAGGAACAGCATCAAAGAGAACTTTCCCTGCTTCGCAAGCGTCTGGAAGAACTAGAAACCACACAGAGAAAACAGCTGCAAGAGCTTGGACCGTCTAGAGAGCGAGGAGCAGTGGGAGCATACAGGGACTTAGCCAGAAACAAGACAGCTGAGGAAGGAGAGGACTCCAAATAAAACCTGTGAATTCGACATAGTGGTAGTCTTCAGTAGCTTGTCATCTCTACGTGCTTTTGGTGTTCTGCCAAACCATGACTGTATGTGCCTGAATTGCATAAAAATTCTCTGCATCGTTTTGTATTTATTTTTGATAGACCGTTTAAATTATCGAATATAATGTTTTCTAAACAAAATCATTGTAAGAGTAACGGCATTTCGAAAATATCTTTATAAATGGTGTAAAAATATTTGGAAGTCAAAACCTGAAATCTTGTTGTACAGAACTTTAAAGAACATTTTGGCAAGGTTTGTGTTGTGCTGAAATTTTGACATTTGAAATATAAATTAGGATTTTTCCAGAAAATTGGATCTTAAAATGATGTGGTTGATAATATCCTCTTACTCCTTTGATATAGAAGTTATTGTATCAGTGTGGAATTTTGCTGGGGTGATATTTGGATTGTGAACCAGTTGCTGTAATCTACATTTGGAATGTTACTCTGAAGTTCCCATGCACATAGACAGGATGAAATTAATTGAAAAAGTAATGAAAACTTTTCTTTGCGACTCTTGTCAATGTGCCTCTTGCATTTTTTATAATGGGCAGAAGCAATAATCATTTTTTTAATAACGTAGTGAAGTGTAACAAATTGCCTTCACATTATGAAAATAAGTTTGTTGTTGCTACTGTAATTTGTTTACTCCACTACAATAAAATCTATTTATTCAAGGTTTATTTGCTTTATTTTTTTCCCCTTCGTTATCAGTTTAGTAACAGAAACCTGTAAAGGATCAATTAGTTTTTATGATTTGATAGTGAAAACTTTTGTGGGTGTAGAAATTTTATCCGCTGTTTTTATGAAGATATTGCAATGAAAATGTATTAGTGACAAATATATGGTTTTAATAGTTTATTCAATATTGTTGTTAGATTGTAGACAACTGAGGAATAAAATTACGTATAGTGACACTGTCATTAATATTGACTGAGCTTTGCTCTCCAGATGCAGCATGTTTTATTTTCCATGCTCTATGTCAATATAAGCGTGACATTACATTTTCCTGGGGAATTTGTTAAACTGTTCTGAGGAAAACAGTGCATTAGCCTGTAACCATTCGAAGCAATGGAAGGTGTTTCTGTCTCCTGGAGGATTAACCTGGAAAAGAACGGTCTGTGTCTGAGCTAACCTTGCCAAATGTTATGTTCGCTAGTGCTTAGCATTACACAGGGTGCACTGTGCATAATGGTTGCAAAGAGCTAGCGCTCAACAATCTCATTTCTGTCCATGACACTGGGTATGTGGTGTTCTGCAGGACTTCTACACGATGTCAGGGCATGGGGAAGGGGATTAATACAAACTAGGGAAGCCTTGGAGGGTAGAAGGCAGCTGGTAACAGGAGGAAGAATGATGGTTAGCCACAGGTCTTGTGGGCTCCCTTTCCCAGTTGGTCCCAGGCTCTGTTCCTAAGAGTTAATTCCTCTCCTGAAATAACGGTTATCAGGTTATCCTCATTTTTATTTTTTTTAACTTAATAAAAAAACCCACCACCAACAAAAAACAACTATCATCCTCAGAGCCTTGAAGCAAATGAAGCTGTGCACTGCATCTTCAGCCTGCTGATGCTTCCCTGGGGCTGGGAGGCTGCAGGGAATCCCCCTCCACGTGCCTCCTGCCCCAAGCCCCCGCAGGGAGGCTGCTGCTCTGTTTCAGGCCGGTGACTCCCCACCCCCGGCATCACCTGATGCTGCATCAGACCTTCCTTTTCCTACTTGCCAACTTGAGATTCACTGAAGTGCCTGTAAAACACGGTGCTTGCTCATGTGGCTGTGCCTCGGAGCCTCTGCAGAGCTGGAACCTTAGTGGTGCCTCCTGGCTGATGCCAGCCAGTGTCTTACACACCGCATCTTGTACAACCTCAGTGTGGCTACAAGCTCTTTGTTCTCTTAACCATTTTTAAACACACAAACTAATCAAAGTAACCTTCAAAGGCATTTTATTCTAGATAAACCCATACAAACACCAACATGTATTTGTCATTTGCACTTTTTTTTAAACCATTCATTTTAAACAACAGGTTAACTTCTGTACAACAGGAATTACTTTACACATTAGTAGCATTTGACTTTAAACTAAATGACTGCAAAATAATGCTCTGTAAGCTAGTGTTAGAAAAGATGCTGTTTGCAATAGCAGTTTGCCTGTAAACATGTGAAAATAAGTTTGCTTTCATTTCAGAGAATGCAATTAGAACTGTTGGGTTGCCATCAGGTAGCTTTAGTCACAGGTTGGTTGTTTTGTCCGTGGAACAAAATAACAGCAAATTGCGAATATGGAAGGTGTGCCAATGTTTTGTGTGCTGACCCAAACCTACCAAAAGAGCTACAATCACTTAATTATACTTCACATCACTTCGTGAGATCCACCTTACGGGTTACAAAGTCCCAGCATGACTTCAAATGGGTTACGAACAGAGTGAAGCTGTTGAGGAGGCTTGAATAAAAGGCAATAATCCTATTCCAGGCTGTAGGGTAAGGCTACAGGGCCTGCTTCAACACATAATCTCTAGAAATCATCAACGCTATTGTAGCAAACAAGCAGTAGTACAAATACAGAATAGGACTGATTTTTGTTTTCTCATCATAAAAACACATAGAGTGAGGTTCACAGGATCAGACCCACGCAAACAGATTATATTTTACAGCTTTTCAAGCAGAAATTTGGGTTGTTTTTCTGCCTGTACAGAAGATTACTGTTGAACAAAACGATCACATTTCCTTCAAATGCACTTCCAGCAAACACTTGAAATGGAACTGAACTTCAGAGACATCTGTCTAACCAGAAAGAGTAAATTGCTTATGCCTGTCCTAGGTTAATTACTGTGCTTTTTTTCTTTGTTTGTTTGTTCGATGCTGCTTTAAAAGTTTAGGTTAAGAATGTTAAAAATCAAAGCCCTTAATTACAGGTAATCTAAGCTTAAGTGCTGCTCAAGCCATGGTCTGCTCCTTTAGGACAGAGAGCAAGATAGGTTAGGGTTGGTTTGTGTTTTTTTTTTGTTTGTTTGTTTGTTTTCCCCATTAAAACTAAATTTATATCACACTGTATTGTGCCAGGTAGAGAACTGCTGAAAGTACTGCAACACTGTAGTGCAGCTTCCTGAACAAAGCCATACATTCCATCAAGTATAAAGTGTAAACTTAATAGCAAGTAAAAGACTTGAATTTTAAAAAGCCATCACAGTACGGGCTGGTGGCTCCCCTCTCTGATATGTAAGAGGTACAAGTTGTGCAATCACATGGTAGGGAGGGGGCAGACCAGTAGGCAACGTGTTGCTTTGTTTTGTTTTGTTTTCCGTGTTAACAGGCGGCCTTCCTTCTGCCAAACCCTGGTTAGCATTCCCTGGCGCTGGCCGTCCTTGGGCCTGGTACCAGCTTCTGGTAGTGCGTGCAACAAAAGCAGCCAGCCCCCGCATGGTGCTGCAGCCTCCGGGCTCCTCCAAGGCCGCGCTGCGCAGAAATAAATGGGAGCCGTGCTTGGGCGTTGCTGTCTCGTCCCAGCCCCAGCACACGCTGCCTGCCCTAAGCCTGGCCCCCTGCGCTGCCAGGTGCTGTCCTTCGGGAAGGCGAGGCGAGAGCTCACCACCTCCTCCGCTGGCTGGTGTGCACGAGCTGCTTCTTGCCGAAGCCCTGGCTCAAGTCTAAGGGCGGGCTGCAGCCTCAGTACGTGCCACCACAGCAGTCGCAGCAGAGCCTGTGGCGACCAAACGTTTTGGGTTTGTGGCGAGGGGGAGGCCGCGCTGGTGCAGCAGCAGAGCCAGAGCCACGGCTGTTCCTCTGCGGCTCGGCACCGCATCCACTGCAGCAGCAGCAGCACAGCCACACACCTGCGTTTCAGCTGGGCTGACTTCAGCCACAAACACAATTCCCCCTTCTCCCCAGGCTCTGAAAACAGCCCAGCCTCAGAAAACAGCCCCGGCAGCACTAAGGTGGGTTGTCCACCCCTCCCTGCCCACAGCCCCTGGCTATGTCGTGTACACATCGACCAGGGATTACCAGAGGCCTCCTGCTCTTACACGATATTAACATAACCCTCTTTTGACAAAGCTTTTGTTTGGACAGTGTGGAAAACTGAACTAAACTAAACTAAACTGCTGGCATTCGGTTTGCGAGCCCCTTGCACGCGGACGGCAGGACTGGCAGCACGGGCGCGTGGGCCTGTGCCTCGTGCACCTGAGTACGGGTCTGTGGTGCCGTCCTCACAGCCTGGTCTGACGCTGGGCAGCCGCACGGGGGTTTCACCTGTGAAGCTGCTCACGAGTTTCACAGCTTACGTAAGGATGGCAAGGTAGATCTGTAAACATGGGCTGGTGCCAGTCCAGCTCTTCTCCAAAAGCCTCGCCCCCGCTCAGTGGTTGGTTCCACCTTGCAATTTTTAAACTCAGAGAAAGAAGTCCTGCCACGTGCCGTTTGCATTTCAAACCTCAGGCCCACTATTTCTGTTAAGCGAGCGTGTCCGAAGTGTCACTTGGGTGCTGTTTCTTTATTCAAACAGGAGCCAGCCTACATTTGTCTGGAAGGAAGGAAACTGCAGCTGACCTGTATTCTGACACCGGAGCTCATCCTCACAGCCAGGGCTGCTGAAAGGATGTGGCAAAACAACAGCTTTCTGTCTTAAAAACAGAGCTAAGCAACTTAACACGGGCGACTCTGAACTTGCAGTGTGCATTGTGCACCTCCTACAAGCTCGTTGTTAAGTAAGCAGAACGCTCACCGAGGCAGTATTTTTTGAACAAAAAAGGTACGCGTTCAGGTACCTGACGGTGCCGGCCTGCCGATGCCAGCCTCACTTTCACTTTCACACGCTCACATTGGAGTATCTACCCCTGCACACGCTTCATTCCCAAACTTAGATTGTACTTGGAATGGTCCGAGTGGAGAAGAGTGTCCAAATGTTTCAAACCCTGTACATGTAGTCATTCAAAGCTGTTCTGGGAGCAGTAGCGCTTATTTAAAATTCCCCACAGTGAGGCTGTGAGTCAGTGCTCTGCTCAAATCCATTTGCATTTTTTCTTCTCATCAAATAAGGCTTTTACTTGCTGGAGCTGTTTCTGGACTTCTTCAAACCCCCGTTCTCGCTCGAGTTTGCTGACAATCTGTTAACAATTAGCAAAAAAAAAAGAGAATAATTTTCTTAGCGTTTATTTGATTTGCAAGTCTTTAAAGCCTGCTTTTCTGCATTCCAGCGACTACTGGCAGAAAAACCCATCTGAATGCCCGCCTGTATGTAAACATTCTCTTCTGACTTTAACACTTTATTTTGGTAGTTTTCCTTTCAAGTCATTATGATTACAGCATTTGCAACACTTCCACAGAGGGAAGAATGACAGAGCCAAGCTAAAACCAAAACAAACCCCACACATGTTCATCTATTGAAGTGTGAGGCAAGGCCACTGCTCCAGTTTCACCCCGGAGCAGATTTGCAATTGATCTTTTATTTCTCTTCGTCTGCCCTCCAAACCCAGGGCAATGAACGCCTCTCCTCCTCCAGCTGACCCACTTGGCAGCGGATCAGGTGATGGGAAGGAGCACGACTGGTGTCTGAGAACTCTTTGCTGGCAACTCTACAAAGGGACTGAGGTCTCGGCAAACAACGAGTGAGGTTTAGCTGCTCCTCATCAAGTGCCGGAGCAGGGGGAGGGAGGGAGGGATGGCTTTCTAAGGATGGGACAAGCGTAGCTAGTGCTACCTTCAAAAAAGCAAAAAGGGGCATTAAGATGAGAATAGATGCTGAACTCTTCAGTGTCAACAGTTTTAATGAGCTTAATGAATCGCAGTGCTTCTCCAAGTATTACTCTCAAATTCTTTTAAGAGGCAAAGATTTGATGCCAGAGCCAGCTAGTTCAAGATGTTAGAGATCAGAAGCGTCAAGCTAGCTAACAGGTGACTGAGAGCTGGCTGATCACAGCGAGCGCTGACGCTGTGCTGTTGGGGATGAAAGAGAAAAAGTTCCCGTTGCTGGGAGACCCAGCCAGCCTGCTGGAAGCGGTAACGAGGCCCCCAGGCTGCACACGCGGCCTGCTCTCATCTGCATCCCCGTGCGGGCATACGCAGCCCCTGATAAGGCTGCCGAGCATCACGGCGTGCAGAATCCCACCAGGGTAAAGCGGAGGGCAGGAATTTTCTCACAAAGCAGCTTCAAGGCAGCCTGTGACTAACTGCGTCCAGGTGAGAGAAGGGCTCTTTTGTTGGCAATAGCGGGGACTGGAAGCCAGAGCTTCTTTTCGTTAAGGGGAAGTATTGGAGCAGAGGATGAGAGGGCTGTGATGGGAAAGGAGCAGACGTCTTACTGCAAGGCCGAGTGTGCCCTGCTGAGGGGTTTGTACTGTTAAATTGAGATCCCTGGTGCCACGGCCTAATCAGTTTTCTGACTCTTCAGGGAAAAAGAGGGCAAGCGCAGGAGTTGTGACAGGCATTAACAGATACACTGCAAAACAAGATGTGTTGAGCACACAGGAACTTCCCCAAAACTGCAGGGAGTTTCATTTCTATCGTCTGTGCGAAAACCAGTGGTGACAGCGAGGGTGCATCGCTGGGGATTTAGGCAGCCCCGTGGCCACGCTGCTCGGGCCCTATGCAGCCTCCGGAGTGGGCACCCAGTAAGTCACAGGACAGCCCCTGGTCCGACTGCCAAGCCCGGCTTTCATCCTGCAATGGCAAGTGGATGTCGGGGGGAAGCAGGAACTGCAGATATGCTTACCTCATCATAATACTTCACTATGTATCTGTAGATTTCAATCAAGGCCACTTCCTCATTAAATTCATTTTCATGTTTCTAAAACAGAAAACAGCACTGGTCAGATGGTTCTCCTTTTTTAAAAAAAGTAATGGGAAGGCAAATGAAGTTCCCACTTTTCGACCACACCTTAGATTCCTGAGTTAGAAATTCTTCAACCTCTGAAGTGGTCAGCTGGGGCAGATCCCTGATGGCTTTGTAGTATGCTTTCACCTCCTTCTTGTAGAGCGGAATGTCCTTAGCGTAGAGGAGTTTATTTGTTGGTGCTTCCTTAAAAGAAAATATTTGAAGCCTTGTCAATTTTCGCAGCACAGATTTCCCGAGGTTCCACCTCCTCATAGTTAATTGCATCTGATTGTGTCTCTGTGTGACTCATTGCTCTTTGCAGTGGTTACAGGCAAGGAATCAAGGTTATGAAAGAAAGATGAAGAACAGCCTTCAGTAACAGCGCATTATGTTTCATGACATTTGCCATGTAACTATTTCCAGTGGCATCGGGAGTGCTGAAGATTCGTCCCTTAGACAAACTTTTCTTTCTAACTTCCTCCCCGCCCCTCTCTGGACCTGAGATTGTGAAAGCTGAAGCAAAGGGCTTGAGCTATTTACATACAGAGCTGTGGAAAGTTCCCCGAGGGTCACAGATCAGAGAGCCCTGCAAGGCACCGTGCTGGCAGAGGTTCCCCTAAGGCACTTTGGTCCCTACTATTCCCTCCGCCCAGGCCTTTAACAGCGTGGGGAGCTGACTGCCAGGCATGCACAGCCAAAGAGATTTCTTTTTTTTCCCCCAGGGCTTCAGCAGCCCAGGTCAGTACCGGCTGACCAGGCAGCTTTTGGCTGCTGAGGAAAAAAACGCTGATGTTTGTGGCAGGAGCTAAAGCCCCACCTGGAAACTGTGTTTTCAAAATGTAAAAGTGGGGGCTGGTAGTTTCCTGTGACTGCTCTAGTTTTAAATTCTGGGGAATAAACGACACGAGCATGTGAAGCCTTGTCACTCCTGTTTCCACTGTGTGATAAAGGGCTTTAAGAATGTTTGTTTTCTAAGTGGCTAAAGAATGTTTTAAGATGAAAGGCTAAAAGTCATGGATACATTTTGCTAACATCTAACAAGATGGTAACTGTGTTACAAAGCATCATGTTTCAGTGTCCCTTTTTCCCTGGCTAAGGGGAGCTGCTGTAGCAACAGTACTTCAGGGTGGAAGTCAACACATCCATTTCCACTTCCCAAGTGCAGGAACTTAACAGCCCATGCTCATTTGCAGGTTCTCATCAAACAACTGATGTGATTAGTTTTAATTCATGACACTTCACTCCTGAAGTAAGATAAATAAGCACGTTATTTGATATTTACCTTTAGCAGAAGAGCAGTTGCTTCAGATCACATAGGAAATTGCTCCATTTTTCTATATAAAATTTTAGACTGAAAAATCTCTAGCCTTTTTTTTTCTTGGTACCATGAGCCTGAGCACATACTGCCTGCTCTGGTCCAAGGAAAATGAGTATATCCTCAGGAAAAATTAATTATTTCTGATCTCCAGGGTTCTAAATATTATTCTAAAGAACTTCTGAATTTACCATTTCTGGACCTGGTCCTCTGGCAAATAATTTTGGATATAAAAAGGGTGTAGCTAACATAGATTAAAGGAATTGTTTAAAACTTTAGAGCTCTTTCAAGCATTCACACAGATCCCAGTAGCTCACTTCTTGTGTTTTCTGCACATCTGGGTCTGGCAGGCGAAGTCTGGACTACTTATTAAATAATGATAATACTGTTAAGGCTTCTGCTTGAAAACTGTTAAAAACTTCATTTAAATTTTACAGTTTCCACTCTCTTCCACATATTCTATACACTGCACAGAAACCAACTGCAGAGAAGATAAGCAGCAGTTAATTATAAATATGGCATTTTTGTAGGTTTATGTCTACTCCAATGAATTCTTTAAAGTCTTGTGAGATGGAGCAAGAAGGATGGAAGCCCAACTTAGTGAAGCCACTGCCAGTTTTGTCCTCAGCTTCAGCAGACCCAGGACTCCATCCCCCAAATCAGTTGAAAAGGCGATTGTTTGAGAAGCTAGCAAAAGACATGAAGGGCAGCATTACCTTCCCCATCGTCTGTTCTGCTAGAGAAAAGGCATCCATGAAAGCTTGTGCGATTACAGACAAGCAGCCATCTATATGTGAAGTCTTCTTAATATCAAAGACAAACTGGGGATTCTTCAGGATGTTCACCCAGAAGCGCAGAGGAAGACTAGACAGGGAAAGAACAAACACCTTTAGAATTAACTGCTGAGGCTGCACACCTGCTTTAGAAAAGTCGTTTAATTGCACTGTGCTCATGACAAGAAGCACATTTTGTGCTGCTTATTCACGTTAAAAGAGAGGTCATGGAACAAAGGCTACGGAGCACACACATCAGTCGCTCACCCTCCATCTTCAATCAGCGCTCTCACCCTGCAGATGTTTCTTTCTGAACCTGAAGTCAGTGCGCAGACTCCAAAGTCCTGGAGTGGTTTTTATGAGTACTTAGTCGATGTACTAAAATTATGGGGGCCCACGGGGCCAAACAACACCTTCACTCCGACATAACAAATGTCTGATGTTCTGATTACAGGTGACCTGCTCCATCTCTGCAACTACACTTTGGCAGAGTGCATGCATTCCCATGCCCATCACATGGATGTACCTGTTGGTTTTCCAGATATGAACCACATCAGGGTCAGTGATTTTTTTGTTCTCAGCCTGGGCATCCAGAAAGTCAAAAAAGTACTTGATGGCAACAGGTGCTTTATTGTTGGGTAAACTCCAAATGCTTCTGAAGAGATTTTCAACAACTGAATGAATGGCAACCTGAAAAGTAAAGAAAATGAGCAATGCTACTGTTACACAAGAAAAGAATGATATTTGTTGTCTTGGAGAGCTGAATGTGCTCCTGGGGAACCACGCACACAAACGGCAATACGCTTGTGGCAAAAATCTAGGCCACAGGCTACTGGAAACAAGACAGTCAGTAACAAAATTGAAACAACAAACACACCATAACGAGCTGCTTGCACGTATCGCTTCCACGCTGCTGACCAGAGAATTGTGAGAAATGTTGTGACAAATTCTATGTGGAGGGAATCGCTTGCTGAGTTTCCCAAATGGAAGACATCAGCTCTGCAGACATTGAAGAAGGATTTAACAAGAGGGATTTAAGTGTATCTCAGGGCCTTGATGTGTTACTGTCCTGCTCGTTTCATTGTGCGTGTGTGCACGTCTATGTGATAGAAAGAGGCAACAAGATTTAATGCAATTTCCTTCAGTGCCTGGCTCATCCCAGGCAGAATTTCACAGCAGAGAATTTCACAGCACTGTTGTTCAGAGCACTATCTTTGGAGAAAGCTGATTCATTTAAAGCCCTCTGAAGGACTGCTTCCTAAGAGGCTGGTCTTTTCTTCAGTACTTCAGACTCTCACTGTAAGATATTAATGGTTTTTCCCCAGCAATTCTGAGGGCTTACGGTAGTTTCCATGGCTAATGAGAAGTGACCAGTCTTCACTCTCACTTTGAGCAGTGTCCCAAATTACTTCAGAAGCTATCAACAATCTAATTAAATAATGACTGATAGATTTTTAAATGCAAGAAGGTCACAATCATCATCCCTTCAGGCGTCTCGCATTGCACAGCCCTCAGTGTTGTGCACTGATTAACACTGTAAGTAATATGCTGCTGCAAAGAGTTTTATATCCCATCTGAGCAAGTCAGAAACCAGATGACATTACTGGAGGGAGCGAGCATGGCTTATTCCTATGTAATGTGTACTGTATACATTAGGTAACTGTATTACAAATGCTAAGGGCCTTGTTTTTAAAATTCATCTGGTTATTTTGGAGACTTCATTTGAGACCCTAAAAGAATATTTGATTTCATGGGCATTATTTGCAGAAACTCAGTTGTCTTTAAGCTGGGAAAACTCCACCAGAAAGCAAGGAAAATGTTGACTGAAAGCTGTTTCTCCAGAGGGGACTGTTCGTCCTCTGTGGAGCCTGGTGGCAAAACTCACCTTCTATAACCCAAATAACTACATTTTTTTTATTTAACCTTTAAAAAATAAAAAAAGAAAGAAAGAAAAAAAAGGTTGTGCTTACTGGGGAGATGGAGACTGTGAATAATGGAGTATTGTAGAAGTTGCGCATTAGAAAACCTGAAAAGTAGTCATCTTCGTAAATGGTTATAAACTGTAGTTAGCAGGGTGACTGTCACAGGTTTTTTATTCAACATTTGATATACATACTGAAAGCTTGCATAATTTCTGCTTAAAATTCTGTTTCCATTGTGCCAAATTAGCCAAGGCTGACACCAGCCCTCCCCGCAGAGAAGACCTTCACAGCTCACCTTGGTCGACAGGAGCTTTGTCAGATACATTTCTTTCACTTTGAATTTCTGCTTTCCTTTGTGACCTGCTCCTTTCACGTCTTTGTTGGCTTCAGAGTCTGGTAAGATCTGTCAACGAAGAGATTAGAGGTGACACAGATACAAATACAGGCCAGCATTAAATCTACAGCATAACGGTGTGAGGACTGAACTCACCAAATGGCAGTGTTCGTCGGAGTAGTCCACACCTAAACAGCAGAAAGCAAACAGGCATTAGCAAAACACACAGCTATGAGCCTGCAAATTGTGCTGTGCACCACGGTGGGTCAGGATGCTGAGCGAGCAGCCTCGGTGTCACACTTTCTTGCCCGCAGTGTGGGGGAAGCCTCAGAAATACAAGAAGCCCCAGCTCACCTCCCTGTGTGCCAGCTTGGACAGCTGATGGTCATCATCTGCTGCTGGGTGAGGCGGGTGCAAACCACAGCTCCTCCGAGGGGAGGACAACTGGCAGCAGAGGGGACAGTTGTCGTGCGGTTTAGGCTCTGTTAAGGGCACTCTGTGGGTGAGCAGAGGTCAGGCTTGAGAGCTGGCTGGGAACAGACAGCTCTGCTCTTGCCACGGGCGAGGGCAGTGCCACCTCGTGACTCGCGCCCTGGGGCCACATCTCTCCTAGCTGCAGATGTCTGCTCTGACTCGAGGTGAATTGCACCGAGAGAGTACTGCTTCTCCCCTGGGGCTGATGCACAGTGGAGGGCACTGGAGCAGGGCACAGTTTCCTGTGCCGATCTTATCAGTCAGCACTTTCTGTCAGCTTCCCTGCCCTCTTTTCCTGCCTGTGAGTCTGCACCTTGAATCACTCAGTAACCAAGTACTGCAAGTCAATCTGCCCTTCTTTCCTTTGCCTTCTTCCCTCCTCTCGGCCCACTGTGCCTGCCAGAGGCGCAGAGCCAGGGTAACGTGGCTCTTCATTTGGTTGCTATATTAAAGTGCCGATTTTGCTGCCCTCCTGTTGCCCAAGAT
Source organism: Nettapus auritus (assembly GCA_011076525.1). Lineage (NCBI taxonomy): Eukaryota > Metazoa > Chordata > Aves > Anseriformes > Anatidae > Nettapus > Nettapus auritus. The sequence goes on from CM021765.1 coordinate 47,166,835, forward strand.
ACAACTGGCCGTAGCTCACTTCTCTGCATCCCCAGCCCATTCCCCACACATCTTTTACCTGATCGAGTGTTTGTCTTCTTTTTAAACACTTTTATGGTTGCTCCATTTGAAATCTGAAAGCAAAACCAAACATATCTTGCTGAAGTAGGTCATGGTTAGGGTCTAGCCCAATTCCCCTAAGAGCTATTTTCAAACCTCAGTTCCCAAAATGACCAAAGTATTTACGATCCATGGACTGTGAGGTCAAAATCCAAAGTTACCTTGTGATTTCCAGGAAAAATCTTCCCCCTCCTTGCCTGAATTTATAGGGCTGCAGGATAGAAACTATTATCTTTGAAAGAAAGAGGCAAGTCATGCTTTTATTGTCAAAGAAAAGTCCAAAACGGCTCCCGCTGAGAGCTACACCACTGCTCTGCCATCACATGTTGGGGTTTGCCAAGTGCTAGTATACTTCCCTCTATAATTACAAAAACAACTGGCCAGTTCTAGGAAGGGATGTCTGCCAAAATAATTTAAGTATTTTTTAAACCTTGGCAGCCAGCCCAGTGTTAGAAACCAGTTTAAACATTAAGATACTCTATGAAATGCTGTGTCTTGTGCCAAAGAAATCTGCACTTACACTTGCTCCTGAAAAGTACACCCAATGTATTTTATAAGCCTTATATTTTGCAGGGTTTCCATTTGTCACACAGAGTCTCAGAGCTCTTCCAGATAACACAGAGCACTTTAAAACCCAGCTGCAAGTGCGAGTATGTTCTAAGGCTATCTCGTGGTGAGACACAAGCACCCAGAGAGACCAAGAGTCCTCCTACTCCTCCCTGAAGACAGGTGAACAGGAACTGTCTGTTCCTAGCGTGTGAAGCTGCTGCAGCTTAGGAATTGAGATCTATGACTGGACAGCAGATCTAAAAGTGGGTCTCTAGCTCACTTCTTGCATGGGAAGTAGGATTTCATGATAATCGTCAGCTTTTTTGTCGAGACTTGTGGTTACTCTCATGTAAACAATGGTGCAGACCTCATAAATAATCGTATCAATATCACTATTAAGAACGCAGGCTTAGAGCAAAAGGAGCATAAAGAGACATATAAAAGTCTTAATAAGGGTGTAGTGGATTTCTCTCCCTTCAGAAACAACACACAAAATCCAAGCATCCCCTATTTGTACATTTTTAGAAATATGCCAGGAATTAAGTCTGCTTTTTCAAGAGTAGTTGGTGAGTCTGGCACCTTTACAATGCAGCCCTCATGCTTCACTATCTTAAAAAGACATGATGTTACTTCCCAGTTCCAGATACTTGGTTAGCTTTTAGTGTTTAAGGCTGGCAAGCAAAAAGAAAAAATCAGGCTTGCCACAAAACTCTAGGTCCTGTTGAGTTCCTCGGGCAATGTTAAGTAAGCTCACACTGTGTACGCAGATTTCCTTTTCTTGCTTTGCTTGATAACTAGACATCCTTATATTTCTTTTTGCATCGCTATGCATACAAGAAAATAAACTGGATATGCTAATTGCTGATACCTGCCCCAAGCCGCTGCCTAAAATGCCTTTGAGCTTCTGCTTAAAATCTATGCTGTTTTGTCAAGGTCAAAAAAAATGGACTAAAATATCTACCAGATACCCAGCACTATTTCCATAAGGCAGCTGCTAAGCTATAATTAGTATAGTTACAGCTTTGCGAAAACAACCGAACCTCCTATCTAGCTTGCATCTGCCTGCAGAAACCACAGATGAAAACAAGGTCTGGGACAAAGACACCCAGGGATGGCGGTGACCATGTGGAGCAGACTCATCTGCCACGAGGTGTTGCACCCACGAGCCTTAGCACACCACGAGCTCGGAAGTACAGAAAGCTGCCATGGAAAATTAAGGAGCACCTGCCCTGTAAAGGGGCTGGCAGTATCGGTACCATCACATTAGACAGAGGTTCAGATACCTAATCAGATTCAAATCTATGATGACCTTTGCTGCACAGACACTGATTGCAACACTGCAATGTCCTAATTTGTGCAAAATCTTTACTGAGTGGAAGTTCCACGCCATACAGATAAGATTCAAGAGAGGCACAGAGGAGACTGTATTTTGGACACTGGACTAGGACTCGGGACATCTAGGTTCACCTCTGCCTCCCTATAATGTGAGGAGGGCAATAACCTCCCATAGAAAACTGTAAAGTGGCTCCAAAGGGGCTTGCTTCAGACCTGAGCTGCCTTCTGCTCCTCTCAGGCTGCCAACAGTCCTGCTAGGAGTCCTTGTTCCTGTCTGCGGATGGCACTCTACTTGCTCATGCAGGCAGCAACTTGTTCAACGCTTCTCAGCACCATGCTACATTGCAGGACACAGACCTGCACTTAGCAGCAAAACTTTCAAATAAATATTGACTTTTGTGGCAAGAGCCAGACTTTCAACTTCAACGTGCATGAAAGCATGACGAAAGCTCACTAAAAGCACTCAGCACACTGACTCCATTTCCATCTATCTGTAAGCATCAAAATGTGAGCTACCGTGTCACCTAAGGACAATCACCTGTACATCTTACCCCAGCCTCTTGCCCTCTATTTTGTCTAGCTTCAGTGGAAATTCCTTATACCGGCAATGCTTCTTACTATGACTTTGCAGTGTGCTGTTCCCAAAAGGGCTCTGCCACTAGACGTGGCCCTGTGTGGAGCTGCAATGATGGAGAGAGAATTGCAGCACTGGAAAGGACTGGTTTGCAGGTGCAATTGGAATTGGAGGGGAAATACTAGGGCATAAGTGGTGACAGTAGATAGAAGCAGAAAGAGACAAAAAGAGGAGTGATGCAGAAGGTTTCAAGAGAATAAAGATCAGACTTAGCCTAATCATCCTTTTATTTTGGCTCTCAATGATCTTTCACAAAAGTTCTGAGAAGAAAACACAAGGTGGGATAAGATGCACAATTCCTCGCTAAAAACTCAGCAGCAAAGACTAGGAGAGGCTTGAGGTAGTGTCCTTAGCTGGAAATCGGATGATCTTTTAACTGAACTGACTGCCTAAAGTAACGGTTTCTCTGCAATAATCCCTGCAACAAGCAAACCTCTGAAGAGTAACAGAAAATGTGACTCACTGGCAAGAAAGTTGTGTGTCATATTTGTTTCCTTCTGTTGATGATGCTCAGCTGTATCTTCATGATTTTGATCAATCATGATATTTCTGTGCATTCAGCACTTACGAGTTGGGAAGGAACTGCTTCTCAACTCATCGGTATGGTTTTCATGCTTACCTCGTAATGACTGATGGTATTGAGCTTCCTTATTCCATCTTCCAACACTTCTGAGGAACCATCAATGTCTAACAATTCTCTTTGCTGCTCCTCAGACACAAGCTCTGCAGTACAACAGCAACAGAAAACAATTACACCTCAACCATATTCTAGCTGTACAGATGCTGTAAAACACTACCTAATTTAGTACCAGTGGCTCCCAATTGAGCTCTGTTTTCTCTCTGTTCCTGTGCAAGTTCAGGCAAGAGTGGTTTTGCAATCCCACGCTACAGATTCCTCTTCTGGGGTGACAGCCTGCATGGCTTCCTGGATGCTACTGGTCCTTCATTTTGTGTTGGTCAAGACAGTGTTCTCAGAGGTGCTTTCACCTAACGATGCTATTTGTTTGCACAAGCGTGCCTTGGCATTATGGTCACACTGGGACTAGGAGAAAGATACACAAGGTAACGTTTGCTGATAACTGCATGCTGAGCTCCTTGCAGAAGCGAAGCAGATGTAGTTCTCCTGTTCTAACTGGTAACATAAATGATCTAGTATTTCACTGGAAATCCCTTAAAATAGATCCTTTCTGCCTATAAGTTATATAAATAAATAAAAAACCACCAAAGCCAAATGCAGATATTCATAGAAAGAAAACTTCACAAACACATCATAGAATCACAGAGTGGTTTGTGTTGGAATGACTCCAATTATCACCTGGTTCCAATCCCCTGCCATGGCAGGGACACCTCCCACCAGACCAGGCTGCCCAAGGCCCCATTCAGCCGGGCCTTGAACACCTCCAGGGATGGGGCATCTACAGCTTCTCTGGGCAACCTGTGCTCACCACCCTCTGAGGGAAGAATTTCTTCCGTATATCTCATCTAAATCTATCCCCTTTCAATTTAAAGCCATTACCTATTGTCCCATCACTGCACTCCCTGGCACAGAGTCCCTCCCCAGCTTTCCTGTAGCCCCTTTAGGCACTGGCAGGCCTCTGTCAGGTCTCCCCGGAGTCTTCTCTTCTCCAAGCTGAACAACCCCAAATCACTCAGCCTGTCTTCACAGGAGAGGTGCTCCAGCCCTCTGATCAGCCTCGTGGCCCTCCTCTGTGCTCATTCTAACAGCTCCATGTCCTTCTTGTGCTGGGTGCACCAGAGCTGAACACAGTGAGATCAAGTGGGGTCTCACAAGAGCAGAGGGGGACAATCACCTCCCTGAGCCTGCTGGCCATGCTGCTTTTGATGCAGCCCAGGATACAGGTGGCTTTCTGGGCTGCAAGCACACACTGATGGCTCACGTCAAACTCCTCATCAACCAACACCCCAGGTCCTTCTCCTCTGGGCTGCTCCCAACCTATTCTCTGCCCAGCCTCTATCGGTGAAGTCTTTGAAAATATAACACAGTGACACACTTACCAAGACCAATTTCATCCATCTGAAGACCGTAGAGAAAGCCATTCTTATTCAGGAAAGCTTGAAGGCTCTTTTCCTTGGTTTGGCCTATGGTGTCACAGTCCAGCACATTAACTTGAATAGTTTGACAAGCATCTCCACTCTCGTTTTCCGGGATTTTTTCAAAGATAACATTCAGTGTCTGAGGTAGAAACACATGTTATTTTGACTTACAAGAATTACGTGGCATAGAAAACCTCCTGACAGCAAACCTGAAAATTTACAACTTATTCATTAAAGCTATTTCAAATAAAGATTATTTGAAGGAACTAAATGATGAAGCATTTAGAACTCCTTATGTCTGAAGGATCAAATATATGAATTTTCCAAAAATGCATCTTGCATTTTGCTTCTGTGCCAACCTACTTCAGTGAATTACAGCAAAAGACAGTAGACCAGAAAAAAATACTGTTCTAAAAAAAGCAGATCTTTTTTTTTGAAATGAATGTCTTAAAAGTAAAACTATAACTGACTAGAGATCTGATAAGGTTGCTAAGTAAGTCTCATGGTAAACATGACTGACTTCAAGTAGATAGGAAACAATGTTAAAATACATATTTACACCAGCACATTATGCTGAGTACCTTGTATCATACCAAAAAATGCACCTCCCTCGGAGATGTCAGTGTCTGACTGCACACAGCCGTGTCCCTAGGGGCAGGAGAGCCAGGGCCTACTGCAGGAGCAGGGGAAAAGGAAGGCACGTTGCAGGAGACAGAACCCAGAGTTCTGGTCCAGATCTACATGGAAAAGAGTGATTTACCCTATGCATTGTTACTCCTGGTCATACTCCAACACGGCCTGTCTAGGTACAACACCCCTGCCCTTCAGCTCAGAGCAGCTCTTAGCTGGGAAACAACTCATCTGCCAGGCGGCACGCAAAGTAAGTATGGGCCAGAGGGACGTGCCAGTGAGACTGGGTGACCATCTCTGGGGAACTTTTTTAGTCAGGTTGTATTTCTGGGCAAGTCAGGCAGACCAATTGCTTCCAAAAGGCAGGGGAAAAAAAGATGACCACAGGATAGCTAGTGCAGGGTGATAAGAGAAATCATTTCTAGTGCCATAGCCTGCTTCTCCCCTGCTTCACTGTTCACTACACAAACACACATGCTCTGCTGGAGATGTCTTGGGACAAAATTAAAGTAAGTGTTGTAGGTGCCTGCATGGGAAAATCTACCTACTTGAATCATTCTGGCTGTTGGACACTTCTGGTACAAAAATTCTCTCTTGACTGAAATGTGAGGACTATAGGTATGACTCAGAAAAGGAATGATTGTTAAAAGAGGAAGCAACGAAAAATGTTTATTTATTTTCATGCCGTCATGTGAAGGAAAGAACTTCGGCCAGGTTGCTGCAGGGACACACTTTTTCTCTTCTTAGAAAAATGAATAATTAATATTAGCTGTAAAGTGCTATTTTCTGCTCTACTAGCCAGCAAGAGCGGAAATTCCCACTCACTGATGGTACGAAAAGGAGTCCAATAAGACCTTAATTAACTTTACTGTTTCTACAGAAGCAAAAGAAGTATTAAAAACACGGTTGCAAATCTGTGAAGATGGGAATTCAATGAAGACTAGGACATAACTGAAGTAAGTGACAATAACTTAATCAGGACACGGAGAAGCTTAATTGTGATGAAAATGAGCTGACCAAAAGGACAGACAGAATGGAGGAGAATGAGATGTGGGAGTGGTGGCTGCAGAAGGAGAAGCAGACTGGATGCCCTGCCTCAGGTTAGGATTTCATGCAGAAAATTAGTAAGAAATGTATTGGCATAGGAATGAGGGAGTCATGCTTGGTTAGGCCCACAGACCAACTGAACAGACAACAGTCCCGTCCTTGACTTTGACTGCCCTGAGGTCATGGCCTTGTAGGATAAAAATGTGGACAGGGACTAACCGTATTTTGTCTTTGGAAAGCACTCCTATACATTTCAATCAGTCTTTGTCAACTGATCTTTCAGGAGTAGCTGCTCATTCTGTAACTGATGTTGATTTGTCTTTGCATCCTTTGAAACTTCCTTTCCTTTAGTTGATCCTTTCATCCTAACCTTGTTACTGCACTGCAATATTCACGTTCCTGCTTCTCCTTTTTTTTTTTTTTTTTTTTTCCTTTTGAACTGCCAAGAGAAACTGTTCTTTACTCTTCTGAATCTCCTTTTCAGCACATGCACTCACATAGATTGCACATAGAAGTGCAGCCTCTTCACTTATTAGCATGTGAGAGTCCTCCCAGCCCCACTCAACTCACTGCAGAGTGACTGGACTGCAAAAAGAGAAACGTAGTCCTTTAGGTAGGTGGAATATAAGTCATTTACAGACTCCTTAATCTAAAGTATCCATAATGTGAGGACAGTGATACTTTATGACTCAAAGAAGTGGTCAGATGGGAAGAAATATTTGAACACATAAAAAGGTCTCTAAACCAGGAGAGCCAGACAGTTTTGCTGATATGATTTCCTGCAGAAGTTAATCTTAAGAAATGAAGCAATTGATGAGGAGCTAGGAAAGCCAATTATTATTATTATGTCGTCCCTCTGTAGCTGAAGTTTTCATAAATCAGATTCAACCTGTCTGACAGCACAATCCCTGGCTTTAGAAACCATTAATCAGAAACTGACAGCCACAATCACTGCATTTAGACACAAAGTGCAGAACTGGAAAAAGGATCAGAAATGACCGTCAAATTATGAAAGCCTTTTATGATCTGCTGTGAAGGTCAGAAAACACTAAGAGAAATAACAGGGGGACACATGGAAGTCATGAGGAAATATGGTAGGGCCCTTTCCTAAGCTCGCTAACTTTGCAAAGGAAACCAACCAAACAACCAAAAAAAGCCAGTTAGCTTAGGGAAAGACTCAGGAAGAAATTACAGGACATCTGGTGCAACATAGTAATATCTAGAGTTGAGATTTTGTGCACTAGAAATTAGTGGTTAGCAACACAAAGTCACAGTGCTCTTCAGCAAAGGCTTAACGCAGTTTGCAACAATTGTTAAGGGCTATTTCAGGAGAACAAAGCAAGCATCTGGAAATACTTGTATGGAAACTAGCTTGAAATCTAACTAAAACACGGGAAAAAAAACAACACACACAAAACAACATTTTTTCACTCATGCAGTGACAGTAACAATGACATTTGAAGACAATGTTTACAGATGATTTTTCAGATTTGTAGCTTTCCTGAAAATGAATCTCAAACAAGGAATTTTTCAGTAAATCTCTTACTAAACATAGCAAATAACAAATTAGATGTGGTTCAATAAAGAAATGCCATAATATCTTTTTTTTTTTTTTTTAATTAGATGTAAAGAAAAATCATCTCAGAGATTCAAGGGCTCTTATTCATCACCCTGTTCTCTGTTCAGCTTTGCATCTGAACAGCACACATTTCCATTTATCAGTCTAACAGAACACGAAAACCTTTTGATCAGTGAAAGAGATTTGTGTAAAGCGGACAGCACCATCATGTACAGACGATATTGCCTTAAACCTAATTCCTTTTTTCCCAGACCATGAAATACAGCAAACAAGAATAATCAGACTGATTGTATGATCCTTCTGCGGCAGCCAAAAGGTTACAGGAGAGCCAAGAAATTGGCACAGAAAATGTTACGGGAGTTAAATTCAGGCTCGATGGGCACTCACTGTACTACAGTACGGTATTCGATCCGTATCTAACTCGGAAGACGCTTCTGTAGACAACAGCTGCACTGCTGACTTCCTAGCAGGGGCTGCTGCGTCCTTTGCTGCTAATGAAAATCCCCATGTGTCACATGCCTTTAATAGTTTCCTTATCTCTCACAAGTATGACCAATAATACCACATCCATGGTGTCTCAGTAGGAAATTGGGTTCCCTCTCTCTGCTTTGCTCCCTGACATCCCTCCCACTCTTTTAACACCCTTCTTTTAACTAGTAAAGCAGTTCAACACTTTAAACAACCTTTTACCACACAGCTTTGCTTCACTTTCGATAAAAGATTCTTGTCTGAATGGGTGAATTAGATTGTTTCTTCCCACCCAAAAATGCAAACTTATTTCAGCACAGAGAATTCAACAGCCCAAATCCCTTTTTAAAATTAAGTAGTGACCATTCAAGAGAAGTCTGTAGCTCTTAAATGCCCAAGCATGAAATCTACCATAGGAACAGGTCCTCCCCTCATTTTCCATAGGAGAGATTCCACCCAGAATTTCTCCCAGACCAGGTCCACATTGTGTAGCTTTTCTATTTAAAAAAAAATAACAAATAACATTTCAGTCAAATGCTAACACTCAGCTGGACAGTATTTTTTCATCAGTCATTGAGCAAATTATCTACCGAGAGGTGCAGCTGCTTGTTTGCCTGTGAGAGAGCAGACTTGCTTCCTCAGCTTCTGAAAGGCTCTGTGACACATCCAAGTCTCTTTAAAGGCAGTTTTATTTCTCAATACTCAAATATAAGCACAGCATGAAACCACACAGCTCCTCAGCTCACACTGGACCAATGCTTTTAAAAGCATCTTTCTTTCAATTCCACTGCTTGAGTATTGACTTCAGAAGCCCGTCCCTATTCAATATCTGACCCTTTCCAGCAGAGAGTGGTAACAGTAGGAGGCTGGCTGATCCCAAGGTCTGTGGCCTTTTTAAAAGAGGCACACAGCCCAGCCCAGGAACAGCTCTAATGTAATTCAAAACTAATGCACTTTTTAGTTCTCTCTTTTTTTTTTTTTTTTTTTTTTTTTTTTTTTTCCCTGTTACAAATGGCCTGAATTTTAGAAAATCTCTCCTGTCCTTCTTTATCCATGCCCACTACTTCTTCCTTCTCCTGCCCAAGGCCCTAAGCGATATGTTTAGCAGACTCCCCCTGATTTTCAGGGGTCTGGCTGTATCCTGCTTTTATTGGTTTGGAATGGAAGTCTCACTCCCGAAAGAATTTGCATCTCCAGTGCCTACACCCTTGTTTGTGCCTTGCCACTGATTTCAGAGTTCAGCTCTGTATTAGATGCCTCCCTGCATCTTCAAGTGTCTACATACCTTAAAACTCCGGACACTGTCTGCAGACATGCTGCAGTAACTTCCCAACACCCACTTTTGGGTTGCTTTTTATGCTTTGCTCTGGACAAGTATGCTTTAGCATGCCACTACTGTGGGGCCTTTGAAAAGCACAAAATAAACTACGCACAAAAGACTGCAAGACTTGGAATACTATGGCAGTGACCAAATGTGCAAACAAAGCTCAGAATTTATTTGATGCAGAAAACAACAACAACAAAAAATGCAATCTTTTAGGCAGAGATTTGCTTTCAAAGAAAGGAGAAAAAGATGCTCAGTTCCTTGTCTGTATACTCACAGCTCCTGTAAGTCACTGCAGTGCATGTGAAATGGTGTTAGTGACAGAAGAAAAGCTGACTCCTTCTGCATCCTGCTGAATGCTATTCTTGAAGAGAAAACATGCACAGTTGGCCTGCTTCCCCAGCCCAGAAAGCCCCTCTGTTCCACCCAAATCTCTTCCACAGTACAGCTTCAGTTTCCACCATAAATCTTAGACAAAACACCAAACAAAACTTTCTCCCTGTCCATCCAGACCTAGAGTCCTTCTGCTCCACCTCTGTAATTCTACTGCAGGATCCTCTCCCCTCTTCTCTCAGCTTTAAAGGGAATATTCAGCCACTTCTCACCTGAGCGCAACACACTGCTGAACCTCAGAATAGCAAGCTGCCTTATTAATCTTGCAACACTATTATTTATTAAAGCAGTATCATTAAAAAGCAAGAATACGTGATAAAAATAATAAAATAAGAAGTAATGAGAAGTACAAAAGCAGCAACCAACATCTGAGAAAAGCTATCTACTCTCACTTCCTCATCCATCTGCAGACAGCCTTCCCCACAGATACTGAGTCCTTCAGACCACTTCTCGTCTCTTCTCTTCACTGCCGGCTGCCTGCAAGACCCTATCAGCAACTGCATGCATAGAAGTAGTACTGGGAAAAGTATTTAAGGCAATGTTCCGTAGGTTCACAGTCAGCTATCCCCCGAGTCATCTCTCAGTGTGAATTTGTGCTATAAATAAGAAAAGACAATCAATTCCACAGCACCAGATATTCCTGCATAGTCTACTAGTAACAGGCATATTGAGCTTGTCTGAAAACTATTGATCTGCATAACTACTGGGTTTTGTTTCCTATGGCTACATATAGTAATGCATTTAAACTTATCCTGGATCCCAAATGCAGTGCACAAACAAGGAAAACAAGGATATGGCATTATGCATTCAACTAATTTTCAGTCAAATGTCCTTTCCAAATGCACACAGTAGTAACTTAGTTTGAAATTTCTTCAAATGATGCTTCCAACAGCAGTTTTGTAAATGGCACTAAGAAGACTTGACTATAAATTTGGTAGTTCAAGAACTTTCAGCTGAAAATGACAACTCAGAAACGTGCCACGGAAAAGCAGTCATTTTAGTGAACTTCCTACATGACCCAGCTTTTGCCCCAGCTAGTGCAATGGGTTGCTGACCAGCCACAATTTCCAGGGTCATGTGATCTCCTCCAATACAAGGCATCTTAAGACCTCCAGGTTCTTGCTGCGATCATAGAAAACAGGCAGACCTGGAAACTCCAGCCCTACCCGAGGCTCTGGATCTGGGCTGTGGAAAGGCCTGATTTCTCCTCCAGAGCCTGGACAGGCTCCTGCACTGTCCTTTCCATGGCAGCTGCTGCCTGGCTGTTTTTGCTCCCAAGCTCTGAAGCCCCCTGTCAGTCACACTTCCCACACTCCTAAGTATGTCTGGTAACTCTAATAAGAAGTGAGGTGCTGAGAAGCAAGAAAACCAAGGAAATGACTGGAAATGCAGATTTTTAAGTTCTCAGCCTCAAAATCATTTGGAAATTCTGGAAAAATGGACTCTGGTTACTCTGAAAAGTATTTCAGATCTTCTACTCAAAAAGTCACAGCTTTTACACGCTTAAAAATGCAGTAATCTTTGCTGTCTCTTCTCCCTTCAGTTTCAGAATGACAGTCAGGGAAGTCCAGTATTCAAGGAATTCTCTTTGTAACTGTAAAATAGGAAGCACTTTGCCATTCCTTTGGGAAAGAAATCTACGGTAAAGTTCAGAAACTTAGCTAAGTTTCCCAGTTGCCTTGTTTTTAACCAAGCGGCTAATTAAAATGCACCACTCTGTAACCTTGCTAATTTGGAGCTAATAACACGGAAGCCCACAGATGCCTGAAGATTAGCCACAACAAAACACAAAGAAAAATAAAACCTCTGCATTCCAATCTTTCATTCATTGAAGAAGTGCAATTTAGTTAAAATTCTAAGCTTATATTTACATTTTTGTAATATAATTTAAAATAAGAAGGAATTGTAATACCCGGAGACTTCATTTAACCTAACCTTCGGCGAATAAAGCATGCTGTGAAGCAAACAGTGACAGCTATTTGTAAAATATATATTGGTGAAACACCAGCTTGTTAAACTGCATTGTACTTTGAAACTTCGTGAGCAACAGTAATTTTGTTCTTCTCTGTCTGGGAACTTAACCACCACCTTAATGTGGTTATGCCTTAACAACCTTAATTTACCTTCCTAGAAAAAGAAAAAAAAAACATTGTAGTTGTCTGGTTTTGGAATGCAAACTGCCAAACGTACCACTGTTTTGAATTCAGACACTTGCCACAGCAGCCAGTCTTCGTTAAGCGTGTACAGGGCTTTGCAAGTTATTGCATCCACAGGTCCTTTGTTTATCCTCTGATTGAGGGTTGTCACTAGCAAATAGAAAGGTTCACCGATTGTCTCCTAGGATATGAAACAAACACAAAGAACATGTTTAATTTTGTAGTCACTAAAGAGGCATGAATAAATAAATAAAAAATCAAGTGTAACAAATTGAGTTATTTCCTTTTAACTAATTTGTTATCTTGCAATTAACAAAGAAAATCCCTCTGAGCAGACTTATCTAGTTATTTGTTTAAGCTCCATCCTTTGCCTTTGCTTTTCAGTGTGAAAGTCTCATGCAAATAGCAGGAGACATCTGGAGTGTATGGCAATAGAGCTCACAGCCCCTTGCTGTGCACAAGTACACTACAGACAAGCTGCTCCTTCTCCACCTGGCAGATGCTTCCTAGTTCCACCGAAGAGCTGGTGGTGGGGAAGACGTGCATGTGTTCACATGCACACTTCAACTATTTCTTTCTTTTCAGTCTTGTGAGAAAACAAGCCAACATCTAACTTCCTTCTGAATTGGTTTCTCCTCTTGTGACCCCTGAAAAAAGCCTTGGGAGCCAAGTGGTGGGACATACACGGGTATCAACGAAAGAGGGAATGATACTGGGGTTTTCCTGTCCAGCCTGAAGCCCAGGCTCCTGGTAAACACCCGAGCAAGGAAGGATGGATCTTTGCTTCCATGCAACATCAGCCCTGCAGCCCAGATAATCTCACTAGCCCAGCTCCATAAAGATGACTGGTATATCAAGAAAAAGTCTCCCTGACAGCTCCTTGGCTTTCTCCTGGGGTTTCAGAAAACCTGTGTTGAACCCCAAACAATTCTGCTACTGTATCGATGGTACAGCAAGGATTGGTGTGACCGATACCAAGTGTGATACCATCACACCACTGAGACAGGAAGCATAACCAAGCACTGAAACCAAGACTGAAGTGCTACCAAGGGGGCTAAAATAACAAGTTGCAAAATGAAAGAAAACACTTATTTTGTTTCCACTTGAAGTCATTTAGTTCTTGAAATTTGTAATGCCGTTTGGGGGTTAAAAAGTTGGAAAGAAGACAGTATGCCTTAAACTTCCATTGTGTGGTAGCTTTTCAGCAGCTCACATAGAAAGGTACAAACTGCATTTTACAATTGTGCCAGTCTTTTATTATTATCAAAATACATCTCAGAGATGCAATAATGGCTTGCACAAGAAAAGGATATGCTAGAGTTGCAAAATTACCCAAATCTCAGCCAAATAAATGAAACAATCATCTCTTACAGACCTTCTCTTTTTCTACATCCCCTCGATGATAGTTAGCTATGTCACCGAAACTAGAAGAGGGCACCTTAAATGTTAGACAATGCTTTGTACAGATCCCACTAATATTAATTAGGGAAGAAATTGGTTAAAAATACTCTTTGTATGTCTTATGAAGTGAAAAGATGTACAGATACCCGGAGAAAACCAGAAAGGCAGACGGACATCCAGTTTGTCAGCAATTTTTCTACCACAGATTCAGTTCGTCTGAGCAGGAGTTTAGGCTGTACATTGCTAGACTGCTCCATCAAGTCCTTTGTCAACACTTCCAAAATATGGGTCAGATAAACTAGCTTCGTTTGTAGTGCAATAGTCAAGAAGGATGCAAACAAGCACCTATTCAGATTTAAAAAAAAAAAAAAAAAGGAAAAAAAAAAGAGAGAGATTGCTGTATTATTTGGAATTTCTCTACCCAGTCATCTTCAATAAAATAAACACACTTTAGCACAGTTCATATCCTAAGTTTTCCTTTCTCAGGCACTGAATCTGTCCACTGATGTATAAAGAAATATAAAAAAATGCAAGTCCATCTGCTCTGATTATTTTTTAAACACAAAAATTTGTGTCTCTACATTTAATTCTGTAGAACAACACCTGCTTCAGTGAGAGTACACTTCTAAACTGTGAAACTGTTGACGTAACTGCAGGAAGTCTTTATAGTTTTGAAGTGAGTTTTCCTGCTCCTATGCCTCTTTGTTTACGTGCACAAACATTCTGTTTTTCCTTTAATAGTTCGTTTAATGGTAATGTTTTTTTCTTCCTCAGTGTATGCAGATGGAGAACACGGAAAAATGTTCTGGAATAATGCAAGCTTATTTTGCAAGAAGTGGAAGCTACATTTGGGTGCTACAATCTATGCTGATTTTTCCTGCTAGTTCTTTGTCTTGAAGATGATAAGCATAATCATACTATACCTGTCTGTCACAGAGAAATTTTTCTGCTTTTCAAGGGTGTGAATGAGAGTAACAAGAAAGTTCTTGTTACAAATTAAAGCATGCAACATGTTGAAGCTTTCATCCTTGCGCGTTTGGTCTCTGCTCTGGAATAGTTAAAGAAAAGTAAGTAGCTATGGTGGATTCTTAATGCTCAGAAAGATGGTAAGCAACACACAGGGCAAGATCCTGGCCTTATTTAAATACATGGGAATTTTGCATTTATTTCACGGGATTTTACTTAAACACATTTGTGTTTGTGTACAACACACTGAGAGCACACCTTTCTAGTACACCCACAAAATAATGCCAACAGTTTGCCTGTTATCTGTCATGACTAGATTCTGTTTATTTTATTTTAGTAAGTCATAGAACACTCTAGGTAACAGAATCTTACACATCAAATTCTTTTTATACACAAATCCATGTAACCCTCCCCATGGGGACAAGGAATGTAATGAAAGTGCCATCTGATGTGTTATAGGACAGCACTCCGATAAGGGATACAATCACTCATGACAAAATATTCAAGGCATATCACACTCCATCAACTTACTTGTGGCATGTCTTCACTGAAGATGGACGCAAAGCCTCCTGACTAAAATATAAGACAGGTCAAATATATCATTCTGATGTGTATCAGGAGTTTCTAACACATGCACATTAAAAACGCCAAAGCTGTTCCTGATGGCATACAACTTGAAATAGAGGCTAGGATTTCCATTAAACATGGCTACAATATAAAAACTCTATACAATGACTTCTGCCAGGATCACTGGAAAATAAACTCCAAAAGATGGCCTGATATTAACTTCAGGACTGCACTAGCACAGCAGTGAACTAATTCCCTGCAGGAAGGGCTGTTTATTGTCTTCATCTGCAAGTGTGCTGGTGTGCAAGGGATACTGCCGGCTGCACCATTCTGGAAGGCAACAACATGGTTTCTGTAACGCTGCGACACTTGAGTTCATCTGCCTCCATTCATTTCAAAGCACTTTACGGATGTTCACAAATGAACTCTCCGGGAGGTCTCCACGCTGTCAGTCTCCACAGAGGCACAGGTGCCACCACACACCCAGCCCTAGCAAAAGCTGTCACAGCAAAAGGAAGCCCCCAGTTCTCAAATACCTTGCAAATGCTTTTTGTCTGACTCTCACAGCCTGCAAGGCCCCCAGATGCACTTTCCTGCTCCCATAGCAGTATCCTTGAGCATCAAATGTACACTAGTAACATTTACTATTACTTGCTTTATCTGTGGTGCTGGCAGCCCCTGTTTTTTTTTTTTTTTTTTTTTTTTTTTTTTTTTTTAAATGCTTCCCTTTCCTCATGCCTCCTGTTCTCTTCTTTTCTAACATCATCTTCCTCTACTGGCTATATTCACATGTTTTCAGAACTTCTTCAGCATCCCTACCACCACCTACCAGTAAAACTCCCTCTCCCTAGTCATGTCACCCTCCCCCCTTTGTTAAGCCCCTGGAACCACATAAAAGGTGAAAAATGGTTGCAAACAGGGAACAAGCACGGTAGCATTAAACCAAACAGTGTGGAAAATGGAGGGAAAACAAAAATAATAAACCAGATTTAACGAGTAAAGCAAAAATCAGGCTGAACATAAGGGATATTTTAAGAATAGCTGTAATACCTGTTTAACACCTGTAAGCGTATAACACCTATAAGCACAAAACAAAAGCTATCAAGCCAGACTAAATACAGAAAACCAAAACAGCAGGAAGCTAGAAGCTCACAAAGAAGAAGGGGTCCATCACTCTTAATCCTAGTTATCTGACTCCCTCCTTCAGCAACTGCTCCTGTCCTGAGAAAGATGTCTCAGGCAAGTGGGGTGAATCACATCGAGCTGTCTGTCCTTGCACTGACTACAGAAGATGCTCAGAAGAGAAGGTTAGCAAGGGAAGTGATGGTTTATCATTTTGACCTTTCTGACCATAGGTTGACAGTTTATCACTTTGACCTTTCTGACCGTAGGCTGTAATCTACTGTCCCCAAACCTTTTCCGCTCATCTGTAATATCTGCTTAATAGAGCACTTCTCTCCTGCCACATCCACATAGCACAAAGTATGTTTGGACGCTCCTGCAATATAAATGATAACTACTTTGCAGGAAAAATTGATACAGAAGACATTTAATAACTTGCCTGACACTGCATGTCTGTAGAGAGCTAACAGTGACAAGTTTGCATCCATGTTACAGGTATTTCAAACCGAGACAAAGTCTTAATTGGAAACATCTCCAGGATGCAAGATGGCATGAGACTCCCTAAGGCAAAAAAAGGATTTCATCCTTTTCCGACCTTACAGAATGCGACAGAGTGCCATACTTTGTGCCTTTTTTTCTTTCAGTTTTATTTGCAAAGCATTTCCACCCAGACAGCTTCTACAGATTGTTACTGTTTTGACAGTAGGAAAAAAGATATATTCCTAAAAATAAAAACACAATTTTATGCTAATATGCTTGGCAAAAAAAAAAAAAAAAAAAAAAAAAAACAGACTGAAATGAAAAAATGCAGAAAGCAGATTTTCTTGGTCCATTTTATTTGAACCTCCCAATGACTCCATACCATATAAAACCAGAGCATTACAACAGGTGAAGGAGGCATACTGCCAACTTGCTTTGGTGTGAGAGCTGGACTGAAGTATATGAAGATCACATATGCGTACTTGTTGAACATGAATCTGATTTAGTATCTGGTGTTTGGCATTGTACAAGCAAGGGACCCAATTCTGCATCCATCACATGGGTTTAACTTTATCACGATGAACTTTCAGTTGGATTATGCACAGTGATAAAGTGAAGCAGTGTGCAGACAAGGCTGCAGGACTGGGCCACAGCAGTGGTAAGCGACATGTGTTGACTAGTATACAGCTAAACTATGTACCAGCTATAACTTAAAACATCACTGCACTAACCAAATGTTTCTACTCATTGGTGTCAGTTACACAATAAGCTGAGACCAGAGCTTCTGGCAACTAATAAATGCCAATAAGCACTGGTTAACATGGCATAATTTTGAAAGCTGTGGCAAATGCACTTACCAGCTAGTCAAAGTGTGACCAAAACAAAAAAAAAAAAAAAAAAAAAAAAGAAGAGAAAAAAATAAAACATTTAAGAAAAGGCCTCTTGTGTCCTTTTATCAGGCTGTGGCACAAACTGCTTCAAAGAACAACGAAAGTACCCATTTCTAAACTGGACAGCACTTAAGTACTTATGTAATTTTTAAGCATTTGATCTGTATTCCCTTGAATCAAGGTCCTACCATTTCTGTCAGCAGCACAAGTCTAATAAGAAAGTGTCATGATGTTAGCTAGCATATTAGCTTGCCTGACCGTTACTTTAATTAGCTATAGCATGGGAAGTGAATACATGAGAACAAAAAAGCAATGGATAAATTATAGCTTTGTTAGGATGGCCTGAAAGGCAAGCAACTTAGCGAGGCTGGGCAAAAAGAAACTGATGCGTACACAACCCTTGAAAATTCAACAGTGGTGCTTTAACTACAGCACTTAGGCTTGGTTAAATATAGAGATGTACAGCCTTAAGTGTTCTTTGGGAGCTCTTGATTTAATAAAAGTTTCTTGTGAACACAATGTGCAATGACTGTGTAGTATTTACTTTAGTTATTTAAACTTATCTTCCTAGCTTTTTATTATTAAGGGCTGACAACTGAAAGACTTGTAAATATTTACCTCTGGAAAGAAAGTTCTAATAGCAAAATGTTTGTAGTCAAGGAAGGGAACAGTTCCAAAACTGTCCACCACATCTAGTTCATCCATCTGCAGTTCAGCAAATCCTGAAAAAACACCCCCCCTCCCCACCCAGCGGGTTAGTTTAGTTGACACAAAATCATCTCCACAATTGTAACTTGGACCCAAAAGATGTTCCTTAAAAGCAGTTTTCAGGCAAGAGGAGTTGTTTTTGCAAAGCAATTAAGAGCTGGAAAGTATCAATCCATTTATATTTTCACTTTTGTTGAAGGAAATTATTACATGCAATCCTATTAGCTTAGGGCTATCTGCTACTGCAGTGCACACCAACATTAAAGAGAAACTCTGATACAACATGAAAATATTTTAACAGCTATAAAATTGTTTATATAGTGTGAGCTTCTTCATGAGCATTTCATTTCAGATATAATACAGTATACTTAAGCACTATAAAGCTCTTTAGACCTACCCTCACGTATTTCTTTCCGAATCTCGTACTCCAGCAGTTCAAGTTGCTGACTCTGTTTACGGGTTAACTCTTTGGATTTGTATCTAGTAACTATGAATGCCACTAAAAAGGAAGGAGAAAAAAAAAAGTGTACTGAAATTTCAGAACAGACAACTCCTCTACAGGACATGTTTTAATATTATTTTAAGAAACTGAAAGATTAATATACACTTGCACTCTTCAAAAGGGCTAATGCTTCTACCGTCACCAGTGTGATAGTGCCCATGAGCACTAGCTACCTGGATCCAAAACCATGTTTAATAAAAACCATTTCTTGTAATGAGCTCTTGTCAATCCAACTTTATTTGAATGTACAGCATATTCTGACAGACACAACCCGCACAGTGAGGCAGAGACTCTAACAAGCATTTCTGCTATTAACAACCTACTTAAAGTAGCCCCGATTAAGCAGGAAAAGCAGTTTTGAACAGGAAAACCACTTCCAAACTGTTAACTTCCCTAAAGCTTATTGTGAGAGAGAAAAGGTACTAGATAAGATTCTTGTAAAGCTAATGCACTTTTTAAAAAGAAACCCAACCAAACAAAAGGAGAGTCAAACCCCCAACTTACTACATTAAACTGAAATTTACTGAATATATAACTGGGTCAAGACATTTAGAAAAAGAGGAGTGACAAAAAGACAATGGCATAATTATGAAATTATGATACCTCCTCAATTTCATAATGACCTACTAATTCACAAATGACCCAAATGAGACTGAGCAGAAACACCACAAACACTGCCTGTGGTTAAACTGTTGGATGGAGAACATCTGCCCCAAGGTATGGGAGGGAAGCCCAGCTCTGACAGCTGGAAATGCCTCAGTTGTGACACAAAAATGTAGGTCCCAAGGCTTGCCTCACTATGTGATGGTGAATAATCCCAGCGGAATGGCCAAAACTACTCTCTCATAACATGCTGTAGTCTAGTGAGATGGACTTCACTACCAGACCAGACTTAACTTTGTCCACTCTTACTGGGAACAGGCAAAAAAACACCAGACTGTGACTATCTTATGACAGTTTGTCTTGTGTATATATCTTTGACAAATTTCAGTTTGTTGTAGTAAGTTTGGGGTTTGGCTCTTCTTTTGTTTGGCTGGCTTTCTTTGAAGTGTTTCTTTGTAGGTGTTTATGTGCGTTTATGTGTTGTGATCATCTCATGCGGCAAATCAAAAACTGAAAACACATGATGGTACTTACCTATAATGACACCCACTACAATAGGTAGCAAAATAAGGACATATAAATATATATATGATGATGTTGGTTTGACTTCAAGCTCAAAATTTCCTAATTTGACCTGAAGAAAAACAAAGGCTGTGTTAGTAGAGGACAGATGTTACATCAATACTTCAAATGTCATTTAATGGATTAAAAATATAAATATATTTGAAGCATATTAAGTACCCTGGTTCTGCAGATCACTGGGAAGGCAGCAGCAATTTGGGAAAAAATACGTTAGCCAATACAAACAACTTCAACTATATTTGATGTTTGATCAGGATAAGAGAGCAGTGCCTAAAGAAAAATTTGGAAGTCCTCCTGAAGCACCACATTTTGCCCTGGTTTATGCTGCAAACAAGAGCTGTCAACTGAAAGTAAGGAAGGGCAGAAGGAGGCCTCCAGCTGTCCAAGTGGCTCATGCACTTCAGAGTCACAGATAAACGTTCTGGCATGTTGAAGTGAGGAAGGCATGTGTTGATAGCCAAAAGCAATTCCCTGCACTCACAGTGTTAATCTGGTGAGCAGAAAAGCAAGGTAAGACTCAAGCTGATGAGGGAAGTAACATTTGTGATGGAGGCCCTGGCCCAGAATCCTCTTCCCCATTTCTGTGCAGATGTTTCAACCTCTTCATGTAGGACTGCACGGCATTCCCAAAGGTCAGCTTCAGAACAAATACAACATACAAAACATGTACAACATTCCCCAGCAACCACTGGCCTTGTCAAAGGCAGGACAGATGTTAGTTCTTAGGAATACACTGAAGACATCGAACGAAAGCATTCACCACTGATAATTACAGCAGAAGAAATTTTGCAAAGGAGAATCTCCAAGAGGACAGTGAAAACACATAAATAAAGGGTAGCTAAGACTATAAACAGACTAGAAGTAAAAATACACTTGAATACAGAAAAAGAACACCACCAAGTGCTGGGGATAGAAATGAGCCTCAGATAATTGAAAGGAAGAGTTGGGTTGAAATTATTTTGGGTTACAGCAGGGAATGCAGAGATCTGGTGATTCATTCACTGGCTTGTCACAGAATGTGAGCAGCCAGGGCAGCTGGAGACTGCCAGCTGGATAGTCACATTGCAGCTACAGGGACAAGAGCAAGCAAAGAAACTAGGGCTACAAAGAACAGAAGACGAAACTGGTCTATTTCTGCCATCAAATGTATCTGTCCTTGTTTGTTTACATGTTTTCACCATTCTTACACAAATTACTTTCAGTCTGAGCCTTCCTACAATCTCATTTGCCTTTTGTAAGACTGCAATATATTGGTGGTTAAACATGTTAGTCATTCCATAACCAACACACCTGCCTTTCTCCTCCTGTCATGTCCAACCAAAGTTCTCCTAAAGAAGAAATTCCTGTTATTCATCCCTGCTTATTGAAAACTGAGGCAAAACATTCATTTAATTTTCAGGTCATACTTAGATTATCTTTAATCTTCACCACAACCCTCCTAGCCAGTGGCCCCATTTCTTCCTTATCTTCTATTTATTCTGCTTATGAATCATAGACTAAATGCGGTACACCTGAAATCATCTGACTCCTGTTCCTATATTAATTTCATTCCTCCTGCATGATATTATAAAACATCCTCTGGATTGGTAAGGCCTCTGAGCTTCACGTCATCAGCAAGCATTATTAGCACATGCCTTATTTTTGTGCTCAATTCACTAGTGATATTAAGTAATATCTGTATGAAAACCAGCATTGCCCAAAGGCAGCTGCCCGTACACAGCATCCAGTTGTTCTTATCCCTAGTGTCTTCATAATGATTGCATTACGTAGTTTACTGAATAACTTCCAGGTACATGTGAACTACTGCTTCTTGTTTCTGAGGAAATCACTCATCTTACCCAATAAAAATATCCAACATAATCTGCTTTTATTAAAAGGAAGCTGACAGTTATCTCGTTTTCCATTTTCCTCCAGGTCGTTCAAGAGCTTCTCATTCAAAATACATTATAAAGCTTTACACAGAGTTAGGATTAAATCATCAAACCTACATCAAGTTTTGTTTTGTTTGCTTTTCAAACACTGATTGTACATTTGCAGTTCTGCAGCCCTATAATAACTCTCATAACTCTACAGTTGTTTTTTTTTTCAGTCTTTCCTACCAAGTCTATAATATCACGTGCCAGTTCTTTCTCAGTGCTGTGGTAAGAATGAGCCTACTCTTCCTGTCTTGAGTTCCTTGATCTGTCTGAATCTTGCTTCTGTCACAAGACTGGCATTTTCTCTGACACCTCCATTCTGACTGATCATCCTGTCTTTGAGCCAACACTCAATCACCTCTTTCTTACTGAAAACTCAGGCAAGAGAGACATTTATTCATGGGCCATACCTTGATTATCATTAGTACCTAGCTTATCTTTTTTTTCATAGAAACTTTACTTCTTCTATGATGATTTATTTATATGGTTGAAAAAACACGTGATTTTTTTTTTTGATGTATCCTATTTTTACATTTTTCTTGATGTTAGAAAAAGTGTTTTTAAGGCACTAGAAGTAAAAGGTTACATTATAACTATTGCACTTGATTTGCCTTAGTGAAGTGGTGACCTTTTGATGACAGTTACTCCTATGAAGCTTGCAGGATGGGCATGTGATACTGCAACACTAATACTAAAATGCAACACCAATCTCAGAAAGACTTTTCCATGCCATAACTGGCTCAGATGGCAGGATCCACAGATGGGGGACCAGTTAACAGTGATATGGAATTGAGAATAGCTTCGTTAATCTTTGCTGTGTGCCATATGCCTTGAAGTCAATAGAGTTATTTCAGTTTTATACCAGTTTTATATCACCATACATTGCAGTAGGAGTCTGGCATCATTTTTCTCCCTTATAAATGGTGATGATTGCATTTAAAAAAAAAAAAAATCATTTCTTCATCTTATTCATGGAGCAAATATCTTAAGATGCCATTTAGCTTTGACATCCATGCTAATGTTCTTATATTTGGGCCTGGCTTTGTTCCACATGTTCATAGCCTTTTGGCCTCCTTGGTGCACATTGAAATTTCCCCTTTTTTCATCCAGAAATGCTTTCTCCTGTGTCTAAGTCATTACATGCACAGCTAAGGTACTCATTTAGTTTTAATGGGGAAAACTGAACAAGAGGACAGAATCGTTTTCTTCGTGACCACATTGCAGCAGCAGATTGCTTACAGATCTAACATGAGGGGCACTCCTGATCCCAGTAATATTTTATCACCAATGCCTGTGCTACAGCCAGAGGTGTGACAAGCTACTGCTCTCCTGGAGTGCAGCAGCAGGGAGCTCAGTTTGGCCTGCAAAGACAACTTCTGGCACCACAGCAGCAAGCAGGCAGTAAGCTAACTCAGTGCTGCTAGTGGTACCTAAGCTAGGCGGAACATAACCAGACGACCAAGTACCAAAAGAGCATGATCAGAGCACTAATGCTACATTTACTACATAAACATTCAAACACTGTTAAATAGCAACAAAAGGGAATTCTACTTACAAAAACTTTCACAGTGGAAAAGTCAATCTTGTCTGTTCCTTCTCTTTTGAATTTACACAGTATGGTGCTACGGTCTGGTTTTTTGGTAATATTTTGGACGTTGAACCACACCTTTTTGGTCTGTGTACCATTCATATATGACAAATAAACCTCTACCTCAGTTTTAGAAATATTCAGGTTGTCATTTTCTTTCTAGAGGGAAAAAATGAAGATAAAAAACAGTCACTAAATATGGTAAGACATAAAATGACCCTCAATATTATAAATAAGGCATTCTAGTTTATTACTTTCAAACTTACATATATTTTTAATTCCAGATCAGGATCCAGCTCAGTGTGCAGCTGGTAGTTAATGAACACGGGGTCAGGGTGATAGTGTAATTTGACACATGGTATAAAGGTAGTTTCCACTTTCAATATCATATCAACAACTTTACCCTCTGTTGCATGGCTCAGACTTGGCGTTAAGTAATGATATTCAGATTCATTTCCAGAACACTTAGAGACCTAGAAAAGCAATAGCAAAGCTGTAACAGTCATTAAGCACTCAACGGTGGGTACAATTACAAACAGAGGCACTCAAAATCATTTTAAAGCCTTCCTGACTTCACACAGATACCCGGTAAACCTCTTCCCTGTGATCACGGCTGCATGCGGAGCACCTGAGAAAGTTTCTGCATTGAGCCTGTGTCTGCCTTTAAGCACATTTATCACACTCTCTGTGCGCTGTTTTAAGGCTGATTGCACACTGCTAAGGCAGCTATTTCCTGCAGTGAGACAGGAATAGTGATAGCAAATTCTCCTTCCTTCCCCTTAATGCAGGTCATATGAGACAAGCAGGACAAGCTCTCCAGCACCCCTTGAGCACTGCCTCTCCCCACCCCTGCTCCTGTTAAAGGGGGGTTTGCTACACTCGCCCCACAGGCAACTCCATGGCCCGGTGCTGCTGTTTTCTGGTCTTTGTGCAGCAAAACCAGGAGGCAACAGGGTGCCCACCGCTTCAGAGCCTCAGATTTAATCTCAACATTAGCTTCAGTCGCCTCCTGCTTGCTGAGGCATTGGCACCATCTGGGTTCTCAGCACAAAACCAGAGAGATATACAAGACTCCCTCCTCCAACAGACCTGCAGCTGGAGGTTGGTGAGGGTGGCTCAAAACTGACAGTTTTGAAACAAGTTTTTAGAGCACAGAAAATGTCACAGGGAATCATGTTGAAGTGTAGCTTGTGTTTATCCATGATCCTGTACTGAGGTATGTGAAACCATAATCCTACAAGTGGTCATATTTATTTCAGTAGAATTACTCACATTTAGTGTGTATAACCATGTGCAAAATACTGAGATCCTCCTAAAACCTTAGGAACAACACCTAATCCCTTAAGAGACCTCTATTTGGTATTGCAAAGGAGATTAAGACTTACCGTGAGGTTTGATCTCTGGTCATCTGAAATGATCACACTGTCCACCACATTAAAATTTCTACCACTTGCAGTTATTTTGCGACCACCACTGAAAAAAAAAAGGGGGGGGGTGGCAATAGCGAGGTTAAAATTATCTGCTTTCCTACACATAAGTCCCCCATTAAAGCTTTAGCTGTGAATGAATTACTCATGCATTTTGCTCTGGTAGCAGGCGATACAATAAAGTCAAACTGCAGGACAAGATAATTTGAGCTATATAGCGTAATGTCATTCTTTCTTCATAATGTTATGATAAATGCTTTTGCACAGAACCAAATGACTTGATAGCACACAAACACATAGTTCTTTTCAAGAACTCTTCATCCTGTTTTCTGTTCATGCAACCTAAGAACTATACTGCAAGTTAATGTTCTGTCTGGGGGAAAGAACATCATGGTATTTCATTGCCCTAGAGCAGCCCTGCCTGTGCTTAATTCTTGCTTTCCTCAGGACAAACCGATGGTGCCAGGCACCTCGCAGGGAACATGCTCGGCAGTATTCAGACCATCTGTCTCAGCACACACAATGGTGCTTGTGTCTGAGGGCTGTAGCCCAGCATCTCTGCTGAACGCAGTTGGAGTGGTTTAAGGTATTATTAATTTCCAGCTGCCTGCACTGCCCCTCACCTGGGGGTGAGGGCACGTGTCCTAGCTGCTCAGCTGCTGCAGCTGCCAGACCAACACGTTACTTCAAACCCACCCTTGCTGGTGTTTGATGCCAAGATGTCAGACTGAGAACATGAAAGTGGGTAAAATCCCTTCTGCTACTCTGCTGTGCAGGCAGAGGGACAGGCAGGTGGAACGCTGTGCTTGAGAATGTCTCAAACTGCCCTGCATGTCTGACACCAGAGCTGAGAGTCTCCTGCAAAACAGCAGAGGCTTGAAAGGGCCTTGTTTGGCTTTAGGGAACCCTGTCCTAAAGCAAGACTGCACCTATCACTTCAGTGGAGATAATTTTCACTTCATTTTCAATTCACTGATACTTTATGCTGTTTCAAAGGCGAAGTGTATATTAATACCAAGAAATCAAAGCTATT
The DNA here is from genome assembly GCA_011076525.1 of Nettapus auritus. Lineage (NCBI taxonomy): Eukaryota > Metazoa > Chordata > Aves > Anseriformes > Anatidae > Nettapus > Nettapus auritus. The sequence goes on from CM021765.1 coordinate 47,192,889, forward strand.
CTGAGTTTGAATTTGTGTGTGCTGCCCAAAATTTTTTGATTTAGCTTCAGTACGAAGAGACTGTTTTTAACTTCTACCACGGAGATTTGGGGTGAACAGGAGGAAGTTTATGGAATCCTACAAAACACAGGATCTGTCTTGCAGCTATTGTGACTATTGTAAGTTAAATGTTAGACCAGTTCACCAGTATAAATTCATCCTCCACAACAGGTTACTGCAGTCATCCAAGTTCCCATCAGCTGCAGCCTGGCCAAGGAAGGACACTCATATTGGCTCAGTGAAACTACATTTGAGTAAATACATTAAAAGTATGGAAAGACACACTTTACCTGATCCAGGAGGTATTTGGTGTGATTCCAAAACATGACGGTGGCGAAACATAATGCAGGGTTACTGCTGGTGAGCATTTTTTCCCGTCAGCCTGTATACATACACTTTTGGCCTCTTTACGTGTTGGTGGGAGAGCAAATGTCATTTGTGTATCATTTAGCACATTTCTAACTTTAATGCTGGAGGAGAGAGAAAACAGTCACAGATGCTGAATCACAGATTCAGCCACTTATTTGGTGTTACTGCATGAAGCCTATAACCTAAAGCAAAGGATGAGGAGAGAAGAGGAATGAATCTTTGAGCTGCCAGATGGAGGTGAAAAGAGAGAACAGGGAGTTGAAAAGACAAAGTAGGGCATCTTTTGAATGAAGTTGCTGTGTGTCACAATAATCACACAAGATGGTACAGATATTGGTCTCATAGCCTTAGGATAAGGCTATGTAATATAATGTGTCATTCTGCTGTTTATTTTTTTTTTACTTCTTTGTTCTACAGACACGGTTCATTAGCCAGTCAAGAATGAGAACCTTCAGTTTCCTTTTCTTTCTTCTTTTTTCACTCTCTTCCTCTTTCCCTCTTTGTCTTTCTCTCCTTCCCCTCCTCCTTTCTCTCTTTCCTCCCCCACCCCTTTGTCTCCCCTTCCCCTTTCTCTCTGTCCTTCCCTCCCACTCTCTCCTCTTCTTTTGTTTTCTGTGGTCCACAGTAAATTTGTGGTTGAAGTAAAAATTGAGCTGTACTATGTGAATTCTTTTTCAAGTGCGAGCTATGTAAAAAGGACATGGTAATCACAGGCAGCCATTGCAGCTGCACCTGAAAATGATTGAGAATAAGATAGCCTAATTATCTAGGGGTTTACACTGTGCAATCATCAACAGAGAAAAGTACAAGCTGTTGCATGAGAGATTCCCTTCCTGGCATGGTGTCTGTGCTTTCACAAGCCAAATCCTAGAATATATGGGCGATATTCTGAAGCAAAGGAGAGCCAAACAAAAGCTGAGGCTTTCCTGTGACCAAACTTCTTGTTGCCTGCTGCAAGACCAGAGGGCAACAGGTACAGACCTGTCCTAACCTCTGCTGAGAACCGCCCATGTACCCACGCCATCCCTTGTATTGTACCCAAACACCACATTCATTTCCATCCTCTAGGAATTTAAAGTGGAAGAATAACTAAAGGAGTGCAGAGCATCCCCCTCCGCTGAGGAGAGGTCCATGACAACTGTTCACACAACTGTACTGCTAGGGAAAAAATGGGGCTTGGGGTATAAACATAATTTACACTATGCAAAGTAAACAGCAGTACTTTTCAGAGCTGTGCTAACTCACATGTCTGGTTTACAGCCACTGATGCCCGTCAGAATCAGTTTTATGCCCGATGCACGTGTAAAGTTTTCTCCTTTGACTGTTATTTCACTTTTGCCTAATGTAGAAATCCACAAAGGTTCGATGGAATGAATGTTGATATGCTATTAGAAAACAAAGCAAAACAGACTGTTTACAAAAAGGCTAGGCAGTTGAAACAGCAGCAAAAACAACCACTGCACAGGAATGTGGGTTTGACAGCACTGAGATACATTTTTCTTATTAATTTCAGATCTTCTTAGGTTTGATCCTGGGAAGTACTGTCAATCACAACTTCTTTACAAGCCAACTATTTTTACCTACATAATTTATATTTCAATTTATCTCATAACAAAGTTGCCAAAGGGAATCATAATCTGACATGCTAGAAGGTAGGTATCATAAAAACCCAGCTTGAAATGACACATTTAGCATGACCCTTGAAGAACTACGAAACAACACGAGACAAAAACCATGGTGCTGTCACTGTGAGAGATCTGAGAAACAAATGAAGGCATCTCTCCTGACCTGAAAAGGGGAAGCATTGTCAAATCACAGAATGAAAAGTCAAGAAAGAGCCCAGAATGAGCTTTACTAGAAAGTCTTTTCAAAGTCACACATTGACTTGAAGGTATAGCACAATTGCAGGGATCTTTTGGTATCTCATTTTGATGCAAAGAAGTTTACAAATCTATCTCTCTGCAATTGAGAATAACCCTATGTTGCTCTGATGCTGTCTTGTCTTAAAGAAACATGGCCAATTTTTAAACTGGGCTTTTCTTTGTGTTTCTTTCTATTTACTTACTATTTACTTACTAACACTACCGAGAACAGAGACTTTTTTCCTAGTCTATTTGCTTGATGCTTTTGACAGCATCTCATGTTTAATCAGTATTGCTGCTTCGCCAGTTTTATAATCAGACAGTCAGCTTCCTCTCTCTGCATCTTTCAGACATCAAGAGAAAACTGAAAATATTCCAAAAAAAAAAAATAGGAAAACACTCATTTGAAATCACGAAGCTTGGAAGCTTTTCAGGCAAATGATTTTTAGCTTGGTTTCAGACTGCCCATACAACCAGTTTGAGTTTTTAGTGTTATGTGATTATCTTGATTTCTGTTGAGTTTGCCTGTGGATGCATCGATGGGTAAGTTCAACCTCCCTGATACTGAGAATAGAGCTGGTATAAAATCTCTAGAGAAGCTAGGGAAGTCCTTGCCACAGTGGTTTTCTCCCCACTGATCTTTTCATGTCCCAGAGCAGGATCAAGACTTCAGGCTCATGTCCTGAGGGGACCACCTGGGTCCCTTTTCCAATCCTCTGCAAACACAGCATTTGCCTGTTTCAGAAAGGACCCCGGAGTGTTTTCCCCATGCACTGCCATGGCCCAGCAAACACTGAAACATTCCAGAAGAAATATGAGATCTGTCACAGCTGACCAAAAGCCACGGCTTTTCCCTTAGGAAAGAGCAAGAGAGGCCAAAGGCCAGGGCAAAGGGGCTGCAAAAGTAAGGAGTCTGTTAAAGAAATTCCTTCACTCCAAGGTGATTTCTGACAGGAATAATGGAGGAGGGCAAAGGAAATGCCTGACAAACTGCTAAAGAGGAAAGTTCACTCCCACCCTGACCTTGGGATCAGATTAACTCTTGGTAAGCGAGGAGCACGAATGAGGGAGAAATCTGAGAGGCTGAAGCCTGTGAAGCAGCAGTGCTTTATTGCAGCTATGTCCTGTCCTGTCCCTCCAGTGCACTGGAGGAACCCAAGTGTCCTCACACACACGCAGCAGCCAAATACTATACAAAGGAGTCCACAATGGCTTCTGGATTCGCACCGGCAGACAACAGGGAGCCCTGAAGGACAGGGTTGTTCAGTATCACACAAGCACGCAGAGACCCCCAGAGCTATGTTGGGATTGCGAGCACTGGAGAGGAAACACAGGGCACCCAGAGTTGCTGCAGGCAGGAAACAAGGCTTCCTCAAACTTCAGCTTACGGCCAGCCTCTAAGCCAAGAAAGAGAACGATGGCTGGTTGTACAGAATGCTTTGTTCTCCTTCTTTCCTTTTTTTAAATTTTTTTTTAACGCTAGTTGGAAATTGCGGCGAGCACAGTAACCCCAAAGGTTCACCGCACAGCTGCACCTTCCCTGCGGTGACACGACGCCAGCCTCTTCGCTGGGCCCCACCTCAGACTTGTGGTTTCAGGCAGACACCAGCTGCTCTGGCGCCAGCTGGCCTCAGACACTGGACAGCCAGTTTCCTGGCCTGACTGTGGTGGTCTGTGACACCTTCCTCAGCAGCAAAGAAACTGGATTTCATCAGTGGATGAGGGAGAGGCAACACTTCATTGCGGGCTGGCTGGGCCTGCGGTGCTCATTTCTGAAGGGCAAGGGACCCACTGCCCCCTCAGTCCCTGCACACACAGCCACTGTGTGGCTGGAGGAGACCACGCTAGCAAGAGTGAAGGGAAACAGCAGAGGCAGAAGGACGTTTATAAAAACCAGTAGTTGTGAGGCACGCAGATGCCATGGTGATGAGAGAGAGACATGCTGCAAGGGCGCAGCAGGTCCTCAGGTGATGTAAATCAGCACCACCCTGTCAGCTTCGATAGAGCTCTGTGCTGCTGAGACTTAGCCCCCATCCCCGGATAGCGTAGCGCTTCCCTGGGGCTTTGTAAACAGTGACAGACACATCCTCAGAGCTGTGGTTAGCGCGGCTGCAGGTCACAGCACGATGTTTGGCAGTGGACCGGTTTAATCAGCCTCTGACACCCCAGGGGAGCACATCCCTTTCCCTGCACTGCTCCTTCACCAGCAGTGGTGCAGGACTCCAAGGCCACACAAAGACCTGGATCACGCAGCTAACCCAGCTGAAAAACAACCTGCCAAAAGAAAACATTTATTTCCAGCCAAATCAGTTTCCTTGTCAAGAGCATGTGCACAACCAGTCCAGCTGCTGCTGCAGCACAAGGGCAGGAAGGTGCAGGCATGGAAACCAGCAGCTGGAATCAGGAGGAGGACTGGGGCTGCCATCACCAAAATAAAGTGTATTTATATAAATGCTTGGCTGGGGCTGGGGTTGTTGGAAAACATAAATCCTCTTTCTCAGCCCTCCATTACGTTCTTCTTAAAGCACCAGCAGCCAAAGGAAAGCAGGATTTCTAAAGCAATTTCAAGCCTTCTGAATGGCTCAATCACATCTAAATAAACATCTGTCTTTGGATTGCCTCTAGTGCTTTCAGAGCCTTGTCCATCACTGTCTTTCCCAGATAAGGCATGTGGAAGAAAGCCATCTCCCAGGCAATTCCAACTATTTACCGATGTCAAATTAATGCACTTGGAAGAAGAGCAAAGAAGAATCTCCTCTGTTCTTTCACCAGCACTAATGCTTGTACGCACACCAAATCCAGAATATTAATGTTCAGAAGCCCAAGGATTGCAATCCCACTCATCTCTGCAGAAAACAAAACGGATTTTGTGATCTTGTTTAGGACACCTCAGCTGAACTGCTGGGTTTAAGAGGTAATTCCTGTCTTCACAGGTAGAAGTTTGGGTAGTTCTAACGAAACATTTAGAGGTAAGAACACAGTGCCTATTTATACCAACCATGTTATCATTCACAGAAAAGCAGAAACCCAGAAGTGTAGGCAGCAAACCTCCATGCACTTACTCATCAGTCAAATTTCTCTTTACTACTCATTTCTCTCCTAACACCTGTATGTCATAGGCAACCACTGATGACAAGATGGCTCATTTTTATGAAAAAAATAAATACATTTGGTACCATACAGAATGAAGGGATAACCTCATGGTTAGAGGGCTGTCCTATGAGAAAAAAAAGGGATAGGTTCACACAGTCTATACAATTTCAGAAGAGAACCAAATAACCAGATTCAGAAAGGTCCTTTGCCACCAGTAACACTCCTTCCTTTCCAATGATCCTTCTTGGGTGGGATGGATGGAGGGTAGCTCCATCCCCAGCTGATCCACTGGCATTTGTCACTACTTCACCTAAACACAGTACATATGGACTCTGGCACTTAAGGCAATACTGAAAATACTGCATCTAGAGATAGGCACATGACTTTTGCAGTGCTTATTGTCTCAGTGCCTGGATCCAAAATCCAAAACTTAGTTGGAATCTTTAAGCACTGTCCAAGCACTAAGAAAAATAGTACTATTCCAAGTTTTGCACTATCTTTTTATATAACAAACTGTTTCTTCATCCATAATTCAATTCTTCCTTCAAAGTTCTTTCATTTTATATAAATTTCTTCTCCAACACACATTACTTCAGCAATGCTGATCTGAAAAGGCTAACTTACCTTTGATTCCTGTGCAGTAGTGATCCCTTGGGAAGCAGCTGTGGTGCTGCAACTATCCTGAAAAAAACACAGCATTTCTCCATGTCAGGACAAGAAAGAGACAGATTACTGCTCAGATGTAAAAAAAATACAATGAAAAGGTATCACAAGGGATTCCAGCTTTCCTCACAAACTTCACCTGGCAGGCAGTAGCAGGAGAGACACGCGTCCATTTACAGCTGGCACACTCACCATGGTTTATACACCGTGGGCAGCTGGTAACACAGAAAACAGGGTTTTGTAAAACATGGACTCAGTCTAGATTCAACCATGAATGTGAAATTTCAAGTGACAGAAAAAAGCAAAAATGCAAGAGAAAAATCTGGCAAGCATGTAATGAAATGTGTAAAACATAACCTGAGTTTGCCCTCCAAGCCTATTGTTCTGTTCTGCTTATTCTGAGGACAAATTTAGTATGAAATATCATTTGCGCTAAGATGCTGAAAGTCATACATTTCTAAAAAGCATGAAGCAGACAGAGTACTTTGGATTTCATTTTGATGTGGTTTTTCCAGTATGTAAGTGGCCAGATTGTACCTTCTATCCTGAAAAGGACAGAGAAAACCATTGTCAATTCTTTTACAGCTTTCCTGAACTTCTATTTTGTGTGTGTAGTATTAGCAAGTATGGTTGGTTTGCTGTTGTGTCCCCTTTCCAAAAAAAATTGCCTGTTGGAGACAAGCTCATTGCTTTGCTATGCATCAATGAGTGTAGAGGATAGCGAAGAGTAGCGTAGGCTACACATGTTGAGAAATGCTGTGATTTAGAGGATGACAGTTCTCTCTCTGTGTTGCTCCAGGGACTGGGCAGTGATGTGCCACTTCCCAAAAAGCAGGAGATCAGTTTCATCACTGGTACCTATAAATTAGGCTCCTTGTAAATGACAGGGGTGTGAAACACTGCAGTTACCTAGAGTATATGTCAGTCACATCTAAGTTTTAACAACCAAAAATCATAAAGGGTTTGGTCACATACTGGGAAGAAATGATTTCTACTGCAACCTGTTAACAAGAAGTGTGGCTCTGAAAAACAGTGTGTACAGAACAATAGGTATTTACTATTACTGTTAGGAGATTTGATGTTACTTTCTGTTTTAATTGTATTCGTGTTACCTATGTACCACATCTAAATCACAACCTACTCAATTACAAAACAGCTCCATAAAGTTACTTTCAAAAAATCTCTTGATTTCTCTGACTTAGGTCTTATCCTGAGTATCAGAGGCCCACCTTTTTCATACAGACAAAAAAGATTTTAATGTCATTATGGCATCTCATTATTATTTTTTCAGACATTTGTCATTCAGCCATTATAACGCCTCTCCTACAGCTGCCAGGGTCCCACTAAATAAAAGAGTCATCAAAAGAAACAGCTCTTTAAGGGCAATAAAAAAAGAGGTGAAGGAGGAAATGGGCCAAGAAAAGGGATTTGGGTATCTTTAGTGGAATGTATTCCCTTAATAAATACCAAATAAAAAGAACAATCATAGTTCATACCCCCCTTCCTGTGCACACACATAAACCCCTCAAAGAACTTCAATAGGAATCAGGCTCTTACTTTTCCAACTGAAATGTTTGTGTGATATTCCAAGAGCTTGAGGACAGCGATGCTTCAAGGGCTAGACAATCTGGAAAAATGTGACTGTTAGACATATGCTGGATATTACAAGAAATACCTGTTAAAAAATAATTGTCTTGAAGACTCATATGCCTTCAGCTGTTCTCTACATGGCATTCTCACACACATATTCCTCACACTTTTGACTGATAAAAATAACTAGATTTTATCCTTCCATAGCATCCTTCTGCCGAGTTATTTAAAGACTATACACACACTCATTAGTTTAGCTTGACGCCACCTATGCACAATATAGACAAGTAATGCAATTGTAAAGATACAGATAAGGAAATGCCACTGTGAAGTGGGAATGTAAAATCATCTCCTAAAGAGCATACAGTATACTTGTGGCACAGCCAGACCCTGAATTCAAACGTTCTAACACAACAGGCTGTTCTAATGCAAGACACCCCAACATACTGTACTTCTATTTCTTTCTGTCTCACTTGGTTTCAGAGTCTTCTTTTGTAATCTATGCAGTAGCAATTTTCATCCTATTTAAATCTTTTATGATTGCATGAGTCAATTTGCCATTATTTCAGCTAGTAATTACTATACCGACAATTCGCTGGCAGCTGTGGAATGAAAGACTATCTTCTCCCATGAGCAGAATACCACATCGAAAAACAGAGTTAGATATATACCACTTAAGCCATGGTCTCTTTCATCTGTGTGCCTGCAGATGTGTACGTCTGCAGAATGAATGGCTGTCTGAGATCAAATGAAACCCGCGTGTGCAGACCTTTCTGGCTTTTCTATGCTAAGAAGCAGATAGCTTTTTAATGCAGGAAAGCTACACAGATTTAAAGCATACCCACCTTGTAAAGGTAGGTAAAGCTTTATCTTTACCACAGACTGACTTATTCAGATGAAAACCAGCTTTGGCTACATCTAAACTGCTAAATCAGTACTATCTCCTAGCTCCACATGCCAGCACAGCACTTGGGTGCTTACTGCAAAGGTCACTTGCACACTTTTCGGAAACAACCCTTGGTACTGTTCATGTGCTTAAATACCTTACTAAATGGAAAGCAAAGAGTCTGATTTTTAAAGGTATTTCAATGCTTGAAAATGTAGATGAGTGCACACAGACATTCTGAAATCCTCCACCAATCTGCATCTCCAGAAATCTACATATCTGCAGAAGTCTGACATGCTGGGCACAAAATTGCCCGAATCACTTGCCTAGGTCATTATATGAGACGGGTCTTAAACCACAACCTCCTGGAAAACAGTATTTTACTAGGAGAAATAAGTAAAAGCAATGAAATCACTGCTTTTGGCAAAGCTTGTTTTCTAAGTTTAAATACTTAAAAATGACACAGTTAAAAATGGTTTCCTGATTTTGTCTCTGCTGAAAATAACAGAAACAAACAAACAAACAAACAAACAAAACAAAACAAAAAGCTATTGCTTTCTGCATGGCCTGGTCTGACCTTTCAAAATCCATCTGACTGCATTGAGTAGCAGATATTTTCAAAAAGTTTTTTTCAAGAAATGATACCTGAAGCAGTTTTGCAAATGCATGTTCTGGTGAGACTGAGGTCACTTTACACGAGGTGCTATAAACAGTCAACATAACTCCCACACTTCTATTACCCACTAACGTAACTCATAGGAACATGTGAACAGCAGTAACACTGGCAGACATGAGCTAAGCCCACAGCCTTCTGGTTAACACAGTAAGGTAACCAGGCTTCCGTAATGCTATACTCTGAAGACCTGCTAATGGAGTAAGAGAAAGCCCTAGTCCAGGAAGACACAGAACCAAAATCACAATGAACTCCATAACTGCAAGAAAGCGTGGCATTTGGGACTAGGTCAGTAAAGGACATATTTTCTTCTCTAATGCTTTTGTCCTTAAAAAACCATTTACAATGTTTACTAAAGCCACCTTAATAGTCTAGAGTACCCAATGCATATCAGCTTAGCTATCACCTGCTAGGGAAAAAGTCTTTTTCTCTTGATTCTCAGACAGGAATACGTCACACAAAACATATGGTATCAGAGGAGTTTTACCTGTGTAAAGGCTGTGGATAAGTTCCTGAGGCCCCAATATTCCAGGGAACGTGCCTCTATTCTACTTTGTATTCTAACAGGCAATTAAAAAAGGTAAAAAGACAACATATAATAAAAGAACCCCGTGCTTCTATATAGGTTCCTGAAGCAATGCAAGGGGGATATTTTCCTCCTATTGGTCAAAAGAGAGTCCACAGTGAAGGATTATTATCTGAACTCTGAGAATCTAGAGAACAGCTCAAAAAGTCCAGATATTCAGTAATTTACCACATCATTCTATTACTTAATCACAGGATCATAGAAGCCTTAAGGTTGGAAAAGACTTTCAAGATCATCAAGACCATTCCTGTGTTCAGTTTTGGGCCCCTCATTACACAAAAGACATCGAGGCCCTGGAGTGTGTCCAGAGATGGGCTACGAGGCTGGTGAAGGGCCTGGAGCACAAGTCCTGTGAGGGGCGGTCAAGGGAACTGGGGTTGTTTAGTCTGGAGAAGAGGAGGCTCAGGGGAGATGTTATTGCTCTCTACAACTACCTGAAAGGAAGGTGTGGGGAGCTGGGGGTCAGCCTCTTCTCGTAGATAACTAGTGATAGAACTAGAGGGAATGGCCTCAAGTTGCACCAGAGGAAGTTTGGGTTGGAAATTAAGAGACATTCCTTCTCAGAAAGAGCAGTCAGGCATTGGAACAGGTTGCCCAGGGAGGTGGTGGAGGCACCATCCCTGGGGTTGTTCAAGGAAAGGTTGGGCATGTTGCTTAGGGACATGGCTTGGTGGATGATATTGGTGGTACGGGAATGGTTGGACCAGATGATCTTGGAGGTCTTTTCCAACCTTAATGGTTCCATGATTCTGTGATCAAGTCCAACCACCAACTGAGTCACATCACTAGACCATGTCCCTTAGTGCCACATTCATACATCTCTCAAGTACCTCCAGGGATAGGGATTCCACCACTTCACTTGGCAGCCCATTGCAATGTTTGACCATGCTCTCCATGAAGAAATTCTTCCTCATATTCAACCTAAACCTCCTCTGGTGCAACTTGTGACTGCTTCCTTGTGTCCTATCACTTGTCATGTGAGAAAAGATACCAATACACTCCTTGTTGCAAGTACTTTTCAGGTAGCTGTAGGCAGTGATGAGATCTTCCTTCATCCTCCTCTCCAGACTAAACAACCCCAGTTCCCTCAGTTGCTCCTCATAAGTCTAGGTTTCTAGTTCCTTCACCAGCTTTACTGCAATTTTCTGCACATGCTCCAGCAACTCAATATCCTTATTGTAGCATGGGGTTCAAAACTGAACACTGTACTCTTGAGGTGCAGTCTCACCAGTGCCACATATAAGGGGACAACCACTTCCCTTATCCTGCTGGCAACACTATTTCCGATGCAGGCCAGGATGCTCTTGGCCTTCTGGGCCACCCTGGCCTGCTGCTGGCTCGCGTTCTGCCAGATGATGACCAGCACCCAAAGGTCTTTTTCTGTTGGGCAGCTTCTCAGCCACTCTTCCCCGTCACTGCATGGGATTGTTACGACCCAAGTGCAGCACCCCACTCTTAGCCTTGTTGAATGTCATGGGATTGGCCTTGGCCCATTGATCCAGCCTATCCAGATCCCTCTGCAAAGCCTTCCTGCCCTCAAGCAGACCAATAGTGCCACCTAACTTGGTGGCAAGCTTACTAAGGGTACACTCAATTCTGTCATCCAGATTGACAAAAAAGCTGAACAGAACTAGCCCCGAGACTGAGCCTGGGGGAATGTCACTGGTGGCTGGCTGCTAACGGGATTGAACTCCATTCACTATGACTCTTTGAGCCCAGCCATCCAGCCAGTTCTTCACCTAGCGTACTGTACACCTATCCAAGCCATGAGCAGCCAGTTTCTCCAGGACAAAAGTTACCCACAGGATGCACAAAACAGATGACACAAGCCATGCTTCCAGTACAAATGGCTCAGGTCTCTAATTCTGAGAACTACCAGTGAACAAAGTAGTACAAAAATTATTAATAGCAAATAGATTCTCCCAGTAATTCAGAACAATTAAAGAAATCAAGTCAAACTCAAAAAGATATACCAGCCAAATTGCCCTTGAGCAATATATTATTCTACTAACATCTAATTGGGAAAATCCCTTTCTTACAAGTATCTAAGTTAGGTTGACTGAGGGGTTCACTGAATATTGAGATTATTTATTTTACAGACATTCACAGATTCTCCTCTTAATTATGCCGGTACTGATTGTTGCAAAGACAAATTCTGTTTGCAGGTGAGAGAAGGGCTAAGATAGGTTAATTTGTCAAGGCAGGGCACTGGAGCAACACTGCTTCCATGGCTCCAGCCAGCTTGATTGTCATTGCAGCTACCTGAAGCTTCCTTACACAGCTGCTAACAGCACCACGTAAACATACTCCCCAAAGCTGAGAGACTGCACTGCTTTAGGCTTATTTGAAGAAGCTGCTTTTAGTTATAGGTTAATATGTTTTATTACTTCTAGAGAGGATTCCATATTAACAGATATTTAATTATTAAGAATAGAGTAAGCATACTCAAATCACTTGACAAAACAGGAACTTTTTTTCAAGGACATTTAATAAAGAGTATTACCTACTATTATACCCATAAGGCTAGTATTTGTGCTCAGTTCTCCTCAGCAATAAAAGACAGAGAATAAGTACTAAATAAATGTAATATTAAAACATACCCTGATCCATTGTCATCGGAGGACTTAGACTGCAGAAACAGGACAAGTTTTTCAGCACTACATTTTCACAACTTATTTCAATAGGTTTTAAAATTTCTATCATACAGGAAGTAAGGGGTTTGCTTATGCTTGTAGACACAGCGACCTATAAAACAATAAAAACATAAAAAAATATTTATTGTAAAAATTGTTAACTTGTCATCTTGTTTTTACAGAAAACTTGAAACTATGAAATGCAGGAAAGAAAATTTTTGTGGCAGAAGCAGACAATTCATTAGGTAGCCTCTCCAAGGAGAGGACCTCTCCCAACAGGAAAAACAATACAAAGAGTCCTGAAAGGAACAGCATTGCTTACTTATGGAAATTAAATGGATCTCTAAGGTATGTGAAGGGAGCATTCTGGAATATTTTTGATCTAAAAAAAAAAAAAGAATTTTCCTATAAAAGTATTACATGTGGTTATAATTCCTTCAAAATATTTGAGCAAGAACATACAAGTCCTCACAGAGAGCCTACATTTGCATCCATATCCAAAATGCACTTAATTATGAAACAGAATTTGTCTTGTAATTAATTATTCTTTGTTTCTCGCTGAGAGTGCTTTACAAATACGAACACACTAATGCATTCAATCAGGAAACCAGAAACAATAGCATGCAGATTAAGTGGCCGGTCACAATACTTGATAATCAAATACTCAAGGCTATGTTTGCTGTGAACAGATACTGAGTAAATACTAATATCAAGCACTTAAAGACACATTTGTGTTAGCATATGCGCCCCAGTGAATGTTTTGTAACTTGTTACAAAGCTCAGAACTTCCATAATGCACTCAATCCATATTCACTGGAAATGTGAAAATAGCTGATAGTGATATAATGGATAAGTTCTCTTTGTCAGCATAGTGAATCTTTGAGTCAACATCATGAAGTATAGCTTCAAGATACATTTTATGGGAGAGGAAAAGAACATCTGTCTGATCTACATGTTCAACATACTGAGATTTCCAGTACTTTTGCCAATTGTTGAGGTAAGGACAAATATATGGAATGTAGTGATAAAAGAGGGGAAGCTGCAATAAGTGACAAAATGACACATTTTAAGTCACAATAAACAAATACACATAAAATTGGGTGTACATACCTGATTGCTGGCAGGGAAACTTAGCAGGATTTTCAGATCTTTATCAGGTGCATGTGAAATGTTATACCAACCCTTTGTGCTGTTTGAACGTGTACAATTTTCTTTTAATGTGCACCTAAAATTATACATAAAATTATACTAGCTTCCTTATGATGGCTTTGATTTCAGACACTGTACTTCAACTTATTTAGTATGCTACTGATTTTTTACAGCAACACTATCAATTTTTTTACAGGACTATGGTTAAAACTGCAAAAAGCTTCAGGGAGACAATCAGCAAAATCTTCTGTTTATCAGAATAAATTACTCTGCATTGATATATGCTCTAGGGTCCTCATTAAGTCAACGGAACTTAAACATATACAAGATACTTGGCCAGTAACAACGGACATGGTAGCCTGAGATGGAGTTCATCACCCCCGCTTTCAACTGGTTCACTGTACAGCTCTAGATATGACCCCTTTTCACTCTACACTCAATGGGGAGAAATATGCTCTTTCATTTTCCTAAGTTATTTTAGACATTCACACAAAAATGAAATTAATCACACTACAGATTCTGCTGCTTCTCTCTAACAAGGCTAAGAAGACATGGGGATGAAGCTCAGATGTGGAGCTATGCTTTGAACATGTAGAGCTGAGATGGGTTCTTTCTCCTAATCACCTCTATCGTCCACTGATGTGAATGGTAATCTTTGCTTTTGGTTAAAAACATTTGTTTAGAAAAGGTGGTTCAAAATAGATTTCTCCATCTTCAATAATAAAATTAATTTCAGAAGTAGGATGGCAAAAAGTAAACAAAAATGTTGTAAATGTCAAATGGCAGGAAAGAAAAACTATACAACAGCACAAAATTAATTAAGAAGGAGGGAACACCAGTACAGGTAAGTACTGTAAGGATAATACATGCAATAAAAAAAGAGAATATTGGAATACAAATTAGATGGACAGTCACTGAGTCTGAAAGATGAATCTTTAAAATACTGTCTGATGCTAACAGCTAATGAACAATTCATAGATTAACTTCAAGTAATTTCCTATTGCTACCAAGTAAAGGTAAGTTACAGCCAAATGCATCTCACTTAATATTTTAATATTAATTTGAATATTCATAAGTGTGATACTTAATGCTTTAATAATAATACTTCTCTACAAAAGGTAGAAGCATGTCTTGCTTCAATCATGTGACCAGTGACACGTTTATTAGGGAACTATTCTTTTGCTAAAAACTAGAAATGTGGACATTCTTGCAGAGCATGAACCTTGATACAATTTTTCCACGAGGAGCTCACTGTTTGAACATATTTCACAATGTTTTTGTTCTTCAGAAGGAATAACACATAAAAGACTTTCAAGAAACATGTCCACTACTTTCCAAAATGCCCCAAATAACCCCTCAAGCCATACAAACCCTAAGGCCACCTTCTCTGTAAATTAAGATGTTGGCAATAGCAATGAAGTTAATCACGGGGTCACTTCCTTTGTGGTCTAACTGAGGAAACCGCTATGTAAGAACCTGGTGGAGCTTTGCATATGAATACATTCAGAACACAACTACACTGTCAGAAATCGAAAGAATGGCTAACAATCAGGACAAATTTAAGTCTCATTTATATCTCTGTTCGCCTTACTGAGATCACAAAGGTCCACCAGCACCAGCTTTTGAACTACAAAGGATGGTTGGGATCTGTCATTAACTCATGTCCATAAACCATATGCTCAAATAAATGATTTTCACTGGCAGAAAGACATCCAAAAGTTTCTGATGGGCTGAGGATCACACTCTTGACCATGCAAGGCAATGTACTTGTCAGACTTGGTACTAAACAAATACATACATTTCAGTGACACTAATATTAACATATTAAAAAAGAAAACAGTTGATAAAGCTGAATATTTAAAACCATCTCAGGACAAATATAGTTACATTCTTAGTCTGCCAGAGCAACACAAGGAGGGAGCCAGCTTCCCTAAACTGCAAAAAAGAATCTAACAATTTCATTGCAAAAAAAAAAAGTACTATCACCTAGGACCAAGGCCGGTAATTGTCTATGCCAGGAAAAAAAAATGTATTTTGTTGCTCTAAAAGCTGATCTTTAACTTTCAAACAATTGGCAATGGAAAATGGTCATTTCATAGGAAACAGACACATAAGGGGAAGTAGAGCATCTGATACCTCTCAGCATAAATTTTCACAATTGTCCTGTAGAAGCCAATAGTAACAAGAAGTCTACTCATTTAAGGATGAGATTATTTTGTTGTATTCCTATTTCGAGGCAATCTACACTGTTTGCAAGCACGCTGTAATGAATATAACAGATAAATATTATTTGTGAATCACATGGTTCTGAAAATTTACATACAAATTTGGAGAAGTACTAAGAAAGTAAAAAATATCAATACAGCAAAAGTAGCTGAAAGTTTCTGCAGTCTGGCTTTCTTGGTGGAGTGAAGGTGGAGTAGCCCAGACCCTGCCCAACACAAAAGAGAATTTAGACATAATAGCAAGACAAGACACAAAGCAGGATTCCGAGCCTTCCATGAGAGGCAAAGGGGCACCATCTGCTTTAAATACTCTGTGGAACTTCAGGTTCAGGTTTCAGGCACCCATAGACATACCGTGTTATTTCCAAATTGAAAATACATGTAAAACATCAGTGCCTTGTACTGGAATAATTTCAACAAACTTCAGGTAAATCTGATTCATCTATAGAAAATCTATAAACACTAGGAGAAGTCACACTATGCTATGACTAATTGTTTTGAATGATTTTAAGGGAAAAGAGGAATTTATATATTTGTCATTATGGAAGACAGAGTAGACATGGGAAGATTGGCAACATTTTGTTTCATCTGTCATAAAATACACATATTTTTTCATCAAAATACTGGATTTGAGTTCATACTGTCTTCAAAATGGAGCCCTGCTATTAAGTTTTATTTTAAAAAATCGGTGCATATTTAATATAAAATTTATTTTCAAGTGAGAGTATAAAATACATAATTGATCTCTAATTCAAAATAAAAACTTCTGTGACATCACGTGCATTTTTTCCAAAAATAATAAAATATTATGGAATATATTGCTATAGTGGACTTTGGACCTGTTAAAAACATGTCCTCTTTTTCTAAAACTTTAATTAGAGCTCTCTCTTCACAAAAACATTTAATGATGCTAAGTGCTAACAATGAAAAAATATGAAGTTGTTGAAGAAGATCCATATTATAGTACTTTGTTTTTTTTCCAAAAGAGTAAACTGCTTCCTTTTCAACCGGGTGGAAACTTACGGTGATTCCCCTACTAAGTAGGGGATTTACTGGCTGAAAACTGTTATTTGTAAGCTCTTTATAAGGTAACTAGAAGCCTGAAAAGCTTAACGCTGTAACTTATAGAGTCTCTAATAAGACAGGAAAGGAGGATACGAAAAAAAAAACAACCAAACAAAAAAAAAGCACACTAGAGAATAAACACCTACTCTCTTCTGATAACCACCTTTGCAAACACAAAGAAGCAAATCTTCAGCAAAATCACGGTAACACTGAAACAAACCAAAATGAGTTGTATTAACCTTTTAAAGGATGGTTACTAGTGGAGTTCCTTAAAAATCAATCTTTTAACCAGTTTACTTCATGTTTTAATCCATGATGAACTGGCATAAAAATAAGGTATACACTGACAACATCAGCTGATGATACAAAGTTGGGAGCATTGCCATGCAGAGTAGGATGAGAATACCACACAGGAAAGCTTGGATAACTTTGAAATGGGATGACATTTCAAAGTACAAGTACAAGAACGTGTACCTACAGCAATAAAAATCTCACAACCCATATGTGCTATAGACTGGAAACTCATCAGTTGGAAAGAAAACAGAGAAACAGAAGGGCCTGGGGGCTTTATTTGATCATGGATGATTGAGGCCCATCAATATGATGCACTCATGAAAAAGACATTTATGAACCCAGGACACACTAAGTAAGGTGCTTCCTGGACAGACCGGGAGGGATTAAAGACCACTGAACAAGCTGAAATCTCATGTGGAACACTTGGACAGCCTGGGCCATCCTTATTTTAAAAGGATGCATAAAAACTTCACAGAAGATCTACTGGAATGGAGTTGAAGAAAGGAGTGCCTTACATGAAAGGAGCTGTTTCAGCACAGCATAATGAAAGTGAAGAACGGGACTGCAAAACCAGGGAGACAATAAAAGTGAGGGACAGAGAAAACCAAGGCACTGTGGGCACTAGAACAAGTATAACCTCTCCATAGATACCTGTATGATGAAAATGAGCAGAGAGATTTTAACCAGGAAAAAAATAAAACACTTGGATAGCCATGCAATCAGAACAAGCAGGACAAAAAGCCTATCTAAATTTAAGATGGAGCTTGATCAGTTCATGGTGGGTTTATATTATGTGATTTCTTGCAATTGCCAAGACTAGGCTCGATGACCCAGGAATTCCTTAAATCCAGGCCAAAGACATGCAGTAGCTTTAAAATCTGATTCAAAGAAAGCAGCAAACCTAATCACTCAAATGCAAGGATGAAGTACTTAGAAACTAATTCTCCTCTAGCCTAAACCAAAGGCAGCGGTTCCAAAGCAGGGAATTGTGAATATTGAAGACAACTGAGCGCTCCTTCCCTCTACTAACCTGCAAGAGACTCCCAACTATTAAGATGCTTCAAGTATGAGTATACAGTTTTCTCTCTCAATCAATTTAGAAAGCAAAACCATCTGCTATAAAACCAGAGCAATTTCTTCTTTTTAGCCCAACATACATTTTATGGATAGATCTCAAAAGTCTGACGATTAACATAGGCTCTAAAAGGTAGAGAGCTCCTTTGCACATAACAATAAAGTCGCTCATAATTATGGCGATGATTGATTTCATAAAAGTTCAGTAGATACAATCTTGATGCTGAATACCCCCAAGCCTGTAAAAATGTACACTGAGTAATAATGCATTGCTTTTATATGCAAGGCTAAAATACCAAAAAATACCTTCGATTCAAAGAACACCACCCACAGTAGGGATCCTTTGCAGATAAGCATTCTTGCTCGGAAACATATCTACTGCAATTTGCAACTGGTATTCTTCTCACCTAAAACCAAAGAATGCAATAATACACTGAATTAAAATAGCCTCCAGAAACAGGGAAATTGAGGGTTACCGTTAAAATTCTGACAGCAACCAAGCACGATCCCTTCAGGGAAATTTCCTTACAGACTCCCCTCTGCCAGGAGACCTTTGGATAGAAATATGTGGCCTATTTTACACACACTGCATTTTGTCATCAGATGATGAAACTCCTCTGACAATGACAATTTGATTGTACTACTCAAAGGCCAGCATGGACAGAGTAATGCAGGAAAGACTGATTAGCATAGTGAGTTATAGGTAATAATAGAAAGGAAGCGTATTTTACAAATAACGCTCTGCTTAGCAGCATAGTTTTCCTCTCATCAGAACTGAAATTTTTTAATGATAGATGAAGATGCATCCAAAAATGCATGCGCAAAACAAAATGCATCTGTGTTTACATCAACATGTCAGGTAACTGCATGTGCACACTGGAACAAGCGCATGCAACTACTTAGCATGCATGCAAGCAAATGCTATTTCAATAAGCAAATATAAATAATTGTGGCTGTACTGTATATATCTATACTTGTACATTCAGCTTGAATATCCTAGTCAGCCATTTTCAGAAAAGGAAAGGAAAAAGAAAAAGAGAAAGCTGTTTACAAATACAATAATGCTATTAATAACAGTGCTAATTAATAATTTTAATAAGAAAAGTGTTCCTGATTCAAACCATTTGTTTACAAATCTGTAAAAATTAAAAGTTTCTATGTTTAGTGAACAGAAAGAAGGATATATAGCTTTCTGCAGAACTGCATTTACTTTTTCCAACTACAAATTTTAAAATTCAATTTATCTGAAAGTGTTTGAGATTTAATTTCAGAAACCAGACAACATCTTAGACGACTAGCAAGTAGAAAAAAAAGACAGTGTAGATGCCTTATTTAAGCTACAAGAGATGATTAGAAAGGCATTTATTCCTAGAAGCCGTTGCTCCTCTATAACAAGTTGCTCTTGCCAAAGAAAACGCGAGTCTTTCCTTTGAATATTACATGTATTTTTCACAGAAATTTTGCAACCTTCTGCATTTGTGATAGATGGTTTGTATCAGTCAGGAGTTGTCCCACCAACTTACCCACTCTCTCAGACGGCAGGTTAAAATGGTATGTCCACTGCTGGAGAAGGGATCTTACTGTAATGTAAATGAAGGTAACCAAGTGCTGGGTAAAATCCTGTCCGGCTAAGATGGACAGCCAGCCCTTATATTTTCACTTCCATCTTCCCAGCTGCTGGCGAGACAACGGAATTTGCTGAGTTGATGCTCAGCAGCCCCTCTGCAGGACAACGCTGCAATGACTACATGGGCTCCTGGGAGCCACTGCTGGGATGCAGCTCTGACTCAGATGCCCACACGCAGCAGCTTCCAGGGATTGCCGGACTTCTTGGTCTCACTATGCATACACATTAATCACTTATAATTCTGGGGTTGTTTTGTTTATTTGTTTGTTAAGTCTAGGCCTAACTGAAGATAGTGAGAACTTGATCACTGACTTCATCAGGACTAAGACTTCAAACCCATCTCTCACAAATTAAGAGATTTATCCACATCAGAAAATGCATAATTGAATAGCAAGCCCTGGCCTACCAATACCTGGATTACCACTTCAGAGGAGCTCAATCTCTAAAGAGCCTACAAGTTTTGTTTGCAACCTCCAGGCTTGATTCTGCATAATTCCAGCCTCCAGGAAAAAGAGAAAAAAAAAAGCCTCTCTTGACTGAATGACATAGAATAATCATGGGATTAAGGGCTTTGCTGGATCAGAACAACAGTGGGCAGCACCATGGAAACAGAAGCTCTTCTGAGCTCTGCAGAAATGCAACCAAAACTTAGAGAACATAACCCAATCTTAGATATAAAGCTGGTAACTGCAGTTTGGATGTTTAAGTTTGGACTCTGACCCATCCTGATGGGTCACCTCTAAAGTGTCAGAAATCCTTAGAGCAACAGTTTACTTTATTACTATTTTTTTTAATGCTGTGCTTACCTTATTGGCAGATGACAGATAGATGTAGTTATTATCTACTGGATCAAGTCGAAGTTTGGGGAAAATAGAGGTTTCTTCTTTAATTTCATATAAAATCTCTGGGCAGTTAGATTCCATATCCTCATTAAGAATAGCCTAAAACACATGAAAGAAAATTATTCACAAACCCTTTTATTGATCAGTTAGAATTTTAACCAGAAGCCTAATTTCTGTTCTTTCAGTAACTACACCAGAGTCTCTGAGATGATTTACTGTGCCCTGATACTGTTTACCTGCTGCACTTGGTCTCACACTGTGGCAAGATGGAAGAAAAGAACATCAGAACAGAATTTCTACAACATTTTGCACTGAACCTAACACTGCTCTCATGTATGAAACATCCCATTCACCAAGTATATTCATGATTGTCACAGAAACTGAATGTGGCAGAGACACCTATATACCTGTCATATTGTGTTAGGTACTCCTATGAGTGGAGAAGAGAGTACTAGTCCTCAGAAAACAAACTAACATCCAGGTACCCATAATGTAAAAGTGGATCTATGCAAGTAATTGACAACAGCCTTCAAGACAGAAGTTTCTTTGTGGCTTCTGTGAGTGTGCATCTAAAGTGGTTCTTTCTTATTCTGCTCAACGGTAGTTTTCCACCACCCTTGTCACCAAATTCAACAGAACTAGAGACCACAGAAACTTTAATTTGCAAGTTATTAAGCACGCTAACACTGATACAAGTTTCTTCCATAAACATGACTAAACAAGGTCACGTTCACGGTCTCTACTGTGCTAAGGAGACATGAAAGATTTCAATTCTGTTTTTCATTATCAAAAGCACAGTGTGATCAAACAGACAAAAGCTTTTCAAGCTATTATATATTCCTTTCCAACTGTCTGCAATAGAAACAAAAAATTAGAGTCATCCTTTGCAACGTAGACAGGAAATGCACATTCTAGCAAAACTCGGAAAAAAATGAAGTATAAAAGACCTCTGGCTGGATGGTTGAAAAGTTTGATAGTGAGATAAGATGACTTTCACTTCTAAGCGACTTATTTAAGCTAGTGTAGGTCAACTATTATGAAGCTAAGGCAAAATGAGCCTTGAATTCTCTCTCTAATGGACAGCCATTCCCATCATATAGGCCAACAAATAAATATGCTCTTTTGCCATGCTCCCCATATCTACCAATATTTAATATTTCCACTGGTAAATAAAAGGGTATGTAGAAGGAGTGTGTCTGCTCCTTTAATGGTACCTGGTCAAGGACCTTTTCCAAGGCATCAAGGAAAAGGGAGACAGTAATGGGAACCAAGTCTGGTCAGTAACAGAAATCGATGAGGGCATGAGACAATGTGGGAATCTTTATTACAGCAGGGTTATCTGATGGAGGACTTCTAATCTGGGAGACAGTCACAAGACACAAACCTCCCAGTCACATTTGTCCCTGGGCTATCAAACTGCAGGGTCTGGTTCCAGGAAGGTCAACCTGGCCTTTACAGCTGACAAGATTGTGAACCGGGAGAGCTGTGGAGACCAGGAGAGTGCAGAAACTGCAGAGTTCTGCAAACACACAGGGATGTGCAGGGGCAGGAGGGACAAAGAGGTGGGGAGAGGTTTAAAAGGGTATAAAAGGACCAGTTGCAGGTAACAGGGCCTGTCAGTGCACTTGTCTGGCCAAGTTCTGCATCTGATCACCACAGTCTGTCCTATTTTCTCATATTTCCTTATTAAATCTTTCCTTGACTCTCTCTGTACATATTCACATTGTCCCTCGGCGTACATGCTGCAAGGACTATGTGCCAGCTCCTGGCCAGACCTGTGTGCGTGTGAGGGTATGTCAGTGCCAGCTGCTGGTGTCAGGCTGGAGGCATAGCTGTCCCCAGCCTGTGGTACCAGCAACTGGGGCATGTGCGGTCTTAGCATCAGATACTGGAGTGAGCGTGGTCTTCTGCTCCCAGCCATGGGGCGGAGGTGGTCTGTGTTTCTAAACCAGCTACTGGGGGGGGGCAGCGCAGGTGAGGCAAGTGTGGGCTCTGCACTGGCGGCTGGAGCAGGGCTGCAGGTTGCATCCCCTGTGCCTGATGCTGGCTGCTGGAGGGGGCCATGTGTCTGTATCTTCCCCAGCCTGGTGTGCATAGGGTATGCCTGTGTATTTGCCAGCAAACTTTAGGTTGGACCAGGCAGTGAGTAGCAGGCACCTTGGATCCAGGCCAGGGTATCAGGCAGGCAGGGGGACCATGCTGGTATGCCCAGGGGAACCTGTGAATGCGGTGTGCATGAGGGACGAGTCTGTGAGTGCTGTGTGTGTGCAGCAAACTTCAGGCTGGAGCAGCCAATAGGTGACCCATGAAGCGGGTAAGCAGGCCCAGAATCTGACCACGCGTGCTAGGCAGACAGAGCAGCCAAACCGGTACTTGATGGATCCACACGTGTGCGTGCCTGTGAACCTGGAGAGCGCTGTGTGTGTGCCTGCACCAGTGACCTTCCATCTCTACCAGCTGGAGGAGGAACAGGCTTCATCTGTGTGTCTGTGTTTTATATGAGGCCAATGTGTAAGTGCTGCTGAAGGCAGCCTGTGTGTCTCTGGATACGTGCTCAGCTTTGCTGCTGGTGGGACCTGCAAAGGGGAAGGTGGCAGCCGCATCTCCAGCCTCAGCTGAGACCCTGGGATCCCAGGCACTGGGCTGGGCCCCAGCGGTCCTTAGCTGGAGTGACTGGAGGGGACAGCCATGCTCTTTACCTCACTTAACAGAAAATCAAAGCAAGGAAGTAAACAAAAGACTGAGTAAATGAGAGCTCCACAGTCCATAAATTGATTACCGTGGGCATTAGCAGATTAATGAAATGCTTCCATGAATTCTAAACAGGGTACATAATTGCTTTTGGAAGTTATCTTGTTCTCCAAGTAACAATATAGCAGTTACTTCACAAACAAAAAAGAAATACAGACTCAGTAAGGTATATCTGTTTAACCCAATGTCTAAACCATAGGAAAAAATAATGCATTTGAGCATGGTAGTAGCTGATGCAGAAGGGAGGAATTCCCACACTCCACTTACCTTCAGTAACTGTCCATCATCTGTTCCCAGAAAGAGAACTATCTGATTTAAAACTACTGTGCCATAAACAGCCGCTAATCCAGAGTGAATCAAGGTAGGTGATTTCTTGATTGATCGTTCCTCCTGAAAATCAGATATAGGAGAAAATCATTACAAAACTATTCACCTGTACTGCAAAATGTTAATTTATAAAAAAAAAAAAAAAAAAAAAAAAAAAAAAAAGAGAGAATCCCTGGAAAGATTCTCAGAAAACTCAACTTCAGAAAATAGTGTGGGTGACATTTTTATTCTGGCAGAATTTCAGAGCAACATATCTTTGGAAATGTCACATAAAACTACTTTTTTTACACATGGCAACTGGTCATATCCATGATAGGGATTACATATACTGCAGTTAAACCA
Source organism: Nettapus auritus (assembly GCA_011076525.1). Classification (NCBI taxonomy): domain Eukaryota; kingdom Metazoa; phylum Chordata; class Aves; order Anseriformes; family Anatidae; genus Nettapus; species Nettapus auritus. The sequence continues at coordinate 47,216,979 of CM021765.1, forward strand.
CTGATCTCAGTGGGACTGTGATGGTTTTACCGTGCTAGGCAGCTGAACACCACAACCGCTCTCTCACTCCCCCTCCTCAGATGAGGAGGGAAAGAAGTAAAGGAAAGAACAACTCACGGGTTGAGATAAGGATAATTTAATTAAAGGGAAAAAAATATATATATATTAAGGAAATATTATTAATTAACAATTCAACTAAAGGGAAAAAGGGAAAAAGGGAAAGGGGAAAGGGAGGGGGAAAGGGAACAGCAAAACAAAACAAGGAAAGGCTATGTGGAAGTGCAGAGGAAAGAAATTACTCTCCACTTCCCGCAAATGAGCGATGCCTGACCACGTCCTTGAAGCAGGGCCTCAATGCATGTAGCCAGTGTTTGCAAGGAGGACAGACGTTTCTGCAACAAAAGCCCACCCCTCTCCTCTTCCTCCTTCTTCCACCTTTTATTGCTGAGTGTGACATCATATGGTATGGAATATCTCTTTAGTTTAGGTCAGCTGCCCTGGTGATGTTTCTTTCTCACTTTTTTGCCCACCCCCCAGGAGGGTTGGAGAAAGTCCTGATACTGTGCCAGCACTTCTCAGCAGCAGACACAACACTGGTGTGATAACACTGCTGTTCTAGCTACAAGTGCAGAGCATGGCACTGTATGGGCTGCTGCAGGGAAATTTAACATCCCAGCCAGACCCAGTACAGGGACTCATATTTAGTCTAATAGCAGCACATTATTTTGCAAAAAAAATCTCTTTTGGGGGACATAAGGCCTCAAACCTATTCTGGATTGCCAGTACTTCTCAATCACAGTGAATACAATGAAGCCATGTTTTCCCATCACCTGACATCATGTATTATAAAGGCTATGTATACACTCAGCAACCACTTTTAAAGGCATGCAAATGTTCTGGAGAAAGCAGACTTCAAATACACAGCCTTTTTTTGTGTGTCAGAAAATGAAGAGCTTCATCCGCCTGCATGGTTTCCTGCTTTACACTAAAGGAAGTTGAGACCTTATTACATAAATATAAAAATTATGTAAAGCAGCATGAAGTTCATGTCAGGGAGAGCATAAAGATATTTCCATGAACTTTAAAATCAAAATGTTACCTACAATTCTGTGTCCAAACTAGATGAAGTTAAGAGACAAATGTGCGAAAGCAGCTCATGAAAGAAAAAATTGTGCAGGAAATCCCTGTATTTTGTGGAACAAAAAAACCCCAAGCCAAGTAACCCAGACCTATCACCTTTACTGTAGACAACAAGATTTGAACAGAAGCCCTTACTGTGTGAGAGATTGGGAGAAGAGCTCCAGCAGAACCAGGTCTTTGGGAACAAGCCCCATACGTCAGCATAAAATGCCCAGAATTTCAGCCTGAGGGACAGATCCCTAAACCTACAGGAACCCTCTGTGTATGAGAGCATATTTTGCTTTAACATGCAAGACAGAGTGTAAGAAGGGACCTTTAAAATACACATTTTGCAGAAACGTCAATGCATTTCTCAAAGTTATGAAGCAAATCTCTAACATGGTAACAGCTGAATCCAACTCTCCTGCATGCTAGGATGATGGCTTAACCCCAAAAAGCCTTTCCATATAGAAATACATTTTTTTCTGAACAGCAGTCCTAAGTCAATTAAAATCTTTTTCAGTCATCTGAATTATTTTAATTAGCTTGCAAGAACTGCCACTTGGAGTAAAAGAAGACTTGATTAACTTTCATATTTAAAGATTTTTATTTTTATTTTTTTTCATGCAACAGGAAGAAGACATAGGAACTGTCATGTACTGGCACAAAACTCCAGTAAAACCCAGTTTGGTATGAGACTTCAGTACCACGGAGATCTGTTTTATATATGGGGGAAAAAACTGATTGCGAGCATTTTGAGGTGAAAAAAGCTAACTCACTTTTTTATTAGACCAGAGGGTAACAAACTCCAGCACTGGTGCAGACAATGAGCCCTCGCTCAGACCAAGGAGTGAGGAGATGAAGTGTTCCAGGCTTTGATTTCCAAGAGAATTAGGATTTTTTTCTCATTGCACCGTACAGCAGCTTAAGGAAGACAAACCACCCTAAGTTCCTTGCAGACACCATACAATAAGATCACAGAAGAGGGGAGGACTCACCCCGTCTCTGAAAAGCTTTGCTGCCAGATTTTATTTTGACCCACATACTAGTAAAATAACTAGTGTCATATCAGTGCATCCTCCTCATCTGACTGAGGAACCAGTACTGACAAGTGTGGAAGCCTCCTCCCCTCACTCTGTTTGCTAGAGGGAGGGTCACTGCGACATTGAGCTAATACAGATAAGGAGAGGAGGAATTTAGATGGTGGGCAGTCACAACAAAAATTGTCTCCTCTCCTTTGCAACCTATTTCTCCAGCATGCCCATTCCCTCCAGGGTGCAGCTGCTGCTTTCACCCTTCTGTCATCCCTCTTCCAAGTGCATTTATTTTTTTAACAAGCCCTTTTACTTCTTCCACTGTGACTAATGGGGTTACAGCACTGTAGGGCCTTCCCAAGCTTTTTCTTTCACAGATAAATCCAACGCTAAAACACATTTACAGTCTAAACTTCCCTTATACTTGAAGAGTCATTCATTTCCACAGTCATCTATGCTGTAACACTTCCAGGCTCATTCAAAAACAAGAAATGCAAAAGAAAAGACAATACTGCTGCAGAAGACCTTTTTTTTTTTTTTTTTTTTTGGTAAATTCTTCAGTTCCACCCTTCTATTTTATTGTAATGTTACCCAAAATCTTCAGATAAACTGGTAAGCTTAGAGATCTCTTAACCTGCATCTTGCTTTTAAGATCAACCCTTCTGTGCTGTTTGGTTATTGGCACGAAAGGTATTTATATTCATTTCATATTTTGTATCTCTTTTTCAGGTTTATCTCTGTATGATTCCAGCTGCAGCAATCACATTCCCACTTCTAGTTTCTGTCTTGATTTCCTCTTGATTCTTTTACTTTGCACACCTCAGAGGAAAGGGCAGCATTTTAGCTCACTCAACATTTAACAAATTGCAGTTGGCCAAAAGGCAAAAATTAAGGGTTTGCAAATCCAGAGTGAACAAATGGGTGCAGCTATACAAAAGGGCACAAAACCTGTGAGCATCGTATAGCAATAGCCAACACCGGAACAACACAAAAACGTCTTTCCTAGAGGGAAAAATCTTACAGAAACTCATTCTTCTTTCTGAACTTAACCACCCTTCGAACTCTTCCATCAATGGTTACTAAATCAGAGGGCAACAAATATAGGTGCATGCAGTGAGCCTTTATTATGGCGAGGAATCAAGGAGATGAACTGTTCCAAAATTTGATTTCCATCAGGTTTTTAAGTGGTGTATTGCATAGCAATGCTAGGAGGACAAACCTAGGTGTGCAAACTGCAAAACATGAAGGAGGGTGGCAGGAAATGAGAGGATCTTCATGGAGAAAGATCCTGTGCCTCATGATGCATGGCAGGAGGGACAGTCAGATGCAACCCTCATGGAAGAGGCTGATGGAGGCTCCTGATACACGGGACTTCTTGCAGCAGAAGAAATGCTCCTACTCCACCCTCAGTTCTGAATTTACAGAATCAGTGAAGCACACTAATAAGCAATGAGGGAGAACAAGCTCCATTAAAAAAAGCTTTGAAACCAACTGGGCTTGAACTGAGCACCAGCAGAGAGAGCAAGAGGAAGTAGTGGGTGACAGTGGTTGGAGATTCCCTTCTGTGAGAGATGAAGGCACACATCTGCTAAACAGTCTTGCTGTTAAAATGGGTTTCTTTTTTTAGGGGCCCTGATCCAGTACATTGCAGAGAGACTGCCAATGATTTTCCATTCCTTAGACTACCACCCACTGTTGCACACCCACATGGACACCTAAGACACTGCCTGGAGCAAATCAGGACTACAAAGCTCTGGGGGCAAAGTGAAGGAGATAGGACCCCAGGTTTTGTCAGTCCTATGGAGCCAGTGAAGGGTGATGCTTTCCTGGACTTGCTACCCACAAACAAGGAAGAACAGCCTGGACATAAATGGCAGTCTCCGCTGTAGTAACTCTGAAATAACTGAGTTCAGGATCCTGAGGGCAGTGAGGAAAGAACAGCAGAGCACAGACCCCTGGACTTCAGGACACCAGACTTCAGCTTGTTCAGGGAACTGGTTAGTGGGAGAGGATTAAGCCAGGGGTCTCTTAAGAAATCTAAACTCACAGAATTTCTAGGGACCAGATGGGAGCTGTAGGAAGATGCTAAGAGAGTGATGTTACTGCAAGGTCATTCTCTCATACTTCAGAGATTGTGGAGATCAGAATGTCTCCAACAACTGAAGGAAGGCAATCATTGCAACCCATCTTCAAAAAGGACAAAAAAGATGAGCTGGGGAACTACACACTGGTCAGCCTCACTTTTTCCATGGGAAAGTCATGGAGCACATCTGGGAAGCCATTTCATGGCACAAGAAGGAGAAGATGCTGACTGGGAAAAGCCAGCATAGATTTACCACGAATAACTCATGCCTGACCAACCAGATTGTCTTCTGGGATAAAATCACTTGAGTTGTGGAGGACAGCGGATGTCATTTATTTTGACTTTAGCAGGGCTCTTGACACCATTTCCCACAGCCTTTTTGTATCCAAGTTGAGATGTTACAGGCTGTACAGCAGGACTGCTGGATGGGTCAAAAACTTGATGGATCATCAGGCTCAAGGGATATCAGTTAATGGTCTGGACTCTACCCACAAACTAGTTACGGGTGGGATTCCTCAGGGAACCTACCCCGGGACATGTCCTACTCAGTATCTTTATCAAGAACATGGAGAAACACCCGGTGTTAGAGGGACGGGAGATGCAGAGCCAGACTCTTTACTGAGGTGCATGCAGGACAACAAGCAATAATGTCCACAAACTGAAAAAGGGGAGGTTTCCAGGGGATATGACACTTTAAAAAAGAAAAATCGTTATGAGGACAATTTTTCAGAATAGGTTGTGCAGTTTCCATCCATGGAGTTTTCAAGCTCCAACAAAACAAAGCCTGGTGCAACCCTGTCTGATCTCAGAGCTGACCCTGCTGCATGCAGGAAGCTGAACTGGAGACCTCCTCTGAGGCTCTTTCCAACCTGGATGACTCTTTGATCCCAAAGAAATCCTCCGTTCAGGAGTCCCAGGCTCCCAGAAGTTCTCACTCAGAACACCTCGAGAAGCCAGACGACAAATGCAACTCTTCTTCTTACTGGCAATGTGAGAGTTTAGAAGTCTCATGTGGCTTATTTCCCACACCAAACATGGGCAAACCGAAACTGGAAATTCACTGCAACTGGGCGGAAATATTCACTCTAGAAATGTTAATTCGATAAGTCTGTCAAACATCAGCTGAAATACTAGCAGCCTGATAATACACAGGAGATGACTTTACTACTGGAAAGTTAATTACAGGGTCAATTTTTGATACCAAATGATATTTACAAGTCCGTAAATCTCCCCTTAAATAAAAGATCATGAATCTTTTGGAATGAGTTACCAGACAAATTCAAATGTCATTTCTGCAAATTAATGGTCATGATTAAACTGATGCAACTCCGGTGATTCTAACACCTGATTCTACCAGCTAAGATTTGTCCAAGGGTTACAGTTATGCTCGATAAATTAAGGAGCACATACCAACTCACATACTTATCACCCACTGAATAACGCAAAAATTCAAAGAACAGGCTGTTATGTATCCTTACTTGCATTAAATAGCAGATGAAAATTCAACAGAAATATCTTATCATTTAGCAACCGTCTCAGCCAATTTTCATTTTTTAGGATTTTCTCCCTGAAATATTGCAGAGCCCTTTCCTTCCCATGCAACTTTTTTCAACTGCAAATCTAATTTCCAGATTTCTCATTGCGGTTAGATAATTTCCTACAACTCTCTCCTGTTGATGTTACCTCATTTGAGCACTTTTCCAATACATCTGCTTATCTGTGATCCACAAGATCCTGGGATCTCTGGGAGAGATCTGAGATTCTAGTAGTTCCTGTTCAGCCACGGAACAACAGAAGCAAAGCCCTTCTTAAAGCTCATGAGTGTGGTGGTTTTACCGTGCTGGGCAGCTGAACACCACAACCGCTCTCTCACTCCCCCTCCTCAGATGAGGAGGGAAAGAAGTAAAGGAAAGAACAGCTCACGGGTTGAGATAAGGATAATTTAATTAAAGGAATATATATATGTGTATTAAGGAAATATTAATTAACAATTTAACTAAAGGGAAAAAGGGAAAGGGCAAAAGGGAAGGGGAAAGGGAACAGCAAAACAAAACAAGGAAAGGCTATGTGGAAGTGCAGAGGAAAGAAATGACTCTCTACTTCCTACAAATGAGCAATACCTGACCACGTCCTTGAAGCAGGGCCTCAACACATGTAGCTGGTGTTTGGAGGAGGACAGACGTTTTGGCAATGAGAGCCCACCCCTCCCCTCTTCCTCCTTCTTCCACCTTTCATTGCTGAGTGTGACATCATGTGGGATGGAATATCCCTCTGGTTGGGTTAGGTCAGCTGCCCCGGTGATGTTTCTTTCTCACTTCTTGCCCACCCCCAGGAGGGTCAGAGAGCCCTGGTGCTGTGCCAGCACTGCTCAGCAGCAGACACAACGCTGGGGTGACAGCACTGCTGGCCTAGCTCCACGTGCAGAGCGCAGCACGGCATGGGCTGCTGCGGGGAAGTTAACATCCCAGCCAGACCCACTACAATGAGCTACTGGAACAAGTTTCTGAAAGATTACAGCATGCCTTTATGTCCTGGCTAAGGAGCTTCTACTTCATAATTATGATCCACCAAAACTGTTTGTTAGTGCTCAGTCATGCTTCTGAAAAGAAACTGAGAATAGGATTTGGCAATTCCAGATTTAATGACTATGGAAATCGCGAAGATGATGTACTTATGTACACATAGTTTATGCTATCAAGTTCAATAACATACACCTCAACAGTGTATGTAAGCAGATATACTCAAAATGAAGAGATACCGATAAGAGGAAAACAAGTTGAATATAAAATTGCAAAATATTTTCACAGTTTCATCTAAGACTCCACTTTTATCTTGCTTGTTACAGATCGTGTTTCTGGAAATACAATGTTACATACATCCAGAATAAACACAGCCAAGTAGGACAAAATGCTTTATGCACACTACGGCAAGAAATTAAACGAAAATTAGCTTCTTCTCATAAGCAGAGATTCCAAAGAATTTGTAGGAGTCAAATACTTTTTGATAAAACTGGTAAGCAAGGATCTTAAAAATTACTAATTTTGAATGACAGAGTCAAATCCAGCATCAAATCTTACTTCAAATGTCAGTGTTGGCTGAAGTCATGACCCAAGACCAAAGAGATCACACACCTACAATGAGTTCCTACGGGACGGTAAGCAATTTGGCACCAACCCAGTGAGGTACTCGGGTTCACACTTAACCTTAAATGCATGGGCATCTCCCCTGAAGATGATAGAACTACTTATATGCCTAACGTTAAATATGCCCTTAAGTGCTTTACTGGGTTAGGGCCAGAGAGCTCGGTACCTTACAGGAATGAGCTCATGGTAGGGCATGCAGCATAGCATGGCAGGGAAGTCAGGAGCACAAACACCTCGGGTGAGCCCCTCTTGCAGTGTGCCATTCAGAATCACAGTACCAACACAATGCAAGCACAAGCATCCGCGTGGGTACAGAGAGGTATGAGGATGTCTTGCCTACAAGTAATCAGAGTAATTAGAGAAACATGAGGAATGACAGGATCGGAAGGAAGACAAACTGCCACCAATCCCTAACGTACTCTTACTACAAACTGCATGCCTGCAGTGAGGAAATTGTATTTGCAGTCCCTACACAAACTGACAGGACATGTCCGTGCACACACCTCATCACACCACGTCTGAGCTCTACAATTCAAGTGCACCCAGCAAAGGCAACTAAGACCTGCAGCACACTACAACACTTAACGTCTTCAACACGAATGTCGGGATCATGTTTGAGAAGGTCCACCAGCCACAAACATCATCCAGGACTTGAATTCCAGGCGATCATAACATTACAACACACTTCTCCTCTGTACCGACACTGCCTTCAAAAGACCGGACATAGAGGCACACATAAGCACTGCTGCTCGTCTACACGCCCTGTACAACATGCTCCTGATGCTCTGTGCTCCAAAGCCGCCCTTTCTGGCCACAGCCCTTGCCAGGGATGGCACGCACCTTTCTTGCAGGCTGCGTGCTGTCTGACGCGCTGCGCGCTATCTTCCTGCCAGCTCTGTACTCTGCACGCGTCTGAGTCAGAGAAGGGTATGTTCCACTTTCGCAGGGACTCATGATTTGGTGAGAGACAGTAGAAGGATCTGGACTCAAACAACCCAGAAGCAGCAGCATATGGGCCTGTCATCCACAAAAGAATTCTGCATTAGCCTAGCCTAACCTTCTGTACTATAAAAAACATATTACAGCTGAACTAGATGCATTTATTTATATGTTTATAAGCTATAAGCACATATCATTAGCTTAAAAAAGGGAACACAGTTAGTCATGTAACGTTACAGGTCGTATTACTACAAACACCCTGATGTCCTGCGATCTCACAAAATATTAAAATACCATTATCCCATCAGTGGTAAACTGTATGTACTGTTGTGCCAAAATGCCATGATTAATGACATTAATTAGGGACATAATGTCAGGCTATCACTTTGGTCGTTTTTAATGCTGGAATTCTTCAGGACTGTGCCCAAATATAACCTACATTTCCAGGAGGGAGACAAGCTTTTTGGGTCATGAAAGTAACTTTGGAGTAACAGGAGTCTGATCTGAATCAGACGGATCTTTCCATGTGTGGATTGCTGATTCTTCATATTCAGCCATTTGGATGCGACGGAGAGAGGAGACTGAGAGGAACACAGGTCAGAGAGGTATCTGCCTCACCCGACATGTGTTACCTTACCCTGTGAATTCCCAGGGACTCCTCTGGAATTTCTAGCACAGGGCTTTGAAACGTGTTTATAAAGGATCTGCTGCTCAGGGATGTTTCATTTTTCTGCTTCTGCATGCTCAGAAAGCACCTTATGAAGAAAACCCATGAGTAATTAGAAATAAGGAATACAAATTGCAAATCCATCTAGCAAGCAGATATTTTGTGATGAGGATGAGACTTCAGGTTCATTCAGCAAGTTTGCCTTGTGAGAGCACCATAATCACGCACTAAGTTACAAACTGGCACTGGATATCAGAGAACTGGCTCTGGCTCTGTTGTGAGAGTTTCACTATTTACTTCAGCACAGTTGTTTCACCCACATTGTGAAATGGGTGTTCCCATTCATAATGACATCCTCTGACACTGGCAGTGGTGTTGCAATTCAGCAGGGAAACGAGCAGACTGAATCATATGTGCCCTCTGGTAGCTTTTATTTGGAAGAATCTTGGCACTCTGCTCTGCTGTGGGCTAGACTTTGTCACTACTACAGTGTAGACTACACTTCTTTCAAAGGAGTTTGCAGCAAACTCCTGTCATAACAGTGTAAGGATTCAGGGGTTAAGCTGCAGACTCCACGGATGGCTCTGGAGCTGCAAAAAGCTACAGCTTGCTTTACGATGGCTTGCTCGATCCCCTGTGGTTTTCCCTGATACTTTTCAGCATTGTTCCTTTTACCGCAGCTCTGAAAAGACTCTGAGTGTGACTTGAAAGCACGGATGGGCCTTGCAAAAGCACCTTCTCGTCTTAAACTACATTTTTAGCTTCCCAAATTTCCTTTTTAGTTTGTTTCTTTACTAGTTGCCAAGGCCGCAGCAAGAAAAGGAGGAAGGAGTTCACGAGAGTGTTACACAAGGAGGTGACCATGGGATCTCCATGGGGTACCGCTTACCTCTGAAAATGTAACCACTGAGACAACAAAGACATACTGGCTATTGCTGTCTGCTGTGCATGCTTGTCCGGGGGGGCTTGCGGGCCCTCTTGAGCAAGGCCAGTCCCAGGAGGTCTGGAGAACACCCACCACCGAGCAAGCAAGCATAAATAACTCATGAGCAACGGGCATAACAACAAGCACAGCCCAGTGCACAAGAGTCAAACTGATGGGCTTTTTTTCCATTTCTGATGTAGCTGCAATGACATGAGATGTGAATGCACAGAATAAGGTAGGAGATGCTTTATCTAGGCTCTATGGAAAATACAATGAGGTATGACTAATTCTTGGCAGAAAAGGGTGCATTGAGGGAAAAGCCCGAGTCTTGAGCCTGACCCAGGATGCCCTCAGGTGTTCCCTCAGACACATCCTTCCTGAGACATAGTTGGGAAGGACACTCCAGGATCTGTTAAGAGATCGTCTCTCTAGAAACAGAAAGCGCCGCATAGATCTTCAGGGCTGCCGGAGCAATGGCTGATGCGCAAAGCCGAGCTCGGCTCTGAAGTTCCCCTGAACTTCGTGCACCTTTGGGTCTGCTCGCCGGGGACAGCCCTCGAGTCATGCACAGCAGCACCGGCAAAAGCAGCAGCAGCGACAACACCGGCATGCAGGGCCAAAGCTTAGCAAAACGACGGCCAGACTTACGCAGTAGTGGTCATTGATGGCAAAGTGCGTGGATGCGCAGGCTTGCTCCTTCATCTCCTCCATGCTGAAGATGCAGACGGCGGTGGCATTCCAGGTCTTGGTGCTGTGGCTGTGGTTGAAGACGCCCACCCACCAGCCCTTCTCTCCCTGGCGGATGAGGCTGGAGGACACGATGAGGCTCCGGCACCCGCAGTCCAAATACACCTGGCCTCGCAGCGAGAAGCCGCGCTCCGAGGGCTGCAGCTGGTGCAGGACGGCCATGCTGGGCGGCTCCGGGTCCTCGCCCGACTTGGCCTTCCAGCGGTAGTAGGGGAAGAAGAGGTGGCCGCCCCACCACAGCGCGTCAACGAAGTGCAGCGGCTCCACGTGGTACTTGATGATGCCCAGCTCCTCGCTGGGCAGCAGCGAGTCCGTGGGGCGCACGGTGATGGCGGTCGTCTGGTCCGACTCGGAGGGCTCACAGCCCGCCCTGGCCTCGCGGCGGCCGGCCGAGTAGGTGGCGGCCACCGCCAGGTACCAGGCGCCGGCCTGCTGGAACACCACGCCGGCCGTGGAGCCGCCGGGCAGGCAGCTCACCACCTCGGTGCGGTTGAAGCGCTGCCGGTAGGCCGGCCGCTCCCACACCTCGCAGCTGCCCGACGCCCGCGTCCAGCCGGCCAGCAGCACGCCGCCGCCGCCGGCCTCCTCGTAGGGCAGCAGCAGCTTGCTGCGCACCCCGGGGGGCTCCCCGCAGCCCGAGCCCTCGGCCAGCGGCGGGACGCGGCGGCGCGGCCGCAGCTCGGGCAGCAGCTCGTACAGGCAGCTGCCGCCGGCCACCAGCACGCCGCCGCCGCTCACCTCGATGTTGTCGATGGGGGCCCCCGGCAGCTCGAACGACTGCGGGCCGCCGGCGCCCGCCAGCGCCGCCAGCAGGGCCGGCAGCAGCCAGCCGAGGGCGGCCGGCGGCGCCATGGGCGCGGGCA
>CM021765.1:47232749-47263111 GCA_011076525.1 Nettapus auritus
TATTTTATTTTATTTTATTTTATTTTATTTTATTTTATTTTATTTTATTTTATTTTATTTTATTTTAACAAATCAGTCTCATTTTTTCCCTCCCCAGCCTGTAGGGTTCATCAGCAGCACGACCTGGCTTCTCCCACATCTGAAGCAGAACAGTGTGACTGGAAGGTACTGGCCAAACACTGGTAATGCACCCAAAACTTGTATTTGCTGGTGTATTTGCAGCTGCTGTTTGGATGCACACAAAAAGGACACAGCACACAAGGAATTCTGGACACAGAGCTTCATCTACAGCCTGCCGGGGATGGGTTTAATGTGTCAGTGTAATTTGCCAACATCCAAGGCAATGCAGAACAAGAAAGGCACGAAGGTGTCACAGAACCATAGTAGGTCGCTCCACGCTCTGTAGGCACGTTCATTGTTTCATTCTTCTGATGCTGCCTGTGTATGAAGGCAAAAAACCCCAACAGTTTGAATAAAAGGGACAGGGGTTTGTGTGAAAGAAGAGTGTTTTGAGTATGATAAGCGAAAATCGAGAGTGTGTCCTGGTTTTGGCTAGGATAGAGTTAGTTTTCCTCCTCGTAGCTGGTAGGGTGCTGTGTTTGAGATTTGGGATGAGAATAACGTTGATAACACGCTGATGGTTTAATTGTTGCAGAGCAGTGCTTACGCTAAGCCAAGGACTTTTCAGCTCCTTGCTCTGTCCTGCCAGCGGGCAGGCTGGGGGTGCAGCAGGAGCTGGGAGTGGACAGAGCCAGGACAGCTGACCCAAACTGGCCAAAGGGATGTCCCCTACCTTATGGAATCATGCTGAAAAATTAATATGGGGGGGCTGGCCAGTGTGGGGGGACAACTGCTCAGGGACAGGCTGTTCATCGGTCAGCGGGTGGTAAGCAATTGTATAGTGCATCACTTGTTTGTACACATTATTAGTAGTAGTACTATTATCATTATTATTATTATTTTCCTTTCTTTTCTGTCCTAGACTGTATTTACCTCAACCCAGAAGCTTTCATTTTTTTCAAATCTTTCCCCCATCCTGCAGAGGGAGGGGGAGGGTGAGCGAACGGCTGTGTGGTGCTGAGCTGGTAGCCGGGTTAAACCACAACACAGTGTAAGGGTAACACTGAGGATTACTGAGGGAAAGAGGGTGAACCACGAAGGACAAGAAAGGATGTGAGCCGGATGGGAGCAAGGGATGAATATCTTTTTAGATAAGTGAGATCAGAGGGTAGATAAAGCTGAAGAAGAGGCCGATATCGGTCAGCTGTTATATATGCTGTAACAGCTCCTTGGGGACCTGCGTGGGGTGGTGTAACCACCAGCAAAAAGTCCGTGGGTTCCAGGTAAACTGTTGCTTCACTGAGTCCCACTAACACATCTGAGCCCTTTGCTCAGGCATGTACACCCTTCTGATGAACATGGGAGTAGTGTGTGACACTGGGCAACGCCACTGCAGATGAGTGCTGTGGGTGCTGATAATGCTTCGCTTCATAGGACCGAAGACTTGGCCTCCAGCTAACTGTGGCTGGAAATGTAGAGATAAGCTCTGACCATCAGCATGTGGTCCTAGAAAATATTTTTAACAGGAGCGGTAACCACAGAGAACAACACTGCTTTCAGTGTGGAACTTATTAACTTTATGACGGGGGGTGTATGACATGGAAACCTGCGGGAATTTATGACCCAGAGGGCTCCTTCCAGTGCTTCGTTCTTATACCAAACTTGCCAGGAAGGGTAGTGATGGGATGAGTTACCTCTGAAAGCACAGATGCTTTCAAAAGTGACCCAAGCTCTTGATCTGGCTGTCTTTAGAAAGTGATAATGATCACGCAGTGGAAGTGGCTAAGATTTACAGCAGGGTTTGAACTAGTAGTGACTTGATGAAATGAGGAAATAGAAAATGCTTTGTGATGTGGCCCTTCCTCTGTGAGCCCAAATACAAAACCTCCATATTGCCAGTTCCTCAGTGTCAGACAAACATGCCCCAAGCGAAAGCAGAACAGATGTCATCTGCCACATCTAACTGCTCCAGCAGAAAAGAAATATTATCACGAACCTGTCGCAAAGCTCCTTTAATTCTTCCCCCGGCAGGACTTCCCAACTCTTGACACCTGCAGAGCAGATATTCAGCTGAGAGCTTACTAAACAGTTTCGAACAAAATCCGCTGGATCATCATGTTTGCTATTTAAGCTGTCTAAAACAGCCCATCTGACCCATCTGATCTGAATGAGACAGATAGAGGGGACGTTGCGCAAGTTTTTCTGTTGTCAGATCTGGAGGGCTGATAAATTCAATAAAAGGGTTGTGGTGATAAACAGCTGCGTATGGGCTGAGCAGTGGCAAAGGAAATAGTGGCCATCCCCTGAAGAGTGTGGCTAAATCTCTGGTATCTGCTGATATGAAGTGAGGCTAAGCAAGAGGCACACATCCTTTTCCCAGATGCCTTGACTGTTTCTTAACTTACCTTTATATTAAAGACTCATCAGCTCCCATAAAGAGTACCCCAGCATGGAAACACCAAAACCACTGTGTTCATCAGCACAGACATTTGCAGTGATGGTCTGCCTAAATATTTTCCCATCTCTGGCACTCTTTCCTTGTTCAGTTTTGTCCTCACCCTATTTGTTTCTAACAAACGTTACAGATTTATAAACTATATCTAATAGATAACTCTAGCAAGAACTTTTTTTAAAAAATACAACTTTATCACCTGTTTTCAAGAATTTTTCACCTAGCAGAATTTGAAAAGCCTGTGTCATTCCATTAATAAGAACCTTCAAGTCCTAGAAAGTCTAAAAAGGCATGCTAAAATTTGAAATTTATTTTGAATTTTCTCACTTGGAGTTGAAAAAAACAAGTGCTCAAAACTGAAGAATAAGATGCTGTATTCTTCCTCAGAGTTAAACTAAATGAATTACTGCTTTGGAGTCATCACCACTTTAGTTACAGAATTGGTGCAAGAATTGTCACTGCGTTGTCATTTCTGGAAATGCTCAGGGTTCAGTACGGGTTCTGAATGGATCAAGTACTATTTATTCCCACTGTTTTCTCTGATTTCTCTAAATGATATCAGTTTTGTGCACTCCCAATGCAGATGTGTGTAAACACACTCACTTTTGTTTATAATTCTGGCTTTTGGTTGTGTTAATCTGGTTGCAGCCAGAATTTTGTAATCTGACAAAGATGTCACTTGAAAATTGAATGAGATTACAGATGCTGTAGCAGATAGGAATTAATCTGAAGAGAAGGTTGCCAAAGGCCAATATATACAAAGCAACAAGCCTTAATTATTTATATTTTCCGAAGTGTTTGAATGCCCTTCCACTTATCCTGACATTCACGTACGACATGAACTGTTACTTTTGCTTGCTGTTAGACCCACTTACATCATCTGGATCTAACCCCAGATCTTATTCCAAGTATACTCTTCAGCACTGTAACACTGACATTTCGTCCTTTACTTCCCAGCATGTGGACTAAAAGAAGACACCGTACTGAGCCTTCTTCTCTGGGATGCTTTGGGACAAGGATCCTCCACGATCTCCCATGTGCCAGAAATGACTGTCCCCTCCACACACTTTCCTCCTCGAGCCTGGGAGCCTTCCCACCCCAGCCTTGCCCGGGAGCTAACTGTGGGAGACAGCCCTTCTGAAACACTGAGCAGGGCAGCCAGCCACTGCCGGGTGCTCTGCCCTCTGCAGACCCAGTTCAACATGTTAAAATATTGATCTGCGTCAGAGAGAGGCTCAACCTGCCTGCAGAATGGCATTTATTTTTTTTTTTTTAATAATTAAACACGTAAACAACATGCTGGTGCCAGATAGATTAAGATACATGGAATTAAAGTTGATTTCAGAGTAGAAATAAAAATATATTTTTTCCAAATGCTTATTCATTTAAGGGACTGTTTAACTAAGTATCTATCTAAATATGTATCTACCTCTCTTTGCATTCTGACCTCCAAATTTTGAAATATTGCTGGCGAGGAAAAGAAAAATAACTGTATCATTTCCCGAAGTTAAAGGTCTATTTCACAGCAATTATGCTGTGAAATTAATGACTTGCCAGCAAAAAAGAACTTCAAAACTCACTGTGCATAAGAAGGCAATGAGTGATGCTAGCTCCACTTGGAGGGTAACCTGAAAAGTTTTCTGGCATTTCTGACCAGCCTTGATCTCTCACTGCTGGTGCTTGACCTTTCCAGATACATTCTCACCTCACTGTCTCCATGGCTGGTTTTTGGGACCACATCTTCAAGGAAAGGTGAAAGTTGACACAAGTTCAGCCCATTAATCATCATTCTGGCAATTGCTTATCAGCTTTCTCAGTCTCATTTCCCCCTTTTTGCTTGTGTTGTGGAGACTTTTGCATGGAAACAGGATGTCAGGGGCTGACAAACTAGTCCAATGCTGCAGGATATTCACTGCCCAAAGACTGCGCTCTGCAAGCTGATATTGTTTTCTTCTGTGGTCATCTAAGAGGAGTCAAAGAGAGAACAGAGGGCTAGACAAACTCGGCATATTAAAAAAACCAAGCTCTATAGAGAATGCTTTTCAATGTATTCTAGGTATCTGCAGTATTTTACTGGCCATTTTTAAAAACAGTATTGACATGACAGGAGTGCTTAGTTTGTCTTTTCACCATTTTAAATGAAAGTCTGATTAATTAAGTTAGCTGAATTAATTAAACTAGTGAAATTAATGAAGACAGCTTTCAGTTGTGTGTCCAGAGGCTACAAACACAGTTTCTGCCAAATTATCTCCTCAGTAGTTACACTCTGGGCTGATAGAAAGACCCAAGATACACAATACCTTTGCCACTCAAGAACAGTGGAATTAAGCATTTTAATTAGAATCATAATTGTTTTTAATTAGTGCCATGCACTAAATGGAAGAGTTTGCCTTTTCTTGAATGCTGTTGAACAGTGGTGTCTCTGAAGAAATTAGCAATCCCTTTAATTTGATAGGATTTTTTTTTATTTTTTTTTCTTTCTCCTAATGTTTCCCTTCACTGTGTTAGTTCTGAGAAGGACCTGATTGAATCGTCATTGTCTCTGACGGTTCACCAGTAAATTTACTCAAAAGGTAAATGCAGAAGAGCTTGCATTTGATGGTTGTATCCCCTGGAATACCATTTGGAAAGCCTGTCTCCAATCTTTTTACTGTTGCTAATTTTGCAATGAAGAGTAAACTAGTAGCTAGATTACCTATTTCCCTCCTCTCCTCTCCTCTCCTCTCCTCTCCTCTCCTCTCCTCTCCTCTCCTCTCCTCTCCTCTCCTCTCCTCTCCTCTCCTCTCCTCTCCTCTCCTCTCCTCTCCTCTCCTCTCCTCTCCTCTCCTCTCCTCTCCTCTCCTCTCCTCTCCTCTCCTCTCCTCTCCTCTCCTCTCCTCTCCTCTCCTCTCCTCTCCTCTCCTCTCCTCTCCTCTTCTTTATTTTCCTTCCTTCCTTCCTTCCTTCCTTCCTTCCTGCTTGCTCTCTTGCTTGCTCTCTTGCTTTCTCTCTTTCTCTCTCTCTCTCTTTCTCTCTTTCTTTCTTTCTTTCTTTCTTTCTTTCTTTCTTTCTTTCTTTCTTTCTTTCTTTCTTTCTTTCTTTCTTTCTTTCTTTCTCTTCCCATTTCCCACTCCCTTGCTTTCTATTTCTCTCTCCCTCTTTTTATTTCTCCTCTTATTTCTCCCTTAACCACCCCATCTTTCAGGTACATTTGTCTTCATGTTCCTAAAAATGCTGCATGCTCCTTCACAAATTCCCTCTCCTGTGGAAGTGGCTTACCCCTAGTGTATGACCATATTCCTACACACTCCCCTCCATTCCTCTCCTTTCAGTCTGGGATGTTCAGTGCAAGGTCTGGGCAACATTTCTATTTTGTCTCTTTCTTAAAAAAAATCCACATTGTCAATATGAGGTCAGAGCATCTAGATTGTCAGAGAAAAATAGGAACAGTGGATTCTTTTCCTGAATGAAGATCAGTGGAAGCAAGAAAGGCTAGGGTATATGAGATCACTCTGCTTCCTTGTTATAAAAGCCATTGAGCTTATTTATTATCTGCAGAAATAGCTTGCCTCTTCTGTTACCTCTTCTGTTACAAGCACCTGTGGCACTCCTCGTTGTCCACATATGCATTGAGGATGCCCTATGTTCCTCATATCCTCTAACTTTAGCAACTCACCAGGTAACCTACTAGATGACTTCCTATCCAAACAACCCTCTAGGTGTGACACCACTTGCACAGAATTAAATGTTTACTGTACAGTATGCAGCTAAACTTAAATTACTGATCCACACCATGCTTTAAAACCTTCCATGACTTAATCTGTATGAAAGGATACTGGATGTGTTTGCCTTTTTGGAGGAACAGTATATTGCTTTTAGTATTCCAGCTGAAATACAACAGAGACAGCTCCTCAGCTGGTATAAAATGTTGCAAGTCTGCTGTGGTTAATGAAGCAACAGCAGTTTATCCCAAAGGAGGATCTGAAACAGAGGAGAATATTTAGTCTGAATTAAAAAAAAAAAAAAAAAAAAAAAAAAAAAGCTAGAAGTTTATTAGTCTGCAAAATCAATGCCTGAATGATTATAGTGTTTTCTATATGCCGATATTCTCTATCTACTTATTACTTTATCTCATAATATCTATATTCATCAGTTCACCAAATAATGCATTGAGCCTCATCCCATTCAAATAATCCTCCAGGTAATATGGTGCTAAGCCAATATCTACTTGGGAAAAATGCCACTCTGTAATAGGATAAGGTAAACAATAAAGATCCAGAAACTAAGAGCTTATCCTGATCAAACATTTACTGTGGTAAGTAGTACTATATTTCCGTACGTGCACTTCTGTTAAGTATTTCTATGAAATCCAACATGTACTGAAAGCCTTTGAATCATCATTGTGTTAAAAAAATAATAATAGGCATAGACAATTAGGTCTGGATTTAAAGACTGTTCAAGAATTAGATCTGTTATAGAAATATGTGAAGGCCAGACAGTGGCTCTAAGAGCAAGACAAGAAGCTTGCTTCTTGCAGAGGGATTAACATAGTTTGCCAACCCAAATTAGTCTCCTCCTTTGGAAGAGGAGCAGTAAATATTTTTTCTCCCTTTTCAAGGTACTTAATGTATCTCAATCCACACAAAGGTAAAATACTTTTAGAAAATACCTCAGAGGTAATGCAGCTCAGAAAAAATGTCAACATATAAGAGCTGTATTCAAAAGTCTCCTGGGGTTATTGTTTGCCGTGAGCACTGGCAGGCACCAGGCTGGGAGGGGCTTCAAGCATTTTGGAGGATAGGATTATAATGCAGAATGATCTTCACAAATTGGGGAGGTAGCCTGGGGGAAAAATAGAATAAAATTTAATAAGGGGCTAAAAAAACACATACTTTTTTTTGGCTCTAATACTTGAAATACATGGCTTGAAAGATGGCTTGAAAGATGATTCAAGTTCCTTGAAAGTGTAATGTTCAACACATAGCTGAGACAACCAGCGCTGCAGGCACAAGACTGGGAGAAACAAGGTAACTCACTGTTTTACAGGAAAGGATCCACAGGGTATCATATCACAAGCTGGAACATGAGTCAACAGTGTCATGCTTTGTGAAAAATCACTTGTAGAGGAAAATTCTGCATCAGCAGGAATATTGCCTGCAAGAGCGTGAAGCAATCCTTCCGCTCTGCTCAGCAGTGGCAAGGCTGCCGCTGAAGGCTTGTCTCCACATTTGGGCATCACCCTCCGTGGGTGAGCAGAACCAATGGAGAGCAACACAAATAACAATGGGCCTTTGAAGACTGGATTGGATTAATTAAAATTAGTTTTAATTGATTTTTCTCCTCAGAGAGAGAGAAAAAGATAAACTGAGAAGGGTTGCTAAGGTCTTCAACAGGAAAGGAAACCGTTTGTTCCGCATGTCTGTGGTTGGTTGCATCACAGAAAAACTACAGCACGTAAGGTTCAAGTCTGACATTACGAAACACCAGTAAAGGGAAGTCTCACAGAGCTGACTACTGGAAAGTATTTAAGAAAGTGAATCTTAGTCAGGAAAAACAGATAGAATTGGTCTTGCCTGTGTGGTTCACCAGGATCCCACCAGGTCAGATAAATGTCCTGACTCTGTCTTGCTGAAAATAACTGGGCCTGAGCAGGCAAGACTATGAAGAACTGTAAGAGGGAGATATGTGTATGTGTATAGGAATGACACTATGTATTGGGGAAGATGTGTTTAGCATTTGTGTTTGCTGTCTCCATCCCAAACTCAAGCTAGTATCATTCTGTATGATGTCAGGATGTTATTTGCTTCTAACTCTCAATCTTTCAATCTTATTAGTCCCCTGTATTTATACTTCCTTCTCCTCCTTCCGTCCCCCCCCCCCACTGGGGAGCAGTGAGGAAGGGTTTCTCACTCTTTCATCTTTTTTTTTTTTTTAAATATATATTTTACATTTTTGCATTTTTACAGGAATTAGGAAAGGGCTCTGGCAAGTCCACGTGAGGACAATGACCTCTTCATTATCACTGTGGAAAAAGGAAAGGTCCCTGCTAAGCCTGAGCAAGGCAAAATAAGGGCAAGGTTTTGCAGACTGAACATTTTCAAAGTATAGTCTAGGAAAGCTGAGGAGAAAATATCTCATTAATAAGTATTTATTAAAAGTAGAAAAACTACCTCAGATGTGAAAGACAGCCATTACTGAAGCATGAAAAAGGTTGATCCACTTTAAAAGTACAATTTTAAATGTAATGCAAATTTTATATCATGCATAATCAGAACTTTTTTAATTGACCAAAACTAATCAGCTAGTATTTTTTTTTCTCTTAATGGGCTTAAGACAAAATAAGATATTACATTTGCTACCAAAAAATATCATTGTTCTTAGGGTACTAGAGCTTTCTTATACTTTGTTGTTGTTGTTGTTGTTGTTGTTAGGTATTGCAATCAATGTGGAAAGTCCCTTGACATCAGTCAGAGATCTCTAGAGAGTGAAAATTTCAGCCACAACTAGAAATCATAGAAAATAGACCTGAGCAGTACCTTAAGAGGTCCTCTAGTCCATCCTCCCTCTCTCATAATTGAGGAATAGCCTCAAGAAAATAATTCTCAAGAGTTTTTTGTCTCTCCAGTTTGTAAGAGTCATCAGCGATGGAGAGTCCTCTGCCTCCCTAAATGATCCATTCCTGAGTTTCATTAACTGAGAGGCAGAGCCTGAATGGATAAGCTCTGGCAGGTCTTCTCTGGCTATGTAGGAAACTATTGTTAAAGTTTTCCCCTTCCATCCTGTTGTCTGAGGTGTCTGCCCAGCAGCTGGAGAGTCAAAAT
Organism: Nettapus auritus; assembly: GCA_011076525.1. NCBI lineage: Eukaryota > Metazoa > Chordata > Aves > Anseriformes > Anatidae > Nettapus > Nettapus auritus. The sequence continues at coordinate 47,242,062 of CM021765.1, forward strand.
GGAGAATGCTCCAGAGCTTCAAGCTCACTGCCAGGCTGTCAGTGCCCATGAAGCTGGGGGGCTGAGACACATTTGTTTTTGCTGTGGGTAGAGGAGCTTCTGGAAGAGGGCTGGGGGTTCGAGATGGTTATATCTTCAGCTACTTGCTTCTTTCTGACTCCAGCAGCTTCCACTTAGAAGTGGACTTACAGCTAGGGGGAAGGGAGCAGAAAGGAAAACAGCTTTCGAAACTGTCCCTCCACACCTTTCATCTTGGTGGACAAGGGACAGAACAGCCTGTCAGCTGTTAGTGTTTGTTTTTAAAGCTCTTTCGGTGAGTGTGCTTGGCAGCTTCCCATGTCCTTCACAGCTGGCCCTGCAAGGGAGCGGAGATCTGTAGCTGTGACCACAAGTCGGCAGGCGAGGCCTGGCCTGCTCGTTCCCTGCTTCCCACATGCCAGGTTCTCTCTGAAGTACCACGCTTGGCTGCGTATCTGCTACTTCCTGCACCTCACACCACCTGAATTCGTCATCTGCTGCGAGGAGAGTGTTGGTGGTTTTCACACTCACGGCGGTGTGCTTGTGCTGTGCTGAAAATGGCATTGCACTTCCATGTAGTGCGCTAAGAGCTAAGGCTGGATATTTAGAAGTGCATTTATTATGGCAAGGTGTTTCTAGCTGCTGCTGTCAGAATATGTGCCCCTCTGTGGACAAGCACGCCAGGGTCCACCTTGCTTGTTTAGCCCTGAGGGTTTCTGAAAATGTGCTGGGGATCAGCCTGAGGAGCCAAGCCAGGCAGTGAGAAACCCATCCGGCAGGGACCTCTGTGAGAGTTTTGTCAGCAGCAGGGAAGACGTGGCAGCAGAAGTCTTCCTACACGTGCTGACAGGCTGCTGAACACACCTCTGGTTAACCGGGGTTACAGCCCATGCCACTGCCTGCTGCTGCTATTACCTGGACTGTGGATGAAGCCTGCACGGGTGTGCACATCGGCTGCCCTCGTGTCCAGGTGGGGTGGATGCAGGCAGGGGGCAGTGCTTCAGTCAGGGCTTTTCTTCCACGAACGTCTCTGTGTGCACACATATATTATTATATATAACTTGAACACATGTATAAATACACACATATATAACGTCAAAGGCAGGGTAGCTTATCCTGTATTATAGCACAGACTACACATACCCAGGAACTAACTGCAGATACTTTGCTTCCTATTTGCAGTTACGCGGATCACATCCCTTCCCACAAACAGTTATATAAGTCTCCCATGGCAACTGCAGCAGTTGCACAGAAAAATAATGTTAGGAAAATACGTATTTTTAGCTGTTTCAATGAAACAGGGCCTGTTCCAGGGCAATCGAACACCCAAACGCCAAACTCTGTCAGTACCTGTGAGAGAGGCTGCAAACAGTTTCCCCTTGAGCGGCTCTGTGTGAGCTCAGCGGGAGGCAAGGAGGGCAGGCAGGGCTTTTTGTCTGGCAGAAACAGGTACAGAGCAGCTAGGAAATCTTGGGGCTGGCAGCATTTGCAGTCTATATTTTAGCCACTGGGTGCCGCTGCCCATTCAGGTGACAAAAGCAATTTCCTCAGCAAATAAGAGATGGTAATTTTAACAGCATGGGTTGTTATAACTCAGACTGCGACACCAGGTTTTGCGGGACTGCCCTTTGTCCAAAGGTTTGTGCAATAACCCTCTCCTCGCGGTCGCTGAAGGGATTCAGTTCAGCTGCAGTCAAGATGTTTCTTCACAAAAGAGTGACTTTTTATTAAAGTGCGCAAGTGATGGGTGAGTGGAATTAATAATAGAAGGACATAAAAAAAGAACTTTAAGAGGTATTTCATAAAAATGGTATGGCTTATAAAGAGAGTTAAAAGAACTGATATATATATATCAGTTATATATATATATGTATATATATGTATATATATATATAAAAGAACTGATATATATCATGATATGATTTGAGATGAAGCCACTAAAAATAAGCTATACATCTCTACCATTACACAAACTGATATAAAGTATTAGTGAAATGAGATGATCAATTAATACTATTACAAAGCTTGTGGATTACTTCAAACATTTCCCCCATGGTCATTAGGATTTTTATTTATTTATTTATTTATTTATTTTTAATCAAATTCAGATTTTTAAAATCTGCTTCCTCACATTATTTTCACTTTAGTGATCTTTGTTATGTCAGAAACTGATGGATGTAAAGTAACTCAATCACAGAGGTCTAATGATACATTCAGACTTGAGAACATTTATTTTGCAGCCCTCAGTAGTTAGGAAAATGTGTATTTTCTTACATGGGAAAAGCGTATGTCTCAACATAAACAACTACTTATCAAAAAGCCCATCAGCATTTTACAGCATCTTCAGGTACAGGAAGAAAATGTGATGCTGTCAGGTCATGTCTTCAACAGCAGATGGGCAGGTGCCAGCTGGAAGCCACTGATACTGGCAATGAGAGGCAATGTCAAAAGATGGGGAGAGGAGGATGTGGTGGCTGGCCAGAGAAGAAGATGGAAGGGTTGGTAGCAGCAGCACTAAGGACAAGTGTAAGGAGAAAAAGCAGCAGGATTTGAGGGAGGGCATGTAATGGTACTGATTTTCTTTAGCGAGCCTCTCTGATGAAACAGTTGGGAGCCACTGACCTAGATTTCATGGCTCTGCAGGCAATAGAGACCATTTTCTCATCCTGGAATTCATAACTTCTTCCTGGAAATCATAACTTCTTGAATGCTGCTGGACTCTGGCCAAATCAGATACTGTTTCACTGATCCTCTGCCTAAAATCAATTTATGATAGTGCAGCATTGAGAAAGCCTGACAAATAACTTCACGGAGCTGTTCTTGATTGTAGAATGGATTTCTTATTTTAAACAGAAATTTGCTTCTATTCATAGCCATTTGCTTTTACTTTCCTGATATTAGCTCACGCAACAGTGAGTTTCAGGCATGCATTTCAATGTCAAGCCTTTTAAAAGAATTTCACATTTTTTGGTTATTTATATATCACCTTGTTTCACTTCCCTGTGTTCTGCAAGATCCATGATTTTAAAGAGTAAATAAAAGAAATTAAGGGTGGCTTCATTCCATTTCCGTGCAAGGTACAGGACTGATGTTCCCACAGGAAATATTCTTCTCGACTCCCTAAATGTGAGCTCAGTAAAAATCCCCAGATTCTCATTAAATGGCTGGAATGTGTCAGACTGGAGAAATAAAAACACTCTGCTGAAATAGTTCAGAGAAGGTTCTGGCAGCCTCCTGCCTGATGTGTGCGTGAGTGCGCACATGTACGTGTGCACATATGTCCTCCTGCCCTGCTCCATGGTGGTTCGGCAGCTGGGATGCCTCTGGTGCTGGATCCAAGTGGCCCATGGCCGTACCTCCTTTCAGAGAAAGTGAAGCAGTTCAGTATCTGCTCCATGACAGGAGGAACCCCCTTCCAAAATACCCAGATCCTCTTCCAGAAAAATTCTGGTGAGCACAGCGGTGCGGGGACTCTGGTGGCAGCACAGGCAGGAGCTGGGAAGGTGCTCGCAGTTGCTGGAAGAGAAGAACAGGCACTTGACCCTGTTTGCAGATGTAACTGGTGTGTTTTCTCAGACTGATACCTAAATCCCTGTTCCTTAATAAAGACCTTTCTGTTTGCATTGTTTTTCACATGCCTGCGTGCAGCAGGTGTAAAGGCATGCAGGGCCAGTGCCTTTGGCTTTCACAGGTCTCAGGAAGTGGGCTCAAGTTGCCAATACACTTGGCAGATGATTGACAATTGCATTCACCACTGTGGGAAAGAACAATATTTATTTAAAGAAGTAAACTAATGAAGAAGATGGCAGAAGGATGGGGGAGGAGGCAGTCACATAGCCCAACTGCCAGAGAACCTGCTAGTGGGTAGACGGAGTTGTGTATATAGTAGGTGTTTATACTAAACAAAGACAACTGGTTTTATCCCAGTTAGAGCACTGGTCAAACTCACCCTGCTTTTCAGAAAAAGATCTGACAGGAGCAAAAGTTCAAATGCAGAGAAGGAGACCTGATTCAGGCAGCCACTATTTTATTTATTTATTTATTTTTTATTTTTTATTTTTTTGATGCCCTACACAGGCAGGCTGGCAGGAACAGGAATCTAAGATTTCCTGAAAAAATAAATAAATAAATAAAAAATGCAGTGTGGTCTTCTGTGGTGAAGACTGGAGAATAAAACAGCGAGAGACCTAGTAAGCTTCTCAGCAGGGGAAAGAGCCTGCCCACCTTCACGTGCACAGCTGAACAAATACTCTGCCTATGCTGCAATCCAAAGATGCGGTGTCTGAGCCTCCTTGCCACTATTAGCTTTCTAAGCACGGCACAGCAACAGCAGGCTTCAGCTGAAGCTTGCACAACTCTTGCAAAAATCAGTGCTACTGCATTTTGGCTGGAGATGGCTTGGATATTCCTGAAATGCGTTGCAGAAATAATCCCAGCCTGACTGACTTCTGGAGACGTTGTTCTGACTCTAAAACAACAAAAGCTCAGGGAAAAGAAATGAGCCTGCAGAAGGATCTAAATGCCTCAGACAGGTTCCATTGCTCTCTACGGATGGACCTTAGCTTGGGGCCTGAACAGAGCTGCCATTGCAATTAGTGACTTCAGGGGATCATAGAAGGGGCTCTTTTTACTACAGTGAGACTCGTAAGATGATCTCTTTCCCAGCCTTAAGCTCCCAGTGGTCCAATAATAACCAATAACTGGGATTTCCATCATATGCATCCTCAGGGAGACACGTATATCACTGAATCAGATTGCAAGTTTCCTTGTGATGTGACTGCCATAAGCCTGGCAAATCAAAGAGTGCTGACAGCTTGCTGAAGGAAGGGATAGTGAGCTGAGCTGGACAGGAATTTTTCAACAAAACATCATGTCAACACCAAAACATTTAAAGGAAACAATACGAGTGCCAATGAAAGTTTAACGAGGAAGGTATTTCAAAGGGACACCCATCCACTTCTAACTGATGCACAGCGATGGGCGCTCTCTGACACGCAACACGGGTCTCCCTTCTGACGAAACCACCACATGCTCAGTTTGCACATGGGGTCTTCCTCCACCCTGGCCTGCTGGAGCTGCTGCGTAGGACATACACCAGGAGCATGCTGCTTTCAGAGACAGTCTGCCAGATGGCATTCTCCCTTGCAGAATCAGAGATGAAGCATGTTGGCAGACGCTCTTTGGGAACCAGGAGATATGTCTGTCTCTCGAGGAGGCAAGATGCTTCCAGTCCCTCTACCAGCAGCTCTCTTTTCTGCTTCACCTTGCTTCAGATCAGCAGCTCCCACTTCCCACCAGCCACAGTACCCAGAACTCCTCAGTGTTCTAAATTATGGACATCACTTGATATAGCTGAGCCCACTGCACCCATCATTTTATTTCCAGTGCTTCAAAACCCTGTTTGATTATGTGCTATGATGATAGCAAGACTTGCAGGTCTAGGTTGAGACAACATATTTGAATCCTTGAAAGTAAGCTGTTTTGGTAGTGTCTAGAAGCAAATACTAAACAAACAAACAACAACATTACACTCTTAAAATGTTCTTTTAATAAATAACTTTCTAAGTTTTGAATTATTTGCAGTAAGTTTGCGCAATGAAGTATTTGAGACCAAAAGATTGCATCTGACAAATCTAAGGCATAGATTTAGCATCTCAGCCCTGTGCTAGTGATACTACAGTCACACACCTAGTGTGGGGTGGCTTTCCTGTTTTCCACAGACACCATTTGAGATGAATGGCCTGCCTATTCCCTTGTGCAGAGACCAAATTTAATCTGTTAACTAAAGGACTCGCAACAAGTGTAAACAACTTTCCATTAGAGGTAAAGTTCACAATACATTAGACAACATCACACTTTACCCTTCCAAGATCTAATTTAATTCCTAGGATCAATAGTTTATGTTACTAATACATTTTGCCAAAACCCTGGGATCATGTCCTACATATTACAGTAATTCTTTCCAGAAGAATTTCGATTTGTAAATAATGAAGAGCTCATACAACTCCTTCTGTTAGCAGCACTGCTGGGCCCTTTGCCAGTTTGTAAGCTGAAGAATTTTGGTGTTTAGTGCTCCCATCTGTTCAGAAAGCCTCAGGGTGAGTAGTTATCAAAAGCAATATGTGGGCTTTTTTATTCCATGTCTGCGATTTTATGGCACACTTTGTCACAAAACAGGCCACTAGGGACTGGAGATTTCCCTCCTCCTGAGCCTCTCTGCCTGGGTTACCTGTGAAGTCCTGCATACTTGATTTTTGCCCAATCTTGATCCAAACAGACCCAAAGTTGCACAAATATCTAATAATTCCCATCTTTCATGCTTCAGATAGAAACATCACTGAGTGTTTAACAGTTATGAGAGAATTAAAAGCCCAGGCATGTGTATAGTCAGTGCAGAGGAATTCGATAAACACAGCTCTGTTTGAACGAGGACTTTGAAGGCAGCCCCACTGTCAAGGTATAAGGAAACTTTTGTTCCCCAAATGTACGCTTCAAACCCTCCTGCTGGATCACGGTGGTGCAGGTGGGCGCTCCTCTTCCCACAGGGACTGTGGGGCTCTTGGGGGGACGTGGGGCTGCGGACTCTGTGAGAACAGCCTGGTGGGAGCTGGTTCAGCCTGCCCCAAGGAACGGCACTCAGGCCGTACTTCATGTGGGCCCAGGCCGTACTTCATGTGGGCCACACCAGCCCTCCCATCCTGAACGTGCTCCAGCATAAAGATTATTTTCCACAAGTGACCGTTTCATTAGAAGTCACTCCAGACATGCAAGAGCAGGTAGTTTGGCAGTTACATGCTATCTACATGCTGTGTCAATGGACTGCTTGTCATCTATCCTCTGTCCCACCATACAGACACTCACCTCTCCTGCTGAAGGTCCTCTCTGCCTCTTCCAACCCTGGGCAAGTGTATCATGCAGCGCAAATATTTGCATTGCATCTCATGCAGACTCTCTGCAAAGGAAAGAGCCACACAAAGTAGAAGTTGTCATTGACTTCTTCTGGAGGCAAAGGAGATGGGGCAGCTCCAGGGCTGGTGGCATCCACGGCAGCCAGCAGACCTCACCGTCAGCAGAAGTGGGAAATGTCAGTCTTTGCAGAAACCTGTTAGTGGTTTGTCAAAAGAAAGCTACTTCTCAACACTGCACCCAAGTATTTTAAACTCTGGTGTAGTGCCAGCATATAGAGTGATTCCTCCCTCTTCATTTTATTTCTCCAGGAAAGCTTAGCTGTACAAATTAACAAAGCGAACTCCTGAATTGGACAAAATAAGTGAGAAACTCAGAGGGCTCTTAGATGACAAGTAGATTTTTAACTGCTGTTTAAAGTTTCCGGTTTATGTACACTAGTCTCTTCAGGGTTCATTCTTGGTCTGCTCTAACTTGGAAGACTCACTGTGGAGATAATCATGAGCAGGATCCTAAGTGTTTGCTGAAGTTTCTTCACTGTTTGTTGTAAATGTTGTAAATGCTATAAATGTCAATGTTGTAAATGTTGATAGTTTTTGTTAGGTTCATCCACTAAAAAGTGGTGGTTTCATGTGGCTGTGTTTTAGCACAGCAGAAACCAGACAAAATTCAAATGAAGTCTATTACTAAAATTAAAACCAGTACTAAGAACCCAGAATTCAAATGAGCTCCTGGAAGAAGCTTGGCATAGCAGACACAAGGTGGAGAAGAAATGTCAAAACATGATCCTGAGAAGGAGCTCCAAGGAACCATTCTTTAACACCCTTTTATCTCCAAATCGGCCAATTTCCATATTCATTAGATAACTCTGTCTGTGCAGTTATCTCCACACTAATTCAGCATACCACATTCTCCTGGTTTCACATAACTTTGTCTGCATTTACATCGCCATCTCATTACAATTATGAAGCAACCCTCACTCAACCCTGCAGACATCTATTGAAAATTTTAGAGTCAGAACAGCCAGTGCCATTAAAAAAAATCCTCAGCAACAACTGTCAGAGCTGCTTTTCTTTTACTTACAATGCATTCCAGTCCTAACAAACCAGCACAGCAAGAGGTTTACTGCTTTCCTGCTTGGTTAAGAAACAACAGGAGCCTTCCCTGTTGATACAGATCATCTAAAAACTGGTCTGCTTTGTATTTGTTATCAAATCTTCTAACTCACTCCAGCTAATTAGGCTTTTGCCTTCCAGACCCCAATTCTGCTCTCACTACTGCACTTGGGTTTCAGTTTTAGTTGGCTTATGTACATGCAGCTGAGCAATGCTGGTTTTGTTAAATTTCCCTGCTTAAGAGGGATCGTTTGGAAAACGACGAGAAGAGCCTAAAACCTGTACCTGAGTGAGATTTAGGCATGTTATTCCTCATTTTCATTGAAGTGGGAGGCACATATTTAAAACATTATTGAAAGCTGGGGCCTTAAGGGCAGGAAACTGTACATTTAGGGCTTTATCCTCAAGCTGGTAGAAATCATCCTAATTCCAGCCACGTGCATGGCTCGGATAATTAGCAGCACCGTAGCGACGATGGCCAAGCTGAACCCAGGTGTGAGTGGCTGCCACTGCCCCTGCTCAGAGGGGCTCGGGGTGCCAGCCTTGCTGCCATGGAGGGGTCCAAGCTGCCTGTGCATGGTGTCTTCTGGGACGAAGGTGCAAAGGCAGAAAAGAGAGAAGCGTCAGGGAGCTATCGGTTCAGTGTGCTGCCTGGCTGCTCTAGCTGTGGTGTTGGCAGCCCCAGAGAGCTGTCATGGCCAGGGGTCAGCAGACATTTTATTTCCTTGCTTGTTGGTCTTTTTTTGTTGTTTTCAAAGGGAGTCTCCTTTCCTCTTTTCTCTGCATGACTTCAGCTTGGGCAGAAACCATGCCTGCAGAGCAGCGTGAAGTGCTGTGCAAAGCTGTACGGACACGTATGTCTGTGTGATGGTGGCAACTATGGGTGGCAGCACAGTGTGTCCTGTTGGGCAGGGGAGGCTGTGGAGGCACAGAGCAGTGAAGTGAAAGGGTCTCTTTCAGCAGTCAGAAAAGCATATCAGTGTTGACTGGAAGCACAGAGTTTATATCCATAGTTGTACAGTTTAGAAATTTTAACTTCTTGGAAATGAGCCAAACATTTATTTTCTGATTATGAGTGTAGTACACCCTCATCAAGGATCCAATGGATGAATTCATGCTTTTGTACACTTTGCAGTGTGGTGCTTGACATCTGTGGCATTTAGATAAAAATTCTCTGCAAGACTTGTTGGCATTTGAAAAACTAAAGTTTTTGGTGTCGTTTTCTTCTTTAGTCTGAAGATGAGCTACAAGAACTTCAATTTTATTTGCTTGAATAATAAACTCAAGCCCCTCACTGGGCCCCTCACTACAAGAAGGACATTGAGTAGCTGGAATGTGTTCAGAGAAAAGCAGCAAAGCTGGTGAAGGGACCAGAAAACAGGGCTTATGAGAAACTGAGGGAACTGGGAAAGAGGATGCTGAGGGAAGACCTCATCACTGTCTACAACTACCTGAAAGGAAGTTGCAGAGGGTGTTGGGCTCTTTTCACATGTGACAACTGGTTGGACATGAAGAAATGGCCTTGAGTTGCACCAGGCTATGAGAAAGAATTTATTCACAAAAAGGATGGTGAAGCATTGGAACTGGCTGCCCAGGGAGGTGGTGAAATTGCTATCCTTGGAAGTGTTTGAGACATGCAGATATGGCACTACAGGACGTGGTTTAGTGGTAGTGTTAGGCTGATGGTTGGACTGATGACCTTTCCCAACCTAAATGCTTCTATGCTTCTATGTTTCTAAATTAAATGCACATGATTTTTTTTTATTTTTTTTTTCAGTGCCCAGACTATTGACATTTAACTTCACAGTGAACCACCACAAGGAGGCACAAAGCTAGGATTTCATGCTTTCTAGACAGCCAGCTGCAAGCTCAGGCTCTGGGATATGTGTTTTCAAGAGTTTCTTTGACATCTTGTGAGCTGGCCTGATCATTCTTAAGTGAGAGCCGAGCTGCATTGGATGGTGCTATGGGCACAGGGGGCTTCCACAAGGAATGGCAAAAATCCCAGCGGAGACTCCCTCTAGGGATGTGAATCCAGCAACTGTTATTTCTGTTGAGAGCAGGCTACAGAAGTCCTATTTCAGTGAAGGTTTTATCTGCAAGGAAGGTGGCTGGAAAGTTCCAAATTAAAACCTGACCACAACAAGTCTTTCTGAGCTCACTGGAGTTTCTTGTGTAAACATATGAATGTGCAAAATTTTCCTTTTAGAGATCATAAAGAAAGGGAACTCAGCACATAGAAACAAATTAATGACATCACTTTAGAACAGATTTTTGTAGTAGTTACTTAAGGGACACTGTACATTAGAAAATTGTTGGAGATTTTTTTAGAAAACTAGACTGATGACTTGGAAGCACTTTCAGATTTTGTCCATCCTTCCACACTTTATGTGTTTTTGGAGAAGAAGCACCATTATTTTAACAAGCAGTTCCTTTAGGAGAAGAGCTGATGAGCTGTGGTTACTGGTACCATAGTGACTAACGATATTCTGTGTCTAATAATGTGCAAGCTCTGCCTGAAGCATTTCTTAGGACTGGAGTAGTTAAACTCTGCTTCTCATGGGCGGCTTCCCTTAATGTCTAGTAATAATGTTGAGAGCTCAGACTAAGAGCACTATTTTAGGTCTTTCTCCTCCACCCGGTCAAAAGATCACTTGTAGGGAATTAATATTTTTAATACTTCTCTTTCCGATATGGCTGCAACTGGCCAAAGGATATCACAGAAGACAGGGAGAAAGAAGGACAGACCTCTAGGCTCTGCAATCATATAAATAGCTGGATATCAGTGGGAAATCTGACTATAAATAGTTTCTCTGTAAGCCCTTGCTGTGTGAATGTCCTACACAAGCCACAGGATATCCTCATTAAGGGTCTTCACTAGGAAACAGGGAAACTGACTTGAAAGCAATGTCAAAGGTCCAAACCACAATATGTAATGCTGATTTTTTTTTTTTTTTCCAGTGTAGTCATCCTCAGTGTTGCTTGTCGCTACTGTAAACTTGGAAGAATGACCTTGAAATCTTCGTCACCTCCCTCTCTGTTGTTTTTCTAAAGTTCCCTTTCCCTTCTTTTTCTTTGGGTCTTGCATACACACGTCAAATTGACTGCATGAGCATCACGTACCTGCATGCACAAGAACGCTTGCATTTGTCAAAATGTAAAACCTGAAATTCTCGGTGTTGGGTTATTTCCAGCATTACTAACAATTCAAATAAAATAACGTATATGTATACGTATATGTATGTGTATATTTTAGGCTAGAAAAAAGGAGGCTCAGGGGAGACATTAATACTCTCTACAACTACCTGAAAGAAAGGTGTGGGGAGCTGGGGGTTGGCCTCTTCTCACAGATAACTAGTGATAGGACTAGAGGGAATGGACTCAAGTTGTGCCAGGGGAGGTTCAGATTGGAAATGAGGAGACAGTTCTTCTCAGAAAGAGCAGTCAGGCATTGGAAGGGGTTACCCAGGGTGGGGGTGGGGTCACCATCCCTGGGGGTGTTCAAGGAAAGGTTGGACGTGGTGCTTAGGGACATGCTGTATTTGGTGACATTGTTGGTAGGGGGATGGTTGGACCTGATGATCTTGGAGGTCTTTTCCAACCTTAATGACTCTATGATTCTATACTGGGTAAATGTTCCTTTAATGTATAAAAAACAAGGCAGCCGGGGTTCATTTTAGGCAAGGTAGAACACCATGTGTAGGCAGTGGGAAGCAACCTCGAATATGAATCCTGGCTTAGCTTTGATATAATCTCTGCTGAATTTGAGGGAGTTGCTCTGGATTCACACTGCTGTTTACGAGAGAGGAGCTTGGCGCAGAGCCTCATGGCTCAGCCTGTATAATACATATATAATATCATTTAATTGTACTTGCTTCTACAAGATTAACCCAGCAGGTGAGATTTCTGCATGTAAATAGCTATGAAATACATTGTGTAATCCCCATGATTGATGTTCTTGAACATATTTTGGGCAGAGCTGTGATGCCTGTCTACACCAGATACATTATACACCAGAGGGCTGACAGTATCAGCCCAAATGCTGCTTTGCAATGTCTCCTCTCAGTCAGATCAAGCCAGAGTGAAACCACTTCAAAGCAAGGATGTGTGGAAGGCAAAAATTTCTGACTCACTCTCCCCTGAAGGAGGAGTAATGCTGGCATGTGTGTGGCTCTTCTCCCACATCCCTTCCTCTCCCCACCTTCCTTATTGATACGTTGACAATCTTCTTGACATAGGAATGGGTATTTACATAACCGTGCCAATTGGGTATTTATGTAACTGTATCACAGCTCTTGCTGCTCATTCCTCAAGGGACTGGGAAGTCCCTTTGTAACATTACAGCTACCTGCTGTGACAGTGATCAACGATTAGGTTGTCCCATGGGAAGAATTATGGCCAGCGAAAAGCTGGGTGGTTTTTGTGGGAGGGTTTACTGTGATATTAATCTCTGACGTTTTGCTCCCAGCTAACTTCGTGCCCAGCCCTCAGCTCATATGAACTCAGAAATCAAAGCAGAAAAAAGATGTCTCCTAAGACCATGTCCCTCTCATTTGGGCTAGCCAAAGTCTTAAAGCAAAACTTTGGCCCTTTTTATCTAAAAAAAAAACCAAAAACAAAACAAACAAAACAAACAAACAAACAAAAAACCCACAAAAACAACAACAAAACAAAACAAAACAAAACAACAACAACAAAAAAACACAGAACACATGCCATAGTTGCAAACAAACAGAAGTGTGCAGGTCTGTGATGAAAGCTGGGTTTGCAACAAAAGCCGAGCAACAGGTGAGTTCCATAATAAGCTTTGATTCAAACTAAGAACTCTAATTAAATAACAAGCGAACAAAGAGCAAATAATGCTGCTTTGTACTCATGGAGGTCTACTGAGAAAGAGTAGAGAATCCACCCAGCTCCTACCAAAATTAAAGACATATTTATAAGCAGAATTGTTTCTAACAAGAAGACAAATCTCATCCTTGTGTAACTGTCCTGAGGTCAATGGAAAACCCCAAGGGATTAATTAAAATCAGAATGTTCATAAAAGTCTTATATGATGAGCCAGCTGCTCTTAAACAGGGAAGCACGTTAATGGTTTCTCAACAAACATGTTGCAAGATCAGCTCTTTTTATTCAGCAATTCTGGTTTTCAGAAACTGACATTTTTTTTTCTACAGAAACAATATTCCCGGGTACTGTTGAAAAAAAAATTAAACTCTAATACTCTTTGGATGGATTTAAAATCTTTAATTTGGTATGGCATTGTTCTGGGAGTTCTGGAATCTATTTTTTTCCTTGCTATTATTATTTGCAGAATAATTCTTGATCTGTAAAAACTGATAAGGGTGTTTTAAGTCATTGATTAAAAATGTCCACTGTTTTGCTTAACTGTGCCTAGGCAAAAAAGTCAACATAAAAATGGATCTCTCTCACAATTCACTTTGTCCTTTGTTTCAGATTTCCAATGCAAGTATTCATGTTTATACATGAAAAATTATTTTGGAAAACGCTTTGCAGTTTCTATGTAAATACACTGTCTCTTTAAGCAATTCTCTCCAGCAAAATGACTTTTTGTAGTTTCATTTAATTTAATACACAATAGTATGCACAAAGTCTACAGAAATCTATCAAAATAACTGAAATGAAGAAATATTGTCATTTGAAGGGAAGTTCCCATGGCTTCTCTTATTTGTTTTTAGCAGCTTAAAAAATAGCTCATTATAATGTCAATATGTAATTGATATACAACCTGTTCCATAAGTGTTTTTCCTTCAAATTTTCTTTATTTTTCAAATAAATTAATTTTCGTTAGGAGACCCTTCCAGTTCCCTGATCTTTGAACAAAAAATTGTTTGTAAAACACCATTTTAAAATGTATTTCCATTTCAATATGTAATAATACCTTGCTATTTATTCCAAATGTGAGTGAATGGTAATACATTATTATTTTCTAATATCCTTTCATTCCTAAATCTCAATTTTTTTTCTAACTCAAAGTAAAATGGGAAGTAGAATACAGTGGAGCTGTATGTGCATGAACAAAAGGATAGAAAATGAGTATTAGTATAGGGAAACAAAAGCAGTGATTATAAAGCTTGGATTTTGCTCCTCAGGAAACTGAAAATTTCAAATTATTTTTCTGTCTCTACTCTCCATTTTTTTGGAAGACACAAGGATATCCTTAGAAAACAGAGTTATGGGAAGACATGTTCTGGTTGCATGAGGCATCACTGTAATATATGGCACAGAGATTTAAGAAGGATTGTAGAAGGACACCCTGCTGTACAGTAGTAGACCTATTTTGTGGCACAACAAAAGATCTCTATAGAAACATTATATTCTGCAGCAGAGTTCCTGGAAGTTTAAGAACTGGCTGCAAATCCTTATAGCTGGTTTATTACATAAAATCATAATGACTTACTACTGACTATTAATTTTGAACTGTAAGAAGCTCTGCTTAAGGAATGTCTTGAGTCCAGGGGCTTTTTTTTGTACAAAGAGAAATCTAGCTTTTGAACTTTAGCCAAATCCAGAATCATCTTAGAGTATATAAGGACCTCAGGCCTTGTTCCTCAAAGCCAAACATTTTACATATGAAACCTTTTCAATATGTTGTTGGTTACATTCCTGCTGGCTTGATGCAAACTACAAACTGTTTTTCTCTCCATTATTAATTTTTTTGGAGTAAAAGATTATGATGGACAGTAGTCAAACAGCCTTGACCAAGTTGCTAGGGATGTTCTGTAGAAATCTTATGTCACTGCTTGAGGTTGGATTTGATCAGAAACAAAAGGATTTTCCAAACCATTCAGCCTTGGCGTACTGTTTTTTTCCAGTATCTGTACAATCAGCCTCAGAGGGAGAAGAGGGCGATCCTTTGATTTGCCTCCTGAGTGTCCACCATGGATAAGATATTGCTCAGCACTTAGTGCAGCCATCTATTCAGCGAGCACCAGGGCTGCTTTCCCTCAACTCTGTCAGCAGTCGGTGGTGTGAGGACAGCAACCGCTGTTCTGCAGTGGTACTGACACAGCTGTCCACAGCTGCAATGTAAAACATGCAAAGGGGTTACTCAAATGAGTGCCCAGAAAGAGACACTGAAGGCAACATTAAGCAACACTCCTCACCTCCTGAAGCACGTCGTGGGGTAACTCAGCCCTTAACCTCCCCACATCTCTTTCTTCCTCTTGCTTCTCACCTTTCCCTTTTATCAACCCAGGTCAGATCCTCTAAGATGCCATGGGATTAAGTACCTCTTTCATCTGCATGTAGACTATTTTCATTGCTTCTACAATCACACAGCACACAAGTAAAGGTTGCAAGCAGGAAAAGAGGAGTACAAAATGAAGCCAAACCTCACTCATCATGTCACAGCACGTCTCCACATCTTGAAGCCAGAAATGCTGCAGGAAGGAACAAGTCAAGGTATGAATGGCCTTCTCCCCCAAGCTGCAAATCCAAACATGGAGATACACAGAAAAGGGTTTATATGAGTCCATAAACCCAAATTAACTGCCAGAAGTTATGTATCTTGTACAATAGCTTCTTCATTGATAAGCACAATATCTTTACTACTCTAGCAAATCTTAATGATGAGTTTGCACTTCTGTTTCCCTCAACATCCTTTAAATCTTCAATTTCCTTTGATCTAACTTTAATTGCTTCTTTCCAATGGGAACCCTCTCCCTCTCTTTTTCTTATATTTCAGGGCTAGTTGCAGGTCTTGCTTATTTACCTATTCTACCAATCTTTAACTTGTGCTCATTTAAGGAATGCATGATAAGCAAGAAACAACAGCTTGTTTGCTTGTTTGTTTTCTTTTCCTCTACTAATCACTCAGTGAATTATGTAACAATTATTTGTTGGAAATGACCTCATAGTTTCCTAATTTTACTGGGTAATCTGAAGAATAATTCTATTGCAACCACAACATATAAAAGTCCTGGAAGTATTCAGCTGGAACCTATAACCACAGAAGATTCCTGTGCTGTTGGCAGCTAAAACGTAGCCCACATTTGTAAGTTACAAATGATATGATAATAATAACCTATGTGGAGTTAGATATCCTGGAACACATGATGCCAAAAGACAATAAAAATGACTGTGCAAGTATGGTATGGAGAAGTGTTGTTTATATTGTGACCGTATACTCAAAAGAAAACCAAAATAAAACAGAATACTTCAGTACTGACACTTTAAAATCAGTAAAGTTCACATGACAAATATATTTTTGAATTTTTAGAAGTATACATGGACAGGTTTTGCAAGCACAAGCACTCTTGCTGCCCTCTTGCTCTTAGCTCCCTACTTCCCTCATTAAATAGTAAAATTATTTGATTCGGCCCCTGTTAATTTGCTGATTTTTCATAAGAGGAAAAATAATTTCTGGCATCTCATAAACATTTTAGAACTGCAGTTACCTTTTTTTGCCACCTTGGATTTCTTTTTTTTTAATTTTTCTTTATCTTCTTTGTATGGTAGATGGTCATGAGGCTAATTAACTTTAGAACAGCCTCTGAGTGAATGATTTTTGCTGTGGAAATCTTTGTTCTAATAGCTTAGATTTCTGACTATTTTATAATGACACACTGAAAGGGTGTCATCACTTTGAAGAAAGTGGTTTGGCCAGTGGCTACACTTCTCTCAAATTCTTTTTACCCCAGATACTGTTCGTCAGCCCTCAGAATGCATATCTGATCCTTGACTGACTGTCTTGTGATAATCACAGCTCTACTGTGCATGGCATTATCACACAAACAAACCTTCAGGAAATAAGAAACACATTTATTATTATTTTTTAATAGAATGAAAATGGACTATTTCAGATCATATTTCCATAAAATTTGGACAAACTTCTTGCTTGCTTGACAGTAGCTTATGACCTAAATTTTATCTGTATAGAAATTGCTTCCAAATTGCCCCTTTGGAAGCTGCAGACTTTAAAAACTCGGTTTCAAAGTTCTCCTAAATAAATTTTCTGCAAATAGACAACAACTTTTTGATAAATGTCTTTAAGTTCCAAGCCTCCTTCAAGAAGACAGATCCTTCTCTTTGTTTGCTCACAGTGTGTGTACACAGTCCACATTGGATATATAATATTATCTATAATTGTAATAATTTTAAGTTATTAACTTATGAAGTGAGGTTCATAAATTGAAATGAATGAGTACTTTGGTAATCTAAGGGCACCTAAGCCACTTGAGCCTTGTACAGCCATTCTTGAAGGACTCTATATGAGTTTCCAGCATGCTTCTACCTTGCATATTCATTGTGCATCAGTGGTTAGCCAAGCAGAAACACTGAATTCAGAATGGGTAGCTTACGGTAACCCAGGCCATATGCTCAGTAATAGGAAAAAAAGACAGCAGAGTAGGTATTCTGTCCTATAGAAAAGCTTTTCATTAATATCTTTTTCTAAAATTAAAATGCAGCTAAAGAAGAAGAATGCTATTCACAGAGAGGAAATGTATATTTCAGAGTTATTCTGTATGGGTCTCCAAATAGTGCTTTTAAGCTATTTCACTTTCAAATCCAGCAAAGCTCTGAAACAGCTTATAGTAGACATGTAAGCAAAGTGCTTTAGGACCAATGTTCCTATTCATGCAATAGAAATGTAAGTACCTATTTAGGTGCTTTGTTTGACTCTAAACCCCTTAATCTTTACTTTTCTGTGCCTGAAATTAGTGTGTATAGTCTTTAAAACACAAGCACTTCTACCATAAATAGCACAAGCAGGAAGTAGAAGCATTAACAAAATTCCATATAGTTATTACAAGCCATGAATGCTGAAATTGCTGTGAATAGCAACAGGGGATGATTTGATGGTCAGTTAAAGGTGAACCTGATGCTTCTACAGTTTGTATAATACATGATTACAGTAGCCCAGAAAGCAAGAATGCTGCAACTTTCATTAAATATAGCTGTTACACCTCATAGCATCAACCTCTTAAATCTTTATAATGAGCAGCAGTCATTTCAATATACTCAGAAATAACTATGACTTTTGAAGTATTACTACTTCATGCTTCTATCCATTTTCAGCAGCTAAAGACACCATCAACAGTCCAGTTTTCTACTTACTACCTCTGATTTACTGGCTGATTTTGTTATTTCTGTTGTGCAGTTGATAGGACATAATTATTTAAAGTGGAAAAGGGAGAACTTCTAATAGAAATTTTATTGCAGACAGTTTCTGCTTTAAATTTATTTAGTTCACCAGACTCTAACATCAAGGAAGATGTACTAGCTTTCAGAGGGAATAAAAATGATGGGACTGTGATGAAAATGAGCAATAAATAGTGAAGGATATATTACCAAAGTGTTCATTATTTCAGCCATGTAGTTTCTGTACTATAAAATCAAAACAGAATTTGAGCCATCACTTGAAAAAATGCATCAAAGAACCTTGCGGCCATAGGGACCCAACATGAGATTTTTCTCCTTATAAAGCAAACAGCCTCTTTGAGGAACCATTCAACAATAAAAAGCAGTGCTTAGTTTCTTTTCTAGTTTATTTAACCCCTTTTTCAAGATGCCTCCTTCAATACCAAACTGACAAATAGTTTTGAAATGAGGAGTCCAGACACTGTCTATTGAGAACATTTAAATTAAACTATCCCTGCTACCAAAATTAGAATTTTCTTTGTGGTTCATGTCACATGCCTACAAGACATCATGCTGTGCAAAGCAGAATTTTCAAATTTGCTCAAACTCATTTACATATCACATAGGCCCATTTTATATATCGAGTGCATAATATTTGCCAACTCTAAACTACAGAGCATATGCATCTGAAGATGAGCTACTACGTTTAGACTCTTCTTTTAATGATGTGATTCAGCAGCAACATCAAATGCAGGGCAAGGAAAGTGAAAAAGAAATTGTCCTGACTTTTGTTTGGAAGATGGGCACCAGGGAGCAGCAGCTCCCAGGAGTTGAGGAGCTGTCAAGCTGCTCCCATTGTAGGCTGTGTTATGAGAAATTAAGCTGCAATTTGCAGTCTGGGAGATCAGCTCAGTTCAAATGAGCTCTTCTAGATTAAAATTAGATTTTGTGTTATTAACAGTGACCATGACTGTTTTACCAACTAAATTTTTATGTGTACTAGAGTTAGCTCAACAACTCCTTCCTCAACTCCTGTTTTAGGGCTTTCTGAGCCTGTGAAGCTTCAATGTTTGAAAGGGAAAGTGCTAATCTGCATGCTAGATATAGCGCTGGGGAATCCCAAGTACCCAGTGAATGACCCTGGTGCTCATCCTTTAATGGCATTAGGGCTTCACCAGTAACAGCTCAGGCTTATGTTATTCATTTTCCTCCTTCCACTTATCGAACACTTTTTCTACCCAAACTTACTAATGGTGTATTTCTCTGTGTTGAGGGGTTGCTACCTTTTAACACAACAGTCTTCAGCCTTGGAGTATCATTCATTATGTTGAGCTGTTTTAAGTCAGAGACTCTTACCCTGAGATTTTCCATGCACCTGAGTATCAACTATCTGAGCACAACTACCTGCCCAGTCTCCTTCTGGCCTCAAGCAATTGCTAAAGTGAACAAAAGCACATGGAGAATTTAAAGATGATGTGCTGGTTCCAGCTATCCCACCTGGCCACTGCAGGTGCAAGCATAGTATGTGAGAAACTGGCCTTGTACAATCCTTACATTGCTATATTTCCTTGGCAATCAGAGGTTATTTTCTGGAAATCAGAGGTTAGAAACTTTCTGAGCAGAATGGCTGTGTTTAACAGCCACAGATCACACTCCATGTAGCTGCCTGAAAAACTGAATTATTCCTTCCTCTTCTCTACATTGTTCAGGATTTTTATATGTCTTGGGCTTGGGTGAGTCCTGTTGTTTAGACCTTTTTTTTTTTTTTTTTTTTTTTTTTTTTCCCAGTGTTAGCAGTTGTTCTCTGTTTTGTTCTCTAGTGCTCTCCTAGTCTGTCCCTATCACTCTTTGCCTTTTTGACAACTAAATGTTGTCAAGCAGATGTCTTTGGAGGAATGTCCTAAGTTCTCCCTTGTCTCCAAAACAAAACCAGCTAAATTTGGATCTGATCATTGCCTAAGTACACTTAGGACTGTGCTCCCACAGTCTATTATGTTGCATTTATCAAGGGTGAATTATATCTTCCATTTTATCACCTGCTCAACACGATGAAAACTTTTGAAATTCTGCAGTCTGCTTTAGTTTCCATTCCCTCGAACCATTCTGAAACACCAGTGAATTTTCTGCTCTTGCTGTTCTTCAGCTTTTCTAGGTGATTTGTGGGCATGATGAACAGTACTGCTCCCAGCAAGGTCCCCCTGGGATTCCTGGTTAACTGCTCCAGGAAGAACACTGACCATTTATTTCTGCCTTTTTTCCATCTCCTTTAAGCAGTTATTAATGCATAGAAAGCTCCCCCTGAAGTGAGGTTTCTGTAAGACTGTTTGGGAAGGGATATTGTGGAAAGGTTTAGGAATTCAAGTGTAATTTGTTTGCTCAAGTTACCTTTGTCTACAAGCTCAATGATACTTCCAGAGAACTATACAGGATCTGTGAGGCATGATTTCTTTTCTTATAAACTCTCTTCACTCATCTCTAGTAAATTGTATATATTCATGTCTACTAATTCTGCTCATTATTACAACTTCCATCAGTCTGCCTCAGCAGGAAGTCAAATTTACAATTCTCTGGTTTCCTGGCTCCCCTCCGGAGATTATTTTAAAAATTGAGGCCACATTTGCCACCTTCCATTACTCTGGAACTTGGGCCAACATAAGCGATAGGTTACACACTACTGTTAAAAGTTCAGCAATTTTATATTTGAATTCCCTTAGGTCCCTTGAGTGATTGTTACCTGCTCCTGGCAATGTGTTGCTACTCACTTTATTGATTTGCTCTAAAATCTCTTTACTGACAGTTCAGTTTGACACAGACCCTCAGCCTCACTCCTGTAAATAAAGACTTTGTTGTGCAAACTTCCTTCAGCTTTCCTGTGCTGAATCCTGACACAATGGATCCATTTGGTTT
>CM021765.1:47263211-47287435 GCA_011076525.1 Nettapus auritus
TTCCCTTCCCTTCCCTTCCCTTCCCTTCCCTTCCCTTCCTTTTCTTTTGACTTGGCCTTAGTCCTCTGAGCATCTAGATGCTTTTTCTCTTTGTATTTCTCTAGTATTCACCTAAATTGTTTATTTTGTTTTGTTTTACATTTTTCCTGAGAAAACAGAATAATTTCTGACATCTACACCTTTTGTCTCTATATGATGCTTGTAATGACAATTGTTCATTGTCATCATTTTCTGTTTCTGATCCTGGAGATTGTGGCCATCACTGTGCTCCACTGATGTGGGGCATTATCCCTCTACTAACCTATAATCCACAGTTTCAATCCACAGTGTTACTCTAGGACTTGCTAACATGGATGACTTAATCATATTATTTGACTGTCAAGGCTTTCTTTAATGCACATACTGTTGATCCACCAGCACAGAGAGCTATACTTTCTGATATATTTTTTGCCTTAGTGTTACAATATTCTCACCAATTTCCTTTCCTTCCTCCTAGTTCACAAACTATCTCATAACAATATCTTCATTTAGAACTGAGTGTTTCCATTCATCTGTCTCTGGTTTTAGACCATTAACTTTTGCCTACAGGCATTATACATTTTTGCTTCTATTTTCATCGTATGCTCTATTTGATCATGACTTTATTTGTTCTCCAATATTACCCAATAATTTTATTGGCTTATTTTGTGTACTCTTTTTTCCAGAAGACAAAAATTTTAATTCTTCCCCTCTGGAAGATGAATGATCCTAATTGGGTGTGATCATTCATTTTTCATCTTTTTTTCACTCTTACACATCTATAACCTTTTAAAGTGAAGTTTCCTAAACTTCATTTCACTTGCAAAACAAAGTGCAGAATTACATCAGGGTGATATTAAGGAGACTCTATTTAAAAACCACTCTCTTCAAATAAAGGTAGAAATTGCATTCTGTGATAAAGTATTCTTTTTTCTTTTCTGATTTATTTCTTACTAACAACAATCTAGTAACAATTCAAATGTTCTCCATGACCATTCTATGACCTTATTTAATAACATCTGAACTGCTTAGTGTAGGGCAACCTAATTAACGACAATAGCAGTGCTGAACTCTGTTGTAAAACGCAAGCGTCTTTTAGAAATTGTAGGAAAGACTGATGGAAATACATTAGGGGGGCAAAAGGTAGTGTTACACCTGAAATCATATGTCCCAACTATTCATTCAGACACCACAATCCTTCACTTTTTTATTTTTTTATTTTTATTTTATTTTTAATCACTGCAAAGAAGACACCCAGTAAACCTTGAAGAGATGTCTATAAAGCTTTGGTGAGATTAGTTGAAGCTGAAGCTTCACTTCAGCAGAGCAGTTCCTGCTCCTGGCCCTGATCCTGTTAATGGCTCTGATCCAGGGCAGGCAGGATCTGTGCCAGCACGGAGCCCGGCTGGGCTCGAGGAGCTGGGGATGGTGGCTCCTGGCTGGAGCCAGGTGCCATGCAGCCATGCAGGTCAGAGCTCATCTCAGTGCTGTTGACATTCTTGCTGGGAATGACTTCTCATGCTCTCATCACAGTTCCTCCGTTCAGAAATGTGAAAATTATACATAATTGCTATTTCACTGTAAATTTTGAATTGTTAAGTATTAGTAATGAAAAACAATATTCAATACATATGTGCATGCATATATATACACATGCATTTGTGGATTTAAAGCATACACAAACACATACATGTATGTGTGCTGGCCCTCATGCAGAGAAAACCACTAATTATACCTTTGAAATGGAGAATAGAAAAAGAAATAAACTTTTTCCAGGCACTGGGTTAGTAATGGAGCACAGCAGGAGGAGGTAAAGAGCAGCAATGATATTAGAAAATGGCAGTAAAGCAAAGAATCAATCCTGTAAAATGTCGAGGAAAAAAATTAAACGTAATCTAAGCAGGGTCTCACAAAGAAGTACCTTTCCCTGCTTCATACAGCCTGAAGAAAAGTCTCCAAATGTCACTTCTCTTACAGCAATTTATTTAATCTCTTCCTGGATTTAGCTCATTTTGGGCTACTCTTGCACAGGTTGTGTTTGTCTATATGTATAAATTTACAAATGAAAAGTTTGAATATAACCACGTATATACACATGTTCTTATATCTATGTATCTTTAAGGGAAACATTTCCACAGTCAATATGCCTTTATAAGGTAAAGCTAAATCAAGCCACGTGTATATTTAGAGAGCTGAAAGAATGTTACTTTGTGATAAAGTCAATGCGTATTTTCCAGGGCAATATGTTAAATACAATTGTTGAAGGTTGTGGCAGGCGAATCTAGCTGTTGCTTATCTTAGCAAGGATGGATAATGCTCTGAAGTCTTCCATGAAAGCAGAACTAGCATATTAAGGAGGGGAGAACATCCAGAAAACCGGCACAGCACTGAAAAAAAAGAATGCATATTTCCCTGAGTCTATTAGATCGAACTCTTATGGACTTTGAAGACAAAATGATATGTCTGTCTTGCTCAGCTCTCCCTGCAACTGGGGAGTTGTCCTTATATGATTCTTCACAGAAGTAAGTCAAAAGTTGTGATACGGCTGAAAATTTTGTATAGGATCATTGTCAGCAATGCACAGGAGAAATATTTCTCAGGGTCTTCAGGATCTTTCAATATAGCAGTAGGCACTGTGTTGTTGGAAGTATAAATAAATAAAAAGAAAAAATATATATATTTTTATTTTTCCTTTTCAAAAAATAAATGCATTTTAATGTTTTGTTTTGGTTTGGTTTGGTTTAAATGTATTTGAAGAATTGTCATGACCTATATTAACTCCTGATCTTATGCTATTAAAAGCTTTTAGGTTATATATGGAACATTATTTAGGCAGTATATTTTTTGCTTAAATGAAATTTATGTAAAAGCGAATTAGCTTATGAAATTACTAGCTGATCTCTGGAAACAGCATTTGCTAACACATTAAATTTCCTTTTGGCATTTTGTAGTCTCTTCTGCTGGAAGGATATTTTCTTCATATCAGATTAATTCAATTCAATAGCTACTTCAATAATGTAATAGAATTTGACAAACCAGATGGGATTTGGAAAAAAAAAAAAAAAAAAAAAGACAAACAAAAAAATCAGAAAAGGCAGGTTAGTTCTTCCAATTTACTTAGAAAAATTAGGCGTGAGGGGCTAACAACTGTTGGACCTAAATTTCTGAAGAACATGGTGATCAAAACCCATCAGCTCATTTGTTGTTGTGAATAATGCTTTCTTTGTTTAAGGTACCATTTTGTTGCAAATGTGTAGCATGTTATGATTATAACTTTTCTTGTTCATTCAGTGCAGGAATTGTATTTTTAAGCTACATACTTAATGTATGTATAGTATATCACTTTGGCTACTAAAAAGGAAATACCAGTTTAAGTTATGGGCTACTTTTAGTAACAAACCAATGTATTTCAATAGCTACCAACCAGTGAGAATCAGAAAGTCTGTAGGAAAATACATCTAAAATCCAAATACAAGCAGAAATTCAAAATCCAATTAAACAGGATTATTCAATTTGTGAATAAAATTAGGTTACTTCAGATCACCCAGTGTTATCCTGCCTTGGAAAGCACAAGAAATCTGCTGGCCAAGGACCTGGCCCCAGAGCTGCTTCAGGCAGAACCGACGTGCTCTGTAATGAGCTGAGCGCTCAGGGCAAGAGCGTATCACCTGCCTGGGCTGTGGTTTCCCTAGTTGACACACTGGCCAGCAAAGTCTTTGATTTTTTTTCGTGTAGCCTGTGTTGGTCCTGAAATATCCAGAAGACAGAAAGGCTGTTGAGAGACAAGTTAAAGATTGTATACCTTTTAAAGATGCTTAGGTATTATAAGAGTTATCCTGGGACTTACCTTTGTAAAATATACATTTAAGAGAGATATTATGTTTTATGGGGTCATTAGATTCAATACTGATTTCAAAAGAGTAAGTTGTTGGATTTTGTTATAGGCAGCCAACTTCACAGAGTCACAGAGTGACTTGGAAGCAAAGGTGACCAGCGGTTGCCTCACTCTGTGCCCCAGTCCATTGTGCACACTTTTGTTCTGTCCCACCTATCACTTCTGGGGAGTTCTCCTGTTTGTGCCTGTAGTGGGTTTACATGGCAATGTTTTGGTAATGGGGGCTGCTGGGGTGGGTTTTCTGTGTCAACCTGAGTAAACCACCACAGTTCCTGATTAAAACATGCCATTTTCAAAGCCTAGCAGTTCTGATAGGAAGACATCAAGAGGTGAGCACTTCACCATGCACATGGCAGCACGGTCCATTGTTAAACAACCTAATTGGTCAAAATCTAAATTATATTTGTCATTTGATATGGCTTCAGTGTCCAGCCACTGTTCTTGTTGTGCCATTTCCCATTAGAGTAGAGAGCACTTTTGTAGCTAGTATTTCAATCTCCTAAAAGCACTTATATGCTGTAATCAATTATTTACACTGTCCTGCCTAATTGTCTCTTTTCAGATGAAGCTCTGTTACAGCAGTGATACTTCTGTGCCTCCAGTGGTGATGCTCACAGAAGTAGATGAGGAGCCAGACTCTCATTCTTCATGAAAGGTCAAATCTTCATTAGTTAAAGAGCAAAACTTTTCACTATTTTCTGTGTTTGGATGGAAAGAAGCAGCAGCTAGTTTGCCACATGCATGAAACCACTTTGATCTACCATGGAGACCTTGTGAATTACGGATATTTTGGGATCATGCAGAATCTTCTCCCTCGAAGCAGGAGGGCTCACCCACCTCCTGAGGCAGGTGCAGTGCCCAGGCTGTTACTGCAGCAGCCACAAGTCCAATCTCTCTGTTTTTCTTCTCTTTTCTGATATGCCAGATAAAAAACTTGTTCAAACTGGATTGCCAGAATTTATTTATTATACTTTGAACTTCCCTTTTTTAATCTCTTTAAACAAAGAGCCACTTCACAGCAAACCTCTGCTGGTTCCTCAGTCAGACCCTTTGACCTTTCACAGCTCAGAAGTCACAGTCTGAGGACTGTTTTCTGATCTTGGAAAGCTCCTGCGGGATCCCAGTCACTGACCCGCAAATCACGGGGAATAGCCCTGCTTGTCCAGGGAACCCAGCCAGCCCTTGTTTCTTCACTCTCTGCACTCTGGATTAGTTTTGGGGTTGTTTGGTTGCTCTGTTAAGTTATCTCTGCAAAATCACATAAATCAGCACAGAGCATGCAGCCACCTCACCACCTAGCACTGCAGCTTTTTGGAAAGCAGGTTTGAGGGCACTGAGGAGCAGGGTGAGGCCCTTTGAGACAGAAGACCCAGAGGTAAGAGAAGTCATGATGGGGAAGGCAAGAACTGTGCCACCCTCACGGTGGTCCCAGGTGCTGGAGATGGCGGCTCCTCGCCTTTTGCTGAAGGCCCTGCTCTCCCCAACGGGAACTATCACAAATTTGGCTCCCAGATGCTCCATTTAGGTCTCCTGCATGATCATCATCCCATGCCAGACCTCCTGGGGGACAGTCTGGAGGGGCCGCTGCTCTGAAGCAGGAAAGGATGTGCCCCAGTCCCCCAAGATTTGACCTGTGTTATTTTCTCTCAACTGAAGGGCTGTTTATAATCATTGATGTGTAGGAAAAAAGGTCCTGCAGTTTGGGCTGCATTGCAGGGCCTGCTGTCGTCCTGCCTCCAACCAGGGTGTTGCAGTGTGCTCCCTTCAGGGTATTGTTTTTCCACTTTCATTCTCTCCCTCTCTCTCTCTCTCTCTCTCTCTCTCTCCCTCTTTTTTTTTTTTTTTTTTTTTCCTGATAGGGAAATAAAGTGGATAGTGGCAATGGAGATGTTGTTTAGAGAGAGTGAGAGTGTAGAGACCTCAATGGTTCATTTTCTGGTACTTCCCAGCATCCACAGCTTGCATCCTAGGGCTGCTACAGGATACATCATTGCCTGTTACCTTTAGCATCTTTTTATGGCTGCTCCATCCCTTTAACTGTTTAATTTGCCCTTTCCCTCACTCCATTATGTCTTTTTGCATGAGTAATATTTTCAAATCTATTAAGAAAGAAGGTGTCTCAGTACACTTTCTTTGACATTTGCAATGGAGGCTTTTAGTTTTCCTCATGGGTAGCTAATTGCTTGAAAATGAATAGGGTACTCTTTATGCCATGCTCTTTCAAATTACTGTTTTTTATTTCTCTGCAGCATCTCCTTGACTCTAGCCAAGTCTATAATCTTATCTACAGTATTGATTTTGGTAGCATCCCTGAGTACAGTGTGTCCAAACTAAGCAGAGGGGTAAGTGGCATACAGAACAGTCTTTCAACAGTGAGTCACAAAATAAAAATTTGTCCTGGTCACTGTGTTATCAAGGTACTGACGGTTCTGCCTTTTTCAGTGCAAGACACAGAAATCTACCTTGTCCTTAATTACTCAGGTTCCTGGACAATATATTAGTGCTCCCTGGATAGAAAGGCTAGCCAATATTCAGGGTTTGCAAGGAGAATTGTTCAAAGAAGTCAATTATTAGCTCTCTGCGTCTGTACTGATTATTTACAAAGAATGCAGTATTTTATACAAAACCTATTTCTGTGAACACAGTAAGAACAAATATCTGGCAGTTTCCTTGCTAACAATTTCCAAGACTGCTCTTCCAGAGAGTACACTCTCTGCCTGTCCTTTCTCTCAGGGACATAACAACATCTGTCCTTATTGCTGGCTTGCTCTTGTGTGCTGCTGCTTTTTGCTTGTGATATGACTGATGCATCCTGGGCTTGCAGTCAGTCTTCAGGAAAACTGTGAATTTTTGGTGGTGTCTTATCTTCTGCTCAGGTTTTACAGTGATGGCTTCAGGTGTTTTTTTGTTTGTTTGTTTGTTTTCTTTTTTTTTTTCTTCTTTTTTTTTTCTTTTTCTTTTTTTTTTTTCTTTTTTACATTAGAAGATGCTTAATCATTCCTTCTTTTAGCCCAGACAAAGGCATTGAGTTTACACAGGTCTGCGATGACTGACAACTACCATACAGCATAGTAATATTGCTAGAAGTCTGTCAAAAAGCTTGACCACGTTTGTTAAATTGTGCAAAACTGAAGCCTACAAGCTGCAATGATACTCTCATCTTATACTCACTTCTTTTAATTAGGTTCCTTTTAAAACTCTGTTGTCACAGTATCTCTCAAAAGAGGAAGCCAGAAGGTGGCCGGGTTTCCATACCCAATTATCAGCTAGGGGGGATTTGTAGCTGTCATGTCTAGACAAGCAAAATGCACTTATGCAGCTGCATTTGGTAATCCCAGATCCTGGCTGGGAGCAGGAAGTTATTATATATTGCACATGCAATTTGTATGAGAAGGAGATTCAGTCTGTGATTTAAACATTTTCCAGGAAACTGGGACATGGCACTGTGCTTTGAATGCAGTTAATGACTTGTTGGAAGCTTACTCAAGTATGAAAAGTGTCATTAAAGACAGAGTTCATCTTGCCTATTTTAGATTCCTCCAGTGCAGATACTCGCATCTGAGAGAGCTGCTTGAGGAAATCATGCTTGAGAAAGCATGATTCATCTGGTCTTCTTGAGACATTGTTCAACTATGTGGGGAGTATAGCCCGGAAGCTTATATAAAACATCCTCAGCTATAACACAAGTGTGGTGTGGATCCCAGTGTCAGTGTCAGTTGTTGGTATCCGCATTGCAGATGCCCATGTTAGGTCAGAAAAATCCCACTCTGTCCAGCTGGACAGCATGGCTCAGGCCATGCATCATTAGCATCTCCAATGCATCTCCAGGCATGGTTGGAAGGGAGGAAGATCCAAACCTCAACTAATATAAGGTAAAGAAATGGGTGGGGACTTACATGTGTAATATCCAAACTCCAGTGTCAACTATCAAAACAGGTAGTGAGGTTTGCTGCTATTCAGACCCAGGCTCTCCTCTTTGAACACAAGTCTGAAGAAGTGGGACCACATGAGAACCAGGCTCCCTGGCCAAGGCACAGCAGCCATGGCAAGGTGCATCTCCTGCCCTGGTGAAGTCTGTTTGAGAGGTGGCAGTGCAGGAGTCCCGCAGAAACAGGGTCACCCAGTGGCCAGGAGTGTGCCTCCAGACATGTTGAGGTGGTAGACAGCACCTCTGAGCACAAGGAGCCCTGAGGGAGGCTTCTGGGAGTCCCCATCAGGGAGGCCTCCTTCTGTTCCGTGCTGCTCTACTCCATTACACTGCTTTTATTACAGCCTCATTACATGGAAATTGAGCGTTAAACTAGCACAAAACCACTGGAGTGGAGTGAGGAATCAGGATCCTCCCATTTTTACGCATATAGTTATGCCATGAGCCAAAGTGTTGGTTTCAGATTTGAAGCTCTTGGCCTTAGGCTTTCTGTATGCTTTGCTGCAGCATAACTGTAGGTTTGATGGTCTCCTACTAGACAGTATATTGGCAGAAGACAGCAAAATTTTTTGACTCTGGAAACAGCATACAGCACAAGTAGAGCAGGGAGAAAAAACACACAATGTGCCTTCCCGACTGGTCCCCTTGCTGTGAGCAGATTACACCTCTCCTTGCCACCAGCTGCTACCGCCATCTAAAGGAAGGAAAGGAAGGAAAAAATACCCATGTGAGGAGAACATGGCAGGGCCACAACATGAGTACGTGGTGTCCCAAAGCCAGCCCCTGGGACCAGGAAGGTGCAGGGGGAGACCATTCCCCTAGGTTGGGGATGGCCATGGCCTCCTGACTTCCTTGAGCCAGGGGCCTTTCTTCCCTTCACACTCTGAGTGTGATGGCTCCTCCCCAGGCACAAGAAATTTGCACCTACCTGCATGGTATCAAAGAGGGAGGTGGTAGTCTGGGTGGTGGTACAGAAAGCTGTCCCCAAGGTGGCCTGGGAGATGCAATGGTTAGAAGATTGGTGGGATGGGCCCAGGTCAGACGCTCAGACGGCTCATGCCTATGGCCAGCTTCCAGCAGATGGACACCAAACAAAGCCTTCAAGGACAAGTGTCAGCAGGAACATTTGGCTGTCTCATTGCCTGAGGTGAGAAACATCTTTTTCAGGATGTCCTGCCAGCTTCCGAGGATGGCGTTACGTGCCACCATGAGTGCACTTGGGTAGGAGAATATCATCATGCTCTAGGTTAATTATAATTGACATTTGAATAAAAAATCCTCCATTCCTCACACCGCTGATCCCTTTGCTATTTGATTCCAGTGTGTATGTCTAAAATTAGTACTTTAAAAGTACGTCATGGCAGGGGTTGTAAATGGTGTATTTTCCTAAGCCTGCTGCTCTCAAGGCTTATGTTCTGCCATTTTATAACTTGGCCTGTGGCCAGCATCGCATCTGCGTAAATTTGGGACGCGAAGGTTCAGTAATACACTCACTAGTTAATACTTCACTAACAGATGAAAATGGAAAAAAAAAAAAAAAATCCATTAAAGTGTATCAGGTTCATTTAAACAAAGATCATTATTATTTAACCAGCAGGATTGTGCTAATAAGAATGTGGGAAATAAATCCTCAGCAGTCCAGGAACTGCCTGACTCTCATTGCAGAGTTATCCCCTGCTGAGGTTTCCTTGAGACACACACACCAGCTGGGACTTTTTGACACATGGTGTATGATCAGTTCAGTACTGGTGGGACCTGCGTGTGCTAGAGAGGGCGAAAATTCACATTTGCCTTGCTAACAACCTGACCACCCCATTTTGCCAACATCTTCAGAACACATCAGCTAATTTTTTGTGTAATGATCTTTTAATGACCACCAAGTACAAAAGAAGAAATAACTGATCCATCTGCAGAAATAGGGCAAATTTTGTGTAGTCAAGGATTTGGCTTCAGATCACATTTCACTGGGGCGTTCCCTGAAGGGTATCTCAAAATAAAACCAGCCTATTAAAAGAAACAGAGTCCTATTTTTGTAACAGCTTTTCTAATTTTAGGAGTAAGTTCCCACTACTGGCCCCATGCTCTTGCAGGTTTTGGACAAGAGATGAGCTGATAATAGAGAGCAAGGTTCTCCTATGCAGTCTGTCCTTTTTGATTCAGAGCTTGCTTACTTTATGAAATCAGCAACAAATATACTGTGGGTGAACACAAAGGGCAGCAGCACTCCCTCCTCAGCCAAGCATTGTGTGTGCACGCCTGGCACACATGCCTTGTGCAGATCGTGCTGATCTCTATGGAAGCAGATTACCTCCAACTGTGAAAAAACACTTGCAGAGAGCAATAAGGGTGAGATACACTTGCTCTTTTTCACTCCCTCATACTCCCTTTTGCACTTAGTCCTGCTTCTGACATCAAGGTAACACCACTGCTATTAAATCTCTCTAGTGCGTGGCTCACAACAGTATTTGTGAGATGCTGTATTAGCTCTCTCCAAGCCTGCCTTTTTAGGGCTTTGCTCTGCTCTCTGCATTTTAGCTGCTCTTTACTGTGGTACCATTCTTGTCATTCCTTCTGATATTTTTGTCTTTGAGTTTCTCCACATCCTGTCATTAAGTGATTTCTTGAAGCCACACTATGCACCCCTGTTATTTTCTTTCCCTCTAAGTGCTTGTATTTGTCCACCATCTCAGCTAATATAACCAGGATAATGATTTGGTGTTTACAATAGCTAAAAAAAAGTGAAGACCATAGAGGATTTAGGCATACCAGTACCATGATTTCACTACCGAGTCATTGATAGGAGCAGTGTGGCCTGAAGGGTGAGGGCAGGCCAGAAAGGCAACACATTTACCCTGCAGTTCTGGTGAGACATGAGTAATCTCTTAATTTGGTCTCTTCCAGTTGCCCCAGATGTAGGATGAAGCTGACAGGGTGCCCTTAAGCTGTGCAGAAAAGAGGTACAATAATTGGTGAATAATTATTAGGATTGCTTGTTTGATTTTAGGTCATGACATTTCATCTCTCTGGAGGCAGAGGTCAGCAAGGGGTTTCAAGAGAAGGAAATTCCATGTTGCTTGAAGACATTGAAGGCATTTGTGTTATTGATAGCGAAGTAAAAGAAATGCTGTACATTTTTTAGAAATCACCCATGAGTGGCTTTTTATAATATTTTTCTCCTTTTGCAAGCCTCTAGTTGAATTATTCTTGTGCATTTACCTTGTCTGCTGGAAATCCTCTCAGGGTTGCAGATGCAACCACTTTTGTGATGACTCGTATCACTCCACTCCAAAGGAAGGTGTATTGCTCTTTCAGCCAGCTTTTCACTATTTCTCTTGATTACCTCTAGCCCTCATGATACCCTTCAGTGGAGCTTTAGCAGCCATGGCCAGCCCAGATGGTCTCTGTGTATGGCCCAGGGTCCAGAGGAGGCCTCCCCTCCCTATGGGGAGTCCCAGGCTGGAGACACTCAAGTCCTTCTGGTGCCTCTCAATCTACCAAGGTTGATCTGTCCTGCCGTTGATCTCTTTTGGGCTCTCTAGGCTTGCACTGGAAATGCAAACCTGCACTTGCCATCCCCTGCAGGGATTTCAGCTCCTTGCTGCCCTGAGGTGAGTGCTGCTGCCACAGACATGCCATCACTTGCCTGCCTGTCCACCACTGGCACTAGCCTGCTGGAACCCTTCACACCTCTGCACGAGCAAACTGCTGGATTGTAGAAGTCCTTCTGTAGTTTCCCTGTCACTGGGGCATGCCATGTCTGCTGGGGTGTCCCAGCAGGGTGGCTCCTGCTGCAGCACACTATGTGCTTCCCTGTCCCAGTATCTCCAAACCCCTGTCAGGGCTTACAAACTGAGAAGGAGATGCCCACAGAGAGGCTGTCCCCACAGACAGGCTATGCCCCACTTTTGAGCTCCACAGCCCCTCTCCCAGCCCAGGGTCCCTGGTATTGGATGCCACTGGGAGTCTGATCAGGGTTTCATTTACCACCTACAGTGCTTGTGGAGCCAGGGAGCCAAAGGCTGCTCTATGCTGCAAGATGTGGGACAGGGAGGGTTGTTGGGATCGCTCACATTTCTTGGACACATCCCACACAAGTCCATGGGATCCCATGGGCTACCTTGCAGGGTGTTGAGAGAAAGACTAATGTCATTGCAAGGCTGCTTTCTGTTATCTTAAAAAGGTGGTGGAGACTGAGGGAGGTCCCCAGTGATGGAAGGAAAATTAGGAAAACCACAGGGCATTAGGATTGACTTCGGTCTCTGGAAAATCATGAAGCAAGTCCTCTTGGAATACATTCTATATTTCTGGGCACATAGCAAAGAAAATTACTGTGAAATGTCAACATTGGTTTACCAAGGATATCCGAACAACCTGAGTGCCTCCTACGACAAAATGAATGGATTTGTGGATAAGGGGAGAGCAGTGGATGTAATTTTACATTATCTTTAATTCTCTGTCCCACAAGATTCTTGTATACAAGGTGGGACGTTGTGGCCTTGCTGGGCAGATGGGTATAAAACTGTTTGGATGGACTCAAAGGGTCATGGTTAATGGGTCATACTCAAACTGAAGGCCTGTGACAAATGGAGTACTACAGGGTCTCTCCTGGGACTTGTACTGTATAACGCAGTGACCCAGAGGAGGAGGTGGTGCGTGCTCACCAAATTTACAGATGACACCAAATTAGGGGGACCAGTTGATAATGCTCAAGGACAGCACTGCCGTTCAGAGGGACATAGACAGGCTGGAGAAATGGATCAAGGGGAACCTTAGGAAATCCGTCAGGGACAAATGTAAAGTCCTGCAACTGGGAAAGAAGTTGTCCTGTACCCTGGCAGCAATACACGCTGGGGCCTGACTGGCTGGGGAGCAGCTGTGCTGAAAGGGGATGTAAGGGCTGTGATATGCAGCAAGCCAAACGTGAAGAAGCATTTTGTCCTGGCAGCAAAGGCAGCCAACAGCATCCTGGTCTCTGTCAAGAGAAGCAGGGCCACTAGTCTGAGAAGTGATTGTGTGCCTGAGCAGTCATCAGATCTCGCCTAGATACTGTGGATGGTTTTGGCCCCCTGAGTACAGGGAAGACATTGATAAACTGGAATGAATTTACCAAAGACCCACCAAGACAGCTGAGGCTGGAGCACATGCCCTGTGATGAGAGGCTGAGGTACTGGATCTGGTATAGCCTGAAGAAGAGATGGCTTCAGGAGGACCTGATAACTGCCCCTGACTGCTTACATGGAAGTTATCAAAGAGAGGATGCCAGCCTGCTCACAGCTGTGCACAGTTGGAGGGTGAGAGACAACAGGCATAAACTGAAACAAGAGACAGTCAGGCTGGGTGTAGGGAGAAACTTCCCCGCTCCAACAGGATGTTCAAACTGTGGCTGATCAGAGAAGCTGTGCAGTCACCATACGTGGAGGTTTTCAAGTCCAAAGTGGATGAAAGCCTGAGCAACCTCATTCATTCTCAGACCTAAATCTGCTTTGAGCAGGGGATTGGACCAGAGACCTCCTGACGTCTCTTGCAGCCTGTAATGACCTGAAATAATTAACATAAGACTACCTGAGTCTTTATTATGAATGTCAATATGTGCATTGAAGTCCAGTGAATTTCCAGTGCAGCACTGCTAGTAAACATGAGCCTAAGGATCTCTTTTTAGCCTTTTTATGAGCACATTCAGGAAGGCAGCAGCTCTGGAAAGGAAAATCTGGATGTAGCAGATCATAATAACATTGCCAAAGAAGTACCGGAGTGACATATAAATACCAGTATACATCTACTCAGTCTCTGCCTTTATGCAGAAATAGTTTTAAGTCCTACCAGTAACTTAAAGAGATATTTTGGTTTAAAAATACAGGGTCATGACATCACCGATGTTATGAAGAGAAAATAAGCAAAGCTCTTTTCACTGCTCTTAACTTTCTGTGTCAAAAATGAGATCTTTTTCTAAGAACAGCCCTACTTGGATTGTGAGTTTTGTTTGTTTTTCAAGGATGATGGAATAAAGCTTCGTATCAGTCCAATCTTTTTAATATTTAGAGATCAGCTTATCTTATTGGGCAGGCTGCCAAAAGTGATTATAGCTGCAGAAACTATAGATTTGAAGAGGGATTTTATCAAATCACTCACATCTGGAAAAAGGCCAAGAAAAACAGTGGCTAGAGAGAGTGGAAAACATGCCTTAAAAATGGGATGAGAAGCTGTGGAATAATTATTCAAAAGCTATGTGAACTTACATGAACATCTGCCAGGTGACCAAAATTGCCATCTGAATAAGGCATTATCCACATTTAAAACAGATTTAGCTAAACAAGCCATTCCACGAGGCATAATTTCACATTTTCCATCCTTACAACTTTTCTATCGACTGCGGATACCCCAAGAGCGCTGTAAATTCATAGCCTATCTTAATGTTCACTACCTTCCTCTTGTAGACAAGCGCTTAGAAACAGGGACACCTCCAAGGGCGTGAACAAAGTAATGCTTGCTTAAAGGCTACCAGATGAGGAAATGATTCAGTGGTCACTGCAAAAAAAAGTGGGTAAAAATACTAATGGTCTTTGGAGTAGACTCTTAGGAATGAGGGCATGCATTACATTTGTTTAGCCAGAAATAAAGACATATATGTGTAGGCACCCAATTCATATATCAGTGTGCCCTTCACAGTATACAAAAACACAGTGTGAAAAAGTAATTTCTCAAGCACAACTGGATGCTTTTTTTTTTTTTTGCTTTTTTTTTTTTTTTTCCCACTAATGTGAGAAAAGGGGGAAAAGGATACAAGACTTTTTTTCCATCTCAGTCATGTTCCACAAAGCAGCTGTCCACAGCCATAATTGTCAGGCACCCAGAACACCTGGGGTCTTCTAGGAGACATTAATCACAGGCCATTGGGGAGGAGAGACATGCGAACACCCGCGTCAGGACTGGCTCTGTGCATGGGCCAGGGGAGTGCTCTTTGAAGGTGGAGTGAGACTAGCCTGCTTTTTGCTAATGCTCCAGGAGGAAGTCTGCACCAGCCAAAATTAGTCCAAGGATTCAGACACCAAGGACTTGAAAATAATAATAATAAAAAATGTTGGTTGGCTTCAGGCCATAATCTGCATCTGCATAGCAAGATGCTATTTTCACGTGTGCAAATTCAGCGTCCACACTCCCTTTGCTCATTTCAATATAGTCTGTGAGTTCACAGACTGAACCTAAAATACAGATGTAGCTGGAAAAGATTGTCTTTTGAACTAACACTGCTCTTTTGTCAATGCCTTCTAGACTGTGTTGCTTGGAGTAAAGAGTTTACAAGTGTGATGCTCTCAATTAATTTGCCCTTAACCATAAATGGATGATCCAGATGGAATGCAGGTTCAGGTGACCTAGTTTATCTGCCAGTATAACATTTCACAAAGAGAAGATACAGAAAATATAATTGCTTGTTCACTCAAAAGAGGGTATTCGTTATTTGCAAAAAATAATTCCTGCGCTATTCTGGTGCCACTAGAGCCACTGTAGCCTGTAGGAGGTCTGCAAAACAGGAGTGCAAGCGTGCACACGTGAATACACGTGCATGTATATACAACAAGAGAACAGCCAATGAGAGGGAAAGAACCAAAATTATGTTCATGTCTATGCAGATGGGTGCAGACAGATGTGGTCTCCTCTGCAAGCATGTAATCTTGGGTGCAGAGCTCCAGGAATATGGCTTGACCTGAACTGGCTCCCATTTGACCAGCTTGAAGCATGGCAGATGAGCACACTTGTCTGGACACACCTGTGCAGACGTGTCCAGACCCAGTTCCAGACTTCCAAAATATCTCTGGAGCTTTTCCAATTAGGACCTAAAATAAATATTTGCAGGGATAACATGCGTACTTGCTAAAGTGTTTGAAGTGGGGAAAGACAAAAATGACAGTAGAAACCAAAATTAGATGATGATGAAATGCCATTTGCTAGGTTGTATAAGCAGGGCTCACTAATCATGAAATGACGGCAGATCTCTGCCCCAGTGTCAGGTATTTATTTCAGAAAAATAAAGAGGGGCATGAAATATAAATACTAAAATTTGGCAGAGCTCAAAGAAGAGTGCAAAAAGAAGAGAAACAGCAAAAATGAATTCCCTTTATGATGTTTACTGACTGAACTTTCCTTTGGGTTTCTTGGTTGCCACTAGCAGTGTTTCTCTCCTTTTCAGCTCTGACTTTTGGAGAAAAAAGGGTAAAATCATATTACATTAGCATGTACTAGCATGGCCACTAGCATGGTCATTAATCACATCTATATTTAGCCATCTAACCTGAGCTGCTGTCTGTCCAAAGCCAAGGAAGAGAGTAAATCACTTCCAGAGGATGCATTTAGGGTGATGTGATAGAAATTTAAGTGCCATGAATTACACCCTATGGAGGTTAGTTTCTCTCTCCTTCTATTGACTGTAGCAATGAGTAGCTTAACCTAAATCACCTGAAGTCAGGGGAGACAAATTTCACACTAAGGGGAGTAACAAAAAGAAGAAAGGTAAATAATGTTCACATAGAATTCTGCACACACCAGGTCCACCTTCAGCTCTGGTGTAAGCCTAAGTGTGAAGAAGTATCTCAGAAATCAATGAGGCTGAACATGTCTGCAAATTTTGTAGCTGAAGAAAATGCTTCAAATGAATATCCTCAAATAAAACAGATCTTGGAGGTACTGCTGTCAAAAAAGACAGACTTGCTTTTGACCATCTCCCCATCTTGCAATCCACATTCCTTGTGTAAATACGTACCTCAACCTGCTGAGGTACTTCAAAGGCACCATTTCTTTTTATGGGGGTGCTAACACAGTCTTAGTAGAAAATTGCAACTCGTATCATACGTTTCCTCTGCGTATTCAAATATTGTGAAGTCAAATTACAGAAACAAAACAAAACAAAACAAAACAAAAAACAATGCTTCTCTTGCTCCTTTTAAGAGTCCTACATTAAGCTTTTTCCATTGCCCAGTTTAGTAATGATTAAAGGTCAGATTCACCTCCAGGCTTCCTATAGCACACACAATCTGGCCATGATGTAATCAGAGACACTTCGATATTCACAGTAGAGCATATTCTAAAAATTCTTGTTAAACAATGCCAACACTTGCTTGTTCTCTGTTTCTCACTGCTTACCTGACCAAATTTGGCTGAAAGAGTGGCATATGTAGGCTGCAGTGGCATCCTTGACTATCCCTACGCAGGCTCTGAGAAAGGACTGGACCCAAATATCTGACATTTACAGCATGTCAAGATCAGTAGACGCTATAGGTCTGTTTGCCTCAGTGCTGCTCTTGCTGGTCCAGTAAATGAATTCCTTATGTTAGAGAACATGAGCAATAACAAGTGTGCTTACAGCAAAGTCCTTAATAACAAGGTAGAGGGGTTGTCCTTTCCCCTTTGCCCCATAGCTGAGATAAAAAAGTCAGTCCTGTAATCCCCTTTCAGGTAAGAGAAAGCCAATTAGATTTTCATTGCTACCTCTTGGTAAAGAGACTAGCATGGAAAGGATGGAAAATTGCCATATACTGTAAAAATAGTAAGCATTAGAATAGCTGTCTGAAAAAGCCAATACAGAATGGTGAGTATAACAAAGGGAAAACACATCCACAGCAGCAGCTAATTATGCTGCTTCACTGTAACGATCTGAATGCATCCCTGTGCTGAGATGATGAGCAGTCCAGCCCTGCACTATGGCTTGTTGTGCGTGTGATTGGTAATATCAGGTTGTGGTGAAACCTGGTCCTCTTTCACAGCTTTAGCAGAGACCTCTTGCAGTGCTTTTTGGGAATGAAGCAAACATTCAGAAATTAAAACCTCTCCACAGTGTCCCTATTGGTCTTCCACCTTCACTCCCAGAGCAACCTCTGTAATAAGTCACCAGAAAGGTAACATCATTGGACCAGGAGTACTTTAGATGGGGATCAACTGTGATTAGGAGGTGACCATCATCTGAAAATTTGTAATTATTATGAGAATAACTAATGTTAATATCTTCCACTTGGGCTTGTCCATGCATGCTGGAGATTATTGTAATTTAAAAATTATAAAATAAGAAGCCTGAAGCATTTGTGTTTCTCCAGATTTTTTTTTTTTTAATTATTATTTTTTTGATGAGTGTTTCATTTATATGGTCCAGATTTTAGTATCTTACACAGAGCCACAAGACAACTAGGCCTACCTCAAACTGATCAAAATGGAATTTTTCCATTGGGTTCAATGTTCAGTTGACTATCCAAACATCTGTTTTGTGGTTCGTTCAACCTTATATGTCAATATGATGTTAATCTCCTTTATACACAAAAGCTGAAGCAATGCCAATGATTTAACTTCCTAGGAAGATGGAAGATCCTTTTTCAAGCTGTAAATCCTTCTGGCCTATATCCAAAGTGAAAAATGTAAATCACCAGAGTGGAAACATGGCAAACACAATGTTCTGTCTAAACAAGGGCAGTCAACTTTGGAAATTAATCAGACTCTTTCTTAGAAACACCTTTAATGACAATGAAGACAAATCTCCAAGAAAGTTACTTGGGAAATTAATCACCCTCTTTTTTTAACACATTTTTTCCGGTCATTTTCTGGGAGATTTGTCTTTGTTGCCATTAGAAGGTGATTTCTAAGTCAGGAAAAATCTCTTCTTCAAGAACAGAGCCAGCAAAACCATTTTGTAATATACAGCAAGCTTCCTTTCTCTGTGCTATTTTCTAAATAATCCCATTGCTACCTTTCCCTGAAACAAATCTGTTAGTCTATGCAGAGGTGAACCTAGAGAGGAGGTAGGGACAAGGGGTTTTATAGGCACCGCTCCTGCCCACATGGCCAGCACTGCACACGGTGGCACTCGGATGCTACCCACTTGGGAGGCATTCACTTGTACCTAGACTCACTCCTGCATATATGTGTCATGCACTATGTGTGGTAAAAAAGATGAAGAGCCAGCTGAGAACGATCCTATCTTAACATCTTTATTCAGAAGCTTGAAAATTTATCATTCACTTTCAAATCTGTTAAAGTTTCCTTTGGGCAGCTGCAGCCATTTGTTTTTTTTAATACTATTTTGTATATGTTTTATGGGCTCCTTGCTCTACAGTGTAAGCCTAATAAACAATGAAGTTTAACTGTCCATGCCCCTTCCTTGTTTCTCAGTTCCCTGAAATTTTCTCCAACAAAACAAGCTAGGAAAATCCCAGCTTCCAAAGAATCATAGAATATCCCAAGTTGGAAGGGTCCCACAAGGATCATCAAGTCCAACTCCTGGCTTCACAAAGGACTACCTAAATCTTAAACTACTTGTCTGCAAGCATTATCCAAACCCTTCTTGAACTCCAGCAGGCTCAGTGCTGTGTCGGCTGCCCTGGGGAGACTGTCCCAGTGCCCAACCACCCTCTGGGTGCAGAACCTTTCCTTAACATCCAGCCTGACCCTCCCCTGTCCCAGCTCCATGCTGTTCCCTCGGGCCCTGTCACTGTCCCCAGGGAGCAGAGCTCAGCACCTGCCCCTCCTCTCCCCTTCTGAGGGAGCTGCAGGTCGCCATGAGGCCTCCCCTCAGCCTGCCCTGCTCTGAGCTGAACAAACCAAGTGTCTTCAACCGCTCCTCATACATCCTGCCTTCTAGAATTATCACCATCTTTGTACCCTTCATTTGGATGCTCTCTAATAGTTTTATGTCCTTATACTGTGGTGCCCAAAACTGTACACAATGCTCGAGGTGAGGCCGCACAGCACAGAGCAGGACAATCCCTTCCCTCGACCAGCTGGCAGTGCTGTGCCTGATGCATTCCACGGTACAGTTGGCTCTGTTGGCTTCCAGGGCACATTGTCGGCTCACAGTCAACCTGCTGTCAACCAAAACCTCCAGACCCCTTTCCATGGGGCTGCTCTCTAGCCTCTTGTCCCCCATTCTGTAAATATAGCCAGGGTTGCCCTATCCCAGGTGCAGAATCCAGCATTTGCTCTTGTTAAACTTCATGTAGTTGGTGATCACCCAACACTCTAATTTGTAAAGATCTCTCCTCAAGGCCTCTCTACCCTCAAGGGAGTCAACAGCTCCTCCTCATTTAGTATTGTCTGCAAACTTAATATTCATTCAAGTTCTGCAGCAAAGTCATTTATGAAAACACTGAAAAGAACTGGACTGAAAAGGGAACCCTGGGGAACCCCACTAGTGACTGGCTGCTATAACCCCATTTGCTATAACCCTTTGAGCTTGATCCATCAGCCAGTTGTTCACCCATCATATTATGTATCTAGTTGTATGATGGACATTCTGTCCTGAAGGTTATTGTGAGAGACAGTATCAAAAACTTTTCTAAAATCCAAAGAGATCACATCTACTGGTTTCCCTTGGCCAGCTAGGTGGGTAACCTTGTCATAAAAGGTTACCCCCTTCAAATTTAGTTTAAAGCTCTTTCAATCAGCCCTGATAACTCATGTACAAAAATCCTTTTCCCACTCTGACCAGGGTGCATCCTGTCAGACACCAGCAGGCCTGGTGTTGTCTAGGTTATCCTATGATCAAAGAAAACCAAAATTCTGCTGGTGGCATCAGTCTCAGAGTCACGTATTGATCAGCTGTCTCTGCCTGTTTCTTCCAATGCTATTCCCTGCTACTGGAAGGATAGAGGAAAGCACTACCTGTGTTCCTGATCCTTTAATCATCCCAAGGCCCTGAAGTCTCTTTTCATCACCCTTGGACTTCTCTTTGCTACTTCATTGCTGCTTACATGATAAACCAATAATGCATAATAACATGAGGGCAGTACCAG
This sequence comes from Nettapus auritus, assembly GCA_011076525.1. Classification (NCBI taxonomy): domain Eukaryota; kingdom Metazoa; phylum Chordata; class Aves; order Anseriformes; family Anatidae; genus Nettapus; species Nettapus auritus. The sequence continues at coordinate 47,283,820 of CM021765.1, forward strand.
TCTTGCAAATTTTAGGGGAAAATGGGATTCCTCAGGCAAGCAGAAATGAAGGAAGCATGGCAGCATCTGCACAGCGGAGGCTCAGGAGCAAGGGTAGAGGAGAGGAATGGAGGAAGGGAACAGAGAGAGGGTGGGGTGTGAGTGCAGCAAAGATGTGGAAGAAGGGAATGTGGGGAGCACATGATACCATAAAGCAGTAGTTTCTGCAAAAGGGCTCACACGTCTGGAAGGGCAAGCTGAAGTGACACAGGAAGTGGGATTGTGAGTAAAAAAGTTTCGAAACTGCTGCCAAAAAGTAATTGAAGTTTAGGAACAGGAAAGCAGCCCCTGCTCTTATTCAGTCTGCAAACTTTGTCAGGTCCTCCATAAATTCTGGCAGCAGATGCTTCGGGGGAAGGTGTAAGAGCTGTAAGTGGATGAAGAAGTGAATGCAGCTGTGCTCAGGTTGGGAGGAACAGCTAGATTGCACTGCCCTGGTAGTCACTAGCAGTCAGAAACATTGCACATGTTCCAGAGTTGATCTGGGGCTCAGAAAGCTTCGTTAGCTCCCACATGGCAAATGGTCACCTTGGGAGGGAAAGCTACTTCACTGTCATGAGTCACTGTGGCAACTTACTGTCAGAGACTGCCATGAGTTTTGGAGAAGATTTAACCTCATTCTTTGACACTGTTGTCAGTATACATGCTATCTGGAAATGTACGCTATCCGCATCCATGCCCCATGTGGCTTTTTGAATTTTACCTCTCAGTTAAAAAGAGTTCCCATGGCAATGAATGGTCTAATGATAAGTCTGTGGAAAAAAAAAAAAAAAATGTTTCCATTTATCCATCTCAAATTTCTTGTCTTTTGCGTGTCAGTGACCTATTATTAGAAGAGAGAAAGAACTACCCACATCTTCTACCTAACATAAACAATCCCAATCTCCCTTGTACTTTCACAGCTATAAAGTCGCAGAGTAAATACAAAAGGAGAAGTTTTACACAGGCATGAGCACAGTGGGCTTTTGCAATAGCAGGAAGATCAGATGAATGCAATGTTTTCTCAGCAACTAATAGAACCACCCAAAACATAAAACCTGGTATTAATGAGAACTCCTACACTGTCGTTGGCTAGAAAAAAAAAAAAAAAAAAAAAAGCAGGACAGAGATGGGCCACAAGATCTGGGGATATGTTGTGAGCAACATTGTTAGTGCAGAGAGTGGAGAAAGAAACTAGAAGAGAGGGTCTTCTACATCTGGTTTTATGTAAGAATGTGGAAATGAAGTTGAACTGTACAAGTGTGAGCATGATATGACTCAGAAAAAGCAGGAAGACAAAACATCAAAATAAAGAGAATAGACTTTCAGAAAGCAGTCCTCAAAATACTCAGATATCTAGCAGGTAAGGTCAACACAGAAAAAAATGTAAGAGAGAAAAGACTGAGGGACAGTGGAGAATCCCTGAATGTTACAGTAAGGTCAAAAGCATGAGCTATCGCAGTGAGGAGGAAGGCTAGAATGGAGTATCAGAGGCAAATGTGGGTAAATCATGAGCCTCAAAATAGATCTTCATAGTTCTTATCTTTGTCAAGGAACTGGGGAACTACAAGACAATCAGCTGTTCTTCATTTTATAGAAAAATGCTGGAATAAGTAAGCAAAGAATTGTGGGCATCTGGAAGATAACAGGCAGATGAATGACACCCAACATGGACCTGTAAATATAGTTTACTCTCTGTGGCAGGCCAACATGTCTTGTTGGCTGGGAAAAGGAAGTTGATGGCACATACATTTACTTCATTAAGGCTTTCAACATGCCTTGCATGATATTTTGATAAATAGGCATAGAAAAATGAATACATAAACACTGGAAAGTACCTTAGCTCGTTGAACACTTGCTCTCAGAGAGCAGTGATCTATAGCTCATTCTCAAGACAGCATAAAGTATCTGCTGAGGTTCAGCAATGTCTGTACTGTGTTCAGAACTATTCTGGATTTTTAACAGTTCCTTGCGTGAGAGAGCAGACATATGCTTTTTAATTATATGAATGACTAATGTGGGAGAAGCAGCAACGATGACAGAGAACAAGATGGGAATGTAGAATGATCTTGACAAACTGAAGAAATGCCTTGGAAGCAATAGGGTGCAACTGAAAAAGGATACTTGAAAAGCGTTAATAATTAGGAAGGAATATCAAACTCCAGAAACATAGAAGTGGAACGACCAATTAATGACCAATTAATGCAGCTTGGGGGGTCTAGTAGTCTGCAAATTCATTACTAGTCAACAATTCAGATACAAAATAGGCAAGGGGTTTATACAATGCATAAAAATAAGCTGTCCATGAAATATGATGTGATTCTTGTATTCTATGTGGTGTCAATAAGGTTAAATGGGAGAATGTGTCCCATTTTGATCACAGTGATTCCAGAAATATTCATCCTCCAGGGGCTGCAATGAGGAAGCTTGGAGGAATTTGGCTTACTGTGGAGGAGACTCCAGTGAGAGATGATTAGTACATTCTCATGATGAGTTCTTAAACATGAATAAGTGACTAAACATAAAAAATAATCCTTTAAATATGCAACAGATAAGTCATAGGAAAGGAATAAAATCTTCTCAGTGCCTGCTGGGGGTTGGATAAAGACTAATGCCAGACATCATAGCAAAGAAGACAGGTTACTCATCAGGAAAATTTCTGCGATAATAAGGACTCCAGCACTGGAGCAGACTGCCAAAGGGAGGCAGGGAAATCACCATCACTGGAGCTCTTGAAAAATGGATCTATCAAGATCCAAAAAAACATCTGTCAAGAACAACATATATTTAATTAATCTTTCTCTACTTCCTTCTTTGAATCGCCCATAATGTTATCACCTTACAGCTCTCCCTGATTTCAGAATCATTGATAAACATAGCAAATAACACAGGCTCCAGGACAGGATCTTCTGCATTTCACCATTTTTTTCATTATGAAAATAAATGTTTAATCTCATGCATTGATTTCTGCCTCCTGCATGATGTTTGGCTTAGGACAGTGCTCTCTCACTTCTTCATTATTTAGCTGCTGGGTAAGACCTGACTAGAAAGAAATCCAGACAGCTTATTATGCTTCCAGATGTCTCATTGGTCTAGTTTCAATGATAGTTTCAACCAGTTCTGAGGTACAGATGCAACAATTAGTGACCATCACCAGTTTTTTGTTCATGTGGGGTTAAATTACCAGATAAGATTGCCACTTGAAGTGGCAAGCTCAGGCAGACAAAAAGCTTTCTTTCTTTCAGCCCTTCAGCCTCCCTCAGGACTGGAGCACCTTCCCAGTCTGAGATATACAATCTAAATGTGGCAACATATATGGTTGTGCTATTTCCTCAGCAGCTTCATCTCATCCTTAGGGACAAGACCAACATTTCAGTTGTAAAGAATTCCACTAAAAGATAACCTTAGTTCTGAAAATGCCCTTGCTTTCCTTTAGTTGCTTCCTTCAGCTTCCAAGTGCTCTCACAGCCCTATGAAGTTTCTCCTCCATCTACTACTTCTGATAGACTTATGAAAACATCTTTTCATATTTACTCTTTTTTTTTTTAAGGGAAATATAACTTTTTTTTTTTTTTTTTTTTTTTTTTTTTTTTTTTTT
>CM021765.1:47287535-47330949 GCA_011076525.1 Nettapus auritus
TTTTTTTTTTTTTTTTTTTTTTTTTTTTTTTTTTTTTTAGTTATATTCCTTTGAAATCTATGTTGATCCTTCTGATTTCCTGCTAATTTATCACCTACCATAATTTATAATCCTGTTTATTGCCCTCAGTAGGGTCAGATTTCCAAATGCTGAAGGACTGGCTCAAATTACTTCTTAAATCTTGCCACTTGGCATTCCTCTGCCCCTGTCTGGTTCCCTTTTATTCAGCTCCATGCATATCTTCTGACACTATATAATGGTGATTTGATTAGGTGACTTTCTAGGGATTTAATTTTAATTTTAATTTTAAAGCCTTTAAAACTAACCTGTTCATTTTTTTTTAATGCGTACCAGAGCCATGTAACTTTCTGATGTTTTATTTTCCCTTTGTGAGTCTAATTATATGGTTGTCTCTAATTATTTAATGTTCAGCTACTGTCATTTTCTTTAAATTAACTCCTGTGTGTTAAGACTGAATCAGGAATAGCTTTCCCTCTGATGTGCAAGTTCTTGGCCTAGTTACACCAAGACCCAGCACTTATATCTGAGAATCTGTGTCTCCAGGGCTGGTGCCAGCTGTCCAAGCCATGAGCAGGCTGCTGAGCTCCACCACCACTGCTGTTTCCCTCCTGCTGCTGTCATTTCGTTTGGCACTCACTGTCCTTCCTTTCATCTGGAGACACGTAGCTGAGCCATGATTTTACTATCAATATGGCAATGCCGTTTTTCTCTGTGCTCATGATGATGTTACAAGCTTTCCCTTTCTCTTCAAAGGTTGCACATGTCTGGGTTTTGCTCAGGTTGGCAATTTGTCAGTAACATCTATCAAGCTGTGTCTGCATCGCCCACCACTGTTAATTCCCCTCCCAGCCCTGGGTGCACCGCTGGGCAGGAGGAGACCCCTGCAAGGAGTACGGGGACCTCTGTGGCGGGGTCCAGTCCCTGTCCAGAGGGGTGGGGAAGGACAAACAGCTCCACTCACAGCTTTTCACTTGGCCAACAAAGAGTCCTTCAGAGAAAAACCTTACTGCTGCCTGTGGTGCTAAAGCTGCCAGGGCTGATGTGCCTCTGTTTCAGTCCCGAGCAGATGATCTGCCTCGTTAAGGGGAGAATACAGGCGACTATTCATGCGCTTCTTTTGAAGCCTTCGCATTTGGGGAGTTAATCTCATTAAATGCATCTGCAGCAGCCCGGACAGCCTCTAACATCTGTTCAATCGGCTGCCGTAATGCGGCGGTCCCTTCTCCTGCTCAGCTGCCACCAGCGTGGCCCGGCTGCCGCGCATTGTCCATTATGCGCTGTCGGTGACACTTGTCCATCTGTCCTTGGCAGGAACATCTTGCACAAGGCTCCCCACTAATCAAGAGGATGCACCGGGTGCATGGACACATAAACCCTCCCGGTGTCAGGTTACGTGTTGCACAGCTGTTTAAATTGTTGGGAGGCTTTCCCCTGGTGGTTATTTTATTTGGTTTATATGGTGTGAAGGGAGCATTATTCTTGAAGGGACTTAAAGACCTTGGCCTGGTTTGTCTGTGGTCTTTAAAGATCCCATGACACTTTTCGCAAGAGCTGGAGAATTAATCTTGTGCTGCTTAAATTTCAAGAGAGAGAATTATATTTTGCTTTCCTGTCCTTTCTCTCTATCCTCTGCTCTGCAGATTCGGGCATTATTAATCCCTTTTATGGCATTTTAAATGTACACTGTGTGTGGCATTGAGAATGGCAATCTGAGGGGCTGAACTTAAAAATCAGATCGTGAGCAGTTTATGTCACTGGGGGAAGATCGTGGTAACAGGCAAGAGGAGCACTGGCAGATAACACATGAGCATTGTGAATATCAGATATGGAAGGAGATCAAGTTAAAGTGCTGTTACACAGATAAAATATTCTTTAATTCCAATTCAATTTTCAAAATATTTTTTATTTTCTAGAAATGAATTTATTCTTCAAAAAGCTCTTTCTTCGACATCATCACAGAGCACCAGGGATAGCAGACCTAGCATCTGATGTAAATAGAGAGTACCGTGACTAGATGTCATAAAACAACACAATTTATGTCAGCATAAATGAAAGCAGAATTCTACCCATAGCAGCACACACATGCAAGGGGGTGTTAGTTGGGTGAGTGTCTCACGCTCTGATGCTGAACATAAGAAAAAAAATGAATGCCAAATTCATAGGAATAATTTGGTTTTGTGCAACAGGTACATAAAAGGTGATGAAATGGGGGGGAAATGAAATGGAAAGACTTCCCTGAGAATTCATGAACAAAATTCACGAGAAAGAAATAGCCTCAGAGACGGGATTTAAAAACCCACGATTAATTTCTAATACCTAGAACCTAAAAGCTTTCTACAGTAAATAACAACTGTAATTCAATTACTAAAGGTATCAGCACCACAGACCGTGTCTGTTCCCAAAATGGGCTTTCTACCAGAAGTAGTGGTACCTTTCAGGCCAGAAAGCCTCCATTTGCTGCCCTTGCCAGCCCTAGCAGCTACGTTGTGCCTGGAATGGCACTTCCCAGAGGATGCTTTCTGCAGGCATGAAAGCCCACCAGCCATGAGCCACCCGACGCCCACCTCTCCTGCCCTGGCCCCTGATGCCACAAGGTCCCTGGCTGGCCCCCTCCCTGCTGCCTCCATAAAGCAATCCTCCAAAAGCTCCAGCAAGGAGCCTGAAAATTAAACTGTGCACTCCTTCTGCTTCAGGAGAGATGGCTTAGGACCGGGGAGGTGGAATGCCAGAAATGTGACTGCTTCATGTCTAATAAGCAATAAATGGATTTTATTATTTGCCTTAAATCATAACCCTTACGCTAGCTTTCAGAGCTGATGCAATCTGAGATAGCCAGTATATTAGATAATATTGTGTCATGGGGAAATATATGGCTTCCTGAGGTTCAAACTGCCAAATCACACCCAATCACCATTGTTCAGAAATTGCATGAGTGTTATAGCTGTAGCAGCTGACACGGAGAAGATATGCTGAAGTGCCGTGCTCAAATATCATCAAGTATTAGTAATCACACCGTGGGGCCATTCTGATTTAACAGAAGCTGGAATTAAGTTTGGAGTAGTATATCCGTATTTCTCTTTGATTTAACATGGGCCATGACATATGTCATTAGCTTCTTCTCTTCCAGATTCTGCAGAGAGCCTTCAATCTACTCAAGGGATTAAAAATCTAATATGCTGCTGCCCTGAGGAAAAAAAAAAAAAAAAAAAAAAAAGCTTTCAAGTGCAGAAGCCTATACTTGTATACTTGGGCATGGCTTGGTTTTCAGGCTAAAGGCTGTTATTTATTTGTAACCTAAACACACAAGAAAAGAGAGTTGTTCAAATACATGTCATAAAGACAGGGAATGACACACAGGGCCCATGTGGCTTGCAGTGGCTGACACGGGAACTGGGAAGGGAGCTGTGCACACAGCTTCAAGACCATATTTTCCTGCAAACACCAGGCGATGTCTTGAGAAACAAATAAAGATGCAATTGTTCCCAATTTCTGCTTTGCAATTCCAACTTCCCGATGCGCATGTCTGATGTACAGTGAGAGGTACATAATTTGCTGGCACGTAAAGGAGGAGAGCAGGGTTTGCGGCAGTCTCCAGCGGAGCTGATCTGTCTAATAGGAGGGCAATTCCGAGCAGAGCAAAGGAGAAAAAGTATCAGTTCCCAAGGACTAGAAAGGAAATGAGGGATTATTCCAGTGTTTAGGAAACTTCCTTAGTTCACTGGAAAGATTTCACAACTATAAACCTGACACCTTCCCTGAGTCTTGCAAAGCTCATAAGTCTTTCCCCTGGACACATGGGCCAACTCGTGCCTCTGCACTGAGCCACTCTGGGGGCGAGGGGGCTGCCCTGGCAGCACACGGTGCTGGGGTGAGCAAGGCACCCCAAAATTTGATGTCCCAGCACTGCCTGATGCACCCAGCAACAGTGGCCATGTCACAGGCTCTGTGCTACAATAGGCACTGAAATTTTCCAAGTAACGTGCCATTCGCTCCCTTCTCCTCCAGACGGGGTGATTTAAGGCGATCAGATTGCTCCCCGTTAGAGCGAGGCATTGCTCACAGCCCCATATCCCAGTCTGCAAAAGCACTGAAAACTAATCCCCTATCACCTTCCTCAGGTGCAAGCATTGGTGGGACCTCTCCTGCAAAGGAGATCATGGGCTAAACATGTTTGACACGTGCCTCGCTTCAATTAAAATATAACAAAACCCACTTTAGATACTTCTCAGCAGATTTTTCTCCAGCTTTCTTCTAGCAATTAAAACGTTAACGACTCCTCTGGTGCTTCCTGCAGGAGTTAAAAGACAGCCTTCGAAACAGGCTCAGGCTTTGCAGTCAGTCTTTCCAGTCTTTGTTACATCCATCTGATTTTGTGAAATGCATTTTCAAGTAAATGCTAAATAGTATTAATTTTCATTTTCTCATGAGCACTGCAGGCAGACACAGCTGAGTGTTTATAACCTTTCCATCGTACACAAACCAGAGATTATTAAAACCTTATTATCATACATTTTGAAAAGCACAGTTAATTTCTCCATCTTCCAAAAACTGAACCATTTATCCACAGCTGCTTTTAACAAAACCTGATTTGTGCACTTCACTGCATTTGAAAAAAAAAAAAATGTTTTCTCCAAGTGAATATAAATGAAATGTAACTGTGAGCAGAAAAATGTGCACTCACATGTCCCTTCTCTCCTACAGACACGCAAACACTCACAGAAGGAGGAAATTGTCTGAGGAGCCAAATTTCTGTTGTATGCTTTTATTTGCATTTCCTTGAGACCATGAATCATGAAACTGTGAATACAGAAATTCTATAAAGTTTTTATACAAGAAAAAATAATTTCAGAATTGCAGTACCCCCCAAGGTACTCATACCCCAAATGCTAAAAATATCACATATTGTTTTTCATACCCTGCTCTTTGTGATCAAAGAAAATTGCTAAGCTTTGTAATTTTGAGATACGATACTAGAAGCATTTGGATATCTGCTGCCAGTTATAGCAGCAGTAATCCAAAATAATTCTATTATGCGCAGTTGTTTCAGATTTGCTCCCTAATGTGGCCATTAATTTCACCATCAAGGAAGCTTGCTGCCCCACCAGAATTTAATTTATATCAGAACAGCACTTACTGCATAAGGCTGGGCATCAGCGCAAGGGGATAAAACAGTGAATGCCACACAGCAGAGGTCTGGGAAGAGGACATGTGATCAAATAATTTGGGATCAAAATATGTCCAAACAAATAACGGCAAAAATAATTCTGTATCCCAAGGTTTCTTTATCCGATTGAAAGGAGTACTCTCAATGTGATTTCGCATACAAAAGACTCTCCCAGACTATTGCAAAGCTCCCTGGCAGAGCTCGCAGCCTCAGCAGAGGGGCAGCAACGCCAGAGAGGATGGACTCGGCCCCCCAGGTGAGGCTCAGCAGATGCTGCTGGAGGGGATCGCTGCCTGATGCTCTGCAGGACACAGCCTGTCCTGGGATGTCCTTAGCATTTCCAGCTTTGCAAAGCGACTTCACTGCCACTGCACACCAAGTGGCACTGCTGGCCCCACCGCCCATTTCCCCAGAAGAGCTGAGGCACAGACCAGGCTTTGTCCTTGCCACACTCAGCAATGGGCCCTGGGGACCACGAATGAGCTCGTGGTGTCCTCAGCCCTCAGCCGGAGCAGCACGGCCACATTCGAGCTGTCAGCCAGGGGTACCTGACCTGGGCGTTATGTTGCAGAGCTGCCCGGCCTGACCCACGCCGGCCTCAGCCCTTGTATGTTACCGACATGCAGCTTTACCTCTGCAGGCCACCGTGCTCCCTCGTTCGGGTTGCTGGGCTTGGTGGAGACCTCTCAATTTTTGTCCAACCTGTCTGGACAGGAGAAGTGCCCTGGCCCCAGCTGCAGGCCCACATCTTGGGAGCAGAGGTGTTCACTCAGCTGGAAACTCATCAAAACCCCTGATGACTGGATACGGGTATCAGAGTGCTACAGATGTGCAGTTTGGCTGCTGGACCAGCTGAACTGAGGTGTAATAACCACAGTCTGCCCCTGCAAAAGCTTTTACTGACAGAAAGATATGTAAGGAAAGAGAAATCAAAACCATGAGAGATGTAATTACATCAGGAAGTGTAATCTCTTTTGAAACCAATGAAAATTAAAGGAAATTTAAATGCCCACCTCTTGCAGATTTTAGAACACATTGGACACTTGCCTACTTTTAAAGAGCTGGCTCTAGGATTATCTGGGGTCAGTTCTTGCCTCCATTTAAAGTCAAGAGGATTGAAGTGATGCTAATCATTTCGCCCTAGCATCTCTGCTGGATGGGGAAACTCTATATGCATGTTTGGCATCACCTGCCCCTTATCTGGCCCTCTTGGAATGAAAACCTTGTTAGGTTCACCATCAGGGCTATCTGCTTCATTGGGCTGCCAAAACAGAACAACGCTCACAGTCAGTAAGAAAGAGAAAGATGAAATCTTCAGGAACAGATGCAGTCTCAATGCCAGCTGATCTGAACAAGCTTTGTGCCTGCATACCAGCACCGGGAGTGAACCTGGGGACATGTCTGGTGCCACTCTTGGTCCCACCGGGAGGGCATGTGCCCATGGGGAGAAGGGACAAAGTCTCTTTCAGGTCTCCATATCTCCAGAAGGACTGTGGTGTGTGAAACACCACCGGGGGCCACCCAAACACACACTGGGTGCCATGCAACCTTGCTCAGCATGCCCCATGGCACGTGTGGGGCATGGCTCCATGCAGAGGGAACCACCTCCCCCTGTTTGCTGGCACCCCTCTGCTATCTGGTGGAGGCTGCTGCCTTCTCTGCACACCATAGAGAACCAAGCTTTGGGGACTGTGCTTTGGGAAATGGGTTTATGGCAGCTGACAAGCTCCTCCAAACAAGCCCTGCACTTCTGCTGTGGTTTAACCCGGCAGGCAGCTAAGCACCACACAGCCATTTGCTCACTGTCCCACAATGGGATCAAGGAGATAATCAGGGAAAGGTAAAACTCATGGGCTGAGACAGTTCAAAAGGACAGAAAAAAAAAGGAAAATAATAATAATTTTAAAAATAAAAATATACAAAACAAGTGATGCAGTGCAATTGCTCACCACCTGCTGACCAATACCTGGCCAGTCTCCAGGCAGTATCAGTTTCCTTCCCCCATCCCAGTCAATTCTCCCCAGCTTTATTGCTGAGCATGACGCCACACGGTGTGGGACATCCCTCTGGTCAGCCTGGGCCAGCTGTCCTGGCTGTGTCCCCTCCCAGCTCCTGGTGCACCCCCAGCCCCTTGCTGATAGGGCAGCGCGAGGAGCAGAAACCGCCTTGGCCCTGTGCAAGCACTGCTCTGCAACAACTAAAACATTGGTGTGTTATCAGCATTATATTTCTCCTAAATCTAAAACATGGCACTATACCAGCCACTATTAAGAAAATTAACCCTATCTCAGCCAAGACCGGGATAGCTTCAGTGGAGTCTGGCCCTAGAAATATGACCACACCACTCCATGCTGCTCTTCAAAACATAATAATCCTGATTTAGGGCTGCAGCTGGATTCAGAGGCAGTTAAATACTTCTCATCATATTGTACAAGATGGGGATAGACTGTAAAGATGATCTCTGAATGAATACACATGGCAGGTTTACAGCATCAAGCGCCTCTTAGTGCTTCTGGCATACAGATCTACTCCAGAGGGTAATCAGAGCTGCAGTGCGCTGGAGAACACGTGCAACCGTAACAGCCTCACTGACAAATGGTGAGAGCTCACAAACTTCAACCTGTGGTGTGCAGTGGTGATTTGGCTGTGAAGAAATGGGTGGTGGATGCCTGAGATCCCCGTGGGCGCAGTGGGACTGATGCTATCGCAGCCCCAGAAGGTCAGGCTTCCTCAGAGGGATGGGGCTGCTCCCACTGCCAGCCACCACTCTGGGCTGGGCAGGACAAGGGCAGGATTGCACCCAGAGCTTGGGAAAAACGTGCCAATCCCAGCTTTCCTGGGAAAGAGGCAGCAGGGCTGCTCTGTGGCTGGGGGCAGGCTGCCACTGCAGGCTGTGCCTACTCTGTCTTGCTTCAAACAAGCGCCAGCTTCAAACAGAGGAGCCTGCCTGGTGAAAGCATCAGTTTTTACCAGCTTCCTAAAGGGAAAATTTTATTGCAATTTTGCATAACTGATGGTGTTATCTGAGAGGATAATTGTTGGGTGTAATAGAAAACATTCCTGTTCTCCGCACAGCCAGCAGGTTTCGGGAATGAATAGGGGATTCTTGTTGGAGCAGTTACCCCTGATGTGTTCCAGCTCCTTCCCTGAGACACAGCTCGCTTGGGACAACTGTGTCTCTCAAACACAGGGCATGTTTCAAGGCTCCCTCAAAAATCAGGAAGCCCACAAGGCAGTGCTTGTGATCCTCACTATTTCTTTACTTTTGATCAATATGGATTATTTACTTGGTTGTGGTTAGGGGTACTGTTTAGAAAAGGCCAGAGACAACCCCCACAGGACTGAGCTACAAGACAGTCAATGGTGGGCTTTTATCAAGACACTCAGATGGTCCTTCAAAGGTCTCTCTTTCAGCCCTTTCTACCCCCATGGGCACTTGGGGGTGGCACTTTGCTGCTGCTATCCTGACACTCAAACCAATGTGGTCAGGGTGAAAGCAGAGTTGGGGGGGCAGGAAAATAAAAAAGCAGCGGTGGAACATGAGAACAGATCTACGCACTAGCAAGCCCAGCGTGTGTTAGATTGCATGCCTGTTCCAGCCTAAGTGTGTCAGATGAGCAGGTGCAGACAGACTCCAGCTCCTCTGCCAGTGCTGTGGGTACAAGCCAGCTGGGGATCAGTCCTGTATGCTGACCACAACATACAAAGCTGGCGGGAGTGCAGCCACGCACTGTTGTGGCAGCACGGCTTTTGATCAAGAACTCGCTTGCATCTGTTTGCACCTGACTGTGAAGACATGCCCCATGGGAAGCCACTGAACTTTGCTTTTCTAAGATTTCATGGTCTCTCATCTTTGTGTCCTGATGGTTTTCACAGAAACACTGCAGATTTCCCTCTGCCACCTGTGGCCCTCAGCCAGGCTCACCTGTTTGCAATTTTTTCACAAACTACCTTCTTTCCTAATACCCTTGCAAAAGCTAGATGTGAACACGGACATTCAGATTCTTGCTTGACAGGGCCATCAAAACTATTGTCTTTCCTTCCCAGTGATGAGGAGCACAGGCAGGCGTTTTGCCAAGTGCATATGGGAACAGACAGTAAGTGCCATAAAAAGCCCTTGTGCACTGCAGCTTCACATCTTCACTGTCATTTATAAACACCATCCTAAATTATCAGTCATACAGGTGCCTGCAAAGTCAAAAGGACTCTGGATGAGTGTTCTGGCTTTGCAGAGCTGCTGCAGCCTACATTGTACCCTGAGACAGAGGACAGAAATGGTCAGTAGAGCCGGGAGTTTGCAGAATCTTCCTACCAGCTCTGCATTTGTGTCTAGGTTGGTAAGGGAGCAATTACTGCTTTTTCCTCATGTGTGGTCTCTGTCCGTCTCCTTTTAATTTCTCTTTATCAATAACAAAACAAATAATTCATTTTGCTGTTGTTCTGTGCTTGGTACCTGTCTCAGTGAGTAAAGGTACGGATTTTGTAATTTAAGAATAAGTATATGGCAACTCAACTGGTGTGAACAATCGCAGACAGAAATGTGAGAAAACTATATGTGGTGGCCTTGTGCATAGGAGATGGGGAGGACAGGTGTTCTGTCTGTCAGTAATCAGAAACAGGAAGATGCCATCTTCTTGGGCTACAAAACGTGAAAATCTCAAGGGATGGAAATCAGGAAAGAAAAAAAAAATCAGCCAGAGTGTCTACAATTTTCTGTGCCCATTTGTGGTATGATCCGTGCATATGCACACCCCTGTCAATACTATAATTTTACAAATCACTGTGGTGCTGCACCTCCATCACTCCCATGGTGTTGGCAGCTACATTCACCTAACTCCAAGGGCTGCAAAGCACTGCAAAAGCTTGAAGCCACTGCCCAGCATTTTATCCCTGAAGCCTCCTGTGAGACAGAGCTCTCATTCCAGACGCAATCCTTCTCAGACGTGTGCTGACAGATATTCAAGTGATCTTCAGGTCTGACGCACTTCTTTTTCTCATTGACAGCATTCAAATCTCTCTGGTGTTAGGCCAAGCTTGTTCAAAAACAGACAAACAAACAAAATTATTAGCACACTTCCACAACACTTTCTAGGAAGAAAACTGAGTTTCAAAACTACCCTTTAAGCTGACCGAAAAAAAATAAAAAATAAAAATTAAAAAAAATCAGGAAGATGAAAACAAGCCCTCATTACACAAAGAGACATGAGGTTGCCATTCACTCTGCAGTTCTGGGTTCTTACGTGAGCCCAGCGTGTTCCAGCAGCACCTTCAACCCAACTGTTATTTGATTAGGGTGCATGAATTAAGTGGCTTCTACTTAAGAAGCAGACAACCAGACTAAACTATGGGATTTTAATTAAGGCAATTCCTTGCGCGGAGCAGCGAGGGGCACTGGGAGCAGTGGCTCAGCTCCCAGGCTGGGGCCTGCTCCCTGAAGGGCCCTGGGTTGGTGCCCTGGGGCTGGCCCTGGGCCTCCAGGGCACCTTGGGATCAGCCAGCACGGGCCTGCCCCAAGCGCTGCGGTGCGCACCGGGCGGGCAGGAGGGCTTGGGGGAGGAGAACTGGCCACACCTGCTGCTGTTCTTGCCAGCTTGCACTGTGCAGCGTAGGCAAGCCTGATCTTGAGGGCAGCCCTACAGCAGCTCGCATGAGCCAGCGTAGACATAGCCATGATGGCCCAGACAGGCGCGGCAGTGCAGACAGAAATGTCTTCTGTAACACAAGGAAGAAGAACTGCTGATGTGCATGAAGAGGACCTCTTTTGGCCACGTGGACCTAGAGGAATTCATGAATGTCACTTCATGAAGAAGAGTTAAAAATTACATCTGTGGTCTACAGGATGGGGTGTGCAGTTGACTGGCTGACAACCATGGCTACTAGGCAGGGGTGTTTGGAAAACAGCGGATGGCTAACAGGAGTTGAATAGGTAGTCCTCTGACACGACAGCAGTGCTTACAGGCAGTTGCAGTTTGGTAGGGAGGAGATCAGGACTGGAAAGTTAGTGTAAAGCATGTTAGAGGCACATGTTGCCAGGTGCAGTAGGGTGGAGGGCTTGCCACTTCCTTGGAGATTTGTGTTCTCTGTCCCTCCCTCATCTCTGCCCCCCTGCCCACAGCAGATCTAGTTCCCAGCTTCAAGCTCTCAAGACTACCACCTGCTACAAGATTTTGAATTCCTCCCATATCTCCTAGATCCCTTGCTTCCCTCACACCCTTATCCACTCTCTGTATCAACTCCTTTCAACATCCCTCTGTTTACTACCTGGACAGAAGGCAGCATGTACTATGCTGTACAGAGCTGTGAAGGTTAGATCAGGTAATTGCTTCACTCACATAGAAGCTTTCCTCTCACAAAAGGCCATGAATCTGTGTCTCTTCCCTTTCTGTTATCACAAGACTTGCAGAACCTTTGAGATTTCTACCTCACTATTAAGTATTGTAGAAATTAGTCAACTTGGTCAAATCTGTGAAGAGGGGGCTGACAGACACCTAGGAAGAGCACAGTTGCACAAATAAAATTACCTTAGGAAATCAACTACAAAAATATCACTGCCAGACATAAAAAGAAATAAAATAAAGAACTTAGTTTCATTTGTAAAGAATTTGCAGTCTGGCACTTGTGGTTTTCTTCAGGGAAGAGCCTGATAAAGGTTTGAATTCCATTCAGGGGTGTAGGCAGAATAAAAGAATTATTCTTCTCTTTTAACTGATTGGAAAAATCAAACTGTCTAGCCCAGCAGATTTGTACAATGTAACAATTTTCACTACTGTGCACAAATAATGATACAGTCCATCTCTATAGTACATATCAGTCAAGGATGTCAAAGTGATAGAGATAGCTGGGCACTCCTGCATCCACATAAAATGCACCATCTTTTGAGAGACACACAATAGCTGTTTTGCACAAGAGCTGGCAAGAAACATGGAAGGCATCCATATTGCATCTTCCCTAAATGGGGATTGATCAATATGCTAAGAGTAATGTGTTGTACAGTCACTAAGTCAAAATAAAGTGTTGGGACATGGGTGTTACACTTTGTGGGTTGCCTCTCTTGACCTAGCTAGATACGCCTACACATCTTTTACGCTGTGTACAGCATGGTCCCATAGCGCCCATGAGGATTTGGCAATGTCATGTCACCAGATGGCAGAAGTGAGGACTGAAAGCCAAGATTTGTTGGTGGTGACCAAAAGTTTTTCTCCCAGGATGGCTGTTTCATCACCCATGGGACATGAGTCACTGATGTCAGTGCAGTTCTCACAGAATATGAGAGAAATTACCAATGCTGCCACCAAGGTCAGTACAATTAGCTTTCTTGCTGGTTGCTTCAGAAATGAGCCCAAGGGTTGTCTCGAGCCTCTTCCCACTTAAAATCTCATTGGCTTAAATCTAAGCCAGATCAGAATCTGGAGAGTCCTAGAGGGCAGATCTTCCTGCACTGTTAGGAAACAGCTACTGAAAGAAGTTGGAAGCACAGCTGCCAATGCTGATTTTCAACAGTCCAGCCTCATCCTTGCTCCAGGTGGTCACATCTTACGATCTCACATGTGTGACTCTCACTGCTACCCTCTGCCTTGTGCTGCCCCCCTCAGAGAACCCTTATGCATGCCTGCTGTGGGGCTGTGGCTCTGCCCAGCTTGGACCTAAACCAGGGCTGGATGTAGTCTCCTCCTTGTGCACCCAACAGCTGCCTACAGCTCCTTTGGTGGTAGTGAAAGAGTTTGTGGGCAATATTCATTAGCTTACTTTTCCAAAAAATTAGCACAGAGCTCTTTGTATATTCTTGGGTTAAACTACCAGTCTCCTACTTTGATCATGCTTTTGCAAGGTAATTGTGCTGTGATTCTTCAGGAAAGCTTCCAGTAATAGCTTAATTTCATACTCATGAGTGGCATATGAATGGAAGCTTCCACCATAAATTGCATTAGCTTTGCAAAATCCATTAAGCTTTTTGTCCACTGAAGGGCTTTATTTCTTTTTGTCACTGGCACAGACATGTTGTTGATTGTCTTAATGGAGTTGTGATCTGTCTATACACCTTGCAGCATTCATACTTTGATAGGTGTGTTATTGCCATTATGTGGTACTAAGGTTTTTAGCTGTTTACTTTCAGCCTGGCAACTACAACTGTTTTCCAAACCGCTCTAAGCTCCTGATTAATACCTTCCAAAATCTATCCTGATTCACAGTGCCATGCATAAACCTCTGTATTATCCAAATAATATCTGCAGATGCTACTCAAATGGTAGCGTTGAGTGTTCTGTGTTTGAGTTGCTTGCAAGTGATCTGCTTTATTTTGTGTCCAGCTTGAATATAGCAATTAAAAGAGCTTCAGAGTGTCTCTGCCTCTCTGGGAAAGCTGGCCTTCAAAACTGCAGTCTCCTATGCCACAAGACTATTAACACCATTACTAGTGTAATGAGAATGGAGCCGTACGTGGGCAAAATGTGTGAACAAGAATGTCTGAAATCCCTCTGTGTTCAAAAGAGAGTGCCCGTGGTCTAATTCCCACCCCTCCATTGCATTTCACCTCTCTGATTCTCACTTGCACATGTTAAAGCTCAAGGTTGGGTTCCAGTCCCCAGTGGACAGCCAACAACCGTGTGACACAAGGGCAAGGGGTGGGGGCAAGACTTGGAGACCACTCAGATAAAATGGTGCAAAATGTTAACTACAGCAAAGCCTCCTTACTGGGAAAGCTAGAAGAACAAGTGCTAAATGCAACCCTTGCTAGCAGGCACTGGTTGGTGAGTTATAGCTGCCTAGAAGGACATTTGCAAGGTGGCCTGGAGATGCTCACAGTTGTGTTTTTTTTTATTATGTGAAGAGAGGGCATCAGCCTCTCTTTCAAAAGACCAATAAGGTAAGTAAATTTTAAAAACAAACAAATGAACAACAACAAAAAACATAATTACAGTGACATAGCTACTGATGTAAAGTAGTGAAATCTGTCAGCTCTGACAAATGACTCTACTGCAGGCTGGATGGATGAAAGGTTGTCCTTGTAGATAAATTATCTGATAGACCCCTGACACAGGCAGAGTTGTTTTTTTCCACCACCTCCATTTTAAACATCACTTTCTTAGCATTCCTCCCTCTCTTCCCAGTCCCCTCTCCCTTGTACTGGAAGTGTCTACATGTGAAGTGGACTTAACATGAAGCTCTGGGGCTCTTTGGACTCACTACAGCAAATTGCAAATGATGTGATCTGATGGTATGAAATGAATAATCTCTGCAAATGGCATGGTGTACTAGCCTGTTTGCTGCATTAGTCAGACACACGCTTCAGTTCAGCAAAGTGCTGCCAGAAATTCTGACCACACCCAGAAAGAAACATGAAAATATTCCTCCCAGGAAAACAGAAAGCTTATTTTCGTTAATTTTTGAAATGAGATGGTGGCCAGCTAACTGGATTTGACACAAAAAGAGAAAAAAGCAGTATAGCCTTCCTTCCTCACAAAGGAATTATAAATCATTCAAAGGGCTCTTTAATTACTGGGCCATTACTAAAATGCAGACAACTGCTGAATGTGCATGAGCATATATAAGGCATGTGACAGTTTACGGATAAATGTGTCCATGTGCATAGATCCTATGCAAGTGCACTGCATATCATTAATGTTCCCTTTGAGGGTTTCAGAATATAAGAATATGAGAAATAATAATAATAAAAAAAGCTGTTAGGTCAAACACAGGCCCAGCCAGCCCGGTATCCTGACTCAGAGAGTTGCCAGCAACAGATGCTTGGGAAAGAATATAAGAAAGCAAGCAAATATAGAGTGATCTTGAGTCTAGAGTGATCTTGACACTTCCAGCAGTCAATTAGGGGCTGTGGGGACTTTCTTAAGCTGGAGGCTACATCTGGAGCCCAGTTCTTAATAGTCACAGAGATGCGTACTGCTCAGGTGGTCTATCTGGCATGCCAGAGAGCTTCACCTTGTGTCTGAAGACCAGCACCAGACACTGCACTCACTCATCTGCTGCAGGAGGACCTACCACCACACTTCTCTGCCCCCATCTCTTGAAGGAGCCCGCACTTTGGGCTGTATTCACCCCTGGGTTTCTCTGCTGAGACAGCCAACTGAAGTTATGATAATTAATTTAAATTGTGGTGATGGACTCCCTAATTCTGTTCATGGAGGTTATTATACAGCTATTAGACTGCAACAAAATGTGGCCACTACTGATCTGGGCTGGTTTGAATTAATGACCCAGAAATGAATGGCTCTGCATCCTATTAAAAATCTGCCAAGCCATGCCAGATCCCATTACTTTGGTTTATTTGTAACCCGTCATGAAGGACCCAGTGTAAATCCAGATCTGGAGTCAATCCAGAACAACTCCAAAAGGCAGCTCCACAATCTCTCTCACATAACAAAGTGGCGTCTGGCTATTTTCACTTGGCATGTGACAGTGGGGAAATATTTATTTCTGTGGGTTTTTGTTCACCTGGACAAATGTCAGGGGATAGTGGAAAGCAACTGGTGAGACATGAATAAGGGCTTGGACGCCCACCTTCCAAAAGCCATCTGCTGCACTGGTACCACTTTGCACATGTAAATATGAGGGAATTATCTTAAATTTATAACTCAGGTCAGTGTGCACCTCCAGTTTGTACTTCACGGGCTCCAGCTGGAAGAAGACTGCTGGGTTTGGCAATGGTGGGGCAACAGGCCTTGGCATGCGCAGTTGGGGATGAGCTGTATCAGGTACCCCTGTCACCAGTGACTTGTGGTCTCAGTGGTCAGTGCAAGCTGGTGGGACCTTCCTGCTGGGAGAGGGCCACCGCAGCCAGGCCGGTGCAAGGCAGCCTTCCCAGGGCATATTTCAACCCCAGCCCACCGCCTGCGCCTGGCCCTGTGGAGCTGCTGTTGCTGCTTGGTGTGAGGCCTAGGTACTAGAGCAAAAACTTCAGGCTGTCTGTGTCTACCAGCAGTGAAACAACAAGAGAAATCCAAGAACAAAACGCAGGGAGCAAGTCGTGATCACTGGGCCCTGGACTGTTCTGGGCTGCTCGCACCACCACAGTTTGTAGGACAGCCCAGGTGTGCTGGTGTGGCACTTGTAGCATGGCTGGTTGCCACACGGGCTTAATTCTGCAGACTGACAGTTAGGCATGAGCCCGCCCGTGGGTTGAGTCAACCTGCAAAACATTACCCCTTCCCTCCCTGCTGTTTGTGGGTGACGTGAAAGGCTTTTCAGATGAGGAGAAGAGGAGAGAACATGGCCTGAGCCCCCAGGGCTGCCGCTCCTGAACAAGCAGCCGAGCAGGCACCATCCATCCATCCCAGCACCGAACTGCAGCCTTTGATCCAGTCCAGGCTTTCTGCAGATCCCTACTGGAAGGAGGCCATTTTTCTTGAGTGTATTTCCAAGAAACAGTTGACAGGCTTGGCACAGCTATTCCTGGAAATGTTCAATAGGTCATCTTCTGGAAGAGAGTGCTGACTGATGGAATTGAGCAGATCTTGTTCTTCGCTCCGCGTGCCGCTCGCTGCCTCCGTTGCCATTGCTTGTCGTCTGCACCCACCCCGTGCCCAGGACCCCCTGGCACCTTGCCCCGGCCACAGCCCTACCTTGGCATCTCCCTGGGCTCAGCGCTGCACCAGCGTCGCACGAAGAGCACCCTGCACCGCACGGGCCCGCAGGACTCGGCATATTTGGAGTCTTATTTCCTTTCTGGCAGCACTGCCGTGGTTGTGCTGCGCTGCCAGAACAATTGCCGCATGAAGGCGGATGGCCCCAGACTGTAAATTGCAGTGCTGCCCGCTCGCACACACTCGCTGGTGCAACAGCAGCCCTGCACGTGTACGGCCGTGCACTGCCCCACCGCCCTGTCCCGGCTTGTCCGCGCCGTCGCGCCGAGCCGAGGAGCGCGCCGGAGACGGGCTGCTGCTTTTGCAGCATGTCAGGGTTTGCCAGCAGTGAGAAAGCACGGGGTGAAGTCATGCTGTGAGAAAGTAGCTTAAGGTGAGGAATGCTGGCAAGGAAAAAAAACAAAGATCCATGTTGGGAGGTTTCTTCAGCACTTCTCATGCATTTAACCTGTTACTGGCAGTAATTGCCCTGGCAAGATCTATCTCCTTTGCTGGTTTGGGGAAGACCCTGGCACCTCTGGCTGAGAAAAGGGTCCTGGATGCTGGTGGCAACCTGTCTGGGGCCAGGGCTGGTCAGGATGCTATCTGGCACTTCCGCATAACCGAGGGAGTGCTGCCAGCCAGGCTGCCCCCACTGCTCCAGCAGGGATCAGCTGCAAGCAGGAGTCCTCCAGCCCACTCAGTTGGAGGTCATCAGCCTCCACTCGTGGAAGGTGCCAGGGGTGCTGTTCTGAGAGATTCAGCATGGCTGGGTTTAATTCTGGCCTGGAGAGCACCTTATCACATTAAAGTGTCTTTGCTTCTGTTCCAGCATGGCTCAGCAAGTACCTGCTGGCACCATAAGCAGCAGCCACACAACGCTCTCTGTCCCATGAGAGGAGCACAACCAGTGGCTGCCTTTAACTGCCTCACCATGAGCAGGAGGTAGGTAAGGGCTGGGAGGGCTGGGCAAGGTGCTTGGCAAGGCAGGATATGATGGAAAAAGCTTTCCTTGCCTCTGTGTCCAGCCTGTGGCGACTGTGAGGGTCTAATACTGTTTTTGTCTGGTGTCCCATGAACTTTGTCTTATTCTTTCAGCTCTGCAGCCTGTGAATGCAGCTGTTCACTAGTATGAGTTTTAAATAAAGTCCTGCAGTTTCTGTGTTTTCCGTATTCAACTCTATCCACAAATAATGTACTTGCTCTGTGCCAGGAATTTAATTGCAGCCATATCTGTAAAAACATCAAGACAAAACACACTTGGCTCAAACAGTTGCCCAAACTGGCATCAGACCTGCTGGATCCCCCAGCAGAGGCTCGGAGAAGCCTTCCCTCTCCCTGTCTCACATCGTGGATACATTGCACTGCTGCTTGATTTACCACCTTATTGACCACTTCCTGATTCCCATTGGCCTTGAGCTCATCTTGTCCAGGTTGTGGACTCCTAAAACTAGCTTAGCATATAACTGCAGAGCACAATAGGTTTTAATAAAGAGCCATGAATTTTAAGACAGGAAAAATGAGGACTGGAAGGTACTTGTGCTGGCAATGCAAACATGGGCAAACATGAAATGGGCAATCAGTCCCTGCATCTCAGGGGCACACCCACTTCACACCTTCCCATGCAGTCTTAGATGTTGTAAGACTTCCCCTTTTGAAAAATTCAAAGCAATTTGCAAGGACAGAGTACAATCACTGCCCTATTTCATAGGTGAGTGGGGAGAGGTGTGAAGAGGTGTTACACTGCTCACAGCTCCCAGGACCCCAGGCTACTGATTCCAAACAAGAAGGTCCCCAAAGAGAACCATGGTGCTCGAGGCTGTTCACCCCATTACAAACACAGGAAGTAGGCTAAACCATGAAGTTTAGCCCTAAATGGGGACTTTACCCAGAGCTGGGGGCAGGTATGAAGTGACAGTGTCATTTTGGAGAAACTCTTTCAAAGACAGAGAAAAAGTTGTAACCCTTCTGAGAAGAGAATGGAAACACATCTGTACTGGTTATGAGTAACTCCTTACCTCCAAAGAGTGGGACTGGGGAACACTTGGCCCACATACCCTCTTATGCCTGGGTGTAGGTTGGGATGAGAGCTGCCTTCACACCTTCCCTTGCCCCTGCCCCTGTTCCTGAAGATACCCTCAGATATACAGGCACCATGGGCCTTCTGCCATATTTCTCTCAATAAAGCTCACTGTGGGATGTACCCGCTCTGTAACATTGACAAAGCTGTTTTTCCAGATCTGTGTCTTCTAATCCTTTTTTATGCATTAATCAAAACCTTGAATCATCATTCATTACTAAGTTAATTACCAGTTATGACCACTCAGCAAATAATTCAAAGAGCTGACAGAGGGAAACGCCCTGTCCTGTGCAGTTTACAAGAAGAGCTCTTGCAAAGAAAATCTCTAAAATAAAAAAGGAATCATTCATAGTGATGCTTTTGGAGGTCCTTTCCCTCTAACAGGATGACTTACAGAAAAAAAATGTGAAAAAATAATTAACCAGCATTCATTTATTCATTCAGATAGAGGTTCTCAGAAACTTCACATAATTTTCAGAAGCTCACAGACATGAGGGAGACCAGCTGCCGTGCCTTCCCCAGAGGCCTGGGGCTCCCACCCCAGCAGAAGGGAAGCTGCATCTTCATGCTTCCCATGGCTGGCACAGAGCTAGTGGTGGGAAGATCACCTGGAGACTGAGGCTTTGCAGGATTGTGTCAGGCTGAAGAATATGCCTTTCATCTGACCTTCAAGACACCCTTTCTTTAATGTGAGACTTGACAACTCAATTCAGAAAATTTCTCAATTTCAGAAAATGGAGTTTATGGGTAAATGCACATAGGTCAGACTAAGAGTGAGGAAGGGGTAGAGCAGAAGGGATCAAATTGTGTTTTTTTGAGTAGTTACAGGAGAACTCATCCTTCTCTGTCTGACAAAGAAATACTAACTTAGTCTAGAACTACTAACTTAGTCTAGAATCCCTGTGAACAAGGATTAACATGTAAGCTATATCTTTTAAATCATACAGTGTTTTTTTATAGACTATGCTGTCCTTCCCTAAACCTAATCTCCCTATAGTTCAGTCTCTTCTGATAAGCAGCTAAAAGTCAGTGTTGCTTTGTCATTTTTGTTGATTTTTTGTTGTTGTTGGTGGTGGTGGTGTTTTTTACAAGCCATTTAGAAATGTCTCTTCCATTTTAGTTGCTTATATCTCTCTCTGCTGTCTGGCCAGCTTGTGGATGATAATCCTTAGTGACTCACAGATAAAACCTATTAAAAAAAAAAAAAAAAAAAAAAAAAAAAAGCAGTGACACACCAGATGTGCAGTGAAATTTTAAAAACATGCTATGACTTTTTAGGAATACATGCAATTAATATTAAACAGATGCCTGAAGTTTCCTGCACAGCTGTTTCTCTATTACGTGTCATGACTTTTAATGGCACTGAGGTGAGACATACAGACAGGAGGAAATGCAAGGCTATTCCAAATTCAAGCTTTTAAAATTCCAGAAACAAAGAGAAGAAGAAGGAAAAAAAAAAAAAAAAAAAAAAAAAAAGAGAGAGAGAGAGAGAAAGAGAAACCCAACAACCTACCAAACCTCTCACCGTGCAAATGGAACATTTTTGCTCCAGTGCTTCACAAAGCAGACAGTGAAGAATGTCTGCAAAGGTAACATATAAGGTGTACTGCTTGGTTGTTTATCACCTTTGTTAGGCATCATCATCTTTACTGGCTTCCTCTGATATATTTATTTTTGCAGCAGAGATCCACTCTGTGTGTATACACAGCTAAGACTAGAACGGGATTACAAGGCTGCATTTTGTTCCAGAATCCCTCTTGCTGTGTGTGAGCTGTTTATACAAACTGAGTAGGTCTTTTTCCAGGGAAGCTTGTCTACCAAATTTCAATTTCCTTTTATTGGATACACGAGCCATTTATTACCCCATGAAAGGCCTCCCTGAAACCCACACTGTCAGGGCCTCCATGGACCTCCACGCTGGGCGAGGTGGCAGCGGTACTGCAGGGGCCGTCTGTGCTGGCAGCCAGAAATGTCGGGAGCATTCAGTTCCTGTTGCAGCATGTTGTCTCCAAAGACCAACTTCTGGGGTGGGATTCATTTAATCTGACAGGAGGGATGGGGTTCAGCTCAATAAATGTCACGCCTACAGCTGAGACAGGCATCAGTTATAGTCACTGGGGTGGAGCCTAATCTAATCCTAGCAAAAACATGTGAAAAAGCAGATAAATTGCACCCAAAAGGGGCCCGCTTCTCTTTCTTGACTGTAGAAGGATGTGATAGGAATCAGCTGTGATGTAGGCATCTCTACTGTAGATTACTAAAGTTAGATTAATCCTTCCCTGGCTTTCTAAAGTGAAGTGGTTGGCCAAAGCAATTAATCTAAGTTCCCTACACAGCCAGTAAAAGAGATCCCTCTAGATGTCCCCCCCCTCTATCTGGCAGGTGGGATGAGCTTTGGCCGGTGGGGCCCATCTTTCTTCTGCTGGCTATGGGAGGAGCGTAGGCTGCATGCCTAATCCTGGCGCAAGTCAGACGGGAAGAAGCCGCGTCTCCATCTCGCAGGGTTACCTTGCTTCAGGATCACATCCTTGGCCATGACCTCAGTAAGGCCTCATCTCGTCTTTTGGCTGTCATGTCACAAATGCAGTGGTGCCTGTACGGTTCCTGGGATATCTTTCCTGTCTCCAGGGTTAAGCAGTTAAAGTGTCAGAGGAAAGCCTCTGAATAATAAACAGCTCCACACCAAGGGATGGTCCTTACCTGGAGGATGCAGTCCCCACTCCCACCTACTGCCGTCCATCTCAAGGGGATCTTCCGGGGCCCCAGGTTCTTCCAGCAGCACTGCTGTCACTCCCTGTGTCCCTTTGGAGACTCATTATAGTTCTGATATGTGCTCTCTCACTATTCATTGTGCCTTCTCTGGGGAGTCACAGCCAGTTTATCAGCTACCAGGAGCATGCTTTGTGGGCTGAAAAGCAATTTCCTCTTTTCCTCTTATTGCAGGAGCCTAAAAGGGGGTTGATTTATGCCATCAGTTTTAGATTTAAAAATCTTCAGCTTCACCTTGGTACATTTCCTGGAGATCGGCTATGCTTAGTATAGTAAGCATTTAGTAATGCTTAACAGATGAGCAATTCTGTTATGGCATATGATCATCTTCTATAAACTAGGTCTGGATTTTTCCTACCATGTTAGTTATAGCCACTGTCAAATGGTGCTGTTCCTCTTTTCCTCCCTCACTTACCAAGCGTATGTCCCCAGGAGATTTCACAGCAGAGAACGTGGCAACATTCTGCCGCTGCTTCTGATCAGCTGCACTTCTGGCTTACTTCTGTGCAGCACTCCTACTTTGTTGCTGTAATGGCCCTTTAAAGCATAAGCATTTGCCAACATGCTCAAGTACACGAGAACACAATGGCACTATTGGAGAAATGCTGGCTTTTTAATGAAAAACTCTGCTGTTTGCCAGGGGAAGTGGCATTCACCACTGCATGGACATCTGAGACTCAACAGGTCGCACGCTCCATTACCGGGTTTCTGCTGGGCCCACTAGAAGTACACTGAAGAGGCAGTTTCTCTGTCCAGGCCTACGTGTTTGCCCACGTACGGGTGCCCCTACCTGCTCCCAGCACAGTGCCTCCAGCTACCAGTTTCCACGTTACAACTGGTGGAGTCCAGGCTGCCTGCAGAGCCAGTCTGACCTGGCCGCTGCCATGTGTTAGTCCTCCCACAGGACTCTCTGGCTAGTAGAGCTGGTGGTACCACCATGGGGTACGGGGCACATGGGAGCGAGCAGGCTGAGGGCACCATGAATGATTTTGCCCTTCTGGAGGGAGGTCTCTATGCAGACAAGTGGTGAGAATGAGCAAGATGGACTGAAATGTGCTGCCATCGTCCACACTGAGGGGCCGTGTGGGCCCACACTGGGGCTGCCCACAGCAGGCACAGGCAGGTATGCTCACCAATGGGGCAGGAGCATGCACCTATGCATCATGCCCTGTACTTACCCATTCCTCATCTCCTTGCTTGAGATGCTTATTTTTATGACACTTAAGAGATCAGCCTAAGATGAGACACTCGAAAGAGGCTTTGAAGCAGCCAATGTTTCTGTTGACTTTTCATTTTGTTTCCCAAGGAACCAGCTATTTTGGGTGCAGGTTTCTCTGAGCCAGGCTGTGTATTGACTTGCAGTCTCACACTGGAGCTGGACGAGTCCCTCAGCGCTCACAGCAGCAGGGAGGTTTTGTCATCTGCTGGAGTCTGGTCTTCCCATGATGTCCTCCAGCACCACAAGGCTGGACCTAACAGCTCGAGGTCGGGCAGGAGGTTAAACACATCTCCAAACTAGAGCTCAAAAGCCAGCAGGAGGTCTGGCACGAGGCAGCTGGGGCGGCACATGTCTGTGTCCCAGTGTTATTCTGGTGCTCACGTCCCCGCACAAGATGGTGGTGACGGCTGCGTGCCCCTCACATGGCACTAGGAGGTGACATCCATGGCCAGGATCATTTGCTGTCAGCCATGCTTGGCCGCATGCCTGCTGGCATCTCTTTGGGATGACGGCTCTGCTTCAGTCACTCATGGTTTATCACCTCGGAGGATCCCTTGCCTCCCGGGATTAACTTTTGGATATGGCAGCTGTGTGCCCTGTGAGCAATGTCCCTTCTAGGAAAGCACGTTAAACCTGGACCCAGTCTGTCAGCTGGATTTCAGGGTGAAATCTGATGTGTCAGTTGTGTCTGCCCCGTGAAAGAAAAAGAACAAAAAGATAAATCCTACCTGCTGTGGCATCTGCTGAGGTCAGGAGGACATCTCCTGACACAAGGTCTCATGGCAGGGGCAAGGAGGTGCTGGGAGTCAGCCTGCAGAGGTGCTGGGAGTCAGCCCGCAGCTTTGGAGTCCATTCCCTCTTCACCCACTGCCTTTACTTTTGTCCCCCGCTTCTCGTCCCCTCCATGCTCACGCACACGTGTCCCTCTCTGCCTTGTTTGCTTTTCCCTCTGCCTTTAGCCGGAGCTGTGGGGGCTGAGTCACCAGAGCCCTGAGCTGCCACCGAGGCAGGGAATCTGACAGCCCATGGCACAGAGCCTGGCCTGGGGCTGAACTTTAAAAAAAAAAAAAAAAAAAAAAAAAAAAAAGGCATAGTCCTCAAACTCACAGCTCAGCCATACTCAGGGTTTCACTTCTAGTCTGGCTTTCTTCAGATGGCTGCCTGTGTTCTCACGTGCTTCTGTGATGTGACTTTTGCTTTGGGATGCTAGCTCCTGTCATTTTTTTGTGCAGACTTCTGTGGGACCCAAAGACTTGGTGCTGTGTGAGAAAACCCTTGTGTGTCGCAAGGAGAAAACCCAGTGCTCTGCCCCCTGAAGGTGCACGCCAACCCGCGCTGCTCAGCTGAGGCTCCTGTGCTGCACCCTGCTCGTAGCACAAGGGTGGCTCGCTCAGGCAGCAACCCCCCAACATTTATGTGGTAAATAATCCAGCACTTGCTACAAGTTAGTTGGGCTCCTCTCGTAGGAAGCCTGCATGGTTCTACAGGTGGTATCGTGAAGTGGTTTCTCAAATTTTGCTAAGTAAGGGCCGGCAGTGGAGAGGAAGAATATTTAATTATGGAGACGGATTTTGCATGCAGACATCTGACCCGATGGCACAGAGAGCCCAGCATGAGGTGAGTAAAATTCCATCAGAAGGGTTGATTTCCCAGGTCCATACGTGGCCGTTTTGTTAATGCGTTTTCTCAAAAGTCTTTATTATGGAGAACAGGGGTGTGTGCTGATCGCACGCTGTTTCTTGGAACTTGATGGGAGGCACCGCACCAGGAGGTAGCTCGGGATGGGAATCTGAACAAAAGGTGTTGCTTAAGCATTTTGAAGAATAATCGAGCACTTGTTATGCAGTCTGCTTAATAACCTGAAAGAAGGATCCTTATCAGGAGGCTCCACATGTTCTAGCTATTCAACTGCTTTCTTATTTAAATAAAGCCTAGCAAAAGTGTCCATAAAAATAAAATTAGCTCACAGAAAACACAGTATCACTGGGGTCTGCCTGCTCAGCTCACTGAAAGTTACCTATTTTCCTGTTAGTATGCCTTCCTATCCTTTTTTACAGGGCTGTCGAGTGCCCCTCAGGATCTCGAGGGCAGAGACTGGGCTATGTGCACCCAGTGCTGTTCCTGCTGAGGTACCACCACGATGAATGGGGCCATCAGCTCGGCCCTGCCAGCCACAGCTGAGCGGGAGCACTTGGAGCTCACGGGGCTGTGCTGTGTGAGCCAGGACACATCACGCTCCCGGCGAGGAAGGTATTGCTAAAAAATCAAAATGAACGTCAGCGGAGCGTAAGAAGCTCCGTGTGCCTGCTTCCTAGGGAACGGTGCTCAGTGTGCGTGCGCGAAGAAACTGCTCTGGTTTATGAGGATAACTCAATGGCTCCCTGGCTTGCACTTGCTGAATGGCCAACAGCAGGGATCCTTACCGTGGGCCCTCCCCCCCCCAAAAAAAAACAAACCAACCAACCAACCAAACAAAAAACACAAAACAAAGCATTGTTTGTCAGGAAATAGCCCTGAAAATACACCTTGCAGGAGAAGCACTGCTGACAGGACATCTCCCAGCTGAGGCTTTCCCCTGCCCCGAGCCCACCGGTGGCCATGTCCTGCAGCAGCAGCCCCTGGGGCAGGCGCATGTGGTGGGTGGGCACACACTGCTCGGGCAGGGTGATGGCAGTGCTCACAGAGAGCAATAGGCAGCCAGCCTGTGGGCACAGCCTCTGGGTGCTCTGCAAGATGCTCCTAGGAGGCTCCTGGGCATCCTGAATGAGCCTGCTGCTGGTGTAGAAGAGCTCTGGGCGGCATCTGTGAGGCTGGTGCCTGCTCTGCACACCCCAGGAGGACATAACACTGGCCATGGCGAGGCGTGCTGGATAATGTGCCACCCCCTGGGCACTCTTGGTCTAAATGCCTGTCCCTCTTCTGGGCAGATGGCTGGTCAAGGACTTGGCTCATTCTGTCCTCTGCCCTTTTCTGCTCCTCTCTTTTTCCTTTCTCATGGCACTGATTTTGAAGTGGATAGTGCAAAGTAGCAATCGAGGCAGAGAAAAAAGGACCCCGTAACCCAGAATGCTTCCTACACCCACAAAAAGCCTTCACTTTTTATTGCCCCAAATTCATAAAGACTGCTTTTCAAAGGGAGGTAGTAAAAGTACCACGCTTCAGCAGGTTCCAATTAGAGACGGCCTAATCCAAAGCGCATTGAAGTCAATAAGAGACTTTTTGTCTCCTTGCTTCTGGGGCCTGGATCTGACATCCATGTCAGAAATGGCATCTGCAGCATGTGCAGACATTTTAATGCAGTCACTGCTGCACAAGTGCCAGGAGTCTTCCCGCGCCATCAGCCCTTCAGTAACCGCTCCGCTACATTGATCGTTCAGCCCTCCCCGACGGCTTCAAGGGGAAATTACCAATTCATCTGTCTCACAACTAAAATGCCAGCTTCAGAAGTGAATTCTGCTAAAATACATACTTTTTAATCTGGAAAGACGTTTTGAAGGATTATTTCCGTTTCCAGCAACCATGCTTTTTTTTCAGAAAGATATTGTATTCAGGCCAAAAAAAAAAAAAAAAAAAAAAGCCAAATCACTGGGTTTATTTTTACGTCTATTTATCAAGTGATAGAAAGGCACCTTGAGAGTAAAAATTATTTTCATTTAGTGAAATTTGGACACTCGTAAATTCACAGAAAGAAAAATCATTGTAAATACACAAACCTTTTAGGAACTGCCTTTTCAGCTCTACTTCTGCTGTGCATTGAGATTAGTCTATGGTTATTGAGAATATGGAATCTTATAAACAGATTAGCTCTCAGAGATTGTTTTTATTTCCAGTAAGAAACAAAATTGGCAGCACGACTGTATTTAGATCAGATCAGCGTGCCTTTTATATTCTTTGAATATAATATGACTTTGTTTATTTTTCCAGCCTTTAGCAAAATGTTTTATTCCACAGATCGATGGCTGCTGTAACATACAACTCAAGATGGAAATTCCCCCTGCACCATCCGGGAGAAGCAGCTTGAAGATGGCTGCATTTTAGTTTTCCTCTACACTCAGGGCACTGTTCGGAGCAGTGTGAAGCCTCATTGACCTGCCTGGCCCTGTGGATGTCCCTCCTTTGTGATAGCCTGTGTTGCTCGATGCAGGTGGGAAGTAGTGCTCTTAGTCCTTTCCTGTCACTGTGCTAAGAGTCCACCTGTACTCGCAGGGTACAAAACAGCTTTTATAAAGCCTGCTTACCACTTAAGAGAATTTAAGTGGGATCTCAACCTCTCCTTTACAGACCAAGGAAGAAAACCAATGCCTGCTTTTTCCAAGGACTACAAGTCAAGCCATCCATTTCTGTAGAAGGTCCATCAAGGGCCACTTGCTTTCCTATCTCAGGCCACCTAAATGCTGCCACAAACCAGAATATAGCGATCGCACAATTTTCACTCAAAAGGCTCTTTCAGCTTCAGCTAAGAAACCTCAGTCCATCAGAAAACACTTGTTGCTGGCCATACCCTGCCCCTTGCTGAGCTCCCCTCCCAAGCTGTGGCCAAGGTGGCCACAGGCCCCGTTACCCACTAGAAGCAGTAGCCAAGACAGGGAGCCCCATGCCCTCACCCCAACATGCAGCAAAGGGAGGGACGGGCGCTCACTCACGGGGCTGCCTTCATCCTGAACAATGAGAGCTGGAGTCACAGGCTCGCCCTGTGAGTGACATTTAAACGAATAACATTTGCTCCCAAATTAGCGAGAGAAGAACAAGCCTTTTAAGATCTTTTGGCTGGCCTAAGAGAGAATGAGGGGCGTTGCAATACATCTGAAGAATTAAATTGTCTTAATTGCATCCTTGTGTAAAATAAAGCGTTACATACAGAAGAAAAGCATTTTTAAATGGATGGAAAAATACACTGGGTTAAAGGAATACTACTGTCAAGTTAAATGTGTCCCTGTATTTGTGTGGTGCAAAAACAAGCTTCAATAAAACTGAAGAGTCTAATAGGAACATTTCCATGAATTTAAAAATAACAGCAATGGAAACTGTCTCATAAAATAAGTAAACCTCTCCCTTCAATATTTGCAGCTCAAGTATTTCAGCATTAATTTAGGGCCTGGGAATGTGAAAGTAACTATAAATTATTAATTCAGTGCTTTGTTCTACAATACAAGAGACCAGTTTTTAAATTCCTTGTCTAGTCCTGGCTCTTGTCATTTCAGTACCACTGCTGGGATGCAGAATTTAGCCCATTTAAAGACCAGTTTAAAGACTATGTAGAAATTACCTGTTATGATAGTGACCCATCAAGCTTCCAGTGGTCTGTATTAGATACCTGGAAGGATACCTTACTTGTTAGGAAGGCTTCTTTGGCATAAGATTTCATACCTACTCCAAGCTGTTTTCTTAAAAATGCTCTGTATAGACTAGTTATGGGTAATCTGACATTGGTCTTACAAAAGCAGAAAGTAAAATCCAAAGTTAATCCAAAGAAGAAAGTACCAGGGCTGGTGAGCACATCCATTATTACACTGCTTTATTGCTGGGACTGGTCCTATTCCCAAGCACTGTCTTCAGGCTGGTTTAACTGGGGATGGCTCCCTTGGCCACCCCTTTGTGTTCAGACCAGGGCTGTGCTGGCTCAGAACACGATAAGGTACTTTAATTTACGTGATGGGAAGATTCCTCCAGTAAGTCAGGCTGTTAGTAGTTCCTCCCGCTCCTCATTTCCAGCTTTTGTTCCTCCAAGCTGCTGCCACAGATGCTGCTTTGCCCCTCTTCCCTAACGTGCAAGTCACACCACTGCTCAAGTCCCAGCAGAACAGGTTCAGAGTTCGCACATCTACTGCTCTGAGCCTTGTCTATCTGAATTTGTCAGATAGACACTTGCTACACCTACACCTGCTATAGGATGGTTTTCAACAAAAAGTATATGCTGGCATTAAAGCAGCATGAAATAGTAAAATAAATAAATAAATAACAACGCCTAAATTGTTTATTGTTTATTTTGGATGTGTTGATAGACTTAAATTCTCTAAGCAGCTGTAATAGGATATAATTAGTTAAGATCTGAGTGAGGTATAACAGGATCATGATTTACTGAAGGTCAGATCTGTATACAGAAGACTAAAATACCCATCAGATTGCTTCAGGACCTGTAGGAGAACGGATCCTGCCAGGATATGTTCTCTGTTTTCCATGCTTCTGAAATACATGGCAAGCAGGGTGTCCTTGAAATTTCTTTCTCTTTCCTAATTTCCCATCTTCAGGAAAAGTCTTCAAAAATCTGCATAGAGGAAGATTTTTTAGAAAAAAAAAAAAGGCAAAAGACAAACACCATCACTCCCAGCATCCCCCCTTCCTCCTTCTTTACTCCAGCTTTATTGCTGAGCATGATGCCACACAGTATGGGACATCCCTCTGTCAGCCTGGCAGGGCAGCACAAGGAGCAGAAGGAGCATTCTATCCCCTAGTATAGAATTCTGACAAGGCTGTTAGTCTGTTAAATTATATGGGGCAGATCCTATAAGCTAGGAATTTATTTGGCAATGACTCTGTGTAGCTTAAATGGTCTACCAGAATTTGCTCATAAATAGACCTGGAAACCCTGCATCCAAACTTTGTTTGTAATTTAAGGTACAGTAAAGCATCCAGAAAGAATTTAAGTGCATTCAGCCTCATATCATTAGGTCTCAGAGGGAAGCTGGCCACGCTGGATACATACCATAGTACACAGACTCCTCGGACATCAGCTTATCTTCCAGTTTATTAGCTGAGAAAAACATAGACAACCTAGAAGTCATCTCATTTCATAGGTACCTTCTTGCTCTGTTTACCATCCCCTGCCTGTCCTGTGGTCACTTTTCTGCTGCATATCTTTCCATAGAGCTCCCCACCCATGCTACGCTTAGAGACAGCATACAAGCACAGTGCCTTTCTCCTTGGAGAAAACTACATACATTAAATAATAATGGGAAAAAACCTCACAGGCATACCATGTTCCCGTTACTTCCGCTTGGGGCCAGTTTCAAAGGTAGACTAAGGTGGCAGCCATCTACCCTAGCAAGAAACTGTATGTGCTAAAACTTCAACAAATGTGAAATGGGCCACCTGCAATAACTGTTATAAAATTGGTAAATTAGTAACAGTGATTATTCTCATTTCTTACTGGGATATCAGGGAACTAGCACGGAACAGCAGTAAAAAAGGCTCCTACACAGTCCAGAATATAGGTTAAACCAAGTGTTGCGCCCACAATGAAACCAGAAACCTTGCTGAACTCACTGCAGGGCCTCCTGCTTGCAAGGACTTTAAGTGTCACCTTATATCCCCGTTGGAATAGTACAAAAGCGAACAGGAAAGAATGATCCATTTTTTAATGCCTGCTAAAAATTAATCTGGCATGAAAGGAATTATAAATCACAAGATGCCACAGAAAACTGGAATGTATAAGCTTAATAAAATCACAGTTCTCAATCCCAGTTCTTCCAGTCTGGTGCACCAGATCTTCAATACATCTCAGTGAATCCTCTTTATTTAATTTAGAAAAGTGCGTGAAAGCTCCCAATCAATAGCAAGGCTTCACTCAAGCATGTACTGTATCACAGAAGGATCCACTTCTTCTGCCATCAGACTGGCTTGCAGACTTTGGATTGTTGCTTTCTTCCCAAAACGCTGTCTCCACAGGACAAATGCTGCTACAATCTGTGACTGCACATTGTGAGGGTGATTGACTTTACATCGATAGATGTCAGTATGGGACAAACCCAAGCACAGAACAATATGCTCCCATTCAGGTCCCAGTCTCTTTGCAAGCTTGTTCATCTGCTGATCTGTTGGTGAGCTCTTCAAAATACTTGGTGCAATTTCAGTTATATCTGTAAAAACAAAAAAGAAAAAGAATATGCATACACATGTCTCTAGGCAATGCTGCAAATATTAATGTAAAACCTTGACAAAGGAGAGAATAAGCAAAGCTGAGGTGAAAGAATTAATTAACTAGAGAAACAGAATGCACACTCAACCAGAAAAATGAATTACATAATCAACCAGAAGATTAATTAGAGGAAAACTAATGCTCAATGGACCTTATTAGAGAGCCTGGAGCTTCTGAATGTCAATAATCCAGATATCAGAATTCTACTCTGAAGCCAAGACTTCCAAAAGTAATTATAGATTTTGGGGTAGTGAACAAGAAAGGTTTAAAAGGAATGTGCTTCCACCAGTCAGCACCTTCTGAAAATCAGTCTGGTTGTACGAGTATGAAACAGTGACAAATGACAAACAGAGCACCAGCAATATCTTATTGTTCCTGTCGTGTGACTCTCTGTTTATACACTTCACAAATAATAGATTCCTTAGTTACCAGGTATTGCCCCATTTTTTTGCTGATGGCTGTTCACAACAAATTTTTGTCTCCTAAGATGCTACTTACCAGAATATATTCCCCTTTGTGCCCCCTCATATATAGCAAATCCATCTTTTTTTTTTTTTTTCTTCTTTTAATTGAATAAACAAATAAGCATGTTTCAGGTGAACCCATATGAACAAGCCATCAATGCTGTTTCCCAAAATGAAGCATAAATGTAGCTGGTATCATTAGTAAAAAAATCTCTTAGGCACTGAGCCAAGTATTTCTTAAAAATACAAGTGATCTCTTTTCTGTGGCAATCTGGTCATTTCAATATCAACAAACAAACAAACAAAACAAATTAATAAAAAAAAAAGTGTTAATAGCAGAGTGAGATGACAGTGCTATTCAGAAACATGCTGCAAGGGTTCCATCCCATCCAACTATAGATAGCCCCTCCTGAACTCATTATGCTATGATTAATTATTGCTAAGGAGAGAAATAGGCTTTTCTAGGAGACAATCCATTTCATCGGAAAGAAGATGTCTAAAATAGACCAGATGAATTGCTCCTCTAAAAATGCACATTTCTCTCCGTTGACTATAAAAGGATCGCTGGGTATAAGCTCAGATGTTGACGTCGATGCTGTAAGCGCCCAGCGCTGGTGAAATGGTTCTCTGCCTGCAAATTCAAACCACAGACCAGTTGCTTTAAAAAGGTGCATTTAGAAAAGCAGCATATCTGTAAAACATTTTCACTCTCCGATACCTTTTGAGATCACAAGCTGAAATGAACGGTCAATGCTGGCTGCAATTGCTACTCTACTTTTGTCACTGAAGATACTGCGTCAAAACAGAGCAAAAATATCCTCAGGAAAATGCTAATTATAGCCTGCCAATCTGAAGCAGCAGCCTCCCTCCAGAAGAGCTGCTTTGCAAAATCTAATTTATAGCTCCCATACCATGCTCACAGTCTCTGCTACAGCACAGCAGCAACACCAGAAAGCACCACTCCATTTCCTCAAAAACAAAATAGAATAGAATACCCAGTGCCTACGAACATTTGTACAGCTTGAGCCCAATCATACACGAGTACTGAGATGCTGTGAGTAAAGGGAAAATTGCTTTTTGAAGAGTATCTATGTGTCATGGTCTTGGTTGGGACAGAGTTAATTTTCTTCACAGAGGATCACACGATGCTGTGTTTTGGATTTTTGATGAGAATACTGCTGATAACACAGGGACGGTTTTAGTTGTTGCAGAGCAGTACTTGCACAGGGCCAAGGCCGCTTCTGCTCCTTGTGCTGCCCTGCCAGGCTGACAGAGGGATGTCCCATACTGTGTGGCATCATGCTCAGCAATAAAGCTGGGGTAAAAAAGGAGGAAGGGGGGATGCTGGGAGTGATGGTGTTTGTCTTCCCAAGGAACTGCTCTGCATGATGAGCTCTGCTGTCCTGGAAGTAGCTGAGCACCTGCCTGCCGATGGGAAGCAGCAAATGGGTTCCTTGGTTTGCTTTGCTTGTGCATGGCTTCTGCTTTACCCACTGAACTGTCCTGATCTGAACCCATGAG
Source organism: Nettapus auritus (assembly GCA_011076525.1). Lineage (NCBI taxonomy): Eukaryota > Metazoa > Chordata > Aves > Anseriformes > Anatidae > Nettapus > Nettapus auritus. Next base: position 47,320,265 of record CM021765.1, read on the forward strand.
TTATTGCCTTTTTATCTTCCCTATTCTTTCCCCCGTCCCACCTGGGGACATTGAGCGAGCAGCTGTGTGGTGCTGAGCTGCCTGCCGGGACTAATCCCAGCCACTTTGATCTTTGTCTCCCGATTGCCAAAGAAACTGGGCAAGGGGCTGGTTTGGGAGCAGGGCACAGGATGCACAGCTTTCTCCACAGGTCACTGAGACAGCCTGGGCTGTCCCAGCTATGACAGTGAAGGCTGAGCTTCAAGACCACCCTTCGGCCTTAGTGGATCCTGAGACAGGAGGGTGCGTGCCAGGATGGCAGCCCCAGGCCATGTCACTCAGCTCAGGAACACCTCATCTCCTCAGGCCTCATCTGCAGGCACTGGAACCACACATCTGTGAAGACAAGGGCCCATGGCCTGCTGGATGAACATACTACTGCTGACACCGTCTGCGGCAAAGGAGGCAGGACCTAGGTGACCCCGTCAGCTCTAACACCACTACTGGAAGAAGGCTGAGCAGCATTGGTGGGCCTGCCCCACATTACACATGATGCCAGTTCCACAGGACAGCCGAGTGCCTTTCATGAATGCAAATATGAACTCAAGTGTTGGAGAACAAGTAAAATTTACAACAAATATAGCTACACCGTGCCAACAATCTGTTCATACTAAACCCCTGCATTGTCCAGTGGTCAGCTACTAGGCAGAAGCCCTGTGCCCCCAGGAGCATGACCTGCCAGCACGAGCCTCTTGCTCTCACACTGGAATTTTTACATCCAGCAGAATGATTTTATGGTACTGAAATATGATCGAGCAGGGAGGCCTAACAACAATACATGTCAGCTTGTCCATTCAGCCTTTGATATCAGGCAGATTTTTTTACTACAACAAGTAACTTGCCTTCAGCCTGTTATCAGCCCTTTAATAAGAATAAGAATAAAAACCATCCAGGAAATCTTTTCATCTTGAGCTAGCATCTGATTCTAATATGGATGCAGAAAATTCTGGGACAGAAGCCAAATGTTAAATTTAATACAAAGGCCTGTTATTTTAGGCCCATTTTATTTTCTGTGATAGCTCTTTTTCAGCTCCCATACAAAGTCACCGAGACAAACCCAAGAAAAGTATTACATGACAGGTAACATTATTTAGAGGCATACTGAAATATTTAGTGAGACCATTTCGTTACGACAAATGCAAAATCATATAAAGGTTTGGATATGATCTAGGACTAATAACACTCTTAATTTAATAAACACAAGGGCATTTCAGGTAAAAGGGAAATACATTTTCAGTCCTCAGCACCCAAGCTGCTTTGGACACACTGCAAAAACATTAAAGACAGCTTTTTAAAGTTATTTTTACTATAGACCCTCACTTATAATCTGCATTGGTCAGGAACAGGCTGAGGGAGGCAGCAAGATTATAGCAAAAGTTTCAATTATGCAGATCCTCTGACTACATTTGAGAACTACTTTTAGGAATCTGAGACCTCAATTTGCATAAATCCAAAGCTATTCTAGCTTTAGATGGATCCCCTGTGAAGATATATGAAACAAAATAGACGCGGGCTTAGGCTCAGAGAATTTGTTCCACACTGTTGGCAGAAGTGGGGCCTGGTGAACTAAATGGCATCCAGGGTATCACTGGGCTGCCTGTTTGTTATCAGGCTTGCTGCAGTGCTCTGAAGTGTATCTTACACAGGGACCTGGCAGGTGATGAGGGGTTTCCCTGGGAAGATCGTTTGCAGTGTTTCTACCTCTGGTGAGCACACCAAGTGAAAGACCACAACAGCTGTGGACATGGTCTGTGCTGTGAAGTGCCACGGCTGCGTGCTGTGGAGAGAGGGAGCCCAGCCTGCTGCTGCTCACACCAAAACCACCAAGCGCTTGAGAAACAGCGAGCTGACAGCTCTTTGCTGGGGAGGGAGCTGACCTGGGCCTGCCTGCCAGATTGCTGGTGCAGCACTGGGACCATGAAAAGCACCTTTCTCAGGGCTGGAAGCAGGGGGGATGTTATTCACCCTGGTCTTGGAGTAGGAACAGACCCAAAGAAAGAACTGCGGCTCCTTCTGTTCGAAGTTGAAGCACAAAGGAACAGGTTTCTCCCCTTCGCCACCTGCTCACTGCTGCCAGCTCTAGCTGTTCAAGAAAGCTCATCCACCCTAACCCTTTATGCCATCTGTCCCAGCTGAAAAAAACTACTTCGGGCGTGTGTGTATGTGTGCTTCCCGACCGCTGCACAGACAGGGAGATACGGCCATGCTGGTGAGCGTGGACAGGAAACAGACCTGGATATAAATAGAAATTATCACAGATATGGACCAGACAAAACAGAGTAACCCAGATACCGGAGATATGTCTGGGGCAAAGGCATCTGGTTGCCACTTTTGCATTTATTTTCCTTCAAGACATCTCCAGCTTCCAGCATGAGACTACAAGGTGTTGTAACAATCAGGGGGATGGAAAAGGAACTCACTCCAGCTTGCCCCACTTTGGCAGAAGTGAGAAGATGTAATATAAAGTCCAGTGAAAATGGGCTTTGAATCACTTAGAAACTTTTTTCACCTTTTTTTTTTTTTTTTTTTTTTTTTTTTTCCTTGTCACCTACATGGTGACAAGAAAAACTGAGATCATCTCAGCTGATGGCTGTCTTGTGCCACTGGAAAATTTTTATCAGCATCAAGGAACTGACTTGCTCTCGATATTGATGGAACTCAGTGGGGAGCAAATGAGCTTGGCTCCAGCACTGGGCACAGTAGTGAAAAGCATTGAGGCATTTTTGGGTGATCTGCAAAGTACCCAACTGATTCCTCAGAACCGCCAGCAGCCCAAAATGCCTCATGGTTTTGTACAAAGCACTCTCCTTTATAGCCGTATTGCTTCTCTGTGTGTGGCAAAAAGCATCTGTAAGAGTTTCAGAGATCTTTCTCCCTCATGCAGTCAATTCATTTTTACATGATGTAATGATGTAATGATGTAACGAAAGATTAAAAAATAAAAAAATATAAAAAAAGACTTTCTGGCTTTTGCTATCTGCTGTGTAAATGGTACTTTGATGGAAATAATGTACCTGAATCCAAAGTGCTGAAAAAGTCCCAGTCAGCTACCACCTAATCCTGTGAGGACAACTCCATAGGCAGTTCAGGATACCATTAGGGAGCCAGGGATAACATGGCCCACTTGTTATCTAATAACTGCTGGTTAATCTGCCCCTTGGGAAAGGATGTTCTGGGGACTGGTTTCTTCTCCCAGCACTGCCTCTGTATTTTATCTATTAAAATGACCACGTACATACTAACTGGATAAGAAGGAAGGAGCAGACCTGAAAGAGATCAGAATTCAGGTCTCTCTGAGCTGCACATCCCAATGCTGAGATGCACAGTCATGCTCCACTTCATTTCCTTTCTCCAGATAAATCATTCCAGCAAAAAATAGAAAGATTTTGCTGGGAAGGGTCAAGAACACTTCTTAGCCTCCAGATTGGAGCCTGGTGGAGAGAGAGAAAACTCTCCTGGGAAGAAAGGGGTATGCTGAGACAGCAAAATTGAATGCAAGAGTCCATGTCTGAAACAATGCTAGGCAAACACTCTAATTATTGTATTATCACATTGCGAACAAGCAGGTGATTCTGGACTTCAAATCTTGCACAGCTGGGAATGAGACTGCAGAAAGGGCTAATTTCTTAGGCATGCATCTCCTGTTGGTAGGTGTACGGAGTCCTTCAGTGACCTGGACTCAAGTCCCTAACATTTTTCACTTGACCCCCTAACCAGATTCGTCTCATAATATCTAAAGATTTCAAAACAAGCATTTCCGAGTCCTCTTTAATCAACTTTCCTGGCATCTGGAGTACACTGCTTCCCTGAAAATTGCTAAAGTTAGAGCGAGCAGTCCCACAAGCAACAAGCCTAAGAAGCCTTGTTTACCCCAGGTGTGAGTCCTACAGCTGACTGACTCCTGTTTCAGCCACATTCCTCACAGGGCCTCTTCAGCTGCCTACTAATTCTCAAGAAATTCATGAAATCAGTTCTCTCCACAACAGCTTCTAGGCAGGCTTCCTGAAGTTGGCCAACAGGTTCAGAAGCTCCTAGGGGTAGATCCATACACACAGTGGCCCTCAGAAGAGAAGAGCACAGCCTTGCTTACAGTAGGAAACCACACCAAAGACGTCGGGAGCTCCCAGCGACAACGCTCCACAGAACAATCAACACTGATGCGCCAGCAGCCAGTCACATTTGGAGCTCTTCAGCTAAAGGAAAACACATATAATGAAGAATTTGTGCCAGCCTCTGCTTCGCTCCAGCCCCTTCCGAGTGTAGCACAGTTACTCCACTAGTATGAACCACGGACACAGCGCTGGATACTGAACGGGCCTGGTCGTGGTTGCCAGACTGTATGCTGTGTATTTTGGCAGGTATGTTATGTTCCAGAAATCATTTAATGACTAAATGTCATAATAGCAAACAACTTGCGTATAACCACGTAGATTCGCTTTAAAGTGTAATCCCCTTGGCCCGAGCACAACAGCCAAACTGGGTCTGTCATGAACCAGAACAACACTTGGAGGATCAGGTTGGGACAAGCTTCCAAGAGCACTGAGGTGGGGTTGCAGAACCTGAATTGGGAAGTGAGTGTGTAACGCTCCTGCTAAAGGAGAGAGCTGAGACTTCAGAGAGCTGCAGCCCCTCACAAGCTGCCAGAGACCCTGGATAAAAGGGAAAGAGATTATGAGTCTTGGCTCCCAATGGGTGCTGTCCTTCACTGAAATCAAAGACCAGAAGGTGAAGGTGGTGATGGTGAGGAGGGTGGAACAAACAGGTTAACTGCTGGATAACTGCAGGGGGTGGGTTGGCTGGATTTGTTAGTAAAGGGGATGGGTGGTGACAGTGGGCCTCCTTTTGTGCGCTGCTCTTCTGCTTTCTTTTTCAGCTGTTCCCTCCCAGCCCTGTTCTAACAGGCGGAACACAGGCAAATGCCTGCCCTCCTCGAACAGCACATCCAAATCCACCAGCACTAAGCCAACCTGCGGCAATGGATGGCTGGTGTGCCAAACGGGAAAGTATCATGCTAGATATACAGCATTTGGCAGCACTGCATGGGGAGCGCAACCCTTATTCTGTCCTGTGCAAATTAAAAATGGTAATGAAGCACCATAAGGTTATTTCCTTGTTGTGAACTTCAGAAGGTCTTATTCAGGACCCACTTAACATGAGAAACTAGCTCAAATCAGTGATCAGTAAAAAAAGTAGAACAGACTATCCAGAAACCAACCCCTGCTGTATAATTTGGGTGTTGTTTTTCTTCTTGTTGCTGCTAATTAAACACCAGACTGATTCAAAGGCAGGGAAGAGAACACTGGTGTTTTGTAACAGCTCCAAATCATCATGCTCCAGGGAACGTGGAAAAATATTTCTCTTCCATATATCACTGTAGAGCTGTTTTTTTCTATAACTCTGTGAACAACATGGATCATGCAACCCATCCAAAGTATATTCAAAACCACTATGGTCCACCTCCTGGTGTCACTGGGGATCAAAAAGTGTTTTACCAGGGAGTGAAAAAAGTGGAAGTATATCCTGTAAAACCTGAACACTGACAGCTGACCCCATTATAGATATCTTTCTGTATATAAGGTTAATACGCTCAGATTAAAATAATTTACAGAAAGAGATTATAATGACTTAGAGAAGATGTATAGCCTTCTGCTTTTAGCATGTGTGCAGCTGTTTCTCTGTCAAGTTTGCAGACTGTGGTGGTTGTTCCACTTCTCTATGCTTGTTGCCTCCTTTGTAGGTTTCTGCTCACTACCAAAGACAGCCATGCCTACCTCTTTCAACCCGTTAGAGTATATCAGAGGACACCATTTAATGATGACTGCCAAGCATATGCTTGGGAACTACCTCTCCTTCCACAAAACTGAATAAACTTGGGAAAATCCTGGGGATGGAAAACCTACACCTTTGCAGGAACAACAGGTCCAATCAGCTTCCCAAGAATGCCTGTATAAATCCAGAATCAATCCTATCTCCTCTAATGCAATCAAAATCAAATCTTGCTCAGTTTCAGACTGAACTACAGAATGAAACTTGTACCATAAGCACATTAAAAAAAAAAAGGTAGAATGCTGCACATTTTTTCCACTGACAACACTACAGTAAAATGAAATTGATAGAGAATTTTATGTTGAGTAAATACGTATGCCATAGGTATGCTTCACAACTGGAGGATTTTAAAGTTTCTGTAAATTGATAATTTCTGGTCTCATGAATCTGCACAGTCATTAATATACAGAATGTGTATGTATAAAAACCAACCTCTGTCAATTAGTGATCATAAAATACACTTAGCATAAGTGTACTTCTATTATGGTAATTTACATTTCCACTTCTCATAATTAAATTATCAAAGACACTAATCAAAATGAAAGTAAATATAAATTATTAAGATTGGCTGTGTTCTTCCACATCGTGCTGTTTTTTTTAAACTTGCACTACAAGATAGGAAGTTCTCTGTCATATTTTAAATAAATTTGAATCTAATACCATGGCAGTCAACATGCAGAAAAAAAAAAAAATGTGGCCATGATTTTGCAATAATCAAATCTATGGCAACTTTAAATAGTGAAGTGAAGCAGAATCCACCCGTGGTACCAGGTTCAACTCCTTCCTGCCAAAATCCTCCTGGGATTCTGCATTACTACAGTAATTAAAAGGTCCATATATCATTCATTCACTGGCACTCTCTTCTCCTTTGTGCTCTCTAAAGCTCCATGCTTTGTGACATTAAATGCATTTTTGGTACCGGGGTATGAAAAGAAGGCAGCATAAAATTTTGTAAATTTACAGGCAATTCGAGAATGCAGATGTTTCTATTTTGGCTCGGTACCAGCAGCAGCTAGTTCATGTATTCTTTATCACTTGCTAATGACTGCATAGTAGCTGCAGATGTGGCAACAGACTGCTAAAACCTGGAACGTAAACATTCAGATTTTGTGACAAAAGTTTTCAGTTGTATTCTCACTACTCAGTTCCAGTAGCTGCCCAGTTTTCTTGAACTTTTTTGTAATGTGTCTTACACATTTTGTACTTCCACAGATTTCTGCAGTGCTGATGGCCTTCAGTACCAGCCCATGTTTAATCCATGTTAAACAGATTGACAGGGAAGCCCCTAAATAAATCCAGGCTGTCTTAAGTTTTCACCCTTTTCAAGCCGTAGGAAGGAACCCCTGTGTTTGAGGAGCTGAAACAGATCCATGTTTCACTTTTCATTTGCCTTTTATTGGGAAGAGCAGGGATGAAGTTTCAGCAGTTAATACTGTGTATTTTATTCTGTGTCCTGTGTGAAAAATGAAAGAATGACAATCCTATCTAGTGTTTCTCTGTGGTTGCATACCATGAAATCAGAGAAATGATTCCACAAATAAAATGGTGGCTACAGATGCATTCAAGGAAAATAATGTCTGTGCAAAGAAAACACAAACACAAGAGGTTATAATACCTGCTGTCTTTTTAGGCAGGATTACCTAGGCATTACACACAAGATTGGATTGAATTATGCTGTGTTTTTATACTTCTCTAGTTTTTTCAGGATTTGATACTGACTGCTGCAGTACCTGAAGTGGAAGCAAGATTTGCTTGATATTTCCTATGGATTTCTATATTGTTGTCTGTAAATAAACCATATGCACCAGCACTGAAGCCTCAGCTAATCACTGTATCCTTGCAGTGTCATTTATCCTTTGGTATAAATGCATGAACGAGCATGGAATGTCATACTAAGGAAAAAAGCAATGGCTAGTTAATGGAAAGGTTCTGAGGAACACTTGAGCTTTTAGGAATTATTTGGAAGAACTGCTTAAATAAAAATACTGAGCATTCAGATCGTGGCCAAAGATTTTTCCAAATATGCCTTGAAAAGGTATATGGAAAGAGCAGGTGTGACCGTGCTTTTGGAAGCCAGGTGCACCCATTTGCTAGCACAAAGCTACCTGACTGCGTGACAGAGCAGAGACAAGTCTCTGGCTTACATGCCATTCGTCACATCGAGAATCAACAGTAGAAATAATGCTGAAAATCAAATTCTAAAGTATGTCAGTGGATTTCTATATAATTTTGAATGCTCTGCAGTTCTTAGTGAATTCAGTGGAGTTCAATAATACTCATGACACATTCAACCATTAATTACCAGTCTGAACCATACAGAGCCATCATTTCCCTCAATCAAGTCTCTTCTCCATACTATTGCAAATAATAATTAACAATCAGTGGATGGTTGTACGAAGCCATGACGATCATAAAGCACATTAATACTTGCAGTAGACTTCTCGTGGTTCCATAGGAAGCAAATGTTTACCCAGGTGGGCAGGGCAGTTCTGACAGAGCAACTCACCCACTCTAAGTGCAAAACAAAGACAACTGGAGCAATTAATGATTATTTTGTCAGCTATGTGACAAACTCATCATGCAACTTTTGTCACAGGGATTTAAATTTAACTTCTTGTGACAGAAACCACTTGAATGCTTATTTTAAATAGCTGGAGCTGTCTTTCAAGGAGCTGAGGCAAGTATTAATTCCACTGTTCCTTTGCAAGTAAGAACCATGGCAGAACCTACAGGATGTTTATCTGCTGAGCACAATAAGTTTTTTTTTTTTTTCCTAGCAACTTTCCTACCAAGAAATCTTTCTAAAGGCTGCAGCATTTCAACAATAAAATCATGCGCTTGGACTTAGCTGTAGATGTTTCTCTCCTGCAACAACAAAACTAACAGTGCCAGCATGAAGGGCTGTTTTGTTATGTAACACAACCAGTCACACATTTTTCCCTTGCAGGACTTAAACCAAGTATGACAACAAGCCATTATACTTAGCCTTGATAAAACTGTTCATTCTGCCTAGAGATTTTTCTTCGAGCTGGCTCTTCTTTTTGCTTTGGTTTCACTAAGTCAGAAATATCAGAATCAAAGATCTGCACAACAGATGGAACTCGGTTCAGAAGAATGCCTTTGGCTGGTGAAGATCTTTGCCTGGCAGGTGTCAAACCAAAATTAATGCTGCACATATTATGCTTTACCGAGTTTCAGATTTTAGCGAAGTGAGACTGCGTTCCTTCCTGACCACAAACATATATTAATAGAACAAGCCATGCAGAGCAAGCTAAAACAGTGCTATCATTATGCTGAATCCTTCACTGCTTGGCATTTTATGTAATCATTTACACCCGTGAGAAGCAAGTAAACAAAGTGCTACCAACAGGTTAGCTGAGTGTCTGTTTATAAACATTTTGCACAGGTGCAAAAGGCTTCTGTTCTGTAAGCAACATGGGCTTAGATCCCTCCAGTTTCTTTTTCCCTCCTTTTCTTGTGTCAGGACCTTTTTCCTTAAAGGCTCATGAACTTTAGTAGAGTTTCTGACATTTCAAAATCCACAGGAAAACCAGATACTGGTACTAAAATACACTGCTCAGCTATGGCCAGTGGCTATGCCTGGCATGCCAAGCCCGAGTTTCAGCAGCCCGGGTCACAAGGCAGGGTTTTCCATAGGTGCTGGGAAGGGGAGCTTCAGGTGTCATCACCTGCTCCTCTGCATTTCCAAAGGAGTGGGAGGTTCAACATTGCAACCGGCCATCTCTCGTGCCGAGTCACTTGAAGATTTGAGAGAAATTAATCGGGAATCTCATGACTTGTTCGACACAGCCGTACTGCCTAAAAGCAATTTCAGCTGACGGATGGGACAGTAATTTTAAAAGGTCACAGTCAAAGGACTTAATCTGTAAAGCAAACAACAGATTATATCTGTGTGTGCATATGTGCATATATATATACGTACATTTCCAATTTCTTAATAAAAAAGATTAAAGTCTCGTAGGTATCTGCAAGTCAGATTCACTCTCTTTTTAATTTCATTTCCACAGATTTGGTTTAGGGAACTGGCACACCACCCTGTGAAGAAAAATGATGGAAAGAAGGCAGTGGGTGCAGCCATTGCATACCCAGAGGACCTATTCCACTGAGCACTTTACGTGACTGGGGGGCTGGTGAGTATTTCTTTCCTCTCTGACTCAGTACTGATTTAATACCCGGCAGGATTTGCTTGCCGGCGTTCTTCGTGGCTGTCCTGGGACACGGCACTCCGACCAACTGTGCTCATTAAAGGTCCCAAGGCAGTACTGAAAGTAATGAGGTGACTCACTGCCGTAGCCACGTGCTTGAAGGCTGTGGGCCCAATTACTCTTTTTCTCACTCAGGAATAGGATTTTGCCAAAGCAACTGAGGCAAGTTCAAAATCAAACAAGCCATTAGCAAACATGTGTATTACTCGGGATATTTGTATAAGATTTATGCCAGTATTAGTGGGACAATTCCTATACAAAACCTAAACATCAAAAACCCTTGTGCTCAGATGATTAATTTTCCTATCTCATGCATACAGAACAATGTTTTCCCTCACAGCTTTCTAGTCTACTTGCTGCCAGATTTTGATCCAGTATCAAAACTTCAGTCACTTCGGCTTTTGTGTGTAGCAAATCAGAAATAAAAATGTCTTAACAGCAGAAATGAAAAGGCTGGAAGATCAGACAGACCATAAAAGATTTGTTTTACTTGGTTTGGGAATTTTACATAACTATGCTTAACCTAAGTAAGATTGAAACAAAACCAAAAGGCAAAACAAGAAACTTGACAATTCTGTTCTGTCCCAGAGATGC
>CM021765.1:47331049-47350899 GCA_011076525.1 Nettapus auritus
TGCTAGAACTGCAAACTTCACCGTTTTTCTCTTCCTTCCTTTTTCAGAGGAACTGCTAGGTGCTGCTTGACTTTAATACAGAAATAAAGCACGTGGCCAAGCAATGACCTTCTAATTGGTTTTGGTGGTAGCCAAGGCTGAATATTTTGAGCCTCACACTAAACATGTTACCTAATTTTGTGTGGGGGTTGCAGTAAGAATAACCAAATGTTTTTGAGATGCAAGGCTGACACATTCTGAGAAAGTGTCCTCAAATTTCCATTTGAGGAAATACGACATACCGCATCAGCATATGTGAACTGAACTTTACTGTGTAACAAACTACACAGAGCCCTGCTACCTAACCTGACCTTCCACTTGCACATTAGTGTGCATAAATATGCTAATAACGGGTACAGAGGGTTCATGTGCGAAGTTGACAAGTTCAAGTGCAGAAGACAGATGAAAACTTGGCTTAAATGCTTCGGTTTTCCCTAAGTTTGCGAGATCCAGGCTTTCTCAGATGATTATGAAGCCTTGGAGTTCTGTCCTAAAGATGTAAGATTGATTTATTTAAACATATTTATTCAGTTTTTTAGATTGAAAATGAAGTCTTCTTGTCCACTTAAAAGAGGTCAACAAGAATGTGAAAGTACCTCTGACTCAAGCTTTTTAAGACACATTATTTACTTCTATTTATACTGTATTTAAATTGTTTGAACACTTTAGCCACACCATGAAAAGTTCTTGCTACAAACACCTTGTGTACTGGGTCTGGCTGGGATGTTAAGTTTCCTTGCAACAGCCCATGCAGTGCTGCGCTCTGCACATGGAGCTAGGCCAGCAGTGCTGTCACCCCAGCGTTGTGTCTGCTGCTGAGCAGTGCTGGCACAGCACCAGGGCTCTCTGACCCTCCTGGGGGTGGGCAAGAAGTGAGAAAGAAACATCACCGGGGCAGCTGACCTAACCCAACCAGAGGGATATTCCATCCCACATGATGTCACACTCAGCAATGAAAGGCGGAAGAAGGAGGAAGAGGGGAGGGGTGGGCTCTCGTTGCCAAAACGTCTGTCCTCCTCCCAAACACCGGCTACGTGCATTGAGGCCCGGCTTCAAGGATGTGGTCAGGCATTGCTCATTTGTGGGAAGTAGAGAGTAATTTATTTCCTCTGCACTTCCATATAGCCTTTACTTGTTTTGTTTTGCTTTTTTTTTTTTTTTTCCCTTTCCTCCTCCCTTTTCCCCTTTCCCTTTTTTCCCTTTAGTTAAATTGTTTAAGTAACAATAATGTTTCCTTATTAATTATTTTTTTCCTTTAATTAAATAATCCTTATCTCAACCCGTGAGCTGTTCTTTCCTTTACTTCTTCCCCTCCTCATCGAAGGAGGGGGAGTTAGAGAGCGGTTGTGGTGTTCAGCTGCCTAGTACGGTAAAACCACCACACCTTGTAATCTAAAGATTTATAAAGGTACTCACTTCCAAAATTGCTGGAATGAGTTGGGATACTCAAGACCAAAACTGCAAAGAGCCTCAAGCGTGTTCAGGAAATTCTGTGCAGGTAGGCTGTGAAACTGTGGACAAGAACCTCAATAACAGCACAAGAAGACAGCAGTCATCTTTAAACAAGCCAGATACAAAGTAGTTGACTCAACAGACCTCTGCTATAAACCAAGCAAGGAAAGCACAAGGAATTTTTAATATTGTTCTTTGTGTCTTGCAATTATTTCCACATGCAACTGGAGAAACTTAGGCAACCAAAAATGCCTGCATCTGTAAGTGCTGCAGGAGCACGCTGCCTACAGGGAGCACAAGTGTGTTTGGAACTACTGTGTTCAGCTTAATGAAGCAATTTCAAACAACATATAAAATTGTTTCAGATACACAACTGTAAAAAAAATCATAGCTCTGTAGCTCCACAGACTGCTATTTTAAAGACAGTTTCATTAAGAAACACAGCTTGAGAATATCTGTCAAAAAAGATCAGAGCTTCACGCAGGGACAGCAGGAGGCAGCTGAAGCAATCTGCAGCACAGCCCTGGTGCTCATCGGTCACTGACCCTATGAAAAAGTGTAATTACTGCATGAATATACCTATTAGACTAAAAGAGAAAACCTAAGGAAAGGCAAAACTCTGCTAGAAAGAGATAGTGAGAACTCCTCTAGTTTTATGCAAGGGCCTACAGCTCTGTATGTCCCAATATGATAAAACTTTGTTAGACTGACAACACAACTGTGGCTTTAATTTGAAGTTCACATTTTTCTATGGGAATCATTAAATATGACACACTTGCCCTGTTCCACAGTAAAGCAAATCTGCCTCTACTTTTTATTCCTCTGAAGCCTTAACTTAATTGTGCAACATTTGATTTAGAAATATATTTGAAGATGTTTTAGATATTACCTCACTTGTACACCATCCCAGGCTTTCCAGGAACTCTAACCCAACAGCCTTCTAGCTTTGCTTATATCTGAACTACTGTATTTTATGGCTTCCACACTGTACTGTCTGGAAACTCCCAGGGAGACTGGCCTCACTATATTAAATACGAGCATGTAGGAAGGACAGACACTGTGCTGGAGAGTTTTCAGTCTCAGGCCCAGACCCTGAAAAAGGCTTTGCTTGTATGAATTTATGTATGCAGAGATTGCCATCAGAGAGTTCCAAAAACTCTGAGGAGCTGGGCCTACATAGGTTAATAAGGAGAAGCATCAGAAGGGATCAGAGAGACAGCAAGGAACAGTCCAGGTCATCCACGCTGCATTTCCTGCTCATGACCACTGCTTTGACAGGTATCCATCTTTAGATGCTGGTGGAGAGCCATTATGCCTCTGCTGTTTTAATCAGGAAGCTTAATTTATGAGGTCCTAGAAACGTAAATAATAAATTGTCCCAAATCATCATAACTGTGGAATTGAAAATACTGGAATTTGAAACTCCAGGGACATACTGATAACCAATGGGAGCAGACTGATGGTCAGTAGTTCTTTGAGCTAGGGGGGCTGAAATGATACAGAGACTCTGTGAGACACATCTTTGTGACAAGGCTGGGGCTCCAGTCTTGCAGTTCTGCCCAGCACAGGTCCTCCTGACACTTCTGACCCGTGGAGCTGAGGCTCTACGCAGAGGAGCTCCCTCACACTTAAACTGCAGGATGGAAACAGTGAGGTTTCACCCAAGCATGTTTCACGTAACTTCAGTCAGTCAGTGACCACCGGTAACTCATCAAGACAACTGAAAATATCTCCTATCTGTGAGACATTCCTGCTCCTTGCCTCCTCCCGCTGCTCAGCCTTGCAGGTAACGCCCTGATACATGACCACCGCAGCAGTCCCTCCGTGTGATGTGTGTCATGCTGCATGGAGTTCAGTGAAGTGCTTCACCCACGCCGATAGCCCTGGGGGTCTGTTTTCCTAAGGCGACTGTGGGCCTTTGGCACCTTCTCTTTGTGGACGCAGGTGCTGTCACGACCATTTCTCAAAGGAACTGCTGCCTTCATGAAAAGCTACACAAGACGACAGAAGATGGACTGCCAAAGCCTACCCATGCATCCTTCCAAGTCTGCACCTTGCCTCCATTCTGCTGGTTGCTTCTAGTTTTTCATCAAGTGGGATTCCAGACATTGAGATTAATTTGAAAAAACACCTTTGAGCCAAATCCTGACGTCTGCACTTACACAAAGTAATAGATTTTCCCAGGCAATCCACAGTGTGAATTGCTTCTGGTCTCCTACTCTTAGCACTGACTTAGACGTCCTGCTGTCTCATCCATCCCTCCTCTCTTTTCTGCTTTGTGCTGAGGCTGGCGAAGGCTCCTGGAGCTGCAGCAATGTGCTACCCCCATGCCTTCATGAGGAACACAGCCCCTCCTGGTAACAGATGCGCAATATGCAGTTGTCTGTCACGCAGTCCATACTGGCCCAATATGCAGTACTTTGGCCAGATGGGTGGAATCTGTTGCACCAAAGGTGTGTTGCAAGCTTTGCTGTAATAAAAATCCCCTCCTGCTTTTAAACGATGAATTTCTTTTCTCTTTTCTTCTTCTTTCCCTAGTTTTTTTGCTCCTTCCCCTCCCGCTTTTTCAAGTGGGAAGGAAAGCGACAGGGAGAGTAACGATTTCCTCAGCTTCTGTTGGAAAAAAAAACATAGAAAAAATTCCACCACGACAGATTTTTCTTCTTTTTTTTTTTTTTTTTTTTTTTTTTTTTTTTTTAAGTGAAGTTGAGAATCCATTTTTTTATTAAAAATTTCCTACATGAGTGCCCAGCTAATACAGGCACTTGGAATCGAAGGCAGCAGGGAGCTGGTAACTCTCTACCTCTGCTTTGTTTATCAGAAATCCCAGCCTTGTGTGTGGCAAGAGGTCAGCTTGAATTCTTCTCTTAAACTGCATCTTTAAAAAATGTTTTTCAGGGCCTAGGATGTATAAATCACACCCCGTAGCCCAGCATTGAAGCACAGCTTGTGATGCGTTCCTTCTGCCAGTTGGCTTTACACATCCCCGGTGTAATCCCCACCATCTCTGCATGTTAGGGAAGGAGGGAGAAAAGCCCCCTGAGTTATGAGACGACCGGGGTGGACAAAAGTGAGGCAGCTTTCCCTCATGTGGAAGGAGCGGCAGCGACAGGAGTGACCAGCAAAGTCCCCAGGACCACAGACTTTTAAATGACTGTGATGTGGAGAGGTTTGAACAAGTTTGGGACCCCAGAATCACTGAGGAGGGGTAAGCATGTGCATGCACTGCATGCTGCCTCTGTTTCTGCTCGGGAGTCAACCTTGTTTAAGGCTTGCTTTGTCTTAGCAGATGGCAAGCACGACGGCTGCTGGTTTAAGATTTTTCTGCCAAACCAGCCCCCGGCTGTTTTCAGAAATAAAGAATGCTGCTCTCTTTACCAAAACAAAAATAGCTCCTATCCGATTCTCTCCCTCAAACTATTATTTTACATGTTTCAGGAGTAAATATCTAGCCAGACTACATAATTGCCATTACACAATTTTTAATTAGCTACCTACAACAATCTTCCTGCTTTAACCGGTGGTGGTGGTGCTTTGGTTTTGTGGTTGGGGTTTTTTTTGAGGCTACAGCAGAGATCTGAATTCCCAGCTGGAAAATCCCACAGTTCAGAGCATTACAGCACCAGGTGCAGAACGACCTGTTGCGCTGGTCAGCCTGTGTCTGCCACGAAAAAACTATTTGTGACACAAGAACAAGCCCAGAAAAGACAGTGACAGAAACACATACTGATTTAGTTCATTCCTTCAGCTGCTTTTTTTTATTATTATTATTTGGCCAGGAACCTCCTATAAATTTTGGCTGTTAACCCAACCTGCCCATGCCAGCAGTCTTCTAGGGCATGCTGCAGCTACCCAGCGGCACGGCTTCCTCTGGGAAGGCTCCTTCCCACAGCGCAGAAGGGCTCCCAGATACTGCGAGATGTAACTCAATGCCTCCCTCAACCAGCAGCAGGGCGTTGGCTTCCTCATGCTCAAAAACTACCTACAAAACACGAAATAAGTGAAAGTCCAGCAACCTTCATTGGCAAAAGGAAGCTCCACACAAACCAACAAAAATATCAGCTCTTGGAAATACGATGAGGTCTGGGGACAAACATTTCTCATACTCTTTCCTCTATGACTGAATCTGCTTGCACCTGGAGGTACGGACCGAGAAAACACCCCAACCACACACACACATGTAACTTCTCAGCAGACCACCAGCAACTGTTCAGCCAGAAACTGCAGCTGGAACACAGCACCCCTACACAAGTGATAAAGCACCGAGGGGCTGGATTTTATGGTGTCAGCCCCAATTCAATAACAGCATCACAGAGTATATATCTGTCAGCCAAGCCAGCTGTTCTCCCAGGTTTCAGCGAGCCTTTAGTTGCACCGCGTGGAATTGCTGCTCTCCACATGGAACGTGTCATTGGGAGCAAAGTCTGCCACGGCAACTGCAACAGCACCACACATTCTCGGTGTGATAAGCTGTAGTCAGGGTGGAAAAGTATTGCTTCGTGAGCTGAAAAGCAAACCAAACAATGAGAAATAAAGTCAGGAGCTTCAGGCCAATAGTTCCAATATCTGGTGTTTGTCCTGTTTCCCAAAACAAAGGATAGTTTATGCATGCTGTAGACACTTTCTATTCGCAGCAATGCTAACACTCTTTATGTATACTGCACATGAAGGGCCCTGTAGCCCCTGACACAAGACAGACTGAATATGGACCCACCCTGCTCTTGTTCTTGGGAGGAAACGTAGGAAGCTGGCAGAGGCAATGGGTCCAGATATTCTGCAACAGCATCAGGCAGAAAAAAACATTTGTGTCCTTTCTTGCAAGGCACCAGGGCCCTCCCAGGATTATTTTAGTTTTGCCTGTGTCGAGGGGAGTGGAAAATGGCAGGCAAATCTGTGGCAGAGCTGAAAAGCCAGGATTTCTGGAGTCTTGGTCATGCACCATAATTGCAAAATCATGCTTCCTGCCTTCCACATACACAGCAAGTCTTCCTTCCCCCTTCATCCCAGAGGGGATGGGATTATTAGGAATTTTCTTAAGCTTCCCTTGCTTTTTTTCTTTCCTCTTTCCCTGCCCTGACATCAAAAAAAAGATCACACCATTAAATGTAGTCTGGACTTTTGCTTCCAAATACCCTTCAGTATGGACAGGACCAAAAACCAATGGAATAACCAAGCAAGTCACCCTATTATGCAACAGATGGTGAAACTGTTTGTGTCGGTAAATTGGGGCTTTCATTCATCTGAAGGCTGCTTTCCTCCAGGGGATTCCAGTAACTGGACTAACTGAAGAGTGTTTTGACAAGTTATAACAGCACAGAAAACCCACCTATGAAATTACATCCTGGTAGCATCTTCCAAAGTAAACTGAAATCTTGGTATCACAGCTCATTTGGGAAACTACTATGCTTTCATTTGTTATGAGAACATAGCTTGAGTTTTTTTTTGTAGTTAACAACTGTTCTTATACCTAGTGATATGGCTTCATCTCCTCCAGAATTAGGTTTTTGCACCACCACGGGCCCTATAGGATCATCTCCTGCGAGTCTCACCATAATAAGAATATACTGTCTTAATTTATTTTCCTTTCATCTACTTTATTTCACTGTATGTAATTCCCTCACCAAGTCACCAGATCATCTCCAATGTTGTCCGTCTGTCCCCAAGATGCAAATTAATCAAAGAAAATGCAAACGAGGTGCCAGTGTAGATGCCAGCCTGTTGAGTAGAGAGGGACACTGGCAAAGTTCAAGGCTCAGGCAATGCTATTCCGAGAAAGGCTTCCTACTACTAAAAACGTGCTCTGCTGTAGTGCCAGTGAGCCCTAGCCATGTGCTGGGGAGGCCTGTCAGGCACAGAACCTGTTCCTATCACGAATGTTTTCTGGGTTTATTCCCTTACACCAGAAGCCTACCGGTCTCAGACTGCCGTGGTGAGAAAATGCGCAGCGGGTGGGAAGCTCTTGCCGAAGTGAGCGGGCCCCCTTGCACAAAGCACCGCTACCAGAGAGGCAGACCCAGAAGAGATGAGTGATGGCTTGCACAAGTCCTGAAGTTGCTGACTACTGAAAGCAGGAACAATAAGCACAAGGGTCACTTTGTCTGTGTCCTGTTCTTGCGTTCCTCCAAAGGAATTTGCCGCTGCCTGTTCTCGGAGACAGATCTTTGATTGCCATCATAGTAATTGTTAAAAGCAGATAATTTTTGACATTTGTGACTGTGCTTTCCCCTCTCCTGACCAACACATGTGCCAGCAGGACTGGGAACAGCCTGCACAGAGTGCGTAGGGGCAGAGAGCAGCTGGATCCAAGCTATATAGAGAACAACCAGTCCAATTCCTCCCTGTTAAACCTGAGGTTTCTGCATCGTGACTGAGTTTAGGCTAGAACCTCTTTAATATGGGACAGTGCTTCATATACAAGTAATTTAGGATTCAGAGGGCAGATGGCTCCAGTTCCAGTAACCACCTCTTCTTCCTCCGGTAAGCTTTAAAATGCTAGTGGTTTGAGCATTTTGGACAGGGAGGGATGGACTGACTCAGCTCCTACTCCCGAGCGCAGTTGCAGCCTGGACGAGGGAGCACATTCGATCAATATCCATCAGGAAAACAAAGGAGACAGAGGCTATGAAAAGGAAGGAAGTTGCAGACTAAAACATTTCATTTCTCCATATTTTTCCTCACGAATATCCCAAAACATAAAGCAGGCAGATTTTTTGCAGAAGTGACCAGGATTTATTAAAGACAGGATATTGATATGAAACATTCATGACCCTCAACTTAGCAGTATTTCTCTTGGATGGGGTAATGAAGTGAATTTATTACGTATCAGTGCCAAGAAGCTCATAATAAAAATACAGATTATAGTTCTCAGATTCATCAACTCAAACCAGATATTTTTGAAAAAAATACACTGCAGCAGCAGGAAGAATGTAGGTCTCATAAGTTACTTGGGTTACCAAAGCTGCATACAAAATACATATTTTATCCAACAACAGGATACAAAGTAAATGATTTGATTTTAAAATTCTGGAACAAAGGCACTCTGTGAAGACATGAGAAGGAGAACCCTTGTTGTATTATCCCAGGTGTGGGGTGTAAGGGGGAAGATATATAGTTATGTTGAACACAGACAAAGCAAGCAGAGATTTTATTGCATGGCAAGCTGCTGATTTTACGAGACTTGAAATAAAATAATAAAAGATGGATAAAGCAAGGTAGAGAAATACTGCATCTTCTCAGGAAGCTTGGCTTCAGAGAGGATTCAGACTGGACACGGCCACAGCAGTGCTTGCCATTGATCCTGCCCTGATTGCTCACTCTCCTATTCTGTTCCACTTCTGACCTTTGCTCCTTTCTCTGCTGGGCAGTATCTGCTGGAGAATCAGCCAAGGAGGCTCCATTTATTAAATTCTTAATAGTGAGGTTTGAATATTTCATTCAGCTTCCGCCACACTCTCTCTGCAAAATGGGAATATCCCTCTTCAAAACGTTCCCAGAGCTTGCCTGCATCGCATCTGCAGGGTCTGCGTGGCTTCGGGAAGACTGAACACAGCAGCGTGCTGTGAAAGAAGGAACTCATAACATCTCGAGGTGTGACTGAAGGCACTGTCATACGGAAAGCTTCCATACGTCACTGTGTAAGGGACCAACCCTTTAGTGACTCAATACTCTTCATATGCAGACACGCTACCAAGGGGAGAAGTTTATTTTGAAGTTAGTGATAAGGATTTCCAGGGTTTCTAATTCCTCACTTCTTCCAGCCCATCCTCAGGAAAAACAATGCAAAAATAAATAAATAACTAAATAAAGCAAAGAAAAAATCAAACAAGCAAATACCATGGTGTTTCTAATTGCCCTCCAATACAGAACAGGCAAAAAAAAGCATTTAAAACTGCTTTAGGTTTGAGAAATTATTAATCATGAGATCTCTAGTGTGTGTCTGTGTTTAGCAGGGAATGTAATAGAAAAAAAAAAAAAAAGAGTATTAGTGACTATCCAAGAAAGATTTCAAGAAAACAGGGTGGAAGGGAGTTTGTTTGGATTTAATGTTTCCCCAGCAGCATCTCTAATCCAAACATTACACCACAGGTCAAATGGAGGGGAGCCAGGGAAAGAAGCACATTAAAAATAGCCCTTAAAAAGGAAAGTGAAAGTGACCAGTCTCATTCCACCTTTTGTGACCATGAAATGCAATTCTGTGACGAAAACCAAATTTGGGCTCTGGTGCCATCACTGACTGTGCATAAATACAGCAACCTATCCATGCAAAGTCCAACAGAAAAATGCAGAGGCAGCTTTAAAATTCTTCCAGACTCAGAAATCCAAGCTGGTACTGCTACTTATAAGTAAACGTATGTTAAAATATTTTTTTTTTAACTGATAGGATTGATTTAGAAATCATGTTATATCAAAAAGCTGTCACAGGTCAGTTTTAAATACATTAACTTAGTTCAGCAAGTCAGCACTATAAAAACTAAACAAATATTATGCCACATTTGAAATTCAATGAACTGTCCTCAGCCCTTTGTCCTTGTGCTCCCAAGCTGCCTCCTCACAGGCAGAGAAGTTCAGCAAAGCTCTCACGAGGCTGCCAGCCACCAAGAGCAGAGAAACGGCATCTGGCAGATGCCTTGGTAGCAATTTATAGCCGTAAGGTTAAATCTTCACAGCCCTGTATCCGAGCTAACAGCCTGGTTCACACATTGCAATACTCAATTTTCTTCTGGGTGCTCCTTTGAACTGAAGGAAATTAACCTTTTTTTAATGTTTGATGACACTCAGACTTTGTATCCTGATGCTGATAGAGTCTCATTTTGCCTTTATTTCACGGGGCCATGAATTATAAGAAGTTAAGGGAGGGAAAGCATCGTGGCCAGGGAGGGCAGTGACATTGCCCCTACCATATCCTCCCAGACAGGAGAACCACATTCCCCCTCAGTGCCTCTCAAACAATTGCCAAATGCCTGTAAGGCATCTTTTCTCTCTTCTTCAGGTGCTCTTTGAGAACTAGTAGTGCACCATTAAACAGAGAGCCAGAGGGTTAAGGACTACATTGCCTGAAGGGCAGAGCACTGGAGGCCTGAACAAGCAAAATGCCTTGGTCAAAGAAAAGGCAATTCCAAACTTCTTGTCATCGAGGAAAATAAAGCATTCTTACCAGAGGATGAAATGACCAGCAACTTGCAGCAACAAAGCAAAATTTGATTTAAGAGAAAAGTCTGGAGTGCTCTCAGGGAGTGCTGACAAAGCCTGAAAAAATTAATCTCTCCTGAGGCTGGAGGGAGACTCCCTGCGAGGGGGGACACCTGCCCATCCTGACCTGTCATCTTGTGGGAAAAGCAGCTAGGGAGAAAAAAAAACGAGCAAAGATGAGTTCTCTATTTTGGAATTCACCCAGACAGGGAAACTTGTTCAAGTACTGCAAGCTGATCACTTGAGGCTTCTGAAAGGAGCAAGCTCTGCATCTCTTAAAAGGAACAGGCTTCCTGTAAACAGCGCTCCGGGGAAAAGATGTTGATGAAAGGTATTGTGCTGTGTGCTTAACATGAAAAGAGAAAACTGCTCCAAACAGCTAAGGGCTCTGCAGAGGTCTGAACAAAGGTAAAGCGGGAAATGCAGACTTGCAAGATTTCAAGGACTGGGTTTGGATGGGGCCTTTACATGCCCTGCTGAATGGTGAGACTGCCTCAATGTGAGAAACAGCTCACGGAAAGGAGAAACGCCAAGCCATGCTCCTCTCGAGACCTTGAGCACCTCTCAGAGGTGCCTCCATTTGGGGTTCTCAGCCTAGAAGCCTCTTCCAGAGCTGAACAAAACCTTTATTTCACAAGCAAGCAATGTTACAGTCCTCTCTAATACGACCTGAGAATCAGTGCTGCTGCTGACCCACTTCGTCCAGCATGCCCCGGCACCCACCGTTCATTCCTAAGGTCTGAATCCACACCTCTCAGTGCCCAGAAGGATGCTCCAAGCTCTCACCCCGGCTAGTGAAGCTGTTCTGGCTGCCTTCTGACACAGAGAGCACGCGGGGCTTCCTAGCCTCCTGCCTAGGTGCTGGGGGTGTTCGCACTCAGGCTGTTACCTCCCACGGTTGGGATGACCCTGACCCCTCGCATGACCCTCACCACGCTGCACGGTTTTTAGGACAATAATAAAAGAGGCTGTTCTGAGACCTTATGGGGCCAATTTCCCCTTCAGACCAGTGGATTCGGGAGGGTTTGCAAATGGCCAATAAAACTCTGGGCCTGAGCCGCAGGAGATGAGTCTGAAACAGAGCACAATGAAACTTCCCTGTCGCAGCAATCCCAGCGGAAGCCAGGGAGGAAACGGGAAAATTGAGTCAATTGAGTAAGCAGTCGTGGCCAGGAATGTCTTTCATTTCTAAACTGCCTGATTGAAAAAGAGAAAAAAAAAGGGAGAAAAAAAAAAAAAAAAAAAAGGCTGTGGTAGAAAAAGGCCAGTCAATCAATTAGTCAGTCATTTCCAGTTCAAATATTTCCATAAGTGCTTGGCAGTGTTTTCTATGTAAGGGATGTCTACTGCTGGTGAAAGATTTCTTAGATGGCAGAGAATTCCTCTTGATGACAAACTCTCCTCAGACAAACTCCAGTCTAGGCAATTTCCCTTTGGAAGCCCTCACAACTTGTTAATTTGTTCAAGGATTTTGAGCCTTCTTAAAAGAAAAGCCAGTTGGCTATCAGTCGCATTTCTGAACCTGATACACTGAAAGAGAGAGACAGTACTGAAGTGTAGGAAAATTCCTAAATTTAAGACACCAGTAACATATTATGTATCTGACCTGAATACTCTACCTTCAGAGAAAACATTTACACAAGTCTTTGATGTGTCCCAAACAGCTCTAC
Organism: Nettapus auritus; assembly: GCA_011076525.1. NCBI lineage: Eukaryota > Metazoa > Chordata > Aves > Anseriformes > Anatidae > Nettapus > Nettapus auritus. Next base: position 47,343,400 of record CM021765.1, read on the forward strand.
AAAAAAGCTGTGTTTAAGAATAATTTTGACTATTACTGAAATTCAGCCTCATCTGAATTATAACTTGGCAGCTGAAAGCTGGCAACTCTTAAATAGAAAACTATACAGCTAAAAGTAAAGAGAAATACTGCAATATTTTATATTCTGATAACCTAAACTCCCCCTTAAGTTATAAAATCTAATTAATTTGAGATTTGGCTGTGTCATTTGAATTTAGGCATCTCTTCTTACAGAAAATATTGTGGGTTTTTAGTCAGTCCCATGAGCTCAATAGAGATTTACAAGATAAGGAGTTCGTGATCTGGCTCTGCAAGCAGGCTGCAGTTATGTTCTGCTTATTAAAGCTATTAAAGCATATATGTGAACATCATGGCTGGCCTGTCATCTTCTGCTCCGCTGCCAATGGGCTATGTCCTTTGAGATCACCTTTTATGCTTCCCGCATGAATCAAATTGGTCTTGCAGGTTTGCTGGAAGTCCAGAAGGCTTTGCCAAGAACCTAGAAGCTGTTCTCTCCGATCCACGTCTTCCTCACAGCCAGACAACTGCCTCACACGTCGAGCAGTGTGCATACGAATGTAACACGCCTGAGTCCAAACTGGAGAGCAGGGCACAGCCAGACTCTGATTATTAATCCCAGATCAGCCCATACTCCCACAATGGGATGTACATGACAGCAAGCACGCAAGCAGGATTAGGAAAACTAATGACACAGAGGCAAATTTTAATTATGGCATGCAAGTGCCTACACTGGGCAAAAATATATAAAAATACCTACTACTTTATTCCTAAACTTCAAAAAGTGGTTACACTGCCACTAACGGAGGATCTGCAATCACAGCACTAGGTGGCTTTGTCGTATTTTTCTTAATTAGTTATGCTGGCAAATTACATATGAGGACAGATAATAAATATTCCTCATATCGAAGAATGCTCTAATGCTTTCTTATAAAGAGATCTAAATTATGCCATTTCTCAGGGTGTTGTTTTTTTTATTATTATTATTTTTTTAGCTTTGAAATGGGAAGTGAAGTGCTCATCAGCTGCAAAGTGCTACTTTAATATCACCCATGCAACAATTACCTCTGCAATAACCTTCATTAGCTTAAATTACATACTATCCTTCCTCAGCTCAGTGTGAAGACTAGCTGAAGAATAAAACAAGAAAAAGAAAAGAAAAAAAAAAAAAACAACACTGGAAAGCCATTGTACAGTACAGTGCCTGTATAACAAAGGATGCATGGAAACCATGCATTGCTTAAAAGCTGCCTGCCTTTGTTCGAAGTCTTAAATAAAACCTAAGTGAAGTCCCTTACCTACTTCAATATTAATTTTACCGATGCAGTGTCATTGCTGAAAATACACATGTATGACAGAATAATTTGAGTTTTGCAATACCCAGTCACGAGGAGTTAAACAATGAAGACAATTTTGCTCTCTCAATTTTTAATAATTCTTGTCGCAACCCTAATATTCTCATGAGGTCTCTTTCCATATAGAGCAGAGATTTATTGATTCCCTTACTTTCTCTGAATAAGCAGTAATGGTCTGTTTCTTTCTATTCCAGTCTAAAAATATGTCTGTCTGTACTTGCTGGCTTTTAGCAAACATACGCAGCTATTAAAACTTTGAGTTTTTAAAGTGTGATTTGCCCTGGAAAGTGTCTCATCAAAATGACATTAAAATTCTTCATGTTTTATGTCTCAATGTCTTCCAGATAAAATTAATTTCATTTACAAGGCATAGGCTCGGGGGGAATTTTTCATAGTCTTTTTTTTTTTTTTCTCAGCCCCACTGACTGCCTAGGAGTTAGAAACTCAGCTGCACTCTTTTTGATTTAGACATTAACACTGGTAACAGCAAATATGCAGGACAGGACATGCATTTAAGAGAACAGAGCAGTGTAAGCAAACACAGAATGTAATAACTGAGAAAAGAGATAATTCAGTGACGCTGAACAGAAAACAGTTCATAATTGTACAGAATAATCTGCATTCTGAAGAAAAAAACAACAAAAGTGGGACTGGTGGGTTTCAAGATGCCGTGGGCAAGGCACATTCTTCATTGATGGATAATTCTGCAGCAAGGCCACGAGCAACCACAGCACCAGCAGTGAGAGGAGATTGGGAACAACTGTACAACAAGGGTGGACTCTAACAGAGCTGACTAACAGGATGAAGGATTCTGCTTCAGGATCTGTAGTCCCAGAGCACAGCTTGAATACTGAATTACGGGTCTCCTCTGCATCCTTTGATAGGCAATGTGCTGTGCCAGGACAGACAGCTCGGGGCCATGGCTGTGGGCCCTGTCCCACTCCATGCCTGGCTCTGGAGAGCTGCTGGTCTGGGTGATGTCCTGCCTAAGCTGGACCAGTAACTCTGATCGTGTGTGTAGCCAGCATGTTTGCTGGAAAAAATGTGGAACCGCTTATGGTCTTTGACATACATTAACGCTGTGAAGCAAGCACCAGCTGCTGAAGTCTCCATGGAGAGTGGACATTGCCAGCTCCACGCCAGCTAGTTTGGGTCTCTGAAAGTGGTCATGGCTTCCTCTCCTTGGCCTTTGGAAATCTTGTTGAAACTGGGGGAACTGACTGAGAAAGAAAAGGAGACCACAGGTGGCAAGACAATGATCTGTGTCCCTGAACTCATGCTCCTGGAATAAAAATATTGACTTTGTTAATGCCTTTGTCAGCAAATAGATCACAGGAAGCCCCACTGATCTTTATCAGCACAGTACCAGCTTCTCAAGAATTGCCCTTCTGCTCTACAAGTTCACAAGTTTAGCTTCACCTCCCGAAAGTGAAGAGCTAACAGATACTCCATACAGATAGCATCATTGCAGGAGTCTGAGAGCTCTCAGGTTTCCAAAGAAGCGTGAATGGGCACCTACTTCTTTTTCTTGTCAAGTGTCACCAAGATCATGTCCATCAGGTTCTCCACTGTAGATTACTGATAAAAGTGAGAATACAGTATCATATTTATGGGTCAGTCTTCCAAAGCATTCATGGGATGTGATGTCTCCTAAACACCGTATCTGGAAGCTGCATATTCAGCTAGGCTCCCCACATCGTTCTGGAAATGTCTATGATTTCTGTACACACAGGGCAGGTGCTCCAGCCCCAGCTGTCTTGGTGGGCCTTCAGTGAACTCATTCCAATTTGTGAACGTCTTCCCTGTACTTGGGGAGCCAAAACTAGCCACTGTATCTAGGCATGATCTGATGACTGCTAGGGCAGGTAATCAGTTTTCTCAATTTAGTGGCCTTGCTTCTCTTGACAGAGCCTAGGACGCTGCTGGCCCCCTTTGCTGCTGGGGCATACTGCTGGCCTATGTTTGGCTTGCTGCATATCACAGCCCTACGATCCCTTCCAGCACAGCTGCTCCCCAACCAGTCAGTCCTCAGCCTGTATTGCTGCCAGGCGGTCTTCCTTCCCACATGCAGGACTTTGCATTTGTCCCTGCTGAATTTCATAATGTTGTCATTGACGCATTCCTCCAGCCTGTCTAGGTGGCTCTGAATGGCAGCCTTGTGCTTTAGCATACTGACTGGTTCCCCCAGTTCAATGTCATCTGTAGGCCTGGTGAATGCACTCTGTCTCCTACCCAAGGTCCTTGCTATTAAAAGGAGCATGTCCCCGGACAGACCCGGTGCTACTCCACTTGCTGAAGGTCCAGGTTGAGTATGACCCATTAACCACTGAGTCCAGTCAGTGGAGCAATGACAAATGACTCCAATGACTCCAAACAATGACTCCAAACTCAAACCATCACAGATCAGGAGGATGCATCACCTATGCGAAAAGGAGGGTTTTCACAACAGCAGTATCACAAACTGCTTTGTGGGCTACAGTGCTTCCAAAGATGATAAAAAAGTATGTGCTTATCTTACTGGCACTAAGTGAATCTGTGGACACTAAAAAGCCACCATCTGTGCACAGAACACATAATCTTCTTGAAAAGATTAGTTGCCCTCATAGTTCCCATTTGGTAATCATATTTTTTTATTTAGTCCCTATCACCATGTCAGCAACACTCACAGAATACAAAGGAAGAGAAAGACAGATGCAAGCCACCCTTGAGCACAGGTGCTTACCAGGTTAACAGGCAGCTTATACATTAAAAAAAAATAAGGAAAAATTAGCTTTTTTCCTCACCCTGCAGTTTGCCAAACTCAGACACAGGATGTTCTGGAGGCTAAAGTAAAACTGGGTTCAAAACAGATTAGAAAAATTCAGAGGATAAATAATCTCCAGTGACTACAAAACACAGGGATCCAAATGCTGCTTTGGAGACACTTAGGTCCTCTACTTCTCCATCAGTATCTCTTACCAGCCTCTTTCAGAGATACAGTACTGTGCCAGGCAGGCTTTTTCCAAGCCAGTCCACAGCTGTTATTAGGCCTTCCTAAAAAAGATAAATGCTTAAAAATAGAGCTTCCCATCAAAATAAATAAATAAACAAATTAAATTTCATTACTGGTTCAGAGGTTTCAGAGGTTCATCTTAAGCTCCAGCAGAAAGATCCAACCATTTTGTCTAAGCTGTCATGGTATTTCAGGCTGGTGCTAAATAATTCTAACAGGCTACCATTAACATTAGATGTTATGATGCAAAAAAGAAATTAATCAATCCAGAGTACCAAGTCCAGATCTTCTGAAAACCTGGTGTAATTATAAGAATGCTTTCAGAACTTCCAGAAATTGCTCTCTCTATTAACAGGTTATATCAGCATCTTCTAACAGACAGTATCCGTTCCTAAAGCAGACAACTAAACCTGAGAGAAAACCTGTAGTTTGCTTCAGACAATCACCTTCCAACTCCCTCTCCCAGATTCTCCTTTGTTTTTTGTTTTTTTTTTTGCTGCCTACAAAACCTCAGTAATATTTCAAGCACTGAGGTGCTGAGTTCAGTACATACCTTGCTGCTGACAAACATCATTTTGTTATGCACTGTGGGCCACAGTGGGTTTGCTTGCTAAATAACTGCACTGGTGTAAATAATTGTTGGGATTTCTGAGAGGCCCAGCAGATTAAGCTCTGTGTTGGTTGGCCTGAAAGACAAATAATTTATTTTTCCATAATTCAAAAGAAGGAATTGCGTACTTCAAGTTAGGTAAGCGGCAATGAAGTGCGTAACATGCCAACTGGACAGTTTGCATTGCACTGAGAAGGTGGTAAAGGTGATGTGGTGCAGGACAATGTGAGCACTTGGGTATGGCATTTGAGAGGCAGGGCTGAGATAAAGTTTTGATTTTTGCAAGGTCATTGTGACACTGATTATATTTAAAATCCACAACTAGCGTAAATGTAACAAAACCAAAATGTGATGATCTGATTTGATGATTTATAAAAGGATGTGTATTCATGGCTTCCTCTGAAATGAAAATTCTTCATCTCAACAGAGCAAGATCACCAAAATGTAAGTATGAAAGAGATCTTAGGCTGCTAGGAGAGTTATGCATTTTAAGAATCTCTCTTTGATTCTGGTAACAAAGCATGTTTCTGCTTACACCAGCTGACAACTTTAAGTACCAAATGATTTATTCCATGCTATGATAATTTATGTAAAGTATGACTTAGAGCAGGAACCATATGTAAAATGAAGATGACATTTGCATTTACATAATGGTCCCCTGGTTATTCCCTTAGCATGTATCAAAAAGCCTTTAATAAAAATAACAACAAAAATGCACTAATTAAAACAATGTTTCACAGTCAAAAAAAATAATAATAATCTGACAACAAATACCAATTTCCCAGTGATGTATTACTTCCTATCATCTTCTCAGTCCCTCAGCAGAAGGACCAGAGCTATTACTGTGTTCTGAACACAACTCCTCAGAAATTGTAATTTACTGAGTTCTGAAATGCATTATAAGTGCTGTTCTTATTTAGAGGCCAGTGATTTGCATAAACAACTTTTCTCATAGTTGGAGTTTCTCTAGGCAGGTCACATAAGAGCAGGTAATCTGCTCAGCAACTCATGCCAAAGATTTTTAGAGAAGACTAGTGGGGTTGATGGGAGCTGAACCCTTATGCAGGGACATGCTTTTGTAAGTCTCAGACGTGGTTCACAGCGATCTGTTGTTTCTGAGTCATGGGCCCACAGACACAATTCAGCCAGATGTGAAGCATTCTCGAGGCCACGCTGGTTTCAGTGGGAGGACCATAAGCAGTGACAGAACTATGACCTAGCTGCAGGAGTCACAGTGTACCTTCTGCTGCCATAAGAAAATAATTTCACTAAATTATATGGGTTTCTTAATTGCTGAATGCATTATTAATTCATAGCTGACTCATCTTCAAGGCCTTACACACGCTTAGGATCACAAGAAAAAAAAACATGTTGTATCGCAGTACCTTCCATCCAAGGATCAGAGAGTATGCAATGCACACTGCTAGGCATCTGTGAATTACCCAAATGTTTTCTCTGTTGTAAAAACGGGCATTTTGAGTTACAGCACTTTTGCTCCTTGGCCATCCTCTCCTTGTATCTGTTCTTCTAGAAAGGTCTGACTGACTTTGCCAGCAGTCAGGTTCACAGAAGGACCACTTGTGAGACACTTGATCCTCTCTGAACTGCAACGTGGGAGGTCAGGCCCGGCAGGGCCTTGCAAGTCCCCGCTTCCTCCTACCAGCCCCAGCCTTAAAATTGCATCGAGAGGATTCTTCTCACTTGTTTCCTTCCTACGTCTTAAACACATGACCGTTTTTCCTCTCCATCCTGGTGAGTTAGGGGTTCCTCGGCTCCATCCCCCTGCAGTGACACCATGGTGGTGAAGAGCAGCTCCCTGGAGCAGCTGCTCTGAGCTCCTCCCTCGTCTTGCGGTTGCTGAGTTTTGACTGGAGGTAGATTGCCTTGTCTTTCTAAATGACTGTATCCACTTTTTCTACCGTCTTCAAGCTTTTCTGTGTATCTAATCCTACTTGAAGCAGAGTTTTTACAAGCGTGACAAATACAGGACAAATATATGTTTGTCTACAGTGTGTTTTCCAGAAAATCCTCTAGTCTTTACTTGCAGGTATGGGGAAATATTTAATTTGCCAACCAGCAATTTTCTCTAAAGGTTTTCCACCTCTCTTATTAAAAATGCGAACCCTGCTTCTAATTTGAAGTTTTCTGGCCTCAGTTTTCAGGCTCTGATTCCTGTTATGCCTTCTGCTCCTGTTTAAAGTGACCTTTTAGCAACCCACTATTTTAGCATCAAGTATTTTCTCCCCAACAGGAGAACTCAAACTGTTAAGTTTAACTCTCCCCTTAAGTAATTGGAGGTCATATTAATATATATATATATAAATATATATGTATATATATATAAATCTTGTTTTCCCTCATTTCTTCATTCTGGTAATTAGAGCAGAATGTTAGAAATATCCTCAGAAGCATAGAAATAAGCAAGACATCCCTGCTTGGCCTAGTTATACAGCATGACTCAACAGTGGCCACAGACCTGCAGCACATTAAAACTTTTTTTTTTTTTTTTTTTTTTTTTTTTTTTTT
>CM021765.1:47350999-47407398 GCA_011076525.1 Nettapus auritus
TTTTTTTTTTTTTTTTTTTTTTTTTTTTTAATAAAGAAAAAGCACTACTTATGCGGGCAGTGAGCCAAAGTTACTCCCTGTAAATCTAGTATAGTATTGAACACTTATAAATGATTAACTAGCACGGAAGTTAGAAAGTTAAAGTACAAGAAAAAAAAAGATGCCAACATGAACAGCAACAGTACACAAAATTCCAAACTCCAGATTTCACCGAGATTTAGCTTACAGTATGAATTTAGTCACATTTGAAAAGCTATAATAGTGCACTGTTATGTGGCCTTCTTGCCTCCAGTGTCTAATAACCTTGTAAATTGCTGCTGCTAACCTGCTTAATCCAAAATTGAAGAATGTTTTTGCATTGATTGTGTGACATTTGTGCAACTAGAAAAAAGATTTTGAAAAGCTTCATTATTTATTTATTAAAATAAAATACATTTCCCATCTTAAAAGTAGCCAGCTCCAGTGAACGAGAGACATGGACACATTGCATCAAATGAAGGTCCAGGAAGATGATAAAGGACTGAGAGCAACTGGCACATGGGAAGGGGCTGAGAGAGCTGGGAATATTCAGGCAGGAGAAGAGAAGGCTCAAGGGGATATTATCAACATGTGTTGACAGGGGGAGTGAAGACAAGCCAGTCTTCTCAGTGGTGCCCAGTGACAGGATGGCAGGCAATGAGCACAAACTGAAATACAGGAGTTCCACTTCACTACAATAAAAATATTTTTTACTGTCCAAGCACTGGACAAGGTTGCAGTCTCCATCCTTGGATGTATCCAAAACCTGACTGGTAATGGTCCTGAGCAACCTGCCCTGGTTCACTCTGCTCTCAGCAGGGTGTTGGACTTTATGATGCCCAGGGGCCTCTGCCAACCCCAAACCAATGTGTTTTGAAATTCCATGCTCTGTACAATTTTGTTCCTTTGGCCATTTTTATTTACAGTTCTTTTTCTGTGCCCCATCCACCCTGTAAAGTATGAAATTCCTCCAGTCTGAAAGAGTCTAATGTGTTCTGGGGATGAAAAAGAATGAAGAAGATAATACAGGATGAATAGTTAAATATCACTTCTTATGCTAGCAGAAAATAAAGCAGGCTATATTTAGAGAGGTCAGCTAATGGACTCTTGAAGATGCCTTTGTCAACACCCATGATAAGTGGGACCATCCATATGGCTGAAGTTAGGTTTGTGATTAAGAACTCCATTGAATAAGGGCCTGAATTCTGCTCAGCATATGGACAACGTCTACAGTACAAAATCAGCCAAAAAAGCCAAATTTAGGAATTCTCAAATGCAGTGGTATCCCTTACGGGTTTTCACTAATTCTCCCTCCTACTGAAGATATTAAAGCATGATGTACTAATGTACTATATAACCAGTAGCCCACTGTTCTTTAAGACACAATTTGCCCTTAAGGTCAAGAGGACTGAGGGAAGAAAGACAGGGAAGTTCTAACCAGTTTCACTACTGCTCACTAAGAAATCAGCTTAGCCACTTGTCCTCATTTTAATTTAGCTATTCTAGAGGGAAAATAAAATGAAAATTTGGGGACAGAAAACTTCAGAATAGGTAGTGGTATTCCTTGGGAGTCCCACTCTGACTGAAGTAAGTTTGGTTTAGGATGTTGTTTTGGGTTTGTGTGTGTGCATGTTTGCTTGTTGTTTTTTTTTTGTTTTTTTTTTTTTTTTGTGACTTTGAGAGAAATACCTCAGAGCTGTGTGTTTTTATGCTGCACAGAAAATACCACTTCCTACGGGACTGGTGAACAAATACGCCCTAACCGCATTCAAAGAGCTCTTTTTTATTATTACATGAATAAAAGAAACATGGAAGGAATCAGTTTTTCCCTTGCTTGCTCTCTCTCCTTCACATAAAATACAAGACAGCCCCCAAATGAATTTTACTGTTTAGCACACAAATTCAGAAGTGCAGCTTTCCTAACTCTCAGGTTCCTTATCAAACACCGTTAAATTTTCTAAAAATACCGATCACATTCCACACCTTCTGCAGATGTCAAAGACTGCCATTTACTTCAAAGCCCCAAGGGACCTCCAGTTCCCCTTTAACTCCAGTGAAAGCAAACCCCAGTTCAGGGAGGAAAAAGAGAGATTCAGTGTTTTGGCCTTGATACACAGATTCTATTAAAACAAGCAAACAAACCTCAGAGAGAAAAGAATACCAGGAATGGGGGGATGCTCTGAACACTTAAGCCACCTGCTCTAGTCTTTCTCACCTCAATGACTGTACCCAAGTTTCAAGGATTTCTTTACTAATGATGGCTTTAGAAAGCTCTGATTTACCATGGATGAAAAGTACTTCAAGTCACTTTAGAAGCCTAACGGTATTGAAAAATGAAAAACCCAGCACTGACCATGTCTGATCATTCCTGGTTTCTGCAAACCCCTCTGCTATTTGTATCACTCCACCAAACGAACCTCACTCCAAATTGATGTTTTGGCAGTGGTCCCAGACACATATGCCACCAAGTCCCAAGCAGCCCACTGTGGCACTTCTACTAATGACAAGAAGCGAGCTTCAGCAGCAGTTCCTCAATGTTCTTCCCTCCCTGTTCTCCTGGGGTAAATTCCTCATGCCCTCTTCCTGCCTTTGAGAATGGGTAGCCCTGAGAAAAGGTGGGAAGGGAGGGATGGGGAATTACAGGCTGTGTCTTATGAGGATGAGGCCACCCTTGCTAGGAAAACCATGGGGAACTCAGTTTGCAGTGAGCGGGCAGGGATGGCAGGAGGACACCCACAGAACTGACCACAGTGCGAGGAGGGCAGGCTGGCAGCCTCCATCACAGAAGACAGAGGCCATGGTGGCCACTAGTTACTACACACTCCTGCTTCTCCTGCCCTGTGTTGTCTGCCCCAATCCTTCATCTTCCCCAAGCAGGTGAAGGCTCCCCCACCCCTGCACCGGTCCCCTTGACCTCGATGCTCCCTTGGCTCTGCCTCCTGAGGCACAGCACAGCCCGGCCCCGCCATGTAGCCCACATTCCCCTCAGACAGAGGTGTGTCCCAGCCTGGCAGGCCACCGCGCGGCATCGCCGGGAGAGGAGAACAGCAGAACATTATACGGTGCGAAAAGCCGCTTGGATGGGAGGGCAGGCGGCTGGTATGCAAGAGCAGGAGGATTCTGCGGGAAAAGCTGCCGAGCAAAGCCAAGCCCAGCTGAGACACTGAGAGGTAGGCACAGAAACAGCAGGAGAGAGAAAAAGTAAAGACAAAGATCTTCCTTCAAAAGAGCTGGAAAGGATTATGTAGGATGGTGACCACATCTTTCCTCAGCCATTCAGGCCTGTCTTCCAGCTAAGCAGAAAAAAGGAGAGCTCATTTTTTATTATGTGCGAGGAAGCTCTAGGAAGCTTCTTTTGAGAAGAGCGGGTATTCTTCAGTCAGGGGACAAGAAACAGATTTTTCTTTTGCAAATTGCTTCAAGTACTGAGATAACCCAGGCACTGGTTTCTCCCTGAATCCCGGGAAGAGCCCTACTAGTATACAAAACTTTCACAAGCAGAATAGCTAGCCCATTCCAGAAAGCAAAGGGAAGAAAAAGCAAACAGATCCACCGGACCGTGACAGCAAGTGTGCATGCTGGAAAGCAAAGTGGACACTTTTGGGAGCAGTCAGAAGGGGAATGGGTGAGGACAGAGGCCTTGGCCACACGCAAGGCCCAGAAGTCCAATAGAAGGGACCGAGGTTTTGGAAAGCTGGGAGTGGAAACGTAAGCAGCTTGAGGTTTCTAAGGGAAATCAAGAAGAGAATCATAACTAGGAAAAGTTGCTAAAATGGAGAGAGCTCTCTACTGAAGGCAGTGAAGCATATATCCATCACATCCATGTCTTCCCGTCTGGGGAATTGGCACCTCCACTCCATGCACCACACACCTGGCTGGGGCTGTGCACACACCACATCACCAGGAGGGGGGAGTCCCTGCTGCCGCATAGGCAGGAGCTAGCACAGCTCTCCCTGTCCAGCAGAAGCTACCACAGCCCTAAAACCAGATCTAGCATTCTGCTAAATCAGCACAATTTGCTCTACGGATAGGCAAAGACAAGGGGGAAGGAAGACAAATTCTCAGTGTGGCTTTGGGGTGTGACATGAGCCACACCACAGAGCCCTGAGTCAGCCTGCCTCCATCTGCAGGACAGAGGTCCCCTCTTCCCAACAAGCCCACCACTGGCAGGGACTGGCAGAAGAATTGGCTGGCACACTGGCAAGGGGACAGTCCTGCAGAGAATAGGCAGTGTGAGAAACCACTGGGCATCTCTGGGTTTTGGACGGTTTACCTTAACCAACTCTGTGGTCAGTATTTCTGAATGGGGGAAAACATTGCAGTGTGTTCAAGAAAAAGAAGGCTCCAGCCTCCTCCAGTGGAAGGAGGGGATGACAGGCTAGAAACAGACCTAGTAGGTGTCAACAGAGCCACTGCCTGCACAGTGATATGCTACGGGTAGCAATCTGCTGCATTTCCAAGCAGGTGTGTCTGTGGCAATGGCAGCCAGCACAGGGTCTTGTACATGGCACTCAGGAGTGGCACAGTTTCAGAGGTCGAGAACACCTCTCCCTTGGAAAGCCTTGTGCAGATTGCATCACAGTTAAAACACATTTCATCAACAGTGAACACACTCTCCTTTCTTATTTTCAGTTATCTGCCAAGAAGGCATTTGAATGAAGGATTACTCTCCAGGACAGTACAGGCATTTATCACACTCAATTTCAACACCTGGTCCTAGTAGCACAAACCCAGAGATTTTTTATGGAGGGATCTTCTATTTTTTTTCTTGTCATTTCTATGTATTTCAGCAGCCAGAGACTTCTTACCAACAAGATCATGCTGTGTAGAAAATTCTTAAGATCTAAATAATTAATTGCAAATATTAGAAACTTAGTTCTCAAATTGATACTGATGGGAAAAAAAGAGCTGCAAAAAGCAGGATAGTCAAGCAACACAACTGATAGCAATGTTTTAAGTGAGTCTGTGCTAAAAGGCCAACTCTGCTGCTGTTAGGCAGGGAGAAAATTGCAGGCTGGGACGAAAACATGCCTTGAAAATATAGAGCTTCACTCAATTACCTGCTACAATGAAGTGAGAAAATGAATGTCACCCCTGTCACCTGCAACTGCAAAGGAGTAAACTCAAGCCACTCTCCACCCACAGGTACAAGTGCCAACATGTCAAGCAAAAACATGCCTATCAACAGGAATGTAGTCTTCTCAGCACTGAGAAGGCTATAATTTAATTTACTATGGTTGGCATAAAGCAAACACCAGCTATAAGAAAGGAGATGGAGTCAAAGATTGTATCATTGGGATCTTCAGAAGAAGCTCATCCACAGGAGAAAAAAAAAAAAAAAAAAAAAAAAAAAAAAAAAGCTTTTACCCAGGTAAATGCAAGTGAAGAAAATGAATTGCAAGGCAATGTTCATACTGGAAAAAGGCAACAAGAACAATTATCTGCCCCAGCAATCTAAAAGAGCTGCATTAAGTCTTGAAATGGGTAACCATGTATCTGGTTGTAAAGGTCTTCTACAGAACCTGAGAGAAATGCAGGTGTTATGTCCTCCTGGTTTATTCCTCACTTGGTTATCAACCACCAGTTGTTGGTACAGGGCTGGCTCTCACACAGGAGAAGTGAGGAGCACATCCCGGCATACGTGTCAGGACAAGGAGGAGGGAGGTGCACTGCTTTGGGAGGTGGCAGGTCTTTGCTCCTGGGGGGCTGCCACCAAGCTGGTTGTAAGGTGAGACACAGGCTCAGGCGTCAGCCCACGCCTGCTGGAGGAGAAGCTGCTGAGCCCCAGGTCAGATGGGAAGGGCCATGGCCAGCCCTTTGCAGAGATGCGGAGGAGCAGAAGCTGCCCCTGGCCATGCTCCCTGCCGGGGCAGGGCACAAGCTGCATGCGGCAGTCATGGGCGCTCCTCTCCCTGCTGTAGGGCTGGGGTGCTCAGCCCTTACTGCGTTCCCCGTCCCCATGCCCAGCAGCAGCACTGGTTGTGTTCGGCACTTCTCAGATTGGGGAGAGGCAAAATGGGACGGAAAGAATCTGGGAGCCACAATTCTCCACCAGCAAAGAGGCAAACCAGGGACAGAAACCATGGGAGATTTTTGTTTGAAAGGACAAGATGCCAGGTCCTGTCCTGCAAACTTGCACCTACACAAGCAAATGGTTCACTGAGGGAACGTGACATGGAGCAGAGAGGACATCAGCACGACTATTGCAGAGATGGGTCACATTTAGCAACTCATCTGAAAACCAAACTTCAAATCGCTAACATTTCCTGCGTCTGGTGGCAACTGGTTTTGCTACCAGCTGTGTGCTTCAGACATTACGAAATGCTGAAAAGCAAAGTTCCTCTTGCACACATCAGTAATACTCATACAATAAAATTGGGCTGTGATAAATAAAGTATTTGTGACTGTACACTGACTGAGTACTGGAAGAGTACTTGTATTCTCAGCTGACAACTCAATTAAGTTAAGCGAAGGGTCTTTCACCAAAGACATTATTCACTTCCCTCAGATGGCAGAAACTGCTGTAATCCCAACCAGGATTAGTGGAGCTGTATCATTTTACGTCATGTGGGAAATAGCCTGTTTACCTTAAACTGCATTTAACTTCATAGACTACTTATTTCATCTCTTCCCTGGAGTGATTATTGTTATACTGAAAAGAGAATGAGGTGAGCTACAATGGATATTAGAAGTAAAACAGGTTAGGTCTGGCAGCTGAGAGAAACACTCTGCAATAATGGGGCAAGTGAATTTCTGTTTCTGAAAACAAGCTTAAACTCTGCTGATGTGATACCTGCTTGTGTTTCACACTTACTAGCCTAGTGTTTCTTTCTCCCTCATTTTTTATGAATTAAAAATTAAAAAAAAAAATTAATAAAGGCAGCATCAATCAATTTCAGTTTGCAGCATCTGGTGCCGGTGACTAAGGGAGGGATGTCCTCTTCTATTCTTCACTAAGAATAGGGTTGATCCCACTAGCTTAAGAAAAAGACTGATATGGTTTCCTGTGTACTGAGCATCACTGGTGCTGAGTCCTGAGAAGTGAAAGATGAGGGTAGACAAATAAAAAAGGCAGGAAAAGACTAAAGATAGAATACTTCTGAGGAAACAGTTGGAAAACAAAGAGAATAAAATCAGAGAAAGGTCAAGTTTTGGCATCTTTAATGTGAAAAACAAATTAATAGGAAAATGGTAGAAAAGAAGGAACTTACTACTTTCACAGAAACCAAAAAGAAGAAAGATCAGATATGTTTCATTCAAGTGCAGAGGAGAATGGCAAGAAGCTATTACATAATTTCTGCATTTCATAAAACTGAATTTTTATTATTTATTTACATATCCCTTCCTTCCTTATTTGGTTTGTTATTAAAATTTCCCTCTTTTGGAGGGCAATGTTTGGTTAATGTAGCAAGAATGTATCTGCAATTACTGTCTGGGTTTTTTTGCTCCACAAAGTGCAATTAAATTATATTAAACATGTTTACAAGATAGCACATAGAGTAACAAATTAGAAAGCTCTATTTCACTGCTCTTCCAAACTTAAAAACAAACTCCCTGAATTGAAGGCTTTATGTTTTCAAATTCTAAGTAGAACATTTCTTAGTTCCAGAATTCCTGGAAAACAGTAAGAGTAACTGAGAAAAAAACTAGGAACAGAAAAAGCTCAACAAATAGCAACTGTAACTTAATTAAAATTTACTTAATTTCTTAGTCAACTACAGAAGACAACTGCAATTGTAATAGAAATTCTGGTCTCTTATTCAACTATCAGATTGAAATAATTAATCAATATTCTATCTGAATATGCTTTTAACATAGGTTTTGCTGGAGAGGAAGGATCATCTACTGATTTTTCAAAAGATTTAAACTATGCTGTTCTGTAGTTAAAAAAATCTTCAGTCCCGAGAGAGAGTGAAAATGTAAAGCTCTGACTGTGACTCCACTAACAAACAAGCTTTACTGAAGTAATGATTCAATAATTCCCCAATTACTGTAAATGATTTACATGAACGATAAAAAATTATTCTGAACGCTGCCTGCATTTTTTCAGGCTTAAATATACGATGAGAATTAATCTTATTAGAAATCAGCCATATTAAAGAAATATGCGTCTTTAGTCCATTAGTTAGGTTTTTATACAGCTTCAACTGGAAAAAAGTTAATTTACAGAAGCATCTTCATTTTTCAGGAAAAGAAAATATTCTCTGAAATTGCAACTTTAAAGTATTTCTGTTAATACATACAGCCCAATATTAAAAGGCTTTCCTGCGATGCTGCTGTGCTGGTTTTGTTGGTATGCATTCTAGTCAGATGTTTCTTTACTACAGTAACAAACTATATTAAATTCATCAACTTTTACTACACTGTATGCAATTCCTCGATGTAAGTCTTTCTATTAAGCAATTCACCAAGTGATTACGGTATGTATTTTCTTGAGAAAGAAGCCAGTAACCATGGAACAGATCCAGCAGCCTTGGAACCAGCGACGGAGAGCAGAAAAGAGGGCAGTGTTCAGGAGTTTGGAAGAGGAAGGTTTTTCTCATTGTTTTTGTTGTTACAAATGTAAGGCAAGGATGAGAAAACAATGACAGTGACTACAGCTGCGGTGGGGCAGACGCAAATAATTACGAAGACAACAAAGATGACTGGATATTGAAAGTGAGATGTCCCTTATCCTCGACTGGGTATTCAACAGATCCTTTTTTATACAGGAAGATGACTGGTACAGCTCAATACCGTGGCACAGACTTGGCACAGATTTGCAAAAACAAAACAAAAGAGAAAGGTCTCGGACGAAGCCCCTAAATAAGGATGATCATGTAAGCTGAGGAAAACAGCATTACAAAAAGAGAGAAGAACAGAAACAGCTAGGGACTGGACACTGAGGAACAGCCTGACAGTGTACTGAAGACTGCAGCTTACACAGAAAGCAAGATGATCCACGGACAGAAGGATTGGAAGAGAAAGGAATCAGATTCGTACTGACACCAGGAACAGGAGGAAGATATATATTCGTGATGGGAGACTGTTAGGAAGATCTGCAAAACCTGTCATGCGACTGGATCTAGAAGAAAGAAGAACAGTGTGTCAAATGAATACAGGATATGGAGTTAGGTTGGAAAATTATCCTGAAAAATCTTGCTTTTAAAGGTATGGCAATGGGAAAAGGAATGTCAATGAGGGAAAGGAAAGACAAAAATGAGAAAGAAAACAGATTCAATACTGCAGAGAGCAGTAATTGAGAGGAAACACAGGATTATACCTAATCCAGTGAGGGAAATGGATGTGGTTAGTGAGAAACAACTAAAATGTTTGTGTACTAATACTTAGGACATGGACCAGAAAAGAAAAAGAGGAATTTTAATTGCTGGTGCAAAATGTGAAGCAATACATTACAGAAATAACAGAAAATGCAATCAGGACCTAGACACAACAGTGTTCAGGAAAGATAAAAACACAAGTAAAATGATGGGGAAAAAAAAAACACAACTGAACATGCATAGTATCACTGGCAATGGTAAGAAAAGAATAGCATTTATAATACCAAATCTGTTTAGGGGAAGGAAGCTTTGCAGCAGTTTCTGAGTTCACCTGCAGCAGCGTTTTTTTTTTTTTTTTTTTTTTTTTTTTCACCTGAGACTCAAAGGACGGAATTCCTAGTAGAAAACAAGATTTCAATTTAGGAGATACAGATAGCAGAATACATGGAACAGCAGGGCAACAGATATTTCTGGATGTGAGATTCTTTGTATTTCTTTACCAAATAACTATTTAAACAAGGGCCTGTGGGTATTCTCAGGGTTGATTTGGAAGTAGAAAAGATATCTATAATACAATTGGATTAAGAAAATAATTACAAGTTGAGAGAACATTATTTGCTTTTGTTTAAATTAAGCAGATAAGCAAAATGCCTGTTATAAAAGTTCAGGACTTCAAAGGGGCAAGTCTGATAAACTAAAAGGAACCACTTTATTAAATAATCACCTGGACCAAGGAGATATCAAATCGGAAGAAATAACTGACCTTGTGAAGCATAGCTACAGAAATGAAACTGAAAAAGTAAGATCATGAACAAAAGGTCTAAAAGCAGAATTTCTGCCATAAACTGGAAACTTGTCAGCTGAAAATGTCAAAGATGACAAACCCATAAAATCACATAGATAATCCCCCTGAAATAATCATAAAAGACAAAGATTCTTCTGAAGTGCATCAGACGAGTTTCTGTTCACTCTTCACTATAAATCACTGCCATTCTGTAAAGCTTTAGAAAACAAGAGCTCACATGGAGCACTGAGAAAAGTTTTTATTACCCATATTGAAGGAAACTGGCCTCAAACTGATGAAAAGCAGGGTTATTAGAACAGTGATGGGAACAGACCAGCTTCTGATACAAGAGAGGAGGACCTGAGGAGCTTGGCTTGGTTAGCCTCAGGAGATGTAGGCTGAGAGGGCTACAGAATGTGTTTCTATAAGCGTATCACAGAGGAAGTAAAAGAGCTATTTAAGCAAAATGACAATGTTAACTGAAGAACAAGTGGATATAAACAGGCCACAATGAAATTTAGGTTGAAGTTAGAAGGCTTCTAGCCTGACCACACTGAGGTTTTGGAACATATTTTTAATAACAGTAGTAAAGACAAAGAACTTAACAGGATTTTGATCACTTTGCAAATGGAATAGCAGGAGGAGGTTGCCTGGAACAGTGAGAGAATGAATGCTAGGTTCAGGAAATCTTTTCCATTCCTAATTTAAATAAAAAATTGTTCACTGAAACTTGGCAGAAGTTATTCAATACTGTCTTTTAATGGATGTCTTTGTTACTTCATGAAATGTACTTAAAAGGAGTGTTAAAAGGAAAACCTGTCTGTTGAAAGACAGCATTGTATTTTTATGATATACAAACAATAAGTATCCTGGAATCTTCACAAGTACATTGAAAGCCATTTAAAAAGTTGCAGCAAATTCATTATTAGCAGTGATAACTATAAAAATGAGGAATTACTGAAACAGCTTAAAGTTCATGCATTCTGGAGTTATGTATTTTGGTAAAATTCCCCAAATCCAATTCCAGATTCCAAGTGAAAATTCAGTGCAAATAATCCGATACCTATTCTTTATGCCCACTGGAAGCTAACGTTCAGACATGTACAGCTGTGCTGCAAAAGAGGCTCTCTCTTTTTAACACATTCATCCCTGTGCTGCCCAGTCCCCAGAGCTCCTGGATTCACAAGGAAGGGAGAAAAAAACAATAGGAAAAAGTATTTAGAGCTAATACAGCGTTGCAATATTTGAGGAATTTAAAGAATTATTTTACCAGGTTTTCTAGAAAACACACACACTCATGATTTTGAAATAATGCCTCGAATAACTCTTTACAGAGCAAACCACAGTTTCTCTCTTTTGGGGGACTACAGAAGGATTTAAAATTGAGCTGGTAGGAGATTTTAATCTCAGAAATTAAGTAACTGCAAATAAAGTAAAATAGATACTCTTTTACTACTTAGGCAAAATAGGTACCAGACTTTAAAATACTCACAGGTGAAGAAGGACCAGTGCAGTCAGCTCTGAGGTACCCCTGAAAAATAGCCTTGAAAGATTTAAAATTACTTTATTTAATTGATGATAGGAAAAACTGTCTGTGGTTAGGACAGTGGACTGGGACTTAATAGTTCAGTTCCTGAATCTGCCATAAACTTCAGGGAAACTATTCATTCTGCTGCTCAATTTGCTGGCTGTAAAAGTAAAATAATCATCTTTTTTTTTTCCCTTGCCCTACATCTGGAGGCCTCCACACCTGGAGATCGTGACTGACGAGAACAACAGGGCCTGTTCTCGTTTTACGTTCTCACATTACTGGGACCAGCGAGTAAATATCACAGTATGACTTTGGCTCCACTGGCTTATTCCCAGTGTGTCAGCTTCTGGTGACTGACCAGGCTCAGCTGTAAAGTAAAACCATGCAGCAGCCTGGCGCTGAGCGACCACAGAAGTCAACCACGCTCCCCTCTGCAGGCTGTCCCTGGTCACCAAGACCACCAGCTCTGCTACTGCTGGAGAGGGCAAGGAAGCTCCACAGTCCCAAAAGGAGGAAACAAACGGGTGCACATAACCCCCGAGTCCACGTATCTCATCCCTCTCTGGGCCCAGTGAAGAAATGAGCCTCAAGATGTGAATAGGCTTTGTGCTCGGCGAGTGCCTGGTCACGGCCCAGCCACCACCATGCTGAGGAGCCGTGTGCCATCTGCCATGTCCCGTGACCCGTTCCGTGAGAGGAACACTAAAATAACACTGAAATGGAAATGCAGGCAGTCGTGACACTGGCAAGGACCGTTTTATATTAACGCAAAGACTGATGGAAAAAAACATTGTGGCAGGTATCCAGTCTGGATATAAACTAATCACCACTACTCCACACCGGGACTTCCAGTATTGTCCAAGTGTTGCGCACTGCAGTTCATAGGCTGATCTGTGCTGGTTTGGATCAACCTGAAAGATCAAAGCTCTGGCTTGTAAATGAATTACATGTAAATGGGAGACAATTCAATTACAACCACACTTTCCTATGGTATCAAACTGCAGCCACAAACACTTGTATTAATACACCCTTGTCTTCAAGTTCGAAGGTCATATTTAGTCATACTGTTACTATTTAAGTAAAGAACATTACCATCATGTAATGATGTACATTAACATCATTTTTAACAGCTTTTCTCTTCACAGAACATATGCTACGTGTAAAAGTCTTTCTCTGGAAACTCCAGCTTTGTTCTCCTTCACTATCACCCAACAACGTAACGAAAGGAAACAGACAGAAAAAAATGTTCTCAGTGTAAAAGCCTGCTCGCAGGCTTTCCCTCAGAAAACTCCACTGCAGGCCCAAAGACACTTCTGTAAAAACAAGGATTACCATATTTGCATAAAAGCTGGTTTAATCCATATTTTGTAGTAAGGCCTTTCATAATTTTCTTGCCGATTATTATTCTTACAACCTGTACTGCAACACAGACAGCCATTTGAGCTCCTGTGAACTTCAGTCTTCATTAAAGAAAATAAAATTAAAAAAAAAAAAAAAAAACTCAGCACCTATGAAATAATAAGCACTATTAGTATGACACGGAACAAATTCTATCTGTCTGGAATGCGGGGAACATATTTTTATTATCTTCCTTCTGCCTGCCAAGAAATTCAGCTCGGGGATGAAGCTGCAGAGTAGATGGAGTGGCTCTTTCAGCAGCTCTGGAAGACCACCAGTTTGCAGTAACTTCCACATCACAGCACATATTATTTCACGTTACTGCTGAATGACTACACCAACGGCTGCAGATTAATCCTGCACAAGAAAGAAATAATAAATGCTGAAAGCTGTGCCTGCCGGTACACAGTCACTCATCATAACACTGCTGTGGACTGTTTCATTTGGGGAGACAGACAGCAAACACTGTCCTTCAGTCCTTCAGCACGTGGAGATGCTTTGTTGTGCGTCATACAGCGACAAAAGGAAACGCTGCAGTTCTTTGTGCAAGGCTTTACGTAAGTAACACCAAATTGACACCCTGAGGCAGTCATGTGCCAGTATTTTTCATCAGAATCATTCCTCAGGCTAAAACAGTCCCACTGGTTGACTTCACAGTGCCAACCGTGAAAGTAAGAATGGCTCGTGTCAGCCTGCGAGGAGCCCTGGTGAAGGAGCAGGTACCAGAGGAGGGAAAGGCCAGAAAGAAAGTGTCTTCCTGTGGGCAGCTATTTCCAGAACTGCAACTTGCCCTTGGGCTTGAAGGTACCTGTTTTTATTAAATAGTCATTTAAGGGCTACATCCTTAGTGAGAATATACTGGTGTCAAGTGAACAGCATTTGGGGGACAGAAATGCATCTCATGCAACAGAGTGGGGGTGGGCCACCAGTTAAATCTGTCACAATCTCCAGACACAGATGCCGGATTTCAATATGCACCTTCTCAAGTTAAGGGTGAGAAAAATCCATGAGGGGCTATGAAACGGAGAGACACAAATTCCAGCTCACAGAGCCTCTGAACACCTGCCTGCAGGAGGAGCATGGCTTATACACACTGCTATGGGCACGTCCCCTTCTCGCAGCTTTCCCTTGGGCACTGGGCTACCGATTGCAATTGGAAATAGGTTGCTGAGACAGATGGACCTTGTTCCGGCTTCGTCTGGCTATCCTTGGATTCATGTTATGTTCCTGTTTCCTCTGTTCATGCAAAAAATACACACATGACATGCTGTTTCAAAGAGTTAACACACAGCCTAAAAGAAATCGGCGACACTTCATACAACACTGCCAGCCCTGAACAGCTTACACACAAGGAAGACAAAACAACAGAAAAATCTGGAAATGACAGGGAGAGGAAGTTTATTTTGCAAATTCTTGACACAGTAGCCAATTTGTTTCTCAAAGTTTGTTTCCATAATTGGTAGGGTCAATGCTTCTGCATTGTCAAGAATTCTTTGCAGGATTCATGCACCTTTGCAAAAGATAAATGAAGTGAGAAGCTCTGAAATTGCTACAAATCCGAGCCACACAGTAATAAGCATGTCAATACCTTCTGAAGTCAGAACTTTTTTTTTCGTTCTCTCACAGTACTCCTCAATATTAGCTCTTCTAATACACAGTGTAAGCATAAATTGAACTTGCTAATGAAATGGATGCAGTGCTATCCCTCCTATAGAGAACCCCGGAAAGACGATTTGATAAGAAAGTCAGGGTGGTGTTTTATCTGCCACATCATGAGATTTGTCTCCCTCTGCTTATGTGGGAGTAACAGCTGTCACTGTAGAAGATTCCCAAGATACTTCCTTGATCTTGGGTAATCTCGAGAATGCCATGACATCCCACTCTGGTGTTGATTCCAGGAACTACCAATTTCACAACCATCAGCCCAAACACTGAGCGTGCCCCTACAGGACCTGCACCTACCCTGGCTTGGCAGGAGGGTTCTCGATGTTACACTGAAGACTGTTTGCTAAATTTTATTTCCTAAGCTGTATGGCACTGGAGGTGGGGCCGGGACTAAGAATGTATGATTTAGTGCAAAGCTCTTCCCTCCTGACAAACCTCTGCTCCCTCCATGTGAATCCAAGATCCTTTTGGCTTTCCCAGGGACTGCGAGAGGATACAGCTCAGCCTTTGATATTCTCCCTGTCTATACATCGTAATGAAAAAAAATCAATGACCAGAGGGAAAGCATCAATCTGTCAGGATGTTCCGTGTCACAGCAAGAACAAAGCTCCTGAAAATCTCCCAAGGCAGCCAAACTGCAGCTGAAGACAGGAGAGGCTGTTGCTTACAAAGCATGTTCTTAATTTTTGCTTCTCCCTTCCTGTCGTGGGCAGAACAGTCCCAGCTCAGGAAATTTTACTTAATTTAGTTTATTGCCCATTACCACAACATTTTAATTACGCGTTCAGATATCAAGGGAAAAAAAAAAAAAAAAAAAACGCTCGGGGAAACACCTTTCCTTCCCCTTCCTCGAGCTCCAACAGCTCTTCTCCCTGCTTCCTACTCCCGGCTCCCCTTTCCCTCGTGTGTCACACACCCTGCGAGAGGCAGGCCAGGCATGAGGCTGGGTGTACTGCTGGCCCTTCCTGCTCTGCCTGCCATCCTACTGCCTCTCCTCTGCCACCCCCTGCGTCACCTGTGGCCCCTCAGACAGCAGCCTCAGCCACAGTCCCCCTCCTGCATATAGCTGCTGCTCCTCCTCGGGCAGTGTGGGATGAGCACTGGGGCTGGGGGGCTTTGGCACCTTGCAGATACCCCCCGTGGTGCCCTGCAGCCCCCACCACCCTGCAGATGATAACCAGTGCCCCCGACCAACAAAACCCCAGAAGCCAGAGCTGCTCTAAGTCCAAATTCACATCCTGAAGCCTCTTTTCATACCAGCAAAATGAGGAAAAGCAGCGGAGGCCAAAACATGCCCTGCCCCAGCATCTCCTAAAGCCTGCTAAACAGCAAGACTACAAATAAGCACGCAGCTGATGTCAGCTAGGCTGTATTTGCAAGCAACTCATTCTATTTTTTTCCAGACAAAATTACTTTTCTCTGCAAAATCCAGTTTTCCAGGTGGGCATCTCTGGTTTGGTGGGAGGAAAGGAGAGGGAGAACACACGGCCGAGGTTTGGGAAGGGGCAGCAAGTACATCTGCCAGGGTTGTAGCTCACATGGCCACATCGGCAGGAGCGTGAATTTTGTGCCAGCAAAACTTTCAGGGCAATGCCTCAAAAGTATCAGCTGTAAATATTTATCTTCTGCGCTTAACAATCCTATTGCACAGAACTATTCGATGCTGATGCATGCCCTGCAGGGACATGAGAAGGGGAGGAGAGCCGGTGCCCACAAGGTTGCCTGCTATGCTCCTTCTAAGGTAAATTTTCTGTAGTATGCGAGCAAGAAATCACCAGCTTTAGAGAGAACACACATTGGCGTGTTTTGTTTTCTCAAAGAAGTGTGGAATTTGAAGCCAGGTCCTTTGGCTTATCTGTTGTAAACCATGACTGCTTCTCAGCGCCACACCACTCAGTATTTCCTAGAGAAGGGATTCTGAGAAAAAGAAAGAGCCCCAGTTCCCTAGAAGCATTAAATTAACACAAGGGATCTGTAAACGAAACAGCAGAGGTTTGAAAGCCTTACCCTTTACTGTTTCCTGCTTTCTTGGAAAAATCTCAGTATTAAAACAGATTGGATTACATTACAGGGCTAGTTGCTGCTGAAGAATTTTATTTTGGGTTATAAAACACAATGTTTGCTGTTTCTCTAATTCAATTTGCTTTCACCTTCATTATGTCACACTGTTACTAAGGTTCCTGTGAGAAAATGCAGGTTATTATTGCCTGCAAACTACCCCAATTATCATCTGCTCTCACTTTGCAAAGTAATCATGGGTAGAAACTGTGCAGCAAGTATAACGCTGACCTAAAGAAGTATGTCATACTTTCAAACCCATGTAGAGCTTTTGCTTTGGGCATATAAAAATTACATGAAGAACTCATCCCCCCCCCCCCCCCCCCAGAATGCTCACATCCCTCCGAATTCAAACAAACACGGAGCACAACACTATCAAGCAGTTTACATCTCCGAACTGTAAAATGTAAACAAGGGATCAGAAGCAATCTTGCAAGCTTTGCTTTCAGGAGTTTGTGCCGTTGTAGCTAAGCTTTCAGTTGGAGTAACAACACCGGCAGCCTCGCATGGTTGCAGGATCATTTATTTCACCACGAAGGACTGCCTGCGACTGCGGACCTATTCCCGCAGCCCTGACACAAAGACGACTCGCTTTTAATGCAGTGGGAATTTTTTTTTTTTTTTGCTAGGTGATAGCCACAGAACCAAGCTTCCCGGGGAGAATAAATTCTGAAGCAAATTTTATACTCACATTTAAATGTTTTAAATAGGTGAAGTGAAAATTCTTGGCACTCCCAAATGACATCAAAGATCGAGGGAGGAAAAAAACAGAAGATTCTTGGTAGCAATATATTTAGCACCTTTCTTGGAATGTAATTGTTACTGGAAACTTTGGGGGTGTATCCATGCGCATTAACCACTCTTGTACAGTAAAGTCTGGTCTCTGAACTCATAAAAGAATTACATGATATTCTAACTACCTCAAAAGGCCTGATAATAATCATAAAATCACAACGTTCTACAATAATCCTAAAGATAAAGGGAATAATTAATTTGCAGCTGGAAAAAATAGGCAACTGCATATGTTACTGCAGCAACATTTTTTTCCTGCATGCTGCAGTGATGCTTCTCACATTGCAAGGAAGAGCAGAGTTAAAAATATAAAAGTAGCAGGCCCAGACAAGTCATTGACCTGGCCAAATTTATACACACTTGTAAAAAATTGATTTAACAATGTTTTTTCCAAGTACCCATCAGTTATGGGAAAAATGGGGGGGAGCAGGGGAAGTTTACACTGAAAACAAGTGATGCAGGTCAGAAACAGACTGCTTTTCCTCTGTAACATTCTTCTGTGCGGTTTAATCTTCCTACTGCCACCTGTATGCTAAGACACAGAAGTTTTAATGCAGAACATTTCATGATCCTATAGTGCTTGTAAGCAATGCTGCCTCCTGAAATGGCACAGCACAGCACTATGCATTTTGAAAAGGAATCGGGTGAGTGCAAATCTACAACCCCTGCCCAGTCTGTGTGCTTGTTCATCAGTGTTTGTGGGCATTTTATTTTAAAAGTAAGAGGACAACAGCACAGCACATCTAAAGCCCCTACAGATTCCTCCTAGCAAGTACTTCAGCACTGCCACCCCTATATTTAGAGATGTACATCAAAACAAAACCAGAAAGCAGAGCCCCTTTTAAGCTAGGCATGAGGAAAATATAAATGAGAATTTACAAAATTGACATCAGAGCCCTGAAGATTTTTAAATTATTTATTCCTGTTCTCTTTTACATACTAATGTAGTTTCTAATACCATGAGGAAGAAATAAAAATAGATATAAAAATAATTATTACAATATTAAGCAAATAGCTAGAGCGTAAACTGAAATATTTAGGGTGGATTGTGGTGGTGTTTTTATTTTTTCCCAGAAAGTTAAATAAAAAAAGCATGGCTAGGACCTGCCTACAATTTGCAGACAACTTAAACTGACTGAACAAGAAAAGAAATTAAGATACTATTCACCCGGCTGAATTCATAGCTGAGCATTAGAATGAAAATATAAAATATATATATATAAAATAGCAAAAAGACTGTAGCTCATATAATCTTTAATTTTAAATTTGTAATTTTAAAAACTCAGCCACGGAATTATAGCAATTTTGACAGCACAGGGAATAAAATTATGGTTCATACAGAAGCATTTTCTCTACCAACTTCACATGCATCTATGAAGTTATAATAAGGTTAAAAGATGCTTGCTGAAGGAAAAAAAAAAAAAAATAGATTTTGTTGTTCCATACACAATATTCCTGCTCAGCTCTCACTACTTTCAGGATGATTTTCTTTTAGCTCATCTCTTTGGGAGCACATTTACCACGGACCATGAGACTTTTCTGAGTGCTACCACTTTCTGTCTCTGGACATGAGGGCTGCTCTTTATTTTAGCAATTAAGCTCTAGCTACATAAAAAGCACAAAACATCACTGAACTAAAAAAAAATATTCTAGGCTGTCATAACCAGTAAATGTCTAAATGTTTATAAAGCAAGCTAATGTTAAATCTAGGTGCTCTGAGTGATCCACAAACATCCCCAATATAGTGCAATTCAGGTAGGAAGGAAACAGACCAAATTCTTCTCACTTCTACAGTGCAACCCCTACCAACTTCTGGGAAAATCCTGATTTCAGTAAAATCAGACCGATGTTAAATGAGTGCACTGAATTTTAAGGAAGTATGCATTTAAACTTTGTGTAAGGCTCTATGCCCATTTCTTCTTGATATATACGTATGTGTGGGCATACACCTAGTTTATACATATATACGTACACCTGACTTCTTCAAAAATCTTAAATATTCATCAAATATTGTGTGATAACCAGTAAGTGCTAATCTACCCACAGCCAACAACAATAACAAAACTATTCTCAGAAAAGCTTTTTCTTAGGCTCTGTATACTTGCAGGCACAGTTCCACATTATTAGTATTTATAACTAAAAATCATTCCACTGGTAGATTTGTGTAAAAAATACAGACATACTCAATATTTTGTGCAAGTCTTCAGAATAAATATAATTAGTGAATATGGTATCGTATCAGGTTTTTACTCAATTTTTGAGACTGATGCACTTTTTTTTTTTTTTTTTTTTGAAGAGGCTGTGCTAGCAAATAGCTTTTAAGAACTTACTGAATTTACAAAATGTATTTACTGTGAAAATTATATGCTTGGAAGATTATACTCATGATTTAAATGCAGATGATACGACAAAGTATTTGCTTTGAGGAGAGGGAGGGACGGAATTAGAAAAGCAAAGTCATTCTCTCTGAAATATTTAACCAATTTAGTGAACTTCCTGCTCTAGATCCTATTCATGATATTCAATATGAAAACAAGTGAAAGAAGCTTGATAATAAAACCAGAGGTAGTGCTGTAATCAGCAGTCTTGGGTGCAAATTAGTAACTTGCTTAAATGTAGGATGTAGGAGAGGTTCCTGGTTGATGGTCCACTGATTTAGCTCTATTCAGTGGGACTGAGACAGCTTAAATGAAACCAAGGGCTAACTAACCCCACCATTTTGCTGTTCGAACAATACAAGGTGATCCTTACTTTAAGGAGAAAGAGAGGGCAAGATTTTAACGGATTTTTGAATACCACCACCTGAGTTTGTGTTTTTCTTTATTTCTAAAATAGGCAGAACTCTAAAAGTCAATAATAATATCACACTGTAGACGTGGGACCGAAGTCAATAAGACACAGTAAATTCAGTTATGGGAAACAGCTTTGAATGGTTTTAATTATATTTTCCTAGAAAGGCTTATAGAATGTTATTGATATTTGACCTGGATAGTTCTGTTTTCTATTACAAAGTACATTATATCAATACAGCACCATATATGTCTGCATTCAGCAGTCCTTAACCCTTTGCAGGCCCCGAGTGAAAGGGAAGGCAGGTGGATTTTTTTTTACTTTTTAATCTGAGAAAAGCAGACGCTACCCAACCAGTCACCTGTCAAAAAGCATTAAACCTCTTCAAAGTAAAGGACCGGCAAGGTCTGAAACACCACCATGCTCAAGCACGATGAAGAAAGAGAGCAGACTATTCACTCTGAGCACAGTATTTGTATGTTAGCTACATTAGACATCTTTTATTTTACAGTTGCCTCATTTTTCCTCCCTCCTAAAGCCGGCTCATGCATCTGGCCTCCTCCTGGAAGCCTCTGCCGTGTGCTGATTTCAGAAGTTCCCATTCCAGCTGATCAAATCCTTTATTAAATTAGGTACCCCCATCTTGAAGTTTAAAAAAAAAAAAAAAAAAGCACAACAACACACAAAAAAGCAGCCATACAGAAGGAACAAAGGACTCCAGTTTCTCAGAATTATAAATTTCGAGTCCATCTGGCCCAGGAGGGGGACGAGGCAGGCGACCCAGCGGTGCCCCACGATGCCCACGAGGCCGCGATGCCACAGGTCCCACGTGCCCCAGCCAGGGGCTGCAGGAGGTGCATGGCCACCACCACTGCCAGCCCCGAGCAGAAGGCAAAGCAGGCCAGCTTCCCCGAGGCCAGGCTTTAAATGGGTTGTGGAACCGGGAATAAAACTCCCAAACCATCCTGCTTGCCTGCATCGGGCATGATTCAGAAGATCGCAGCACAAAAGCAAACAAGCACATGGATGAAATTAGCAGCTTGGTGTAAGGCAAAATTATTGCAAGAGAGGAGGTCTGTGGCAAGGCTAGCAGCAGCTGAACAACGTGTGTTTGGGCTCAATCTGAGCACTGACCTGAAACATGAGGGCTGATAAACCTCAAGGAAAAGTGGGGAATCTTAAAAGATTTGGGCACAATCAGCGTGCCTGCTCAGGAAAAAGGCAGGATTTTAACACGCTGAGGAAAGAGCAACCACCCCGCTACTGCCAGTAACTAGATGCATACCCCCACAGGGACACAGCAGCAGCCCTCCGTGATAGTTCAGTAAGGGCAGAACTGAAAACGGGCCGCACGGTGCTTGACATGGGAATGGAAACGAGCCGAGACAGCAAGGTTCGGGTGCCTGCCTGAAGTCGAAATTGGTGAAACACAGAAAGTCCGAGCCACAAGTCTGACAGCAAATATAGGTTAGAAATACACGGGAGGAATTGGTAGAATAGGCCAGGAGAGTTGTTTCAAAGCCCTGGCATGCTGCTTGGAATGATCTTTAAAACCCATTTAAAAGAGAATATACAGTGAAAATGCTGCAAATGTTTTAAGAAAACAACCTTCTGCCTGGCGAGCGCTCTGCGGGGCTCTGCTCTGCACTGACACGAGATCAAACCGAAACCAAGGGGGCACCAACAGACAGAGGAATTTTTTTTTGCTTTTTTTTTTGTCCTAAATACCAAAATAAGCCTTCTCGTGCTCCTCAACTTAAATGCAACCATTAACCCTAGGAAGGTAGAGAAGGAATTTTAAATGGCAGAAGTTTTACTCCTCACCCGGTAATACTGGGATCCTTTCACGTTCCTCACAAACTCAGAAACTAACCAGCCCAAAGCTGTGTGGAGGGATGGCACATCTGGGAGCGGTTTGAGGAAGCCATCTACTGAAATGTAAGCAAAAGGCTCTCAGGGTAGTTTATTGATGCTCCAGGAGGAAGCCTTTCAAGAGGCCACACGCCCATCAGTGACTACGATGATAGGAAGTAAATACGGCTATTGCGCAGGGGGAAGGGAGCCTACTGTCCACAATACGAGGCATGATTGATCTATGGAAGCGCGAGACACATGGCGTTTGGGGAAGTGCACCCATCGGGCCAGAAAGTAAAACAAAACATCGATCAGACCACACAGGGGGCTTAGAGGAGAGTTGACAACATGCATGTTAGGAAACGGTCTGTGACCTACAAAACAGGCCACAAAAAGGAACAGTTAAGCCTGGGTGAGTAAGCTGAGAATTATGAATGCATGAGAGCTACGAAAGTGTCCTTTAAAGAATAAAAACCTTGCTCCCTACCAGAAGGGAATGGCGAGCCGTGCGTCCAGCAAGGCGTGAATTGAAAAGGCCATCTGAGCAGCAGCGGAACGTGACGGGCAGGTCTCCGACCAAGGCATCATCGTCCCACCTTCACCTCCAGCACCAACAACTCTTTTTGCCACAGGGATGATGCTATTTGCTGCTTTGTCTGACCGCCCGGCTCAGAGTCATGTTGCCAGACCTGCTGTTCTTAGTCGTCATGAAGAAAAAAATATATACTCTTCACGATGAAGGGGGGAAGACTTGAAAATATTGACCCTTGAGGCTAAGAAATGAAAGCCAAGAGTTACCTATACCCCATGCAGTGGCCAGGCTGCAGCAAATCCCTGGAGTGCCCTGGGAGGAGAGGCAAGGATCTCACACAGGGCCTCTGGAGACCTCGCGTTTTGGGATCTTAGATTGACACCCAGACAAATTTAGTCATGGTCCAGATTGAGACCAGAGCCCCCCCTTTGAATCTCTCTTCGGCAGGCACAACTTCATGTAAACACTCAGCTAAGCCCCATTTTCTCTGGTGACTTTGTTTTAAGAACAAGAACAATAGGATGGCATGTGTAACCGCAGCCCATCGCAGCCACCCTTGGGAGCACTGCAGTCACATTAACTTTTTTACGTCGGTTTTGTTATTGAGTTAAAAGGGGAAATTCTTTTTCCAAACATTTTATGGGCAGTCAGCATGTCCTGCAGAAAGATTAAAATGCACGCAGAGTAAATTACAGAATAGTTTAGGAAGTTCAAGGGCCACAAATCACTTGGTTGAGAAATTCTGGAAAAAAAAAAAAAAAAGAGTAAAGCAGCAATGGTACTTGCTGATAGAGGAAACTGAACCATATAAAAGAGTAACTATTCCTGAAAAGTCAACTGTGTGGTGCCATTTTTTAAAGCAGTCAAGTCAAGGCAGAACACAACAATTAATGCGCCAGACATTACCAGCAGCAAGCCTTATCTCAGTTCCAGGGGAGCAGCACAAGACAAAAACACCTGGATAAGGATAATATCGTACAGTCAAATCGAAACAGGTTAAATAAAGGAAAATTGAGGTTTTTGCAGCTACTGAAACCATGAGCTCAGCTGAAAAACTACATATACTTCAGACCATTCATTCTCTTCCAAATGCAATACAAGGTGCTGATCACAATCTGTTGAAATGCTAGAAAAACTGATGTAGTTAACACAGATGTCTCCTGTGGTGAGTTACGAACACCTGGCACACCTCGGCTTCATCCTGGTGTTAAACTCCCCTCCAGCAGTGAAAGGCACCTTGCAAAAAAACTTTGAATCTTTGGAAAACGCATCCTCTAAACATCATGCCTCTGCGCCCCTGGGCCCAGAGGTTTTTGGTATTCCACCCATCGGCTGTATCTTCTTTTATGAGTTTTAAACACATGCTACTGCAAAAACTTCGGTGCCTAAGAGTACAATGCTCATGCGAAATCAAGGCTTTCAAGTTTAGTTTAGCTTTACAAAAATATATATATATATATATATACCTCTTAATAAAGAAGGATACCTCTGTTAGGCTTCAAGAAGCCTGGGAGTTTCGTCCCTATTAAAAAAAGGTTCTCTCACTAGTCTTAGTGCCTAGTAGGAATATGAGATGCCATCTAACACTAACTCAGTTTATAGTTCAGCTTTTCCCTGTATATTTCACAGGGCACTTCCCAGAGTAGACCTGAAATCTAGCAGCTTCACCTTAAAACGTATAATCGTAAAAGTCATCAGGTGATACAATGACTTCTACTTCATAGCTGAGTTTTTTACAGCAATTTAAATAAATTATTAGCAAATTAAATTATTTTCATCTCACTGTTTAAAGGTCCTATTGTGTATTTTTCTTTACAGATTACATTACAGTCCAACTGTTCAACCACAGAAATAGCAACTAAACAAACAAACCCACATCATGTAAAGAACAAGTAAGCTATAAAAACACAACCTTGTCAAGTTCCCAGAAGTTTGCTGGTTTACAAAATCTTTGATAAAAATATATTCTACCTGTAGTTCCTGTTTTTGACGGTCCACCAGAAAACAAATACTAAGAAATGTTATGAGAAAACACAGAATGGACTTGACTGCATACATCAAGAGCACCTTTCCCTTAACTTTTCGTGATACTCAAAGAGTTTGTGTTCAGAATCATAAAATAAAATAAATAAAAAAACAAAACACCCAAAACTTGAATCTTCAACTTGTAACAAAAAGAGTCACGATTGGCTTCACCTCCAGACAGCAGTGATCTTTTATAACTCCATTTCAAGACTTCATAATTAAACTAAACCAATTACAAGGCTTTGAAGATTAATTGAAACTCTAAAAAACAGCTGTAGACAAAAAGCAAATTTCAACTTTTCCTCTGGCTTTTGTCATAAAGAAAACTAACCTGGAATTAAGTGCTGGTGTATTTTACAATGTAAATATAATGCACACACTTTCTGTACGGGGCAAAGCTCCAGCTGCTGAGTACTCCTTGTTCAAAGTGCACGAAGCTTTTCTGAGAAGACTGCTCAGCTGGGTGCTGCCTACAGTGTAACACTCCCAATTTGTACCGAGGAAAAGGAGAAAATGATTTAAAACAATTCTTAAGACAAGCAATTTAGCTTTCTTCCGTACCAAATATAATTCAATCATGCAGATTTCCCCATAAGACAACGTAAAGAACAGCATCAGATGTGGCTGTTTTTCTTTTTCCTCCCAACACCAAACATTTACCAGTCAGCCTGGGTGCTTTGTAAGGTAAGAGAATCATGGTCTGCCAGAAGCACCGATTCTCTTGAACAAACTCGTTTCATCTGCTTAACCATGTTAATTTCTCATAGGAAATAAACTACTTTTATGTATGTATATGCTGAATTCCAGCTACCAAGAAAGGGCGACCCTCTAAAAGCTGAGAACAGCTCTCAACACTTTCTCATAACCTTTAGGCAAAAACAAGCATGGAGTTGGTAGTAGTTCTGTCAAATATCTACCTCCTCTTTGGCATTCCTAAAGCACCAACTGCCTTTGTGTGCCGACGCCAATCCTTATTTTATAAATCTGGAATGAGGGGGGAAGATTATCTGATAGCACATTTCCTGTATCTTGATCTTAAATCATACCTTGTTTTGAGTGATTGCGTTCTGCCTCCACCTCCTCTGAGGTAATCCATTTCTGTGTTCCAGACATGGCATACGCACTTTCTTCAGGTATGTGTTGCATTATCACTTTGCATGAAAATAATTATGACTGTGGTGTTAAAAGATAGAACTTTGGCTAGCTACTCCCAGTCAAATCAAAAGATCAAACCAAGTACTAAAACCCTATGCCTAAAAAGGCAGTCACCAGATACCCTGGAACGAAACACTCGTCCCTCAGCTTATGGTGCTTCTGGACATTTGTTCCTGAACACAGTTCTCACCAGCTTTCCCATCCGGGACAAACATCAGAGGGCTAGATGCAGGAGAAGGTATGAAAATGACTGCATATGACAAAAAGGAAGAAAGATAGAGACTTGAGTGTCAAGAGATTCAAAAATGTACGAACAGAGTGCCCACACAAGGCATCCCTGGCATCCCTTTCCAAAGACATGTAAGGAACTAGCAGATGCCACCTGGCACCTCTCTGTCTGGAAACAGAACAGCAAAAGGACTCCTACCCCACTGTTTGGATTCTCCCAGTGAAGCTTCCTTCTTATGGTGTAATGGGTATCCAGCTTGAGAGAGCCTAGAAAAGGTTATGGTGAGTTCCTTGACTCAGTGGATATACTGAGCAACACAGTAAAACCTCAGCCATCCCTCCTTTTTCAGCTAAGTCTTCATGGGTAAGGAAGCAATTACAAGGCTTCTGCATGAAAAGGAATATTCCTAATAACATAATGGGTCCCACAGATGGGAAAAAAATTCAAAGCCTGTATGCCTCTACAGCTCCAAGGTGAGGCAAAGATTTGTCTGTCACAAACACTGACAAGTTCATAATGTGTGCTCTGCAAGGTTAGGATAGGACTATGATTAAGTTTTGAGAAAGCCCCTTTTTCAAAACCAAGGTAAGGAAATATATAAAACATAGTATCCTATCATTGGTGAGTATCTGCTACACAGCTGCAGTGATTTAAGGACGAAGCAGGATTCTCAACTGTACTTTAGAATTTATAGCGGATACACTACAATCTGGAAAAGATAAAAGACCAGGATGGCAAGGGCAAGCATGAACGTTACTACTGTAAGAGAAGGATGAACAGCTTTTGCAGTAGAAGGATAGTTCAGGGTTATTTTGGCATGGACAATTTTTAACCAAGGAAGAAATGATATCCAAAAACCCAAATGTGACAGTCTACTTTGGTACAACGAAGGAAAAAAGCACATTGATAGCAGCTCCCTATGGTGAAGCAAACCAGTCAATTCTCGATACTTTCTCTATATTCTGTGTTCCAAGGGAATTTTGTTTGTAACCTCATGATACCAGTGGACTTGGGAGCTGCTAAGAAAGGACAAGAAATAATAATGTACCTACTCCAAACATTTTGACAAAAGGCAGAACTTTCAATTCTAAAGAGAGGTCCAAGTAATGACTTCACTTTTTGACCTGAAAGAAGATGCCATAGCGATGTTCAGTTTGTTCATAGAAATGCTATTGAACTCTTCACTGGTGTGTATGACCAATGTGTTTTTTGGCTCAGAATTAAATCATCTATATGGTATAACGTTAACTTATCTGTGAAAGGGCTGTGCATGTGGAAATAGTGCAATGAGAAGGAAAAAGCTATCCAGAATGAGGAAAAGGCACAAATGACTAGAACTAGGCAAGGACTGTCAAGAAGTGGAGTCATTTAGAATCAGGCACTCATGGAAGTGGTACAGGAACACAAGTGACGTTCCAGCAGATATTATACCCTGCTCAGGTATTAGCTTACTAAATAAACCAAAGGACTTAATCTTTTCAGAGAGTAACTCTTCAATAATAGTATAGTATTGTAAAGGCTTTTCTTGATGCACAAGATTAAATTATCAGTCTGAGTAACTAAATGGTGGTAGCCCTAAGGGAGGAAAATGGGTTACAGCAATGACTTGTACAGTCAACAGGAACTGAGCACTAGTAAAAGCAAAAAGCCACACTTACAGCATACAACAGCAGAAAAAAAATTGTTTATCAGTGCGAAGCCTATAAGCGCACAAACATCAGCTGGTGCTACATCAGAAAGCTAATTAACACCTGGCAGTACAGTCTCTTACCACCTCCCTCTACTCAACCAGGAATACGGATGTTTTGCAACTGTGTTCCCATTCAGATGCTCCAGGATTAACAGTTATTTGGCCCCAGTTCCAGGACTTCTGGTTAGTGCAATGGTGTTCTTCAGCACTTCTGAGCCACTTGCGGAAAGAGTTCACAATCATCCACAGACAGTAATGCAAGCCAGTGATGAAGCCTTAAGAGCTCCAAACTTGTCTGGATATGTATATCTCAGACAATGTTGCTGACAGTTTCCCAGAATGAACCCACAAAGTAAGGACAGTAAGTACAAAAAACAGTGTCTGTTTATACATAAACCAAAGGGTTTGCAATTTTACCTGACAGCAAATTATTTAGTACAAGAAGCACTGGTAATGCTGTATCCTGAACAAATAATTCACAATTTTTCCTCAGTCCATACCAGGAGGAATCAGTTGGCCCCAAAGCACTATTAAGATATGGACATCCCATACATTTCCTTAGTTTAGGCCTCTGAACCCTTATGGACAAAAATACCTGATATTCGATAGCATTCAAAATGTTTAAATTGAAAAAAAAAGCTCAAGAATTGTACAATGGTGAACTTCATCTTGGGGGACACAGTCAAAAGGGAAGGACACTGACATGTACACACAATCTAATGTTGAAGACCCACGTGGAAGGTCTACGCACAAAAGCGAAAGGCTAATACTGACTTCCCTAATATTTACAGATGATTACAGAAGACGTACAGAGAATCTCAAGATATTACCATTGCTCGCATTACTGAGATTGATTTAAAAAAATAAATAAATCCCAAAGTGTTTGCAGCACTTATCAAAACAGTTTTGAACAGGAAGTAGTAGTATATTTGGGCAGGTAGAACAAGAGGAGAAAAACCCAGCACACTACTTTCTTAAGCAGAAAGTAATCCCCATCAACAAAAATACTCCGTGATAGAGAAGGAATGTTACCAAGTGCATGGGCTGTTGAGCAGTGGAAGTGAAAGCTGTTCAATCGTAAGTTCAAGGCTGTAAATCACAGTTCCTTTCTTATCTGACTTCACAAAACAAACAAGAAGAAATCTTCTAAACTAGAGGCTGGTATGCAAAGAATTTTATAAGAGGGTGCACATACCAGAGGCACAATGAACGCTGCAGTCGACATATAATCACACTAGGAATGCCTCTGATCAGCATTAGCCATGAAAACACCTTGTTGTGCAGCAGGCTAGTGCATGAAACTCAAGTGAATAGCAGGTTTACATGCCAGTTTTTCCTGATATTAGGGAAGGTACCACACTACTGAGATTCACTTTTTCTCTAAATAATTTTATGTTTATTTTTTTGCACTATTTTAAGTCACAAATTGATTTAAAAAAAAAAATCCAAACAAGACACACAGTACCTTGTAAGATCCCCCTGTACTCTGTGCATCCTTCAATCACAGTTGTTTTCACTCCTACAGACCGTTTACACATCGTGGCCCAATCCTGCAGACGCTTGAAGTAAGATTAGACACAAGTAATCGAGTCAAGGCCAGCAAGCATGCCTACATGCATTCAGGCACACAAAAAAACATCCACAGGATGAGTCTAACAAGAAAATGTATTAGCTCAAGCCTCTAATTACCTATTAGAATTAAACCAACTTTACCAATACACATTTCCACTAATTGGGATATGAACATAATGTAAAATGACCTTTCAAGTCTTTGTCTCGTGCAAAGCACCAGATCAATGCAGTGCCACACCAGTAGCTGGCCAACTTAATTATACCTAAACCAAAGTATGGAAACAGCCTTTTAATAAAAGGGTAGATATTAGTGCCAAGCAGGTATTAGTGTGTTTTTCTTACCTATATTCTACCTACTGATCATACTGGGAGCTGAAAGAAACCCTAACATGTGTAACAACTTCAAAAAGACAAGTGACGTGTATGCATCTACAGTTTGCATAGGAAAAGACAGACCATACACTTACTTAACAAATTAAATGTACAATAATATTGCCATATAAGAGAACTAGGGTAAATGTAAAATATAAGCAAGTGGTGATAAATGAAAATAGGACTCACAGAGTCAACTTTTCTGGTGTCAGATGCAAGGCAGAAGCACAACGCTATCACCAATCCATTTCTTCCAGGGCAGGTCTGAATTATTTCACTAAAATCCATGTACAGTTTCTGGGGAAAGTTGGGTGCATTAAGAATGGGATTCATACAGGCCAGTGCTCCAGCTGAGAAGCTGCCTAAATTAGCCCATATGAAGCAAGGAGGAGAGGAACTTGAACCCTATCCTCTCTCTTCCTGGGGCTTAGATATGTTTCTTTCAACTGCTGGGAAGTGCTTTAGTCTGCTACAAATTCAAGTCTCCAGTCTTGAAGTGCCACAAATGTACTGAAGTTGAAGGGCCCAATGGTCACATGCAGCAGAGGTATGCCCTCTACGGAAGCGCCTACAAGGCAGCCTCCCTACAGCAGGGTCGTGCGAGTATTCAACTGTTCCAGCACGGAGCCACAACACGATGGATCGGAGGCCCCCTCCTTCAAAGGCACCGTCTCCTCAGCACCGCCGGACAAAATGGCAGCAAAGGCTCCTTGTCCCACCACCAGCAGCTGGTGGACGCTGCTTGGCCCCGCAGGTAGGACAGAGAATGCCCAGCAGATGCAGCTCCACAGGGCAATACAGCTGGAGAAATACCTCACCTTGCCACACCATGTGCCCCAAGGAAAGCAGCCATTAAGAGGTGGGAAGCCTGAGACTTGCCCTGCATGCTGCAGGGACTCAGGCAGCAAAAGCTGCAGTGCCCAGGGACCTGGCTGCGGGCACATCCAGCAGCTCAGCAAGGACTGAAGGCTTCCCATTCTGGGATCCAGGTGCCTGCCAAGTGCAATGCCCCCATAATCCTGTGTTGGTTTCTACTGCGAACAGCCCGCTAGCATTTCTAGCTGCAAGCTCAGGTTGCCTTTAAAACAAATGCTTTGCAGGTGAACGTGTCAGGTCCCCAGTGAGCACATGAAACAAGGAGATTATGAGAGCATTCTGCAACCTTGACCGCAGGAATCACCGTTCAAGGACAGGAAGAAGAAACTAATCTCTCACGGGATGTGGCATAACTGGATCACAGAGAAATACATGACTTATTAATTAAGCAAGAGTGCAGTTAGAATGAAGAAAGTATCTCTTTGAAGAGCTGAGCGAATACCATCATCAACTCCAGTAAACAGAAACACACTGGAAGAAATACTTTCTTTACACAGACATACTAGAAAGTACTGATTTACCTTTTGTTCCAGCTTTCTTTTCCCAGCAGTTAATTGGCTGAGGATTCGCATACCCTTGCTTAAAGGCAGCATGGGCTGCCCATTTTGGAAGCCCCAGGGCTGGCAAGGACTCCCTTAACCCTTTACCTGCTTGAAGTTACACAAAGCCTTTCCAGTCAGTTGTAGCATATGTATTACAGAGATCCAAAAACTGAAACAGGCTGTTCATTAAAAAGCTCAACACATCATTAACTACAAATGAAAGGTAAGACTTTCAAAAGCATCAGCACAGGACTAAAACTGCCTTCTTTAAAGCCAAAGGGAGTTTACCCTTGACCTTGAAGGGTGGAGGGCTGGGTTAACTTTGAGCACTTTTGCAAATCCCAGGCAAGGTGGTGAAACACTAAGATTAAGAAGGCTGCCAGAAGAAGTGGTGTATAATGGCAGTTTATTCCCCTTGACCTGATGCATTAACGCTTATTTCCCGCACACACAAACTGTGTAATATAAATCAAATCAACTCCTTCTCTAAATGTAGATTGGAAGAAACACTGAAGCTTCACTTCAGTTCATAGCACTGTGAAACAGAGATGTTTATCAAACACATGGACAACTTCTTGTCGACATGTGAGGGAACACAAACCTATTTACAGACAAAGAGAGCAGGGAGAAAACTTTAAAAAGAAAATCTGAATGTATAATGGAACAATGGTTCAATGGCTAAAAAAAGCAACAAGACTGGTTTTCTGTTTACACAGACAATTGCCAAATAGATAAAAATTGGCTTTAAAAGTCTTGTATACAGAATCTTAAATCTAACAAGATAAAGTGCAGCTGCATCCCTCTGAAGTTACAATGAATGCTGCTTGGTTGCTCTAATTCTAATTCACATAAACATATATGACCAAAACCAAGTGAACAAATCTGCAAGGAAAGCTTAGTTGAGTATGGCAAAGCAGGGAGGACCTTCAGATACAACCACCATAAATAATTAACTGTATCTTAGAGAAGCTTTCTGACCTTTGTCATACAAGTGACATTTCCAAGTAAGAAGGAAGTCACATCACTGCTGATCTTCTCAGTCAACAGGCAAAATGCCATAGCACATGGAGTCTAAACTAGTAACAGCTTTTCAGCTGCAGAAGTGACGTTGCTTTGAAGGACGAGACATAGTGTCAGCGTAGGGAGGAGAGCCGTGTATCCATTCCTTCAGCAGAGAGAACATTTCAGTCATCAGTGGTAAGATCATCAGTGTCCTTGATCGTCAAGTTATCGGCAGCCCTGATCTAGTCACCAGGAGCCTGGCCCATGACCTTAGAGAAGCCAGGCTTTCACTGTGTGGCACTAGAGACATTTTTACTGGCTCTGGATAGCTATGTGGCCGCCACAACACATGGAGGCTAAGGTGGGTGTGTTTATTTTTCAGTCTCTTCTTAAAAACAGACTTAACAGTCTTATTTTATAAAAGACAATAGATTTCCCCCCACAATGGGAATACCAAGATTATACAAGCATTTCCAGATAAAGCTCCAAGGCAATTCTGGAGGTGTTAAAATACAAGCTGGACAGCTCTGAAGGAAAATATCCATGAAGAAAAATTTTGTGAAGACTAATAATTCTTAAGTAGGAACTTCTCTCAGTTACTCTGAAGTAAATATTAGTGTGTGCCTATAGACATCAAGAGGCATTAATTAGTATCAACAGAATGCCTATACTGATAACACAATGCAAAAATAACAACTACATTTTCATATATTTTTTAAAAGTCTATTACTGGCCTTATCAAGCTGTAGGATCAGGCCATTAGTAGAGCATTTCCCCTCTGTTCTAGTAAACAATGATTATTGTCTGCACAAAGCATTTTCAATGGTTCCCATGCCACATTCTGAGACAAGACCAACAGTGGGAAGCTGGCAATAATTAACAAAAGATTTCAGGGATCATAGAGGACTGCAATTATGCATGGTTTTGGAAATATAAAACGCTGGCATGATTTTATCATACCATGATGCAAGTTAAGGAGGAAAATGGGCAGCGACTTGATTAATTAACTACTGACCACTACCCTTTGAGCCTGGTGGTCCAGCTTTTATCCGCTTACCATGCAGTCCACCCATTCAGACTATACTTTCCCAACTGGAATGCTAAGAGACTGTGTGGAAAGCCTTGGTTAACTCAAATTAAACAAAATCTATTCCTGTCATCCACAGAAGCAGTCATTTTATCATGAGCTCAGCTGGAAGTTCCCCTTACAGCCAAACCGGCCTCCTGCCATGCCTGCTTCTTTTTGCGCACATAGGAATGGACTCTTCGTGCTTTGAAGATGTTTTCCTTGATGATCAGTCAGGTCTCCTGGGTGCTTTTGTCCTTCAGAACTTTATCCTACAGTGCTCAATCGACTAGTTTCACAAACAAGGTGAAGTCCATGATCTTTGCTCTGCTACATGCCTTCCTTACTTCTCTCGGGATCTTAAACTTCAGTGCTGTGTGGTTAACTGCAGCCAAGACTGACATCAGCAATCAGAGCCCTAACTGTTGCTCATCTGTGAGTAGCAAGGCCAGCAGAGCACCTCCTTTAGTCCATCTAGGCCACTCATCAATATATTGTCCCTTCTGCACTCCAAAAATCTCCTGGATTGCACTACTGTTACATTTCCACTAAGTACAAGGGTGCTTAAAATTCCCTGAGAACCCAGGCCTGCAACAAAAGTGCTCTTTTAAGAAGGCTTCATAGCACATTAGGAAAATTCAATTTGGAAAAGACCTCAGGTCCCATGTCCAACCTCCTGTTCAAAGCAGGGTCAGCTTGAGATCAGGCCATGTTTCTCAGCATCCTATCCAGCCCGGTCCTGAAAACCTCCAAGGATGAAGACTGGTCATCCTCTCTGGGTCTCTGTTCCACTTCTTGACTGTCCTTACCATGAAAAAATTTCTCCTCATAGCCAGTCAGAGCCTCCCATTTCAACTAACACCCATCATCTCTCTTACCACCATGCACTGCTGAGAAG
This sequence comes from Nettapus auritus, assembly GCA_011076525.1. Classification (NCBI taxonomy): domain Eukaryota; kingdom Metazoa; phylum Chordata; class Aves; order Anseriformes; family Anatidae; genus Nettapus; species Nettapus auritus. The sequence continues at coordinate 47,385,109 of CM021765.1, forward strand.
ATCCTGCCTCTGTCTTTTCTTGATAATTTCTTTGCAGGCACTGAAAGCTGTTATCGGGTTCCCCCAAAACTTTCTCCTTCCTGGCTCTGCCTCCTTTCGATCAGATCTTACAACAGGCGCCACCACAATGCCTCCTGCTGAGCTCCCTATCTGGTCCTCACCCATACAGTCTTCAGCAGCCTGTTGCCCAGACAAGAGCAAAGCTCTTTCAATTCAAGACACTGTTTTGAACAGACTCCAGTGGCATCCTTGTCCAAGAGCCTGTGGCCACCCACTACAACACTGCAGTTGTGTAAGCTTCCAAACATGTCTCTGCAAATCCAGTGGCATCACTGCACTGCAACTCAGCAGACTTCCAACTCCTTCCAGAAGGCCTGCAGGCAAGGACACATTTGCCCTACACTGTCAAGTTGATCCCATCTGTCTTTAGCAGTCCCCCTTTCCTGAAAAGGGTCTTGTGGTCTTGCAGTCCGAAGTGCTGCTGTGTCAGCATGTGCATAGACAAGTGTGAACACGCAGGATGCATCCGCTCCTGCACAGGCTCTTCCCCTTGAATGGCAGGATGGAGAACGTTGCGTAGGCTCCATCCCTTCACTCTGGACCACTGAGCCCCACAGTCATCCTCAATCTGCTGAAGTATTACTAGTGCTCACATGAAAGAATAGCAAAGTCTGATGTTTAGACAGGCCTTGGTAATTTCTCTGATATCCCGGATGCAGCCCCTGGGGAAGCAGCAAGCCTCAGAAGTCATCAGGTCTGGTCAGCAGATGATGTCTCCATGCCCTGTTAGCCACTGCTTGCTCCTAGTGGCACTGGTTATGAGTAGTTGTTGATAAGGTGCAGCTGGCCCAAACACCTCTCTTGACAGAAGTCACTCCTTCTCTCCTGTTTTCAGGGCACTATACATTTTATTAAATCTTTATTATTATTAGCCTCATGTATCTGTGTTACTGAGGATGACACCAAGTGTGATTATATCCTTCTGTTAACTTATATGAAAGAGACTAGACAGGAAACTACAGTTCTTATCAGGGGTGCCTATGATTTAGGCTTCTCAAAGCGAAAAACTTAAACGTAAGCAGCATAAACAGCCACTTATGAACACAGCAAAAAAGCAACAAAGAAAATATTCCTTAAACTATAAAAAAATAATAAAAACCTTACAGCCATGTGCACGTTAGAGTTAAATATATATGCAGAACACTCTGCAGAAGCAAGGAAGTTGATTACTTGTCCATATCACGATGTATGCTGTTTATTGAGTGTGTGTGAAGAACTTTAATGCCAGATTTCACAGATCTCGCTGTGGTCACGAACAAAGCCAAAGCCATAAATGTAACACCCGATTTTCAGGGGAGATGGGAATATGGAAAAGTGTTTGGGAAATTCTCCTACAAAGATGGAATTGAATCTCTCAAGAGAACTAGAGAACATTTTCTACAGCCTCCAGGCACTGGGATGTGGCACAGGGGCATTCCTTCATCTCCAGGTCAGTCCAGTGCGGCCAAGACTGCTAAGCCCATCCCTTTCCTTCACGGGAGGAAACTCCCTCTTCTGTCACTGGACTATACAAGAGAGGGGAGGGAAAGAGAAGAAAGAAAAAAACACCCTCTTCTGTCCACCATTTTAGAGAGAGAAAAGGAATTTCTCAGCTGCTCTCCTATCTGACATCCAAATGGAAAAGACAAGGGACCAGGCTGTTTCCTCATTGCATTAGAGGTGAGAGGAAGCAGGATAGGAAGAGGTCAGGAAGCAGCCAACAAAAGGTAAGAAGAGATGTTAAACTTCCCCATGTCCTAAAGCTGCTGCATTTGAATCAGAATTCTTAGAAATCTACAACCCAGCTGTGGAAAAGGACTTTGGTAAAGCTGGGAGGGTGGGGGAGGGGGATGGCTTTCTCAGCAAAAGTACTTGTTTTGCTTTCTTTTGCATTTGCATGCTTCATCCAAAGTGTTACACAACATGAAGCTTTACAGAGCTATACAAAAACACGCACTCCACATGTGGCCAGGGAAAGACCCAGTCCCACCAAAATCTGTTCAAAATAAAAAACCTCACCCAAGTCTAACAGGACCCTACTGCAGACTGCTGAGTACTTACCATAATGATAACAACAACAAAGAAATCATGCATTAGAAAATATTCCTTGCTTGTTGTGACAAAAGAGCTCTTCCAAGATGATTCTGTAACTCCGTGCCCCAAATTCACTAATGTTTGCCAGGATAGCAACGACTGCTGCAGAATTCCACTGGCAAACACTGTATCTTGCATTTTTCTCTTTCTCAATATGCTGTGATTTCCTGTGGAGCGGAGAAATAATCTATACTACAAAGAGGTGCAGTACTAACACTTTTAGAAGTAAATAATTTTACAGCAACATAAAGTATATATAGAAATATAATACTTGAGTGAAGAAATTCCTGAGCTGAGAGAGATTAGAAAAACACTCTGATAAACAAATGCCTTCAAAGCTTACATTATTTTACTCAGTGCAAAAAATACTGGGTAACTGTGTGCTGTTCCTAGAAAGAACGGAATTTTGTTGCCAACATCTGTAGTTTATCAGAGGAATTATAATACTATATTGAAGATTTATGCTCCTGACAAAGGCATAAAGTTATCCAAACTAGGGCAGAAAAAAACAATAGTCTTCTAACGAACCAGACGCTGTTTTTGTTAACTCTTACTACAGCAGAAGTTATGATCTTCAGAAACAGACGCTCACAACTGTGGTTGATCTTTACAATGATTCCTAAGTCTTGCAGTAACACTATACATAGGGTGCACTGTTTTATCACAGCACTGTTTTATCTAAGCAAGCAAGAAACATACCCTTATCCTATTGAAATAGATTAAAGACATAAATATTTACCTCCAAAGCACATGACTAAGTTTTCTTCCCGGCATTTTTGGGACTTACGGTTATGTTTTCCCTACCTTAAGAAAAGGTTTCCTCTAGATGTGCCATCTGCCATCTGACAGGACCATACGAGACAGGACAAAAGTGACCCTAGTCAAAAGGCTGCTCTATGCATAAATTAAACAAGCAAGGGGAAGCAACCTTGGGTCTCTTTGCTGCATTTATGTGGACAGAAGTAGCCCTACCTGTCTGCACATCACGCTCCTGATTCCAGTGGAAACTTCCTCATGCTCTGCAGGATTAGGGTCTTCTGAGCTCCTCGTAACTACAGTAGCTAACAGCATATAGAACTATTATTTTTAAGTCAAACTGATATTAAGCAATAAAACTCAGGATGTCAAAGCTTTTAAGGCTCGTTTATTTGCAAGCAGCCAAACAGCATACCCTGGGTTGAACCGTGGGCCAATTTACAGTTACGCTTTGTGCTGTTCCATGAACATCACACCACGTTACAAAAATTGTGAATCGACAAATCCATCGCCTTAAAACAATTTGCCCAAAGCCTCACGATGAGTCAGTGGCAGCGTCTTGCTTATGTCTCAGACTTTGGCTTCCATTTCATAGCTGCTCAGTCCACCAGATCATAATTGCACTGCATCACCAAAAATGTTTTTATTTCTGTTCTTCTGAAAGTCCTGTTTACTTTGGTTGGTTTTGTTTGTTTGTTTGTTTTGCTTTTACTAGGGGAAGAAAATAAATTAAAAGCTTCTTAACAATTACAGTTGTGATTTTTTTTTTTTAAACTAGGAACCAACAAAATATATTTCTCAGCTGATCCACATAAAAGATAGAAAACCTGATCTATTTGAACTAAATGCACAATAATTCAAAGGCCTACAGAGAAAAATCACTTGGCAAGTGCCAGAGTTTTCACGTACAGAAAAAGTAATAGTATACCTGTGCTGACTTTAAAAATACTACATGTAGTCCGTAAGAAGTGAAAGACTACAGAATAAAACCTTCCTTCAAGGAACAACTTGCCACTGGTTCTTAATCCTGCAGAAGATCTACAAAAACTGAGAATATTTTGCTTGAGTAAACAGAATTTTAATTGAGCATAAACAAGTGAACAGCAGGCATGTGATTTCCATAAGTATGCATGATTGGAAGGAATAAAGACTTAAAAATCTGGGGCCATGAAACCAATTTCAATTTTAAAAGTCTTATGGTTTAAAAAAGGTAGCATGTACATAGAAGGCTCTTTTCATTACAAGTGGATTCTTTAAAACAAATTGCCAGTGACAAATCACATTTATAAGAACTGCTTCCAATAAGGTAGAAGTTATCTAGCATGGCACTAAAGAATACATTTAATTTTAAGCATGCTTACAGTTTTATTAGAGCCAATGTTTTTTTCCATGCTTAAAGCCAAGCATATGCTCAAGTACTCTGGTGAGACAAAAGCTTACAAGTTTGTTGTTTAGAATGCAAAGCGAGGCTTTTTATCCCAAACCACATTTTCTTGCATGTAATCAGCCGTGATGATGTCACCATAGTTTCCAATTCATTTCAGGGCACACTCATCATTTATTAGGACCCAGATGGTGCTCTCTTTCTCTGGCTTCTAAAGAATATGCCCAAATAGTAAAACAGACTTGGCTATCTGCCTCTTATCCTGTTCTTACACTCTGCATTGCCACAGTAAAAATAACAGTAACCTTTGATCTAATCTGGAAATCTTCTCTAATTCATACACACGATTTGGCAACATCAAATACAGTCAGCCCACTCGAAACCAGAGAACCTGATATGCGTAAATACAGCACGTTAATCACAATATATCGGGAACAAGCAATCCACGAAACAGTCGAAAGAATAAAAGCAGAAACAATTTTTCCAGTAACAAAATATGGGACCTGGACTGTACTTGATGGCTGTATGTTTTTGTGGAACTGTAAGGATTATTCAACAGCTTAACCGGCAATTAGCAAACACACACACTGATTTGTAAGGCAAATAAAGAGCATGAGCATGACAGAATCTGTCATAACAGCAACATCTTTCAACACCTCAAGTTTGCGTTGTGCTGACAGCTCACGGTGTTTTCACCCATGGGCAGCACACAATATTTGGTCTCCAAAAAGTTCTGAAGATTATTTACCATCCCTGCAGCTGTGGAGCAAGCGTAAAGCAACCTCCACAGAGGCCCAACAGAGCGATAAGCTGTTGTGATATTCCATAAAAATGTCCTAAGGTAAAATAATGCCACATTTGTCCAGCGGATCTTGACAAAACATTCTTGAGTGTGCAGCTAATTCGGATGCAGGTGCACATGATGTTCAACAGTCCTGAGTCACGCATCTTCCCAAGCTTAGAGACTCATGCAAAGCACACTGACACTGGAAAAATCACACATCACATGCATCATAATGTGACCAAATCCAAAGGGGGTGGGGGGAGGCTTGGAGGGAAGGAAGGTGGGTTAGTGAGAAATAATGTTCCCAAATGAGAACTACTTCACTACTTCGCTGTCATTACCCACTACTATTTAACAACTAATGCATGTTGCAATAAAACAGGGCAAGAAAAACGTATTTTAAGCAGTCTTCTTGATTTGAAAACAGGTCAATAATTGCATGCATGTATTGGTAAAGAAAACACTTTGGAATGAAGATCAAACCCAAAAAACCTCATTTTCTAACTACATTTAAATGTCAGAAAAACAGGGATTTGACTAAATAAGATGCTAAAACAACCACTAGGTTAGCTCCTAAACTTTTTTTAATACTAAGCAAGAGCTGGTGATTTTGGTGGTAATAATACTAGACATTTGCACTCCAACAAACACAATATAGCACATAATTATAAATTAGTATATGCTACTAAATAAATTAAAACAGCATTAAAATCATAACAATGAAGTTAAGTAAATAAAAATTCTGTCAGTCCAGAAACAAAACACCATAAAACATACATAAAGCACACATTAATCAGGTATGGATGGGGAAGAAACCACTGTACAGTTAAGGAAAATTACTTTTTATTGCCCATTCCCTTTGTAGTAATGGAGCATGGGTCCTCCTACATCTCAAACCCTCCAAAGGCAACTGTAGAAGAGCTGCTGTCTCCCCACATCCAGAAACTCAGGCTTGCTCACACCCCAAACTTTGCAATGCTTCCTGGCACTTGGCTGGTTCCAGGAAATTCAGGCTGTGCCCCATGGTGCTATCACGCTCTGTATCTATAGGATGCATAACTTGAAATTACTGGTATGTTCAATACTTTCAAAACCACAGCTTGAGAATAAGCTTGAAAACACCAGCAACAACAACCCTGGCCTTACCTGCAGGATCTTGTACTGTCATTTCCTTACGCTTCGCCTTCAACTTGTCTTTAACCCACGGGAACTCCTGTAAGGACTCCAAGAATGCATCAAAAGCTTTGGGTCCTCTAGTAGGGAGAATGTCAAGGAGCATCATGGTTTTCCTTTGACTTGTGGTTTGGGATTTTATCTCTTGAACGTGACTGTCTGTGAGAATCCCTTCTTGGTAGAGATACTGAATAACCAGTCCATCCACCAGCACCTCTGTACAGAGCTCCAGGCGCAGGGAGCGTAAAAGCTGCTTGTCTCTGGCATCCATTTGGCAACCTAGAGCATGAGTGAATGGGAAGGCATAGAGATTAAAATACTTCATCCCTGAACATCCAGAAGTGATGTCTGATACCCAACAACCTTTAGAAAAAAACTGCCAGACTCAGAATCACCAACCTGGGAAAACTGCTCATGGTCCCCACCGTCTTCCCTCTGCTCAGATTACGCTGTCTGACAACCTAAAACGCAGCCATTTCTGGGAAATATTAGGCAGGAAGAGAACCTTTGGCATTGTGAAGACCAGTACTTGGCTGGAATAAAATCCTTGCCAAAACACCCCACTCGCTAACTGGTCAAGGTCCACACCAAAGCAGCTGAAACGTTTGCCAGTCTATCCCCAGAAAGTTACAGAGATGTCACACGACCTGTCCCCAGTGTCTGAGACGCGACGGCTGCTCTTTTGCCACAGCAGTGCAAAAGCAGCAGCAGGACTGCGAGGCGCAGCGCAGCCAGCAGCAGAGCCAGCAGGTAGCTCTGGCCTGCACAATACATTTTAATTGTAGCCAGGCAGGAAACGTACCTCATGTACCAGGTTGCCCTCTCCCCTTGCTCATCCTGGAAGGCTGTTCTAGAAATCCACAGATCTGATGATGAGAAATCTTCCCCACATTTCCATCTTAAATTTATTCACCTTCTATTTATAGGCATTTTTGCTGCCAATACTGTTCTTTAGCTTAGACAGCTCCTCTCCCTTGCTGGTATTTGCCCTTCTAATGTGTTTATAGGAAGCAGTCGGGTGCCGTCTGCCAGCTTCCATTTCACTTCACTAACACTCTGACTAGACAAAAGCTGGAAAAGATGCATTTTATAGCCACTCTACAGAAGACGAATCAAGGTCCAGAGAGACCAAGCAGCTCATCCAAGATCACATCAGGACTCAGTGCCAGAGCTAGGAACTGAATCAAGATGTCTAGTCTAGTCCTTAATGACAAACATATCCCCAGGACCATTAATGGCACTTGAAAAGGAAAATTACTTAGTAATACAATTAAATACTTTCTCATGACTAAATCATGAAGTAAAAAAAAAAAAAAAGTAGCAGGTGTTGAATGTGATTACTAAGAGAATTTCTAGTGATTAAACTAGAAGCTGCTGTACTTACAGCCTGACCTTGCAGGAACTGCACTTCGTTCAGCTTGAGGACACAGGGAAAGATCAAGGTTTTCAAAGCTTTTGTAAGAGCCTAAGAATGCAAGAGCCTACAGCCGAAAAAAAAAAAAAAAAAAAAAAAAAGGGAAAACCCCCCCAGTTGTTTCCCCCGATAAAGGCACTTTCTGAAAATGCTTTTCCTGAGCAATGCTGGATGCCAGCTTCCCAGGAGGTTACCCAGTATGTTTCTCATGTGCTGACCTGAATTTTGAGGTGCTCACCTTCTGTCTGACATCATCTTGGAATTGAACAGCAGCTCTCTGGCACGTGTCCTTTAATAGGCCTAGTTTGCTAGGCATAGCTCAAACATCAAGCTCAGGCACAGGGTGAGATGACAGTGAAAGCAAAGAGACAGAAAAACAGTAGGCAAAAAAAAAAAAAAGAGAGCTGGGTATCTCATCTGATGTTAGGATGCTCATTTTGGATGGGTGAAACTCAAGATTCCGGTCTCTAACAAGAGATACTTTTACTCTTCTGGAAGCACTTACCAGACTACAGCAAAATAATAATAATAATCAGAAAGCAGATCCCTGCAATTTCTCCCTTCCAGAATTCCCTGTCTGCCTGCGAGCTCACCAAAGTGCTTGCAGAGTTCAAGCCAGGCACCCAGCCACAGCTCAGAGGGCATTACCTAAACCCAGGCAGAAAACTCTTTCCAACGCTATGTAACCCTCCTGCTTCACCCTCGGCATGGGTCATCCAAAGTCCCAGCCCAGGAGCCTCACCTACGCACCAAGCCAGGGAAAACGAGGTCTCTGGCCACTTCCTAACACGCGACCAGCTCCCCTTCCTCGTGGCCAAACTGGCCAACGCTTCTCAAACATAAGCCTTTTCACACCGTCTCAGTTCGCACCTTCACGCGCCGGGAAATGCCTACTGAGTTATGAAAGTGGAATGGAAATCCCTGCTGAAAAAGGCGTTTGGCCCACGGGCTTCAGAGCGAGCCCAGCCCAGGTTTTAAAGCCTGCGGGACTGCTCAACGCCAAGGCCACTGGCCCAGTAAGCCTTCCAGGATGCGGCTTTTTTGATATTTAGGGTCTTTTTAAAGGTTAAGCGCTTCTTTATGTGTGTTTACCATGAGAAGGAAGTGTCTGATTCAGGAACCGGAGAGCCAGATAGGGAAACGTTATCAGGATCTCGGTGCACGTAAGTGTAGGGCCAGAGTTTAATGCAAAGGGGAAACGGCTCCAACTAACATCAATCACGGGCTGTATCTAGAGGTCCAAAGTAAGCTCTCGGGTAAATTTCCTCTAGAGATAGCGGTGCTGCAGGGAACACGAACAGATGAGAGCCCGGTTTAACCAGAAGATGACATAGCTCAAACCTTCCCCGGACACCTGTATTGATTGTGGAGCCCAAGGTTTTACAGTAGGGCCAAATTTTAACAAACACACCTGCAAACTATGGCGAACCAGCACGGCCCTTGCCCTACCTTGCCGCACCACACGCACACCCCGCGGTATTTCGGGACCGGCCGAGGCTCAGCCTGCCTCCTCGCACAACCCCAGCCCGCCGCCCGCCCTCCCCGCCCGACCCCCGACGGCCCCCCCGGCCCCAGCCGCGCCGTGCTGCTGGTGCCTCCCCGCCGGCTCCCATTCGCCGCCCGGCAGGGCAGGGCAGGGCCACGGCCCGGCCCGGCCCCGCGGCGGAGCACAAGGAGCGAGGCCCCCGGGGCGGGGGGGAGTCCGCTGCCGCCCGCCCCCGCCCCGTACTTACGGGAGGGAAGCGGGGAGCTACCGGCGGCGCCCCCGCCGGGCCCGCTCGGCCACCACCATCTTTGGTGAGGGCTCCGCCGGAAGCCGCCGCCGCCACCTCCCGTGCCGGGGGCCGGCCGGGGAAGGGCGGGGGGCGCCGCCGCCGCCATGTCGGTTGTGGGCAGCGCGGCTGGGCGGGAGGCGCGGCGGGAGCCCAGCCCCGGGGGCGGCCGGAGGGGGGACGGAGGCACCGCGGGCACCGCGCCTCGGGCGGAAGCGCCGCCTGCTCCGGACGGCGGCCACGGGACGGGACGGGACAGGGGCTCGGGGCCCCGGCTCCTCCCGCGGGAGCCCGGCCGGCGGCCGCCGGAGCGTTGGCAGCGACGGGGGGGGATCTGCGGGGTGTAAGGCAGGAGGGCGGAGGCAGGCTGCCTTTGGCACCGTGTGTGTGTGTGTGTTTTGTGGCCGTGTGAAGGTGTGCGTGTGTGTGCTCCTTTTGCGGCCGGGGACTGCTCGCGTGGCGGTGTTAGAGCCGTGCCCTGGGTTGCTGGGCGAGCGCCTCTACCCGGGGCTGCTTCCAGGTAATAAACTTCGTGCGAGGGCTTCGGGTGGCTTTTAAATAATTGATATAGTGTATCATATTCGATAATTGATGGATTATATCTTACTGGATGTTTGATAGTTTATATCTTATTCAATAACTGATTTTATCTTATTCAATAATTGATGGATTATATCTTATCCAATAATTGATATACTACATCTTAATCAATAATTGATGGGTTATATCTTACTCCAATACACCCATGAAACCAAGGTAAATGCTTTTGTCTCGGGCACACGTTAGTCTTCTAGGAAGACCAGCTTTAAATCCATCGACACTGTGCCCTTAGTGCACGCCGGGAGCACGCAGCACGCCGGCAGTAACTAACCTTGCTGTTGTAGCCAAAGTGCAGCGTTTAAATTTTCATGTCGTGGGTGGTTTGTAATGCTGGCTGCGAGAAAATACATTTGTAAATGATACGAGCCGACACCAGGGAGCAGAGAGCACCGCAGTCAGGCTATAGGATCATCCCTCAGTGCAGAGCTGCATCGCTACAGATAGTTTGCTTTCTGAACTTATCGCCTCTCTGACTGCCAAGGTTTGGATTTTTTTTTTTCCCATTTCTAGTGACCATCTAAGGAACTGTGTTATCTCTAGACTTGGAGTCACCAAACTTGGAGAGTGGAGATGTCACCTGGCAGCTGTACTTAATTGCAGATAGCACACCTATGTTTTAAACCAGAAAATGAATGCAAGCAGTTACATCACTTGCATTTACTCCGTCTTTTTGCCAGATGAGGCTGCTATGATTATTTATTTTATACTGTCCAAGAATATCTTAGAAAGTTAGCAAAACATATGGATGTGCATAGAGCAACTCCGGTTCCCACTCACATAAATAGCGGCAGCCTCGTTGTCTCTAGTGCAGCCAGCATTAGTCACGTCTTTGCTTGCAGTCTAAACATGCAGAGAAGGAAAGTGGTGAAAGGAAACAGATAAGCCTCAGAAGGAAGAGGATAACAGCAGAGGTCCAAGTCTCATTAAAGGGAAAATCTGGTGTTTCTTTTTCCTTCCACTGGTTTCTAAGTGGTGGAAACTAACTGTAAATGTGCTACCAGAGTATCCCTTCAGGTTGATGAAGGGATACAAGCCAGGTGTTGGTTATGCTCTGTTGGTTATTACCCTGCTGCTACAGATCAAGGATGCACACAGGTAAACACCTCAAGTCTGAGGAGACAAGCTTTTATACTTTTCAGTTCTGCTTGGGTTCAGCTCTGTCCACGGTTCTTCCAGGTCTGGTCCAAGTTCAGCAAAACTTAAAAAGAATGGTTCAGTTCCGTTCCAGTTTTAGGGGAAAAAAAATACTTGAGCCAGGTTGGGTTCAGCTCAGTTCCCTGCTATCTCTGCTCAGATCTGAACACTCATCTTGGCTAAACATGTGGACTGCAGAAGTATTTCCTAGCCTGTGTAGATCAATGGGCCACTGTCAGTCCTGCACATCAGCATCATCAGACTTTGGACCTAAAACCTTGTTCACTGTGGTTCTGCATGTGGGGGAATCACCACTGGGCTTCAGGCCACGCTTCTGTGGACTGCTGAATTCAGCGTAGCGAGTCCAAACCTGTGGGAGCCAAGCTAAGCGGCATCTCTTCTGACAACGCTGTTGTCTTTTACATGTGCTCGTCCAGATCGGAATGCCACATTTTTAAATTTACCACGCACTTTTTAAAAGCTCACTTAATAATCCAAAATCTTGTTAGAAACTTGGTACAAGTATAATAAGCTTATTAAAAAAAAAAAAAAAGGCATTTGAGAGGATCCTCTATGCTAATTAGAGTTAAACTCCATCCTAGCATGTATGCATTTTCTTTGTTTTCTGCATACTAATTTGTTTCTGCTGATAACGAGAGCCAAACTGTGTTTTTAAAACTCGTGCAACCAGATTTAATCTATTAGGATTACGCTGTTTCCAATTGTCTGTAGGACAGCGTTCCAACTTTATGGACAAAAGAAAAGAAATACGAGCCTCTAGATTTGTTTATTAAAAACACATCTAACTGGCTAAATCTCTCACAAAACCTCCGAAATGAAGACGGAAAAAAGAAACATATATTATATGGCTGTCTGTCGTCTTCAGAAAGACGAGCACAGAGAACATTTCTGACTGTGATGTATCTCGAGAGCACTGTTAAAATAGGAGCCAGGGCAGCCCAAGCGCTGCGGCCTGAGGGGCAGAAGAGGGTCCTGCAAGGCACTGCCACCCACCGCCTGCACAGGAGGCGCTCCCTGCCCTTCCTCCCCATCCTCTTCCTCACCTTCACAGCACTGCATGCCCCATTGCAAGTGTGGCCCTCCTGAACGCCAGCATCTTGGCGTTCTGCGCCAGCCACCGTAGGCCAGGCTGGTGTCTGGAGGGGCTCTGAGGGCAGCAGCAGTGCCTCACCTCCCTGCCGGCACCTGTGGCACCACCAGCAGCTCCTCGCTGCTGCAAGAGGGTGCCAGGCTGGACCGACACCTCTTCCTATGCTCCCCCTCATTGAAATGGTAAAGGCTTCGAAGTAATGCACTTCAAAGAGAGCACTGGGTATAAAATGGAGGTGAGGTGTCACAAACATTGTTAAAAGTGTTCTTTTATTAAAAGGCATGTCCAGCATGGGGGTAAAATGTAGCACAGAAAGTTTCAAACCATTAAACCCCTGGGGTCCAAAGTGACCATGTAGTGCCCATACATTTACATTTGTTTTGATAAGAAAATGGCATGTTTGTGAGCAGTACTGCATTAACAACTAGTGATGCTTGGTGCTAATAAGCCCTGGCCAAAAACTGTACGTAGAACAGTTCTGGGAGAAGAGGCAGGCATCAAATATGAAACTGGCATATTCATTCCAGAGGAAAGGAACCTCTGCAGTGAACTGAAATAAAAAACCTGCGATGCATATTTGCAAAATGTGACTCAATATTTCTCCCGTAAGGAATTTTCAGTCCATTTTCTTGAAGCATAATGTAGTTCTCTGTTTGGTTTTGAAGTTTAATTTAAAGATGCTTTCAGGAGCCAGTTGGAAATACTGGAAGCCTCTAAGTACTCCAGACTTTTGAAACTTTTTTTTTTCTTTTTTTTTTTTTTTCTTTTTTTCTTTAAAGCAAGCATTTTACTTATGGGAGAACGAATAAATTAACAAATTATTCTGAAAGTTAAATACTGACAAATAAGTAAACAGAATTTAAGATTCAAGCCTGAAACCCTATCACAAAGTGAACTTCTTTTGTTTGCAAATTACAGCATATGAAATGAGTGTCTAGCATTTCAGATAAAGCCAGGGAGATTGGTTTTATTTGAGAGGAGAATACTGATTTTTGTCATCCACTGTTTCTTTCCCAGGCTTTGAGCTGGACAAACCCATATAGAGCACATCTATTTTTAAAGGCTCATACTTTCAGGTTAAGCGTTTGACGAGCTAGTGACGATTCATGGAAAGTTTTTGCAGGTAGCCTATCCAAGGATTTGCCATTGCTCATACTTCTTTCATATGTCTTGTTTCCAAACAAAAAATGCCCTTCGATTAGCAGTCCTCGTACTCGCTTTTCTTCCCTTTCAAAACGAAACCTGTGGCGTTCGTGCTTACAGGGGGCTGGCTCGGCAGCCTGACGTGGGCTCTGCATCTTCCATCGGGGGGCTTAAAGGAAACATGAGTTTCCAGAAAGCAGCTATCTTCTTATACTCGGTTTCCGCCTGCAGTACTTCAGCTCTCAGAGGAGCTGTGATGCCACTTCCACCACAGTGGAGACAGACAAGAAGCTGCCTTCCCTAACTTATTCTCTTCTCTCTGCTGAGCAAGGCAGCCACTCGGAGATATCACCATCGTTGTGGCTTTAATGTTGACAGTGCTAACTGAAAGGCAAGCAACTCCTCACCGCACGCTGAAAAACTACGAAATGTTAAGCTCGCCTCCCGCTTTATAGATATGGGAACTGCAACTAGTACAGGCTCCGTCACACTTAATATTGTTCTGAAAAGCAAGTGAGGCAGCTAAAATTTCCATAAACACTAACAGCTGATCCCCAGCTTCCCCTGCCTCGCAGACTGTCAATAAGCAATGTTCTAGGTGAGAAAAAAGAGAGAAAAAAGCAACTGCCTGGTGTGGGATTGAGATGTCCAGGGGAACCCCACCAGGCTGGGCGTTCCCACCGAGACAGACTGAGTGTGGGTGCAGAGCTGCAAGTGGACAGATCCTGTCTGGGGGCTGCCACCTGAAGAAGTACAATTAACTTCTAACAAAGCATTGTGAAAAGCGAGTTTACAGCTTTCAAATGTCCATCTCGCAGCTGTTTCTGCTACAATCTTTGTTACCAAGCCTGATCTGAAGTCTGAGAAACAATAACTTCAGTAAAGTAGAAAGAACTTGTGCTGGGCTTTCAATCTTTCCCACGTTTAACGTACCTCTGCACTTACCATTTGTTAACTGATGGTGCACCAAACTACAGTCCTCAGCTACAAAACACCAATTTTGTAACAATTGGTCTGAAAACAAAAGGTTTGACTTGCATAAACCTTGCCTGCCGATGAAAAAGGAGTTAAGGCAGACACATTGAATTTGGGGATTTTTTTTAATGTATTTTGTTCTGTGCAGCAAGCAGCACTGAACTTCTCCTGAGTATTTCCTACTGGAACTCTTTTCAAGTAACTGCCAGCTTCTTTCTTATGCAAATTTAAGCAGCTTTCACTCCTGCAGTTTTTTCCTCCTTTGTGTCACAGAAAGTAATGATATTGTTTTGGTATTTCAGTTCCTGGAGAGTTAGCAGCTCCAACACTGGGGAAAAAGCGAGACCAACAACGAATAATAATAAAATAAAAATAAAATAAAACAATAATAAAAAGGTGCATTTTTTATTTTTATTTATTTTTTTTTTTTCTCCAATAGGTTTTAAGCAGAATAAAAGCCACAGTTTATCCAGGAGATTAAACCGAGTAATTCCTGTTCTGTGTTTTTACATTCCCGTAGACTTTCTCAGAGGAACTGGCTACTTCAAGCCCCTAAAGATAACCTGATAAATAAACACAGTTAATCCCTCATCCCCTTGGCAACCCTGGGACCAGGACAGACTGGTTTTGCTATAAGCTTATTTTTTTCCCCCCCCGAAGTTGAGTTATCTAGCCAGACTTACTTTGTACATGCTTTACAATCGTGTGCTGACACTTGCCTCCCCTCCCTCGACTTCTGAGCTCTACCAGAGCACCATAGCCCCATGTGCGCTCCTGCGGCTTAGCTCCTCGTGCATCTCCTGCCACTGCCACCTGTCGCAGGAGCTGTCCCTCCTGCCCTCTGTCCCCGCTGTGAGAGCAGGGTCCCCCACATGCCGTGCCCTTCCCCGTCGCCCGCAGTGTGCCCCTGTCAGACGTGGAGGTGATGCTGGCCAGCGGTGTCCAGCCCCGCCGCCCTTCGCAGCCCCGTAACAGCGGTGCTGCCTTCCAGTGTCTTTGGCTGATCTTCAGCCCATTGTGGAAATGAGCCCGTTTGAGCAATACCGTGGCAAACCGCCATGGTGTTGTAAAGTGAGCTCGGGTCTGGGTGATCTGAAGTTATGTGTCAGAGGAATGCTGTTTCCAGGCATTTCCAGCCGTGTGAAGGGCTTAGCAGCATACTGGGTCCTACTGAGGTTAGCACTGAGGAAGAGGATGTTTCCGGGAGATACCCCAGTAGCTTGTCATCCCCACTGCCTTTTGCATACAGACCCTCTTAAGTAACTGCTAGCTATTCTGGAAATTATGCTTTATCTACTAAACCTTTCCTTTATTTCTGCAGTTTTCAGTTTTTTAATCCCCCCTCTGACAGAGAAGTTTCTTACAACTAATGAAAAACCAGTAACAGACATTTTAGCATCCCTCAAGCTGTTGTTTCCTCCAGCAGACACTTTGATACCTAGATTTATTTTAGTGATAGCAAAGTCAGCAGAGGTTTTGTTTTGCTTTACTTCAAATGACTGGTGGACCCACATCTGAAAGTCTCTCTTCTCATTCCCATCATGTGCTTTGGATGAAGAAGAACAAAACAGTGACACAACTCAACTTACTTTCTGCTAAATCCTAAGCTTATATCCAAAGGAAAAGTCCATAGGAATTTTATGAGGAATACAAGAAAAAGCTCTTGAATAGAAAATGTGAGTAAATGGAGCTTTTCAATTACATATGACAGGGTCATTCCCCCACGGGAACACTTTTCTAAGACATGAGAGGTAACTAAGATAAAGGAATTCATGCAACTGCACAATGCTGTCCTTCCTATTGTAATGAGATTCTCTTTCTTAAGGTGATGACATTTAGTGAGAGTCTCAGATCTCAGAGCCCCGCAGTTTTCAGCGAGGACTAAGTTCCAGACTGTTCTAGGATTTAGAAATAAACAACCCCCACCCCATATTCCTGTGAACCATTTTCTTTCTTGCAAATAATTAGATATTGTTTATCTAGAATGTGGTTACATAAATTATAATTAGGACAATACTGAGGAGATCAGATTAAAATAAAATTACTTCTAATGCGATGGGTGCAGCTCCTTGGTTGCATTCCCACTCTACCCACCCATCTTGTGCTTGAACCATTTTCTGTCCCTGGTGATAATACCAGTGCCAGGGAAATGCCCAGACAGCTAAAATGCAGCCATAGATCACATTTCTGCTGGGTTTAGTGCTCGGCTAAATCCAGCCACAAACTGCATTTTCATCATCCGTCTTGGGAAAAAAATAAAAATAAAAATTAATCGTCCACTTTTATGATTGTGGGATTCTCAGCTTTTGTTTAATTAAAACAAAGATGTTTTCAGAAACTAACATTCCAGACTTAGACTGGAAAATCTGAAAGCTCGAGACTTAAAAATGGAAAACTAAACCAACACATGGGTGAAAAAAGAAAAAAAAAAAAAAAAAAAAAAAAAGTTGTAAAAATTATTATAGTCCTTGTCATGATTTTTGGTTGAGTCACAGGTGTTGAACCGGTGAGACTGACTTCACTGAACACTCCGTGCTAGCAATTCAGGATGACATACATCAGTTAGAAGTCATTTTGGGAATCCAAAGAGCCAACAATTTAAAAGCAAGTGCTGTGAGCAAGCTACAGCAACATCCACAAAGTCAAAGACAAATTAAAAAATAACAATTAATAAATTAAATAAATAAATAAAACAAAACAAAACAAAACCAAACCTGCATCTTTCTTTAAAATGTTTGGACCACATGATTGTGCCTGAAAATTCATGGGGTCTACGTGCAAGATTTTTTCACCACTGTAATCTCAATCATGTGCTATCCTTGCATTTTTTGCCCCAGAGCCCTCATCCCTCTGTGCTGCATTAGGGTGAAGCCGAGCTAGAAGCAAGCTACAGTCAAGCTCCGGTTTTACGGTTTTACGAGTGTAATGCATCAGCCCTGGGGCTGGCATCCTAATGAGGACAAGAGCTCTGCTTTCATACAAAGAGGACTAGTTCCCCCTCCAGTCTGTTCAAAATATTGTTCGTAGCTCCGAGCACATCCTGGCTGCAGACCCTACTTCTTCCTGACCGTACCCAACTCGAGGGATGCCGTACCCAGTACCCAGCAGGAGGCCACCCGTCTCCCGGCTCAATGCCGCATCCCGGGCACCCCTGCTGATTAGTGGCACACATTGCCCCCTCTCACCCTGCTATCTTTAGCCTGTGGTTCAACCACATGTGTTTTGGGGCTCCCCAGAGCCCCCCCGAGCAGTTCTGCGTCCGCCCCGTGTCTGTCGGGGGCAGGCTTGGCCTCGGACCACCCATAACTCCAGCAGCAAGCCCTGTGTCTGTCCCGCCTCCTCTAGCACCCAACGGGTGCCTCTTCTCCAGCTGCTTCTTCCATCAGTGGTCGTCACTTCAAGCCCCTAGGCCAGGGGGGCTGCTTGGGAAGGCGCTCGACTCGCCACCCCAGGTGGCTAACGGAGGTGACTTCTCCTGTCCAGCAGCTACCTCATCGCCGGGTGAGGGCCGGACAAGAACTGTAGGAAAGCAGATTTGCCGAGTGACATGCTCCCAGGGAGCCAGCTCCTTCCCTGCTCTGTCTGCAGGACACGCTGCTCAGCACTGTGGTGGTACGGGCACAGCCAGCCAGGTGACAGCGACACGGCCCTGTGGCACCAGGGCTGCACTGGGGTGGGAAGCGGAGGATGGAAGCCATCCAACAAGGCTGCATTTTGGCAGGGTGTGGGAAGAAATTACGTAACAAAAGCTTTTGTTTTGTTTTTCAGGAGAAAACTGCCCCCAGATCATCTCTGCACTACTGCTCGCATGAAATTCAGGGAGAGAATGGCAGCTGAGGAGGAGGAGGGAGAAAAGCCACCTTTCCTGCAGGGGCAACAAAGCTGTCATACCTAGTGTTTGCCAGGGGGCCTGAGGTCCATCCCCTCCGCCTTGGCATCCTCCGTGTCTGAGCAGCTGTGCCGCTCAGTTCTGCCCGTGCACCTGGGACAGCCCGAGTGCACGATGCTGGAAATCCCAGTGCCACCAGATGTGGGGCAGCGCCCCGGGGTAAGGAGAGGGACACAGCACTTGGGTGGCACCACAGAGCGGCTAAGTCACAGGGAAGACAAGATCGGTTTATGTTGTTTCTATTTCAGCCTGGGCAGGGCTAGACTACAGCAAGTCTTGACAGCCCTCCTTGTTCAAACACAAGTCTGTTTGCTTTAATTAAGGTAAGCTAGGAAAAGAGTTAAAACTATGAAACTGTTGACTGAGAATGCATCTAAGTCCTAGTTTCCCTCTGTACTGCTCTCATAGTACCCCCAACCTGGACATTTCTTCTGTTAAATACTTTACATTTAGAGAGAGGAAGGGGTACTGAGGGTCTCAGCCCCATCTTCCCATGTGGGGGACAGCTGTAATGCACAAAGCAATGTCCCGTGCTAATACTTAACCACAGGAATTCGGCAGGCAGCCTCTGAACCACTACTCTGAGCATAAACCCCACGAAGGCAAAGCAGGGGTATTCACCATCTCTGACCCAGGTACACTTATCGAAATGTTAGTTGGGAAATGCTACGGGTTCTTAACATCGTTGTCTCCTGAATGGTAGCAAATCCATATGTACACTGATCAAGATAGGTGTGCAATCTGATTGCTTTTATTGAGTAATAGTCTGATAGCTACAATGGTGAATTAGAAGAAGAAATAATAATAATAATAATAATAATAATAATCCAGATTTCCCCATATTTTGGGAAAGAAGCTGAAGAAAACATTCTACACTGTAGAAGACAGCTGTAACTGCTGATATCCATGCTTTGACACTGGAACCGAGCGGCTGCAGTTCTGCAGCGTGGAGTCCTGAAGCCTCAACCAAACGAGGCTTAGTAGTAATAGCATGGATACATCACCACCAGGAAGATGTTAACATGTTAACAAAGATTCTGGGATACCAATCTGGTATAATCAGCAACATACTGGGTTCCTATGAAAGATGTGGCGTTTCTCCTTAATATCAGCTTTTAGAGAACTTTGAAAAAACATGTTTTAAAGTGATTGCTTTCAGTTCTTCTTTCCTTGCAGAAAAGCACAGAAATTAGAGTTCAATAAAAACTGAATGGATGATCACTTTTTTGACTGGATTTGATTAGTTGCATAACTTTGGCAAGATTATCACAGTGTGATCCAGTTAAGCTCTCAGGATTATGTGAACACCAGCACCAAATGAATCTTGGAATCAGACCGCTGACAACTTCTGCGCTCTCGTACATCTCTGACCACTTCTGCGGTCTCTCCCCATCCCACCGCTCCAGTTAGCACTTCGCAGTTAGTGCAGCTTTTATGCCATCGACAAGGCAACACGATCCAGAGGGGTTCCTGGCTTCTTGCCCCTTGCAAGGACAGCACGCCACCTTGCCGAACCCCAGAGGATGCAGGCTGGGATTGTCCTACATCAAGTCTCCCTTTGTGGCATCTGAAATAAAAGCCTTTCCCCAGAACTGCCACTGTTTTGATAGTGAATTCCACGCTGAGCCGTGCAACTAGTTGCTCAGTTCTTTGGCTGATTTTAAGAATTGCATTTAAAAGTTACTCCGCGTTCGAGGTATTGAGAAAAGATAGCTATACTTGGTACCGGTACTCTTTCAAGTACTCTTTTAGTCTGGTTGGCAAGGGCAGCTCCCAGATCTGGTTCGTGCACTTGTTTATCGTTATCCGGCAGCGGTGTTGCAGGGATGGAGCTGACATGTAGAGAGGCTTGTTCAAGTAAAGATGGACAGTCCCGTTTGAGGGCGTTTCGGTCCTGTCCTTGCACATAAGCACGTAGTACTCGATCAGATGCACCACGCTGTTGAACTGCTTCAGCCGGGACCGGACGCAGGTGATGGAGTCCAGCCGAAACTTGCCGTCCTGGTACTCGATGCGTAGGTTGGTCGGTCCCGCGGATGTCTTTACCGAAATAGTCAGCAGGTACTCCGAATGTGAGCTGTCCCGAACCAAAAAAGTCCCTTCGGGAGCATCCTGCAACCTCTCCTTGGCTTCAGCAACACTCATGCTCCCCCAGTACCATCCTGTCGCAAGAGCAGAGAAAGCAGTTTTACTTCTTGCCGGCTGCCTGTTCGTTTAAGAGCCGCCCGCTCTCTGCCTGACGGAGCCGCAGCGCCCGTTCCTTCTGCTGTTCGCAGGCTGGGGTCCTGCCGGCTCGGTGCCTCGGTGCTGGCTGCCGGCAGCCATCCGCCCGCCCGTGCCTCTCCTCCCCGCCCCGCACCGGGACGGGCTTCTGGGCACGGAGGGGCGACAGAGCCGCTTCTCCCGCTGCCGGCGGGGACGCGACGATGCCAGCCCCTTCCCCGCGGCCCCCTCTCCCGGCGGACGCAGCTCCGGGTACCGGGGGTGCCCCCGGCCCCGCTCCCCCCGCCGCCGCCCCGGCCTCCCCCTCCCGGCTCTCCGGGCGCCCTCCGGGGCGCGGCGCCGCCGCCGCTTTCGCTTCCCCCCGGCACGGCGGGGCCGAGCCCCCTCCGCGCCGCGCCGCTCTTCCTCCTTCTCCTCCTCTTCCTCCCCCGGGGCCGCCAAGCTTACCTGCGCGCCGCAGCTCCTCCATGGCCGCGGCCAGCCGCGCCGCCTCCCGGGGCTCCTCGGCGACGGGCGCGGCCGCCACCGCCTCCCCGGGGCGCCCCCAGCGCTCCCGGGGACCCCCGGCGCTCTCCAGGGGCTCGGCGGAGCGCAGGGTCATGGGGGGGCGCCGGGGGCGCCGAGCCGGGGGGCTCCGCTCAGCGCCAAGCAGGGGGCATGGCCCCGGCCCGGCCCCCGCCGCCGCCGCCTGCGGGCGGAGAGAGAGCGAGGTTAGCGAGGACCCCCGGGGCGGGACGCGGCCCGAGGAACCTCTCCGCCGCCCCCCTCCCCGCCGCCGGGGTCTCGCCTCGGTGCCCGCCCGAAGGAGCCGTGCTCCGCGGCCCTGCACCCGCGAGGAGCAGCGGCGGGGATGCGGTGGGGAGGGGGCGACGGCTGCGGGGCACCCCCGCTCCGCCGCGTCCCCACGCGGGGACCAAAGCCCCGGCCCCGCGGGGCCGCCGAGCCGGGCGGTGCCGCCGGGGGTCGAGGAGGGGCCGGTCCCACGCGGCCCGGGGGGCTCGCGGCCCCCTCGCCTTGCCTCCCCTCTACCTAGCGGGCGCACACGGCGGGGCTGCCGCCTGCCATCCCCGCGAGCTCCCCGCGGCGCAGCTCGGCAACTTTTCCCTGCGAAACTTGGCCGGCTCCCGCCGCTGCGAGCCCCGGGCCGTGCACCGCCGCCCCCCGCCCCTCCCGCGGCGCCCCCTCGAAGTTGTCCCGGGGACCGGGCGCTGCCGCCTCGCAGGTGCGGCCGCGGCCGCTCCGGGGATCCCCGGGACAGCGGGAGCGACACCGGGCAGCTTTCCCCTTCCTCGTCCTCGGGGCAGCGCGGCGGGGCTGCACGGGGCGCGGGGGGGGGGGTCGTCGGGGAACAAGCGGCCCGGCGGCGGGGCTCCGGTACCGCGGGGCACGGCACTCACCGGGGCTCGGCGGGACGGGACGGGGCTGCCGCTACTGCTGCCGGTGCTGCTGCCGGTGCCCCCGGAGGCGGGGCGGTCGGGTGGCTGCGGCCGCCGGCGGCGTCAAGGGAGCGGCGGCATCGTGGTGCGGGAGCAGGCAGACAGACAGACGGACAGACGGGTGGACGGACGGACGGGCAGGCGGCTGCCGCTGCGAGAGAAGCAGCAGCAGCAGCAGCAGGAGGAGGAGGAGGAGGAGGAGGGTGGAGGCAGCAGCAGGAGGAGGAGGAGGATGGTCCTTGCGGGGAAACAGCCCCCGCCCGCCCGCCCGCCCCCCTCCTCGCCGGGAGCGGGCAGGAGCGAGCGGTCCGTGCCGCCTTTGATTCGGAGGCGCGGGCATCCTCCCCCCGGCCGCCCCCCCCC
>CM021765.1:47407798-47467326 GCA_011076525.1 Nettapus auritus
AAAAAAAAAAGTGGCTCTAAGCACCGACAACAAAGCAGGTTTAAAATGGGGGCTGAAAGGCAAACATGGTCTTTCTTACTTAGGCATTCTCAGAAATGGCTTAAAACAACACAGGTCCTGAAGGTCATTTTTGTCCTTGTTTTCGGCCGGGAAGTTCGGACAGCCTCGGGTCCGGCTGCCAGCCGCTCTTGCGGAATGCCCACTGGCTTCTCCCTGAGGAGGGGACACAACAGGTCCGGGTCCTCTGCGATTTAGTTAACACTTCTGCTACCGGTGATGGGAGACCTTGCATAAAGTCTAATTTACTTCTTTCAAAACTGCATTGGCTTCGTTATGTCCAAAATTTTTTTAATGGAATACCGATTTGTTTTTGTTACTAAAATCATTCTCCATATGTATATGCAAGCACAAATCTTTTTCTCCAAAATATAAAACTTTGATACAGCAGTCCTCAAACTGGGGCTCTTCCCTTAAAGTTCACAAATTCATCTCGGAGAAATGCAATGTATCTTGTCCCGATCCAGAACTGCTTTTTGCAGCTGTTGTAGTCCTCTTTTCCTGTGCTATTTATTAATGACATTTTTAACGTGGAGAGGATCTCAGGACTTGCTTTGCTTCTGCTGTTTATTCGTCGCTTGAAGTCATAATAATTTGTTTTTAAAGCCACAGCTGGCTGCTAGGAAGGCACGGAGGGGAAGACCGTGATTTATGTGGTGAACGAGAAACAAGAACAGGAGAATGCAATAAATATTTGTGACTTAAAACTTCAGAGATTGTTATGAAAAAGGTAGAATAAAAATTAAAGAGGCAGTATATCAGCAGGATCTTTCCTAAATAGAGTTCTGTGAAGTTTTCCACGGGGAAGTTAATGTCTCTTAAAAATAATACTGGAGGTCTGATAGATTTGCAAGAGCAATGAAATTCAAACCTTAAAAGTGCAAATCGATCTTTAAATGATGCTTTTGGCACCTCGTAGGAGTAGCTCGGGGCAGAGCTGCCTTCCTGCTCCTCACAGACTCCCCCAAGCTCCAGGAGAAGGGGACGTTTCACTTTTTCTTTCAGCACTGTCAGTGAGCTGCCTTCCTCCTCTGCCTGTGCGAGCCTCTCACACAGCCGCAGGGGAGAAGAAAATAATTTTTTAGCGCAAGAAAAGGTGATTAAATTAAATTACTTTTGGGATTACGGGCCACATGTGGTGTATTAAACTACTTTAAGTTACTTTTTAGCTTCTTTGGCATTAGGATGTTTCATACATACTTGCTCTGCCTTTAGTGCTTTGCTGAGTAGGAAAGCAGAACAGAGCAGGAGAAAGGTGGGAAATAGAGAAAAAAAAAGGAGAAAAGGAGCAGCAGGGAGATCTCAGGCTCTGAAAACTGCTTTCCATCGTGTAAACAAAACCAGGTTTTTAATTTACCATGTTACAAACAATAACTCTTCAAATTAGTAATATTTAGTAATATGAAGAGAGAATTTCTTTGCGTAGACAGGGATTTTAAATTCATAAGTTCAACTCAAGCCAAGTGCTTTATTTATTTTTGGTGGGCATGGTTTGGGGTAGCAGCCCTGGGACAAATACTGCCTGGATCTATAGGGTTATGAATCTTCTGAGCCAGTTTTCGAGGCGTTTCGTCCTGCTGGGGACGAAAGGCACAAACTGCAGAAATCTCTGATTTCTTTTCCAGATCCTTTCTACCGTGCATGAGTGTTTGGGTTTGGGCAGTGCATCATCCATATAGTAGGTATTTAAAATCAAGATTTAGATTAATAGTGAAGACATGAACATTAAGAGTTCTTGAAAACCACAGCAGAATACGTTGCGTTTCTGACTTTTATCAAACGTTCACAAAGAGAAAGGGAGGGATGAGTGGGTTTATTTTTCAGTTTTCCTTTAGGCAAAAATCCTTCTCATGACCAAGGAAGGAGGCAGCAGAACTTTCCCAACAGTGTGAAATGCCTGTTGCTAGAAATGTTTTTCCCTTTATTCTTGAAAAGTATGCCAAATTTACTGGAGAGCTAGCATGCTGATTTATTTATATAATATGACGTGAGTAGAGAAGGGGTAATGCATTTTTGGACTGGCTGATTTTGCTAAATTTGCTTTGATTTGCTGGAAAGGCTTAAAGCTGATTTATTGAGCTACCTGAAGGAATAAAAGGGGCCTTTCCTTGCTCTCTGCATCCCTGTGCCCCGAAGATGCTGTGTAGCGAATCCATGACATGCCCTTTGGTCAGATAAAATCTGCTTCAGCAAAAAGACTCGATATTGCTTATCAAACACAGGTCTGCTTATTGACCAGAGTTTGACAAGCGTTTACCCGAGCAGATGTAAATGGCAACATGTATCTGCCCTGCCCTGCGGTCACGGTGGTCAGGCAGCACGGCCAGCTCTTGGGCAGGGGAGTGGGAATATCGAGCCTTTCCCTCTAGCAAATTAGAGCAAATTAATTGTGGATACACACCACGAACGTGGTCTCCGATGAAAGCCCCTGGAGGATTTCTCAGCCTGCAGCCAGGAGGAAGGTTTGCTCACTTCACAAAGAGTTCCTAAAATGTAGCAAATAGAGCAGAGAGAAAACAAGTATTTTCATAAATGGGATCACACGGCTCTTTCCAGCTGCCCAAGGAACAGAATGTTTTGATGAAATAAATTATGATGTATACCAAACAATTTTACTCTTAACCAGCTGCCACCTTATTTCCTGCCATTTCTGTCCATTCGGATATGAATGCTTTATCTTTCTTAAGAATATACATTTGCCAAAGGAGAATAATCAGAAGTTCAGTGAGTGGTTTCTATGAATCAGTGGTGTTCTAAAAGAAATCCAGCACTTGTAATTTAAAAGCAAGCCATCAGGAGATAGCACTAAGAGCAGTATGCTGAAATAACATCCAGATTATTTTCTTTCAGAGACAGCTGAGAAAAGAATCATTTCCTTTGATTCGGTGGGTAGGTAAATGAACAGTCAGCAGCAAGCCTGAAACTGACCACAGAAAGGTGGCATTTAAATCCTTCATCTCATCACATGCTCTGTACTTCTTAAAACTTACAGTAGCATCCAGAGGCCTCAGTTGCATCAAGTAAGAGGTTTGCTAGACACATTTAGGATCTTTAATTAAAAACATGTTACATGCAGTGCTTTTATAGTTTCTCCAATTTATTCTTTAAAATTATAAAAAAGAATAACAAAAATATTTTGGCTTTACTTGCTAAGGAAAAGTGACATGTGGTGGCACAGGGCACTAAGTATAAAGAAGGGGAATTTACACGGTAGTGTTCACCTTACCCCGTGTTAGGCTTCTTCATAAGCAGGCAGCCAAAGTCTGCTCTGTCACGCTGCTGTCCTGTGAATATGCAGTGTCGCTCTGACTAGGCTGAGCTAAATATTGCTGGGAGTTACCTGGGGATGAGTTGTAAATATTCGTGCTTTGACAGCATTTTCTTCCCTGTTACACTTCCTTTTCATCAACACAATATGCAAGATGACTGCTAGCAAGCACCTCGTTGACAGCAGTCGTTTTCAACAACTGCTAGGAGAGTATTTCTTGTGAATTTTAATACTCAGACTATAGCATGCGATGCTGTGGCTGTACTATTTGTTTTGCTTGTTTCTTGGCTGAGAAAGTGTGTATATGCCCGAGAAAGAATGCATAGGTGTGTACACAGACGCACACCTATGGGTACATATGTTTGCACTCACCCTCTTTGAAGTTCTGGTTGTCTGGAGAAACGTACACCCTTGTCTTTGTTTCAGAAAAACCCCAGAGATAACACAGCTGAAAGCACTGTGAAATCTTGCATTCTTGTCCTAGCTGCTGCCAGAAAAAACAAGCTTTTTATACTTGAGGAGGCTTGAGATGTTTTCTTGCCAGTTGCGAGTCCTACTTCTCCGAGTAAAAGAAAGTAAGTAATGTCTGTGAAACAAGTTTTTTTTTTTTTTTTTTTTTTTTTTTTTTTTTTTTTTTTTTTTTTTCTGACAGACAGCATGCAGGCAGCTCTCCTGGGCTCTGCCAATCTGTAAGTAATTAAAGTTCATTTGTTGGCAAGGAATCATCTCTCGGACTAATAAGGAAAATTAAAATATGTGGTGCAGTGGCTATCTCCAAAGGAGAGTTTTGAGTGCAAAGTAAAATGGGGCTGGAGAAGAAACTGGGTTATATGCCCTGAACAAACCGTCTCCCTTCAGAATAAGATTAATTTGAAATCACTGTTCTAGTTCTTGTGTTGAAGATGGTTTAATTCACCCAGAGCTATTTGGCCCTGAGGATGAATTCCTACAATTAAGTGTTTATGATTGAAAGTGCTGCCATGGAAAGCAGACAGATGAATATCATTTCAGGAGTACTGCGAATCATTAAGAGAGTAGTAGAACCTTTTCCTGGGCTCGAGCCACTTTTAAACTTCAGGCTAAGGCTATAGTGGACTTTAGCGTAAGGCCTGACGTGTTGCTACACCTAGGAGTTTGAATAACAAGATAACTGATGGGCATCAATGCGCTCTTACGATTTTAAACTTCTTACCGTCAGTGAAAATATTCAGCCCATGGCATGTGTATATGGTGCTCACCTCAAATATGTTTTCCAGATTGGTGCATTTAGTGTTAGCATCGGGAAATGAACCTGACCTGCCTCTGATGCTGCTTTTGGCTGGCGACCGAGGTGTCTGCTTTCCCTGTCGCCTCATGGGGAGGTTGGGCACGGAGCATCCCACAGCCCAACCAGGCTGTGAGGAGATCTACTGGCTGCCAGCTGCCAACTTGTGCCCGTCCGCTGCCTTGGGAAGGCTCCAGGCATCTCGACTGCCATGCTAGGAGCCACCTGAAGCACAGGCCAGAAAGACAGACCGCCGTTTGGGGGCTCAGCAGAGTTAACAGCAGGCTGCTCTCCCTCCTTGTGGAAAGCACACAGGTCCGCAGCTGTCCTTCCCTGGCCGCCGCCTGCCTGTTCCCAGGAGGGTTGCCCCTCCGCAAGCAGCTTTGGTGGCCAGAGCAGTGGCCGATAAAATCAGACGGGCTGCTTGAAGCTGTTTCTGGCTCCCATCACCCCGTACCTGAGCCACCCATGCTGCCTGCCAGCAGCAGGGACCGGAGATTAACTCTTGCATCTCCCCCCGAGCAGCTCCAGCTCCCAGCTCCACCATCCCCAGCTGCAGCAGGCTCAGCGCTGGGCCCCTGGGGAGGGTGCACAGGAGGCTCATTCTGCCCCAGGGCCAGGGGCGAGGGCAGGAGCCCCACCATCTGACTCCAGTCCCGCGCCATATGTGACTCCAAGTCCTTAGATGCCCTCTGCTGCCATGCACCAGTATTAACAGATGGCTCTGCGTAACGGGGCTCGGATTTGCGGAGGCTCGTTATTATCTCCGTTTTCGTAAATGAAGGGGGGAGGGGAAATAAAATCCGGAATTATAACAGAACAGGCAAAGCTTTGTCAAGTTTAGCTTTGGGCTGGGAGTCTCTTCTGCTTTTCAGTGCCGCTGTCCTGAACTTTAAAATTTTAGCGTTACTTTCAACTTTCTCTTCAGAGCTCACTTCTCTGATAACTGATAAGCAGGTCCCTCTGGGAATTAACTTGGTCCAGCAGAGTTTTTCCCCGGGATTTCAGGCCCCATCGTGCTAAATGGAGGGAGGCTGCAAAACCTGCCGCTCTGGTCAGGCTTTGTTTGGGCAGGGGCTAAGGGATGGTTCAGCAATTGGCCGCCTCTTTTGCATGAGACAGGCCAGCATGCAGGAGTCTGCATCTATATGGAACAAGAGTGACACTTCTGCCCCACACACTTGCCAGTGTTAGGACAGTTTTTGTGTGCTGGCAGGCACACAGCAATCCCAAATCGAACACGGCTAATCCTGGAGGGAATCCCTCTACAGCCTCCAAGAGTCAAGTGGTTTTGCCACGCGTGAGCTTTCGCTGTGTTTGTTACACCAGCTCCTGTTCCTTCCCCTGAGGAAAACCCAGGCGAGCACTTCTAATTCCCCAGCCCGGGTTGCTGACACAGATGTGAGCGTTTGGTCTGTATGAAGTCTGCAGCCCCCGTTTGTGCACATTTCTGAAGCTGCCTTACTTCTCCCGAGGCCAGCCTGTTGTGCTGGAGGGGGCTGGCAGCGGCACGCAGGCGGCACGGCAGAGCAGCGGCAGCTCTCCGGCGGGACGGGGTGGGATGGGATGGATGGGATGGGACAGGACGGGATGTGAGAGGACACATGACCACAGGACCCGCTGCAGGTGGGCGAGGGGACAGGTGAGGGGGACGTGCAGGATCCTCTGCCAGGCTGGCGGAAAGAGAAAGCCAGCGTGCAGCGGCAGGGCGAGCTCTCGCGCTACGCTCCCTTTTCCCTCCCGCCCTCCCTTTTTAGCCACCCGGGTGTAGAATATGCTGCCTACATTGTTCAGGAGCTTTCTTTTTTTTTTTTTTTTTTTTTTTTTCTTTTTCCAGAACACAATCTCAAGCTCACAGAAGTCCGCAGCAAAGTCTTGCTGTGAATGGGGTCTTTGTTCTGTGAGACTGTTTCTGAAGACTCCTGGCTCTCTGTTCGTCTTTGCATACGAGGCTGAAGCACAGATTTGTCCATATGCTTTTGTTTTCAGCACATTCGCGTCCTCATAACTCCCCCTTTCTCACAGAAATGCATGAAGATCTCTGGTAGGTGTGCTGTATATTGTCACGGTGGCAAACCTGCAAAGCTGTGCTGATTTATACCACCTGACAGCAAGCTCTGCAGCGTGTATTTTTACTAAATCCGTATTTTTCCAATTTCTTCATGCTCTTGCAGTGGCAGTTTTTTTCTATCCATCAGGGAGTGGGATCCTGCATCCAGAGTATGTAAATAACAGCTGTTTCCACTCAATTTGCATTTATATACTTAACACTTCAAAATAGATTATTTCTAGAAGCTTTCACAATCTGGTCACAATTCCTACTTAGTCAGAGGTATTGGGGAGATGTTAACGAAACCCCTCTGGACTAGCTGAGTTAAAAAAAAAAGATACAGCTGCAACAATGAAATTCCCCAGACAGGATGGATCGGTTACGCCTCTGACGGTCGTACTTCAACAAGGAAAGGAAGGATCTCTTTCCATCTCCTTGGGCATCTTGAGCATCATTTCTAAGCAGGTGATGGTGTGCCAGGTAAGGAGAGAAACTCCTACAACAACTGTGCCGAACTGGTGGAGCATTTCTAGTGAAATTAATTTATTGTGTGAGTGCAGCCAAAAAGGAAAAATAATGGCAAATTATTTATAGTGAAAAGTTTATTTGCCAGTATCACAGCTATTTAAATGAATTAACCTATTACATCCTGAGAAGAAAAATAGCTCTTTAATTTGGTTTGATATGACTACTTTCTTTTGTTGATATTTCACTAGCCCTGAAATGAATATACAACATTTTAATTTAAAAATGCTAAAATGGAGATTTTAAGAAATTAATGTCCATTTATTATATTTGCCCAGAAAACTTTGAAAGCCTTTTACCTCCTTATCCTAGATGCCTCAGACTGAACTATTTCATTAGACTTCTTGGATCCTCTGAAGGCTGAGGATTATGGAATATAATATTTAGTGACTTTCAATTCATGTCATTTACTCTGGTGTGGACTGCTGGAAGAGATGTTTGTTCCTAAACCTAGATTTTCATTTTTATTATTATTATTGTTTATGCTAGACAAATGCACTTTTCTGTATCTGTAATTTTGTTTATCCAGAAGAAAAATACTTTTATGTTTACTGCAGTCCCAACTGGGGCATCTCTGAACTGGATCAGACGATGCTGAGCACTCGAGTTGTTTGGAGAGAACAACAATTATGTATGTGAGCTGTTGCTTTTGCATGTCTCGACAAGCCAGTACCAGAGTCATTTAAACTAAGTAGGAAGAACAAAGACAATCTGAGCTCGGGTTGTCTGTAAAAACAACATGGGTTCCAGCTACCTGGTTTCAGAGGGCATGTTTGTATTTCTGAATGTAAAAAACTTCCTGATGCCAGGAGGACTGACTTATATTCATGATGGCTGGGCTAGTTCCCTCTAGAGAGGACTCCCACTTCCACACCCCTCAGCACTCCTTGGGCTCTCTGTGGTGCCCCCACAGACCCAGCATGTAATTATGATTTTTTTGTGTGTCTTTTCAGTTCAAAGCATCTGAAATGATTTACAACTGTCCTGTGGCCTGCTATAATGGTGCTTTCCTAGAGTGAAAGCAAAGGTACGTACTTATTGCACGTTCTGGGATGTGGTTAGGTTTGAGGGTGCACGGCCAGCTTGGGTAGACTGGAAGACAGCACAGAGCGGAGTGAAACAAGATGTGGCCTTGGGACTCTCCCTGCAAGGGTGTGCGGCCTTAAAGAGGGCTGAAAGAGAACTGGGAAAGAAGTGAGGGTGAGCAGCAGCCCAGAGCCTGACCCGCAGCCCACAGCAGTAAGAACTTGCTTAGAGGGGCCCAAGGTATTGGCCTGCCGCACTGTACCTTTACTCTGGTAAAGGAAAGGGAGTTTTATAAAGATACAAGGCATTCTTGGAAAATGACAAGTGAATTCATAAAGTCAGGATTAAAAATTACAAAATAACCAAAAATATGAAAAAAGATGTGAACTTTTACAATACTGTATACTAGCATAAACAAATTGTAAAATAATTAGATTTCAATGAAAAATTTTCTCTGCCATTAGCTTATTTTTTAACTGAAAGCCTCAAAGTGTCTTAACTGAAGTAGGAGTTGAAGAGCACTGCTGCAGCACAGCTCTGATCCAGTACAACTCCTACAGATCCTGACCAGAAAAATGTGTGTGTTTTGAAAAGAAACAATACATTAACTTGAATATTTGAGTAATGAGAAAGGCTAGCAGTGTTTAAGAAGCACTAGTCTTTACATGAAACTATAAAGCTCTGCTTTAGTGAGTAGGAAATATGTCTGTACAGCAGGGCTTTGCTTTAATGGTTTAGACTTTTACTTAGGCTTCTATTCTACAGGATAATGGCTTAATAGAGTAGCCTAATCTAACACAGCCACTTTTCATTGTTCATTTGAATTTTCTGTGATACTTACATGGTTAAACTTCTATTAGTTTTGGCAGAAGAGATTACAAAAATCAGCTCGTCCGGAATTCTTTTTCTATGACATCTCATTTCGCTGGTAGAAAGATTATTTCGTTGAGGAATTGTAAACTTTGGTAGCAGTCAAAACTGGCATCGTTTAAAATAGTAAACTGGGTCTGATCCAAGACCGTTGTTTCACCTTGACAAGCAATAAAGCTGAGTGTAAGCACAACTATTCTCTGTATTTATTACCTATTTGATTTTCAGAAAGACTAGTTGGCAAAGTTTCTCAGTTCTGTTGGCCATTCCAACCCTCTGTACTGCTTCTAGGTGATTAAAAACTTTGTGATACATATATTTGATTATAATTGCTCACGTACATCATGACATCCCAATAAATTGGGATTCCAGGCCAGAGCTGTTGCCCCCCTAGAAGCCACAAAATGCAGTTACAAACCAAACATGCTCTTTCTTAATGCAGTTCCCACATATCTCCTACCACCTTTGGGTGTTGTGCAGTGGCTGAGTGGCTGTAGTTACATAAAGTAAAATTGTCATTCTTTGTAAACTGTGTTTAAATTTTCAGAAAAATCTGTGCAAATTACCCACTAAATTATCATTTGTTGTGTTCATTTTTCTGTAACTATCAAGAGGTAACAGTTGGAACCATGAGTGCATTAGAAGAGATGCTATAAACAACTATCTTATTTCTTCAGTGACTAAATAAAATGAAACAAAACATGCAATGGCTTAACTTCCATCTCTGAGCATTGGAGGGCTAGTTAGATGTAAGGAGGTGAGAGATTAAAAACCTATACACAATTTGTTGAAATTATCAATAAAATGTGTGTGCATTACTTCACAAAGAAAACAAAAAGCAGAAAGATAAAAGAATTCTGTTGCAGAGAATGCAAAACACATTACTTCATCTGTCCAGCAAGAGAGAACTGCTTAGTCTTTAAAATATTTTGCTGCCTTTGCCAAATTTTATTGCTCTCAGACTTCCCCCCCAAACAAAATAAAACAAAACAACAACAAACAATAAACATGCTTTCATTTGCTATGATATAGGCATCTAAATCTCCACTAAGCTCCATCCTCCCTTCATAGAAAACAAAAAAAAGCACCTCCAGGAAGCAATGTACAGCTTATTCTAGACATTCATTTCAAAATGGGATTAACTGTCTTGTTGAGGTGCTATCTTGTGTGTGTCAATTGACTGTAAGGTGAGCCTATAATGATCAAATCAGTCTTGGATGTCTAACTGGTTGCTGTCTCAATGTTAAGAGATAGGTCCAGCTCTTATGTGTTGTAGGTACACAATTAATCTGAACCTTGTTCTAGTGATAGAGAACAGCCCTGAGGAGAAGGACCTGGGGGTTTTGGTTGATGAGAAGCTCAACATGAGCCATCAGTGTACGCCTGCAGCCCAGAAAGCCAGGCTGGGCTGCATAAAAAGAAGCACAGCCAGCAGGCTCAGGGACGTGATTGTCCCCTTTTGCTCTGTTCTTGTGAGACCTCACCTTGAGTGCTGTGTTCAGTTCAGGGCCCCCAGTACAAGAAGGACACGGAGCTGTTAGAACAAGTCCAGAGGAGGGCCACAAGGCTGATCAGAGGGCTGGAGCACCTCTCCTGTGAAGACAGGCTGAGGGATTTGGGGTTGTTCAGCCTGGAGAAGATTCTGGGGAGACCTTATAGAGGCCTTCCAGTGCCTAAAGGGGGCTACAGGAAAGGTGGGGAGGAACTCTGTGCCAAGGAGTGTAGTGGTAGAAGTAATGGCTTTAAACTAAGAGAGGGAAGATTAGGATTAGATGTCAGGAAGAAATTCTTCCCTCAGAGGGTGGTGAGGTCCTGGCACAGGCTTCCCAGAGAAGCTGTGGGTGACCCACCCCTGGAGGTGCTCAAGGCCAGGCTGGATGGGGCTTCGGGCAGCCTGGGCTAGAGGGAGGTGTCCCTGCCCATGGCAGGGGGCTGGAACTAGGTGGGCTTTAAGGTCCCTTCCAACCCAAACCATTCCATGATTCTGTGACTGGAACAATGACTTAAAGTCAATGTATTATACTGTAGTGTTAAAGCAAAATGTGCACCCTCCATCACAGAAGAACATAGCCTATATCTACTTAATCTCTTTGCTATATGGCCTTGTGCTCTTTGGGGGAAAAGAATGAGCATGTGAGAAATTAGAGCAGCTCGCATGCTAAAATTCAGAAAGACTGAAATAACCAAGAAACAGCGTTGGCTTTAAACAGAAATTGCTGTTGTGACAAAATAGGGGAGATGCAGCAGTGATTCAGTCATGGTACAGCAGAATTTAGGTGAAATTCAGGCCCACTACAACCATCAACAGATAAGAAGGGAACTTCTCTATAGCTGTGTATGGCTGGGGGAAAGGGATGGATAACCACTATACTTCCATTTTAGTCATGAGGAAATGAAGCATACACACAAAACTTGTCAAAGGAGCATATTCAGCAGTTGGGTCCTATTATTCCTGCACTGTTGACTCATTTTTTCAAAATCTCGAGGTGTTTTTATTATTATTATTAGTTTTTTTGGTAAGTATGAAGACAGGTACATCCTCACTATACATTACGAAAGCCAAATTGGTCAAAGCAAACAGGAAAAGTCCTACATAAGAACCTTTACCTTTGGAACCCAAGCACTTTCAGACCTGCTAGTAAATTCCTTATTCTCATAAATTAAATTGAATTTAATTATTATCATAGTGTTAAGTTTCACAAGATAGCTAAATTGTCTATGGTTTCAGACAAATCCAGTAGAGCTGTTGTGCAAGATTGCCTCCCGGTGGTGGTACCAAGAATCTGCAGAATGACATCATTTGCACACAGACGAGGCAAAAGCCTGTTTTAAAATAATGCTTCCTTTTTAAATTCAGGTCTAAGCAGAGAAAGTGAGAGAACTTTCCTTTCAGTTGAACACCAATATAAATTTCAGTGTGATTTTAAGTGGCCTGAACCGAGGACAAAACTTTTGATATTTGACTGAAACATTTTTCTAGCAGCATACTAACAATCAAAGCTTCAGCAGACTTTTACTGAAACATTAAAAAATCAGTAAGACATACCCAATTGCATGCTATCCACAGCAATGAGGCTAGCAAGGTCTGAAACACTTAGTAACTACTTGAAAAAGCAAATGACTAAGTGCCTAAACTTGGATAAAAGTGCACTGGAGTTCTACGCAACTCCAGTTCTCAGTTACAAAGGTAAAACACACACACAAAACAAACAAACAAACAAAAAACACACACAAGAGCAACAATACCCAGAAATCCCAAACTACCATTCAAATGGATTTTTTGAAGACAGCTTTATGCAGCTGTTCAAGACAGAAAATCAGGAGGACAGCTTGGAATTACTGTTGAAGTAGGATTTTAATAAATTCTGCTTCAACTGACCCAGCAGATTTAGTATAACAGAACAGGAAGACTGAATGGCAGTGTAATGCAGGGAAAGATTTTTAAATTCCCACTTTATGGATTAATGTAACAAAAAGTTAAATAAAATAAATAAAATGGCAGAGGGTACATATAATGTGTTTTATACTTGGTTTCCAGTAACTGGTCAGAAGAGTAAGTACTTTAAAGATAGCAGTCCAGCACAAAATGGATTTTTATCCCTCAAAATACCTGAAAAGTATCTGAAAGTGTTTGGGAAACATTCAGGAATGGAGCATTTCTACAGTGACTGTGGATGTTTGATCATCAAGAGTTTGACAGGCAAGAACAGACAAACATAGTAATAACAACAGAAGGTTTCCATTAAAAAATATCTTAACAGTATTAGGCAGGAATAAGCAAAACTATGTGTGTTGGGAGGAAAATAAATACTTGAAAGTTTAATCCAAGAAAGAATATATTTTCTTAAACTGGAATGGAGTTAAACAGCGACAAATTAGTTCTCAGCTTTCTAAAACGAAGGGCAGTTCAATTTTACACAGTGGAATGTAACAACACTAAGTATAAGATGTAAGCTTCTCACTTATGGACCAATGCCAGTACCAGGCACCATGATTCAAGTACTAAAATATGCTACATCTCTAATTACTAAAAAACTCTTTAAATGTGATGTTATAGGCAGATTTTTTATATATATATACAAATGAATTTGCAAAGGAAGCAGCCTTCCTTTTCATAGATTTCACGATAGCATCTTCGTTATCATGTGAGTAACGCATCACATCACATGGAGCCAAAATCATTTGGGTGATATAGGATTAAACATGGAGTCAGATTAATTTACAAACATAACAGAAGCAAAACTATTTCGTGCTGTGCCGTGATAAACCATTATTGGCTAAGTGGCACTAGGTTTTAAAATTTCATTTTTAAAAGTTATACCAAGATGAATACTTGGACTAGCTTAACATACAGTTTTCCAGAAGTACTTAATGACAGCCTTTTTGCATGCATCTGACATTACTCTTACATAATTAAAGCACTCAAGGAAAATAAATTAACTCTACAAAAAGGGGGGTGTACTTCATACTAACAATGAACAGAACTAGACTCTTTATATGGCACTCAACTTCTAGTAAAACATACGGATAGCACATGCAAAATGACATCAGACTAATACCAGAAAGAGGTACCTTTCTAACTTAACCAAGTTGCCTTGGAAAGGAAATACAATCAAAATATATGACACAGGGGATTTTTTTTCTTATTTACTAGGACGTGCAAACATGACTTAACGATGTCACTGGGATTTCTGCAGAGGCACAATGTTGCAAGCTGGCCTTTTCTATCAGAAGGCTGATGCCTAAAACTGTAGGCTGGAGTAAAGGATCTCCTATTTCTGAGAAAAATGGTAGATGACAAAATATTTTAATTGCAGAAACATTTAAGCACTGCAAAATGCTAAAGGCATGAATTAGAATAAAACCATGTTTCTTGAAAGCATTTGATATTATAAAGGGCCAGTCCTCCCCTCTTGGTAAGCTGGAATGAGCTGTGTCTTCAGTGATTGATTACCTGGCTAAAGCAAAGAACTCTTCCTGCCCTGAGCTACAGCCATTCAATGTATGTATGAACACTGCATCCTGACTGAACAATAGTTGGGGTGAGTTTAAAAACAAACAAACAAACAAACAAAAACACAAAGCAAACGTTCCCTGAAACATCTCAAATATTTGGGAATGCTAGGTGATTTAGAAGCATAAGTGATGCTGTAGAAGCTGAAGTTTAACCAAGTTGGCCAGTTTTCAGTACATGGCAAGCCTTAAATTCTTTAAACGTCAGCACTCAAAGCTTATCTGCATTTCAGGTGCTTCACTTCCAAAAAACACCAAACCCCAGAAGGTCCAATTCTAGAACTCCCATTCTGAAATATTGCTTCTATGCATTCCCTGTACTAATGATAAGCCTCTGGCTTACTTTAATCAGATCACCCTGTCATGTTACACCCAGTTCAGAGACTAGCACGTTCACTGACCCTGCACATACCATATTCTTCTGAGTCCTTACTTCATTACTGCAGTTTTGCTGTTTTTCTACTGTTAACCAACTGAAACAGGAAAAAGAAAAAACACAAATTCAGTTAAACATGGTTTATTTAAAACATTCATGTAGAAATGACAAACATCTCACTTTCTGTAATTTTTATTTCCAATAAAGATTAATAGCAAATTGCTGATGAACAAGAAGTTATCTTAATTATCTGTCTTTAGGAGGATTAGGATTCTTCCGTCTTCTATGATATCTAGAAAAAAAAAGAGGCTGCAGTGAATGCAAGCTTTGGAAAGTCTTTGATTTTCCTGACATTCTTCTCCCCAGCAAGTAGTCTGGAGGTTACACAAGTAAGCAAAACACAAGATACACAAGAACAATCCACAACAATTCATTAGATGTCATCTCTGTTGTTCATGAAGTTACATAACACTACTCATTTCTACGGCTACATCTGCTACAAGCATGCAATAAACCAATCAGTTCTACAGCTGAATAGGTACTAAGGCTGCTGTTTATTCTTAATCCTTTATGTGAAGTTAATTTTATTATACAGTCAGGTTTTCCTCTGGCTAAAATGATTGCTACAGAACAATCAGGGGTACAGGAGTTATGGCAGACTGTACTTGAAATAGCGTAGTATTATGCAAACTAAAAAAAAATAATAATAATAAAGATTTTTAAAATGATTTAATTACATTCCTACATTCTTAGTTACCCACCATAAAACAAGGAAGATACAATTTGATGCTCATTAAGTGACAGCTACCCTTTAGCCATAGGAAGTCCTACCATTTCATCTCTTTCTCTGGTTCCCAAAACACAACAATTTTAAAAGTGTGCTGGGGACCAAAAAAATTCTCCCATTCTCCCTTTGTCAGGTCTCCAAGACTAGTTAGCAATTATAATGAAGTGTAGTAACACAGACTGGAAAGGAGTTACACAAACTAAAATGTCATTTGTTTCCAGTGGGCTGTCTGAGCATATACAGTCTCTCTAAGCTGTCGGGCATGCTTGTACCTCTCCCAGTAGCTTTCTGAATGTGGGGTACACCAAGGCACACCTTTCCTCATTTCATGAAAAAACTCCACTACTCTCAAGTCTGAGAATCACATTTTCAAGCTGTATTAAGTGATGTCCATTGAAGGTGTAACTTCACTTACGCAACTTTAACAAATAACCTGGACCAGTAGCTAAATAGATAGTATGAAAAATTTATACTCCGTGGTATTTTTCCAAAATTGCAAAGGCTATCAAAGGGGCAGAGTTAAAAAAATGCAGGCTTCCATTTACACAACACTGCATTTAAAGTTGTATGCAGTAGCCCATGTGCTAACAGCATCTCATCTCACAAGACATATCCTAGGCTGAATTTTATCATAAATTACTCCTGTGTTTCTCTTTACCTCCCAAAAGAACGAACACTGACAAGAAAAAAAAATTACTTACTGTCCAACAGGATACCACCGATGTTTTGTTGTGTAAAACATTTTGCTGAGCTCTTCAATTGTAGGACCTCTATCATCCTTTAGCTCACTTTCATTCAATCTGGATTTCAGAACTTGATCAAGGGTTTCTTCTTTATTATTCACTGGATCTGGCCGTGGTATGGGCTATAAAAACAGTAGTGCATATATTTCTTTTTTCTCCTCTTTGATGAAAAACAGAAAGTCAAGCTACATTAGTAACATTACCATTTACTAGCTGAAACCAAAGGAATAAAGAAGAATTCTCATGAAAGTAAAGGCTATTTACAACACCAGCACCATCCCCCAGTCAAAACCACATCACCATGGGGCAGATTTCTAGAAACATAATCCCAGGTGCTGGAGCTGATTACTGTGCCCCTAAAATCAGCGCTGCTGTCATCACTATGGCTGATCTTTACTATTCACTGGCTGAATCATAACCATCAATTTACTGACACAGAAGTACTCATATTATTCCTATTTATAAGTTTATTCATACTGATGATCAGCATTTAGTCACGCTGCTTAAAAAAAAATAATCTTTAAATGGGTTGTACTTTGGAAAAGAATGTCACTTCCTAACTGTGCATCAGCTAACAACAAGATATTTGTTCCCATCCTAAAACTTACCTACTAGCACTGCTGCTAGTATTTTTCCCTGGTTTGTAGCCTTTTGTTCCTGAGAGACATGTAAACGATACATATTGGTATTTCAAAATTTAACTTACAGGCGAAGAGTGCTAAACTAAGTTTTCAGTGGAAAAATTCCACATTGAATTATTTCAGCAATGCGGCTACCAATATTTTACTTGCACATGAGAATTGGAAATTGATACAAGAAGCATACGCTTCCTCCAGTGTAAAGAACACACTGACAGGACTACTGATGGATTAAAAAAATAAATAAATCGGTATTTAAATTTTCCTGTGGAGTTTATGAACCCACAGTGCTGAATGGAATTTCAAACTTGATTAGAAAACAGCAGCAGCAGCGGCACTTCTTCAGATCCTCTTGCCCAGACTGCTGCATCTGTGCATAGCAGGATGTGTGATGTTGTCTGAATTTCAAACATCCTCTTTGAGGAGCATGCTCTTAGAAGCTCGCTTTTTCTGTAGCACATAACTTTGAGTATCTAATTTAATTCTTTGTTAATTACTGTATGCTGTAATACCTGAGCGTTTCTTACTCTGTAACTTTCCCTCAATTCAATTAAAAATAAACACCCTCCTCATAGCAGCAGCTACATTCATTCGCTTACTGCACAGATATGCTGATCACATAAGAATTACCTCAGCCTTTCAAATTAAAAAAAAAAAAAAAAAAAAAAAAGCCCTAAAAACTCAGAACTGCTGTGCTTTTACATGACTAAGAAATATAAGTGTGCATACTTGGACATACTTTTGTATACTCATATGGAATCTCAAGTGAAGGGTGGTAGCACACAATCGTCTTCAAATCTGATGTCAAGGCAAGTTCCACTTTACTATAAAAAGTTACCTTCTTAAATATACCCAAATTTCAGAAATGCTAAGCAACTGAGCACTCAATTCCCAAAGAAAACTATATTTCACCCTGAATTCATGAATTATTTAGCAATCTTCTGTAAAATAATACATAAAAAAGGGTCACAAATACTTTATCTGAAGTTCCTGTGAGTTTTTCTTTCAGCTACCTTGTTTTTTTTCTTTTCTATCCAGAAAAAAAAAAGGGCTAAAATGAAGGACTACAAATAGCTAGAAATATGGTTTGAAAAAAAGTCTTAAAGATGTTGAATAATTACATATAAAACTAACAACAGACAGGGATAACAAATGTCAGTAATATCTAGGACAACACGCCTTTATAAAAAGTGTGACACCAGTAAGAAAGAATATGAAGTAAAGTTCTTGGGTTTCAACCTTTACATTTGGTAACAGAGGGTGGTCAGCACAATAAACAAAGAGTTCTACTGAGAACTTCCTTGAGGGAGTATGACTTTTCTCACCTTCCTTCCCTACTTCTATGACATAATAGCTTCCTAAGAACTTCTACAATGCACATGTTGCATTCCTAACTGTTTGTGTCATCTTTTCCAGTTTCTACTCTACTTGTATCATCTTTTCCAGTTTCCCATGCAGCAGCCCAGCAGTTCCTGGAGTTTGTCTTAACAATAAGCATCGGTGAAAATCACTGCTGTTAGTTACTTTTGCCCTTCCACAAACAAAACTGTAGCGGTGCTGGGGTCATCAACACATTCTGAATTTAAAATGAGTCATGCGTGATTTTTCATTATGCTTATTTTTGAAATATTAACTTTAAATTAAAACTTTATTTTTTTTTTAAATAAGAAAACTTCTTAAATTAAAACTTTAAATATTAACTTTACAATCATTAAGATCAGAAATAGAATTTTAGTTTAAGTTATATACATCTCCAAAACTAGTATCATATGACAACTTCATGACAGAGCAAGTGGCCTGGAATAAGCATCAAACGGAAAGGTCACACGTCAAAGCACATTAAGGTACCAGTTGTAGTCTTCAGGGAGAATCGAGTATGTAGATTTACGACAAGCATGATATACAGCTCCATCTGCAAAAAAATAAAAGTCACAAACACTGATGTAAAAAAAGCAGAGCTATGCCAAACAGAAGAATACTTACATTTTCATTCCAATCTAAGTCAATTGGGCATTATTTTAGATTAATAAAACCCAAACATGGTCTGAATAGCAGCTCACTTTACTATGATTTCTAGTGGTATTACAAATATTGTATGTAGGTAGCTATGTCCTACTTTTATTTTTCCATTGTACTCTTTTCCTAAGAAACATCACAGTATTTAGAAAATACCAACAGATTTCACTGTTAGAGTATATTCTTTATATACCCTGACTCTCTACATATTTAAAGGGTGAAAAATGTTACCATATGGCTTACAAGGAAGATCATCTGATCTGATTTTTTTTTTTTTTAATTCATAGCAGCATTCACTGGAAAAACAAATTTGTACTTTGCTAGCAACTAGTATGCACGCTACACAAAACTGCAATCTCTTGGCTGCTGTAACATTAGAGAATGTTATCCCTTCCCCAGGTTCCTGTTACTCCAAGGAAAGCAATCACATGAATTACAAGTAGTAAAGGGCAGCATGCTGGACTGTACTAGCAAACGGACTGAGGGAAGTGATTATCTCCCTGCACTCTTGTTAGACCACATCTGGATACCATGGCCACTTTTGGGCCCTCTGATAAAGATAAAATTGAATCAGTTCTGCAAAGGCCCACCAAAATAGCTAGGGGTTGCAGCACCTGCCCTGTGAGGAGATGCTGAGGGACCAAGGCTGTTTCAGCCTACAGTTATGATTTAGTGTAGACTTTTCGCAGCATCGTTTGTAAGTCTGAAAAATTAAGTTTAAATCTTCCAAGTATAATTTAATTAGTGGCTGGAGCAGTGTTATTTACACGCTAATTAATAAGTTAGAAGAGTGTCATACGTGGGCACTGGAAAAAGCAAATCAAGACATCCTTTAATAATTAAAGAGAGAAAACAGAATATCAGACTTGATTCAACAATCCACTCCCACGTTCCTGTTGCTGCAAACAGCGTAGAGAAGGGGCTCTCAAAGGCCAAATTTCAACGTAGGACCCCAGTCCCAGCACCACTTACTCTGCTGCAGGACCTGCTGGCAGGGCGCTGCTGAACGCCTCCAAAGGACGCGGGACCAGGCGGTTCTGAGCGGTGCTGCCATGCTGACAGCCGGCAGGACACCGGTGCTGGGCAAGATGGGCCTGAGAGAGAGACAGCCCCCGGCCTGGTGCAGAGCACACGCTGAGAGACCAGCTCCGTAACTGCTCAGGTACAAGGGTCGACAAATTAATTAATGACCTTAAGAACAAATAAAATCCGTGCAGTATGCTACTTGTTATTTGTCAGTTGCTTAGAAGCCCTTACGGTTTCAGATGCACCTGTCTCCTAAATGGACAACCACGGCACAAAGCTTTATTTACCGACAGGTTTCTTTGAAGACAACCAAACACCTCCCATGCGTGGGCTCCCCCTCAGCCCAGGCCGACGCCTCCCACCAGCCACCACCCTGGGGCCCCAGCACGAAACGCAGCTCCTTTCGGAAACCCAGCCTGCGCTGGTCACAAAAATAAACATTAATTACAAAATAAAATAAAATAAAATAAAATAAAGAAGGGAAGGGGCCGGGCGCGCCGCTCACCTGCGCGGCCTCCTCCGCCCGCCCGCCGCTCTGGAAGGAGGCCTCGGCTCGCCCCGCGCCGCGCCGCTTCCGGCGCCCACCCCGCGGCCCGCTGGGAAATGTAGTGCGGGGGCGCCCCGTCAGGGCACCCGGGGAAGGGGCTGGGGGCGAGCTGCCGCCCGCACCGCAGCCACAGACCCCCGGGCACCGTCCCTCCAAAGGGCGTTTCCGACCTGGGTGTGCCAGGCCTGCACAAAACTCAGCCGGGTGCTTTTGGAGACCGAGTCAGAAAGCATCTCAAAGGCGATGTGTTTATGCAGCAGCGATAAAAGAAGCAGGGAGAGACCAAAATGGGTTATCTGACGTGCTGCTGCA
The DNA here is from genome assembly GCA_011076525.1 of Nettapus auritus. NCBI lineage: Eukaryota > Metazoa > Chordata > Aves > Anseriformes > Anatidae > Nettapus > Nettapus auritus. Next base: position 47,428,317 of record CM021765.1, read on the forward strand.
CGACCCGACACGAGTCCAGCACTATAAGTTCCCACATGCCCATGAAGCATCTCATCTCTATGTTTCTAAGGCACGTCAGCCACCTGTGTGGCAATTCCTTCCACAGAACTGCTCCTTCGGAGAGCTACAGATAATGTGACCTCTTCCAGGTATCTTCAGCCCATTGCATCTTTTCTGGTCTGTGCCTGTGGCATGGGAATTTCACGCGATCGTCAGTGGAAGCCTCACAGTTTCAGCAACATCTGACTTTGTTCTGTAGCTGCGGAGCAGGACACCGTGCTGATAACTTCCAGAAACCTAGCAGACGTGTAGCCAGAAATCTCTAATCAATAGCTGCTCGTTCCCACAGATCATTCTCATGAGCAGTAGCAAATGTTTCTATTTGGATATTTTTCCTGACAGTGGGAGATGGAAGGCATCCATTCTGGGTTTCTTGGAATACTGCAGTAGGTAAGCTGTAGAGAGAGTTGCCAAAATGCTTTACACTGCTTCTTGGAAAGATTCAACCAAGATCAGAAACTGCATCTCCACTACAAGACTCCTCCATGGTTTCTCCATTGTTCCCATCAAGTTTCTGTGTACAGCCCCAGTGGTCCGATCTGTGCTCGGGCACCAAACAGAAGCCACACAGTTCTGTGCATCTTCTGCTACGTACCAGCTCATTATTCCCACAAGGAAATTGTTGTTCGAGGATGAGGTCAGCTCTTGGATGAAGAACAGCCTTTTGAAGCTGAATGCAAGCAAGAGAGTGGTTATACTGATGAACAAAGAAAACATGTTGATGATTTTAAGCTCAAGGACAGTGTTGACAAAAACAAATGATTACAAAGTGTCTGAAAGAAATGCAGTCTGGAAATTACTATAAAGAAGTGAAATCGTGTTTGAAGAGTGAACTTCTAGAATACCTTGTCCGTAGGTGTAGCGGGGATAAACTGATTTACTTCAAACTGCATCTTGCTGAATTTATGAGAACATAAACTGTTGTTGTCACAACGTGGGTACCACTTGTCAGGCTTCCTACCAGGATCTTGCAGGTGGTGCAAACTGGTCAATGTGACCAACAAGCTTCCTAACCTGGGAAATTTCACAGGCCAACTGTATTCAGCTGTTAACCGACAAGGAACTAATTAATCAACTAGATTATAAAGAACAGCAAAAGATCTTGATCTTGTAGTTCCTTATATATGTACATATGTATAAGTTTTTAGTTCCTTTATTTTCTTCCACACAGCCAATGCTATGCGGCTCTTTGGAGGCAATGTCTGGTTCCACACAGGAGGGAAGCCACCAGGAGGATTACTGGCATCTGTTACGTAGCACTGTCACATCGTTAGTCTTGTCTTTCACGTTATGACAACGGCATACCACTTACAGGGTGTTTTAGAAATCTGTAGTGGTGTTTTGTGTCTTGTATAAACTTATTGGGAATATTTGATTGCCCTATCAAATTTTGATTCACAAAACAACCTCCACTAGGCTTTCAGATTCCCTGATTTTATACCCTTGTTAATTTCAAATTAGAGGTAACCTGTGGGTATTTCTTATTCTGGAAATGCATTCTTTTCAAAGATTACCATAGTGGCAAATCTTGTAACCTAAATTCCAGTTCTAGAAGGTTGCAATGGAAGACACCAAAGAACTTTATTTTTGAAAACTAAACCACATTCCCTGTTAAGTTTCCAGACTATTTTTAGATGGTTTCTAAAAAAGGTTTTGGGAGACAGTATACGAGGTCTACCCCCTCTCTGACACATAATGTTCTGAGAGTCTATTCTTAGAAGCATGTTCTGACAGATTACAACTTTCTGGTAGCAAGACAGGAATTGCTTAAGGACACTCAGAAGCGTGACTACACACTTCTCAAGTATGTCTGGAGATGGGGTTATTAATAACTGCCAACCGCATTGCTTGCTTCAGCATATTGTGGGCAGCAAAGAGGAAAGTTGCTCAGTCTGTATTGGCTGAGCAGAAAGGAGATTTCTCTGTCCGTTAACTGCGTGGATACTATGAAGGCACCAGTGGTAATTCCATGAGTCGCTGACCTCTTCCTGGGACTTCACATCTCTGAAAAACCTAGAAAGCATAGTTTCTAGATTGCTCTCTTCCTGAAGAAAAAGTGTTACGTTTTTTGATCTTGCTGGAGCAGTCAGTCATAAATTTCTCCAGGAAATATTTTAACTGATTGAACAGTTGATTCACAGGCAACAAAGTATGTAGTAATGAAGGCAGGGCTGTGTTGGTTGGCTCTGCTTTACAGGATCAAATACATAAATCAGAGCTGGTATCTAGATTTATGTGGTTTTCTTTTTTTTTTTTTTTTTTTTTTTTGTCATTGTTGTTTGTTTTTGTTTCTTTGTGTTGTTCCCTCCCTCTCCCCCTTACCTTGTGGGAAATAGAAAATCCAGACTTGGCTGTTCTAGCTCTCTTGCTGCAGTGGTGTATCTAGAAAATGGTTTCTTAGTACATTCGTTCGGGCAAAATGAACACAGAAAGTATTTCTTTTTTCATAGAAACCAATGTTTCAAAATCCTCAAGGAATAAGCAATCGGTTTCTTTTGTTTCCATTAAATCTGGAGTAGAATGGTACTATATAATCATAGAAGTGAAACTGAATTTGTGAATGCATCCTTGTTTTACTGCAAGGATGGTTTCCTAAAAGTGGAGACGGACAAGCCTTTACTCCTGAAAGAATATATCTTAATTTTTGTGTAGTTATTTTACAAATTTGGGGCACAAATCTCTAATAAGGCACTGCAGTATGGTGTCAATTCTTAAATCTTCTTGTGTTACACTGTAGCCAGAGAGGTGTCTGTATTTTAAGTCAATCTGTAAACACCCAGAAACAACTCCAATGCTTATGTCAATGGGCTATCTTCATTCTTTTGTAAATCACATCTCATCCTGTCACCTGTCCATCTGGGTACCATTAAGGATTCAAGCTGCAACTCAAGTGTTTGTAGTGTGTATGAATACAGCCTAAGTAATTCGTGCTTATGCTGATTACTGTAGTTCAAGTAAGCAATATAACGCTTGTATTCAAGAAGCCACTTAATGAAAAAAAAATCAAGAGGTGTTTCCTACAGTTTAGGCTTGGACTCAGCATCCTGTTGTGATGCCCTGTGTAGGTAAAACATATAACTGATTTCTTCTCCCAGGACAGCTTCAGCTGGTACTGCCAGTTTAGATCATTCTGAAGTTCTTCAGTGACTACTGTGATTTTTGCCATGTGCAAAACTGGGCTTCTGTGCCTCATTTTCCACATTGGTGTGTAAGGATAAAAACAGTTCTTTTAAAATACTCTGACATTTACCAAGGAATATTTTTTAATGTAAATTCTAGATATTACTTTGAGAATTCTTTCGGTATATGTACATATATACATTTTTTTAATCATCCTGTTGAACAGACTTTCTACAATATTTAACAAAAATTGTCAAAATGGTTTTATGTGAAATAAAGAATCAAGGTTTTGTAAGATTTGTAATTGCAGTAAGACTTCTGTAAGATTGCAAAGGGGGTAGGAGGAGGAGTAAGATTAGTCATCCAGAGGCTCAGCTGCTATGGATGCACCCACTCAATGAGTAACTAGATGACAGGAAAGCTGTCACAGGAAGACGGTCAGCAGCTGTGTTGAATTGTCCTGGGAGTATTAATTGTATAATTGCAATAATTTGTTTACATTTTCTGTCTACAGTGACATTATAGAGCATCCTGTTGGTAAATAAGGTGGTTGCTTAAGTTTGTTCTCAGAACTGCCATAATCCTAGAGATGGTGTGACGTGGCTGTCACGGATTTGTGCAAGGAGGAACACGCTCCTCGTCCTGGCTCCCACAATAGCAGCGGGACAAGACAGGCTGAGTCAACAGGACATCTCACTGCTTCTGGAAGGGTTAATCCTACACCTGCTGCATCTTACTGTTCCTCTTGTGCCAGCTCTAATGCCTCAGCTGGTCAGAAAGGTAGATGAGTCAAAAATAAAGAAATAATTAAAAAATCCCTCACTCCTCCCATTCCCTTAGCAGATAAGCACCTGTGGAAGGAAGGAGTCAGGAACACCGGGCAGAGTGACCTTGTCAAAAATGGTAAGAGACATCAGAATTGATTGGTTTAATAACTCACATACTAAAAGGGGAAACTTCACTCCTATTCCTGGAATTTACCTTTTGTTGTCTCTGGTGCTTGCTAGGCTACAATGTAAGGCAAATCAATTCACCCTTCCAGCTGAAGACTGGACTAAACGGCCGTGTTTCTGCCAGGTCAGTGAGGTGAGTCAGGTCAGCAGAATCTGACAAGATCCAGAAGTAAACTGTGGGGAGACACTATGGATGAGGAAGGAGCGTAGGAGTGGGATGGGAAGAGGAAATAAGGTCTCCTCCTTTTGACAAGTTGACTCAGCTGCCTGATGTAACTTGATCCCAAATACACGGTTTCACCTAATCCCGTGAGCTACAGTTTGTTCCCTTCTCATCCCCCCAGGTGTTCCTGTCCCCTGTCTTGTGCCAGAACTACACAGCTGTATGGCTGCCAGCAGTTCAGATCAGCCCACCGATCACCCAGGAACTATTCAGTCTTCTGTGAGATCGGTGAGCTGAGGGAGCAGCAGTGTGTGGCAGAGAATGAGCGCAGGTCCCTCTTCAGCAGGGGTGCACATACAAGGTGGTGTAACCCTGACATGAAACTACACCCTAAATAACCACTGTTGAGGCAGGCCTTGTTGGAACTGTGCTGTAGGAATGAACTCTGGTTTGAAAGGGGACTACAGGTGACAATCTTAACAAACACTACCTGAATTTGAAATGTCTGTGTTTGCAACCCTTTATAAAAGGCAACCAACAGCAACAGTAGCTAGGCAAGACTGCTTTTCTAAAATGAACCTGCATTTTCAGGCAACCTGAATTCTGAAGCAAGGCATCGACCAGGGAGCTGAGGGCACCCCAGTGCGAGCCGAGTGGTGACCCCACCTGTGGCACCAGAGGCAGGAGAGCAGAGCAGGGAGGTCACCAGAACGGGTCCTGTCGTTCATCCAGGGATCAACAGGCCTGACAGGGTAACAGGCCAGGTCCAAGGTGGGTCCAGGAAACCCAGGAAGAAGGCCGGGGGTAGGCACGCTGAGGTGTAGCTCAGGAAGGGACTGAACTCCCAGATCCTTCAGAGGGTGAGGGTGGAGGCCCCACTTGAGGCCAATCACAGCAATTAAGGTCCATTTGTGCACTCAGGGCCCTGACACACAATTGTGGAGTCAGAATACCACGTAACAAGGTCTTTACTCATCTAAGGGCAGTACAGCTATCACATTCCTTGATCTGGACTCAGTGATCCTTGTGGGACCCTTCCAGCTCAGGATATTCTGTGGTTCTACAATTCAGCCTGAGCTGTGGGGTTTATTTCAAGGATACTGGGGAAGCAAACAGCAACTGACAGCTCTACGAGACAATCAGACAGAACTCCAGGCAATAGATCTAATGAAAAATCTCAATTTAATTTAAACAAAAGTATCAATCTCAATGACTGCCAAACACGTAGCATCTTTATCTTTCAACCTACAAAAAGAACAATACCAGGTTGAGTCAGGGAAGGCGGCTGTCTGAATGAAGATGAGTGACTTCATTAATTACAACATTCAGGATGAAAGTAAAGCTTTATCTTTCCCCCAATAAACTTTTATTTTACCAAATAAATAAATAAATAATAAGATTGCTGAAACACTTTACAAATTTTGACAAATTACCTGTGTAGTGTTGTGAAAATCTAGTTTTTCAGATCTACTTTCTCTTCTCTACTTTTCTCCTGTCTGCTCCCCCTCCCATGCCATCCAAGAAACTTGTACATTTATTTAGGTGGTTTTAATGGTATTGCTATATGTGACTTTGAAAAATTGTGTGGACAAGGAGCTCCTGTGCCATAGTGCTCAAAATATATAATCTAGAAGAGACAAATAAACACAACCTTGAATTCTGGAGTAGGAGTGTTGAAGAACTATTTCACCAGCGGAAGCGGAACGCAGAACCATACTGGGCTGGATCACTGGTGGCTCTTCTCCAAAGAAGCCTTCCAAGAGACATGCCAAATGGAGGGGGAGCACACGGTGCTATGTGGGCTGCAGTCCAGAGCCCAGTTACAGTGGCAACAATGGCTGAGTGGGAAAGGTATTTTCCTTCTGGGGTGGACTCTGGAAGATTACTGAGGTGGAAAAGCACCAAGAAGGTGCAAGAACTTCCCCACAGGCTGTGACTAGCTGAGGAGACATACTTACATGTCTTGTTCCAGCTCTGATTCAGAGGATTAAGTTGCATTCTTTGGTAATTTTAGAATGCTATAAAAGGATGATTTTCACTATAGTCTCTCCTGGAAGATATCCCTTGTTCAGAGGGAATGCAAAGAAGCAAAATCTAAAGCCAGGATTCTGGAGTAGCCAGTTTCGATGGCTTTTCCAGCACCCATGTGGACACTCAGGGATCTCTGTAGTAGTCTTTCTAGGAGTGGAATAACTTAGGGGTATGACCTAAATCTTTGTAGATATGACAATAGAAATAATGTTTTTGTTCACTGCCATTTCTGGAGCAAGCAGACTACAAAAACATCTTCCTAAAAGCCAGAAAGAGAGGCATCATGAAAACTGCAGCTTCCCCAGGATGTGGCAGGCCACTTGCTGAGCAATGAAAACTATTCAAACGTAATAGCTTGCCAGACCAACTTGCTGCAGCCACAGGCTCAAGTGAGATTCCTGGTCTGCAACACTTGTAAAAGAGCACCACATACAACATTCATCAGCATTTAAGTCAACTATGCTCCACTGCTGCTGCAACTAGCAGACATGGGGCAAGGTTTACAGAGCAGAGGTTCCAGCACTTTGAATGAGCTTTTTACTCATGCTGATCCTAAAAGCATCTTTTGGCCTATGTTTTTCCTCCATTTATGACAGTCCTTTAATGATCAGTGTTCCAGGAGAAGGCTAGAAGGTGGAAGGAGGTGGGGGGGTGGAGAAAGAGAAAAGATAGAAACAAGTAAAAATGTGTAATTCTGCAAGCAGTGACAAAAAAGAGAAATCAGTTTTAATTACTTCAAATTTCTGATGCACTGAAGATTCTTTGATGTGTAATAAGCATTGGAGTCATTGAATGTTTCTCCCACTGGGACTACCAAAAGCTTTTCTATCTTTTGCCCATCCATTTTTGCAAAATTCATAAGGAATTGCTGCCTTTAATTTCTCCAGCTATATTCTGATATCTGTTTCATGCTGACAAGTACATACTTGGGTTTCTGGGTTTCTGGCATAGGAAAGAAGGGTGAAATGGGACCAGTTGGTCCCTTAACTGTCCATTATATTGTGTGAAATTTACACAACATGGAGAGAACAATCTTTAAAATAACCTAAACATATGCATTCCTTCTGCATACGTCAGCATACCTGCTAATTCAAAATGAAGACTCCTCGCTATTACTGGGTGTCATAGCAACATGATTACAAATATGTGCAGTTATTCATGTAGCTGCAGGATTATATGAATGTTAATGTCCTCTTTTAACTAACCTTCTGTCCTCAGTTTTCTCTCCTGACTCCCTAAGCAAAGTTTGCTGTAATCCCTTTCCTCAAAAGCAATTAGGTTCTCTAACCCATTCTCATACTGCTCAGTGCTAAGCGGTTATTTATACAGATCAGCACTACATTGTGGTCATCACGAGATTGTGTTAATTCATTTGTACCAATGCCACTGCTTTCTAAGGGGCAGACATTTTGAGAAGGCATTACTGCGTTTATGGCTTTTATATTTTACTGGGAAGTAAACCTTAATTTGTGAAGATATGAGTTCTACAAATGGCTCTTAAATGTAGACTCAGAATTCTTCAGAATAAACAAGGTTTGCTCAAGAGCAGTTTTAGTACCACACAGGATCTAAACTACCCATGTGAGCCCAGGTCTAAGGTTTACTTTTGCCCATGCAAAGAACATCTCAAATACAATACTTCTTGTTTAGACTATTTGCTCCTGCAGAGGGGTAGAAAGCTGTGCTACAGTCATTTAGAAGGGATTTCACATCTCTATGTGAAAAAAATCAACCAGCTAGTAAATTGGGTAGACTGCTGCCACTAGAATCAAACACTAAAGCAATGTGCATCCTCAGAAGGAGAGCCCTAGCAGCCTAGATTATAATTGTTTTCTGTAAGGCACCACATATGCTACAGATACTGTAATATATGAAGCCAAAAAAAGAAAAAAAAAAAAGAAAAAAAGGGGGAAACATCCAGATGCAGAAACATTATCTTAGAAAGGCTTTATTTATTTATTTATTTATTTATTTGGTAGAGATCATCATTTCACCTTTTTTAGATGAGATGGCAAGTACTACGAAGGCACTGAGTGTACAAAAGTATACACTCAGTCTAGTTTAGTAGTAGCAACAAGCTGTAATAAAGTAAAAAGGAAAATCCACAATTAAAGAATTAAAAGTAGGTATAACTAGCAAGACCGGACTTTGCTGAAGGACCACATCTAAACACAGCCATTTCACAAGCTCAGTAATGAATGCAAATGAACTCACCCTTCTCCACTGCAGGATGAGGGTGTGTTATTGATGAGTCCTTTAAGCTCCAATTCTGCAAATGTGCTTCCATGCTCTTTTCTTGCTGCACGTCACTTCATTGTTGATTTTATTGACTTCATAGAAAGTTACATCCATTAATTTAGGAGAGCAACAAAGTGTTTAAAGGGACAAACGTATATAAGTGCGCACAGCGATTTTTTTTTTTTTTTCATGAATTTATTCATGAATTTATTGGAATTATTGCTCTATTCAACAGCTAAGGAGATCAAATAGCATAGAACAACAATGTAGTTGTTAGTTGCTTTCTGTAGTGCAAAGGATAAAGAAGGAAAACGAGGTAAGTTTTGAGGAAGTATTGTGGGGAGGGTGAAGTTTTCAGCTTAGAGGAGACTGAGGGGAGGCCTCATGGTGGCTTGCATGAGGGGAGCCGAGGGGCAGGCGCTGAGCTCTGCTCTCTGGGGACAGGACCTGAGGGAACGGCATGGAGCTGGGACAGGGAAGGGTCAGGCTGGGTGTTAGGGAAAGGTTCTGCACCCAGAGGGTGGTCGGGCACTGGGACAGGCTCCCCAGGGATGTGGTCATGGCACTGGGCTTCCATTTGGAGAAGTGTTTGGACAACGCTCTCAGACGTGATTGATTTTGGGGTTGTCCTATGTGAAGCCAGGAGGTGAACTCGATGCTCCTTGTGGGTCCTTCCCACTCACGATGTTCTGTGATTCTGAGGAGGGAGACACACCACATCTGACATGTGCTTCATGTTATTGTAGCCACATAGTAGGTGTTGATATAAATGCTTAAATTATAAGACATAGAACACATTTGTGGTATCTGTGACAGGAATGTGTCAGCAGTTAGGCGGTCTGGATTTGCCAGTGTCAGAGACCTTTCCTTTCTACCATGGCATAGGTCATCTAGAAGTTTATGACCTGAGAGAAAACACTTGACAGGGAATTGTGTGTGCAGCATCCTGTTGCTGGCCATGCTGCCAGCCTGCTCGGTAACCTCTGGCGGTGGTTTCACCTTTCGGTGCTTTTATTTCCCACCTGTACAGCAGCGATAACGCTGGGCGTTACTGTTGGAATGCAGCTGCCGAGCTGGGTGCCATAGGATGCTCGAGAAATAATGGTGCTTATAAGTGACCTCTAACTTCCACAACATTTGTCTGTCAAGAAGGATGAAAATTCACTCGGCGGGGCTTTGGTAACACAAAGGTAACAGGTTCAGGGCTGCTTTTGTGACAGTTCAGCGGCCGGAATCAGGAGTAACACGCGTTATTCCGCTGACAGGCTGAGGAAACCTCGGTCCTGTCAGCGCCGGGCGGCGGCCCTGCCTCGGCGGGGAGCTGCCCGGCGGTGGGCGCCCGCTCCCCGCGGCCGGCCGGGGCCTACATTGCCCGGCGTGCCGCGCCGAGGGCGGTGCCAGCGGAAGCGCGGCGCGGGCGGCTTCCGGCTGTGCGCGATCCCCGAGCGGAGGCGAGCCCGCGAGCCTGCTCCCGACGAGACAAGATGGCCGGGCTGCCCCGCAGGATCATCAAGGTACCGCCGCCGCCCCCCGCCCGCCGCCCCCTTCCCGGCCCCCTCCGTCCCCCGCTGCTGCTCCGCGGCGCTCCCGGGGAACGGCGCCGGGGGGGACGGGGATGCGCCCCCCTCCCTCCCCGCCCTTCCTTCCCCTCCTTTCCCTTCCCCTCCCGTCCCTTCCCTTCCCCCCCGTGGCGGGGCTCGGTGCAGAGACACCCCGGGGCCCGGCCCCCATCCCCGCGGGGCTCGGCCCTGCCCGGGCGGGCGCGGGCCGTGGAGGGCGGCGGGAGGCGGCCCGGGCCTGCGAGCCGGAGGCCTGCTGCTGGCGGCCGGGGCCGGGCTCTGCTGCGGTTCCGCGCCGCTTCCCGCTGGCCTCGGGGGCGATTCCGGCGCGGTTTGAGCGAGGCGGCGGCGCCCGGCGCAGGGGCAGGGACGGCGCTGTGCCCGCTGCCGGCCCTCCGAGCCTTGGTCCTGCAGCCCCCGTAGGGCTGAATCCCCCGGCCCCATCCATCGGCAGCGATGGGGTTTGAAGTCCTCGGATCGCGATGGCTAACTGCTCTTACAGAAGTTGCTAACTTACTGCATTAAGGTGCGTTAGTAGGCAGTGGAAATGGTAGCGCCCTGCTTCTTTTCCCAATGAATGAGTGTCGCAAGTAACTCGCGGCGCTGGGGAGCTCTCCTGGTTGGGCATGCGGAGTGGCCAGCCACCCTAAAACACCGTAACGTGGCCCGTGGTCAATAAATGATGCAAAAATAAAGCTGGATTGTTGTTAAAAAGATCAATTTGCGTGATAGATGATAGAGGTGGTGAGGTAAAAATAAGACGGCCTTAGCATTTATTGTGCATCAAAGAAGCTAAACTATGACTGCTGCTCGGAAACGTGAGCGTTCGTAAGACACATCTCACAAGAGTGAGTTTGGTCACCCAGCCGCCTTGGTGCACGGCACACGATGCTGAACGTATTTCAGGTGCGAGAAAATAGTTTCATAATGCAGCAGAACCAGGAATCATCGCAGAGACGTGGTGAGAGCTCGCTCATGGAGCTGATGCCCATGTTAGATTTTTTTGTAGCTTTTGACAATTTTCCTGCGCGCAGCCAAGAAGTGCACCCACATGTAAGCTGGTACATACGTTTCCTTCTTGGCACTTTTGTTTTTCCATCTTCTTTTAGAAAAAAAACGTAGAGCGATGCTCACAGCTCTTTTCCGAGATAGGTGATGGCACAGCAATGTTGTGTATCATCTTTGGGGATGGATGGGTGGACACACACTCCTGCCAGCAGAGTCCTAGAAACTCCAGATTTCCTCCAAAGGGATTTTCCTTGGACTGTACCAGGAGTAATGTCTGTTACAGGGCGGTGCGTGATGCGGGTTGTGCCCGTGTATGCATTATGGGTTGTCTGCATGCAGCCTACAGCTTTCGAGTCTTGATTTGGTTGTGTTGGCTGAGCAGTTCTGTATCTCCCATGCTGTGCGTGCGTCAGGACATCGGATGTATGTGAGGTGTGGGATCTGAATCTGACTAGTCATTGCAGTCCTGAATGCAGAAAGTAGTGTTTTGAACTGTCACAGCTGCAGAGCTGCAGGCCTAGCAAGAAGTCCGCTTGAGTCTTTGGGAGTCTCAAATGAGGGTGGATTTGACGTTTGCTGTCCTGCTAGTGTTGGAGTTACGTATGCCAATGTTGGTTGCCTTAGATGGAGGGCAGTAAGTGAACTTTACTGCTAGTGCGAGTTTGAAAGATGAGGAAAGGAAAAGGAAGAGAGAAAGATGGGTCAGAGGACAGAAGAGGGCTACTGAAGGCTGAAAGAGCTGCAGTCACAAGGTGCTCCCCCAGAAGCCATTTCTCTCTCCAAATCACTAAGGATCCTGTTAGCAGAAGCCCTTTTCGCCTTGATCCACGTGCAGCCCTCGTGCCCTCACCTGGGGGAGGCGCGGCAGTGGCCAGCGGGGTGCAGGAGCACGTACCCACACCGGCCCGGGACGCAGAGCCCAGGCAGCTGCCCGAGGTGCGCCTGGCGCTCCCGGCGGTGCCGTGCTGCTGGCACACGGCCTGGCTCTCAGGGTGACGGGCAGCCCCGCGCTCTCCTCGCCTCAGCAGAGAGCTCTATTTATATTTGCAGCGCTACCCCACACTCAAAAGCGTTTCTTACCGACGGTAAAGGATTACTCCCGGCTCGCTGTATGCCAATTGCTGAGAAACGCAGGCTTTGAACAAGTGGGGTGGATGACCTGTAAGCTCAGGAGATGATTTGCTTTAGAGGTATGGCTTACAGCGTTAAAGCATCACAAACGTTGAGCAGAAAATGATATTTGAGCCCTTGAATGTAGAACTGGAATTGGAGAAACTTTCCTCTTGTGAATAGAGAAGAGGTATTTTTATTTTCTTCAGTAGCCTAACACCAAGGGTCCTCTTGAGAGTCACTTTGTGCAGAAAATCCGTTCATCTAAGAGAGTGTGGTGTGCCTGCATAGATCTGTGTCTTGTGGTGGACTGCATGCTGTTTTCCTACTGCACAGTATTAAAAGTGACTCTTTGCAGTGTACACAATAAATAAACCCAGAAATCTGTACTTTCAAGTATTTATTACACCAATTATCCTGTGTTGCAAAGTCACGTAGCTCCAGTGGAGTAAGGAGTTGAATTGCGTCTGATTTTTTTTTTTTTTTTTTTTGGCTGACATTCAGACCGCCTCATTTCTGTGTCAAGTGCAGTCCGTGTATCTGAATGGGACGGGCAACGCTGCCTTGTGTCATCTTTTTGAAATGTTCTTTTCTGCTGTTTTCGCTGCTGCAGTGATCTCATCATTCATGCTTTGGTGTCCAGGTCCATGTTAACTGTGTAACCAGCTGTTAGTAACACTTTTGTTAAATCACTGCAGCTGCTCCTATCATGAAACAAAACAGCTGAAGCAGTACGTGGCGCTTCTTCAAACTTTTTTGTTGTTGTTAAGGAGTTTATCAGTGTGAAGCTATTGGGCTCTGATTTCCTCCCCTGCCGGGCAGTGTTATTTTCTGAGATATTCCTTCCTTGCTGTTCAGTGTAAGGAGCCATTTCCTCATCACTGCCAGTGAGCTCCTTCTGGCAGTATTTGTTGGGAATCTGGGTAACGCTTGGACTGCAGGGTTATAAAACATTACCTTGGAAAGGAAACTTCCTGGGAGGTTTTACGGAGATTCTGGTGGTGTGTGTGGAGACAGGCACGTGCAGAATTCTGGTCTAGAGGTAAGTGTAATCTGCTTTACCTGTGTGTTGTTTTTTTTTTAAATTGTATTTTATTTTATTTCTTTAATTTAATATAAATCAGGTATTCAGCACGCAGCTTCTGAAACTGTCTAGGGGGTTCTTAAATTCACTGACAGCCTCTTGCCTGGCTGGAGGTTTCTCACTTGATCTTGGAAGCTATGGACTGCTGTGGCATAGTTTTCCCGTGAAGAAAGGCTGTTTAAGGTTGCCATTCTTGATTTCTCCGACACTTCTGGGCCTTTCTTTGTTTCTTGGATAAGCAATTTAAATTTATGTCCAGTCTTTTCTATTTAATATCTTCCAGTGGTATTTTGAGTCCGAGTGGTGACTTGGTGTAGAAAACAGGTCACTTCTGGTCAGTGCAGTTCCTTGGCGTTCACCAGAGAAGCTGGGTCTTTGGTCCTTGGAATGTGTTTGGCCCCGTGCATGCTGTTAGGATCTTGTGGAGAACTTCAAATTTGACAGAAGGATGGATACTTTGAAGTTTTCAGAATTTGTTTGAATCTCCAGCAGCTGTAGGAAGGTGATACACTTCATGCTTTGTGACCCCTCAAAGTCTTCGTGCCAGCCTGGGCTGGCCGTGGCAGCGCAGGGTTGCCGAGGCAGGTGTGGCGGCCTGGAGGCTGTGGGATGGATGGGTTTGTGGAGGTGGGGGAGGCTGGGAGGGAGACCAAGGCCCAGAGGGAAAGAAAGGGTAAGGAAGTTTCACCAAGGCCTCAAATGGAAAGTGTGGAGCCTTAATAAAAGGTCTCAAAGAGAAAACCAGTAACTTTCCACAGCCTTTTCTTTACAGAAGCTTGTGGTAGAAACCAGAGGACAAACTCGGAGGAAAGAACAGCAAATAATCCAGCTAGAGGCAAAATATTTGTTTGGAGTACCTTCTTATATAGTCATTGAGCACCTTTGAGGTACAAATATGTATAATATATATAAACTTTTAGTATTGATGGCAGTATTTTATTATCACTTTGCACAGTTGTTTGCACTATTAGCTTACTGAATTCACTTGTGCCTTGCTCTACCGTAGCTGCATATGCACCATAAAAAGCTTGGTCTGTGTTAGCACCCAGATAATCCTCGAGGAATGTGCAGAGGATCTCGGCTTCACAGTTCCAAAATCCCTCAATCTGCTGCGGAAAATCTGGGGATGGGGTCGGTGTCGGGGGAGCACGGTGCTGACATATGCAGTGCCCTGCCCTCCCCGTGTGAGTGCTGGGGGGCGGCAGCCCCAGCGGGCAAGGGACAGAGGCGTTCGTGTGCAGGCCAGCTACTGGAAACCACAGGCACAGCCTGCTCTTTACGGTGTCTGACCTCTGTGTTAAAGTTTAATGGGCTTTATTGGTGAATCTTCTTTTCCTAAAAGACGGAGAGCATTTTCAGGAGACTTTCTCCAACGTAGCTGTTTTACAGCCTTGCAATTTTCATCTAAACATTTGGAGATCTGGCAGGCAGCGTGACATTTGCCTGGGTAGCAAATTTGTTTTCTTAATTGTAGCTAATGAAATGATAGAGTCTGGGAGAATCTGTGCCAAAATGTGATGTGCTGTTAGAAGTTACTGGGTTAAGTCTTTGTGGTTTTCTGATGTAGCTTTATCCATGTATGTAGAAGACAATTTTGACTGACAACTTTCTTCATGTCTCCTGCTGCCTTCCTCTCAAGAATCCAAGCAGAAACCTGCGTGCAGTTTACCTTCTTCCGTGCAACCCATCAGTTCGGGGTGAAGTGTGATCTTCCTCTCTATCCCACGCTCAGAACGTGAAAGAATTGCCGTTCAGCAAGTAATTATAACTTGTCCCTGTGCCAGTGTGCTGCTTTTGGTTTAGCCCTGTGCAGCTAAAACCGTTAGTCTCTAGTTCGTGTCAGAAAATGAATCCAACAAGCTCCTAGCTGTAGTTGGAACATAAAGGTAGTGGTAGCTGGCAAGGCTTTTCTGTGATCAGAATAAAGATAGGAAATAAACGTGTACGGTATGTGCTCCAAACTGAGGTGCTGAAGCTGGTGTTACCGTCCTGTGGTTCATGCAGGCAGCCAGCACGAGGTGGAAAAGCTGCCACCGCGTGAAGTTAGATGAACCAGAAGCTCTCAAGGTGGTTAGCCTGTGGTTCTTGCTGGCCCACCGTACTGTGTAAACAGCTTTAACCTGGGCTGTGCTGGCACAAAAATGTATGTGCTGCTGCAGCAAGCTTGGACTGAGGGACTGCTTTGGCTCCGAACTCTGCAGTAAAGGTTATTTCTTAAGCCAAATCAATTCTGTGATCTCATTTGTTTGACTTCGCTACTGCTCGGGCTGATGAAAGGGCTGCATGTGACTGTACGAAAGAGCCCTGCTGCCGAGGGGGTACGGCTTCCCCCTCTGATAGACCTCGTGTGTTGTGAGGAAAGGACAGGGGGGACACGCAGTCATAGATGTGAGCTGAGCTGGATAGGCACCAGAGGGCTGAAAGAGCAGGGAGAAGGGTTTGACTTAATTGCAAAGTCAACATCTGGAGCAACGAAGAATGAGATAACGGATTAGCACCGATTTCTAGGCATTCAGAACAGAACTTAGGTGTAACATTAAAAAGAAGTCTAAGATTTTTGATATTTACTTTTCTTTTGCCTTAGAAATCTTCCTGGAGAACTTGACAGGAAATGTTGGCTCTTCCCTAGGGAGCAAATATTGACAAGTGACTGATCAGCAGTGAGTTAAACTGAAGGATATCTTTTTTTCTTTTTTTCTTTTCCCACATAAATCGGCGTGTGTGGTGCCCTCCAAGCGGTAAGTGTTATCTCTGCTACAGCAGAAAGTGGAGCTGGTGGCTTTTTTTTTTTTTTTTTGTCGTTGTTCAGCTCTAACTTGCAGTGTCATCTGTAGAACTTGAACTCTCCACCACATCCTCTCCAGAAGTGCTTCTGGATGGGACAGTTCGAGCCTGCTCCGCGGGCTGCCGTAAGGGCGTGTGCCCCGTGAGCCACACGGGATGACTGCCCCGCTGCCCGGAGCGCCTCCTCCCGCGCCTGGGCCTTGGCGTTCTGGTGGCAGGAGCTTTTACCTGCAGCCAGTGCCAGCTGTTTGTCCCTCGCTCTGCTGGGAGTCGCTGTCCTCTGCTAGGTGGCAGCAGAGTTTGTGCTTTTGGGGTTAAAATTGTAGGTGAGAGCCCAGCAAACTTGTACAGAACTGAGTAAGGTGTGCTGGCGGGATGTGCTTTCTCAGTAGGGCTGAGCGATGGCAATGTCTGGCGAGGGGCAGCAGTGAGCACGGGGAGCTGTAACTTCTGTTGCGGATGATCTTTTAAAAGAAGGACATTGATCCATCATCTGTGCTCCCTGCTCGGCCCGGGATACAGCCCTTTAGGGTTGGTTGGACTTGCAGGTAGGGTTAGCTGGAATGTTTCACTGCCTGAAGAGGATTGAAGAGGGCTTGGGCCTTGCCTTGGAAAAGAAAGTCTCAGGAGAAGGTGTCAGGGCCGTAACCCGTCTTGCTGGGTGGCAGCAAAGGTAAATGACCTGAGCGCTGTGCAGGGAGTTGTGCTGATGGAAATAAGAGCAATTCCCCCGAGACCTTGCGTGAAGGTGTGGCGTTGCAGCATTTGAGAAGCCTAAATATGTAACAGCTGTGATAGCCACAGTGTTTTCTTCTCGGATAGGAGGCCTTATCGATGTTTTCTGTTCTGGATTTCCCAAGCAGTTTTATCGAGGCTGTGTTGAGCTCTGAGAGGCTCAGTGATGTTACACCTCCACGGTACTGGCACTGAGCTGCTGGGCACACGGATCCTTTTCTGGCGCTGTCAGAAGTCGCTAGATAACTTGATAGCGAGTAAGAAGATACACAGAGCCTTTGGTGCTTAGGACCCCATAGATGGGTGAACACTTCAATGTAGCCGTTTGCCATCTGGTACTGAAATTAGCACTCCCAGTAGTTGAGTCTCTTCCTCCGGGACGAGGAGGAGCCTCTGCGTTTCCTTCCAGGCCATCACCTGCCGCCTCGCACCTGCCTGTCCTGCCGCCGCGGCCGGAGCCGTCTCCTCTCCCACCCTGCTGACACCGTGCGTTTGTCCCTTCCTTGTGGTTGGCACAGCTCTTTGTTTGCATGGGCATGTGGTGGGACAGCCCACGGACTTCTCTCTCTTGTAATTTTTATTTTTTTCCCTCTGACTTGGCTGCAAGCTGTGTTTCACCACGAGGTCAAGAGACCACCATGCAGACAAGTATTGGTGCCCAACAGGCCGAAGTGGGAAGGCCCCACAGCTTTCTTTGTGCCTTTCCTTTGGTGGCCACTCACTTATCACCTGAAAGTGTTCAGGCTCTGTACGGCGTTTGGATTTCTCTAGGTTCCTCGTTGGAATGGACTTGATGAATTTCACTGGGTGATCTAACAGTTGATGCTAAAAGACTGAGTAGAGCAAAGGATGGCAATAAATTGTGTCCAAAGTGTATTCCTCCAGTTGTTACGTCTCTCTGAAGATTTCTGTGTTTAATTATGTTTATGGGTTCTATGTTTAACTATGTTTATGGATTAATATGCAGGTTTTTTATCAGTGTTAGCTGTATGGCAGTAATACTGAATGTGAAATAAGACAACTGGGGTGATGAGAAGCTGAGCATCATACAGATAAATTGCAAAGCAGAGCAGCTTTGGCTGAAGACATTGAGTTTGGATTTCTTCATTGTGAAGTCAGCACAAACTGCCTCTAACTTCTTTCTGAAATTCTGGAGGTCTTCAGACAGTTATATATATATATATATTTTTTTTTATTTTTTATTTTGTAGATGTTAGATGCCGATTTTTTCGTTATTACCTATTTTAGCCACCATCCCTCGGTAGGCAACGTGAACTATAGCCAACGCACAGGGAAAGGAATTGCACTCATTTTTGCAAGCAGAGAATACAGTCCTCCATTCTAAAAAGCAATGAAGAAACTTCAGAAATGGTCTAATCCCATGCAACAATTTCGTCCTTCTCTACTGGAATGGTCTTTACCAGACAAGTGAAGCTTTAAAGATTTCAGTTCAGCTGCGGTGGTGCTGTTATGTAAGAAATACCTGTATTTTTTTTCAAGTGAGCCTTCTGATTGTAATTGCCAGTGTGCCGTAGTTTGGTGCTGCCATGGGGCTGATAGCAAGTAAGGCTTCTGAAGTATGTTACAGAAGCTTTTTTTTTCCTGAGTTGTAGCGTGTAGTGATACCCTGTTTTGTCGTTTTGGCTGAGGTCTTGGCAACTTGAGGCTTTTATAAAGACTGTTGCAAGACTAGAAGGGATGAAAATAATGGTGTATTTCTAATGGGTTCCTTCTCTGTGCTGTGGTGTCTCCGTGTGCTTTAAAATTGATTTTTGTACATGTCTGTGTGGCAGCATCTTCTCTCTGGTTTAATTGGCTCCCTTAAAGAGGGGCTCTGTTGCGCGCTGGGTGTGGATGCAGGAGCATCCTGGTGCTTGTCTGCTGCTCAGTACTGTTTTTTCCTTCTTCCACTGAAAGCTGGATGATGAAGGCTACTGCTCAAAGAACCAAACACTGAAACCAATATCTTGTTTGTGTGGCTGCTCTGTCTGGGCAACCTGAAAATCCCCACTCCCACCTCCTACTCTGCTGCTCTCTGCTGACCGTCACGGATCTCTTCTGGGCTGCCTCGTCCTCACAGGTTGCTGCAGAAACAGGTTGAGGGTTTTTCCCCCCTCGGGTACAATTAGTCTTCAGTTTAATGTCTTCATAGAATAGCTGTAGAGAATGTCAGCTCCGCCATCTGTCCCACCCGTATCATCTGTCACTCTACTTGGGCCACCTGTGTTAATAAGCAAAGCTTTACTTTAGCTTGTCAAAACACCTTCAACGCTTCTGTGTTTCTTTTAACCACTTAATTAAAAATAAGAAAGCAAACTGGGGGGGGGGCGTTACCAGTTGTGAATGATAGTGTTTTTTTCTGGAAGCACACACTGGCACGTGTCTTCATTTTCCACTTATTTATTCATTTTCTTTAATCAATGAAAACTGTGAGATTAACTTGAAATTGGAAAAAGTGGAGTAAAATGAAGAGCAAGAAGAGCTCTCATTCTAAAAATGCTGTGGAGTATAACAAATAGAAATAACTACTTACGGACACAACCGATACTTCCTTAAAGGCTTTAGAGCTCAAAATACGTCTTAATTCTTTCTGTGAAACTTACTTCAGTATGCTAGAGGAGAGCAGATAAGAAACACGGTAAAATGCTGTTCTGAAACACTTATTTAGATGAAAATTTGTGTTTCTGTGAAGGCAAAATGAATTGCTGTATTGAGAACACACTTGTTGTCTCAGCTGCAGAACTGTAAAGCCTGTTTTCTGTGAATTCATCCTTCTGTGCTTCTTTACGTGATAAAATGTGGGTATCCTAGCTCCGTTTTTATCCTTACTGGCACTTTGGGCAAGAACCAACCAGTCCGTGCTTTGAAATGAAGTGGCCAAACCACAAGTCGTATCGGGGGCTTTCCTGACGTGCTCTTCAGTAGCGCAGAGCGTGATTTCTGTCTTAGCCATTGATTTCTTACACAGCTTAAAGAAACAGGCTGAAATTGGACAAAGGCTTCAAAAGCTATTTTGGGGTGAAAGGGGGAAGTAGCAGCTTGCACAAGAGCCTCTTGCTCAGCTGAGAAGGTATTAGAAAGCTGATTGCCCAGAGAGATACGGGAAAGTGAAACATGGAGTACGCTTTAGCTTTCTGATTAAGTTCAAAAACGTAGCAAGTTTAAAAGTCTAACTGGAAGTGATTACTTTCTTCTGGTGTTTGAGAGACTGGTTTTCGTTGGGGAACCATCCCCAGGGGAAAGTAACCTAAAATTACAAAATTGGATTACCATGTTAAAGGAAATTAAACGCTTCCTTTTTGTAGATCGAGCCCACTTCTGTTGGCTCTTCTGTGGGTGACTTATGGGTTTGTTTTTGACTGTACGTGCATAGGCTTTAAAACATAACTTCTTGATTCGTTTTCCCCTTTCTACTCTTAAATGGTTCCACCCAATACGTATTAAGGATATTATAACTTTCCTCATAACTGAAGTTCAAAAGTCTTGTTTTCTGTCAGAATTAAGCAGGTGTTCATACATTTAAGTGAAACCACTTCATGTTCTCTCAATGAATGGCATCATCTCTATTGTTTTTCCATGGTCTAACAAGCTTGTCCGTGCGTAGCGTTTCATAAAGGCCTCTTCTGCTGCAGAGATACCTCTCAACTTTTGCATAAAAGAGAAGTGGGGTGTGCTCGCAGGACTCAAGGCTGTCGTTCTGTCTGCCGCGTTGAAGTGCTGGGCAGGTGGCTGCGTCAGAGCACGACCGCGAGGAAAGACGAGCGACAGCCACTTCCCTCGCAGGCTCCTTGCAAGTATTCCTCCTCGTCTCCGTCTGGAAGCGGTTCAAGTTATGCTGGCAGTGCTGGAGCTCCGTGTGCAGGGCAGGAAGCAAGACGTGCTTGTTCAAAGCACTTTTCCACTCCTATTCATGTTCCGCACAGGTTATGAATAGCCTCCGCACCGGTGTAGCTCTATGGAACGTACGTGATTTTTTTCATGCTCACCTCTTCTGCGTTATCTTATAGCAAAATAACCGTGTCCGCGTCCTGTAGAGGCACGAAGGGCTGTCTGAACGTGAGGACATGCTAGCAGCGGTATAGCTCCTTCCCTACGATGCCTGCCTCACCAAAGGAACCATTTTTCTCCTATTCGGGCGCTCTCACTGTTTACTGACACATGGTTTTTAGCGGCGGTTTGTGCAGCTCGCAGCCAGACGTCGCTCCCTCCGTTCTGCTGGCAGGTAGAAGTGCTGATGCTGCTGCCAGAGAACTGCTGATTCTGGGGTATTTTAAGCCAGGTTTGGCTTGGCGGCGCGGTTGCCGTCAGCATGCTGCCGTAGCTGGGGAGGCAGTGCGGAGATCAGAGGGACTGAGTGGGGGCTAGGGACTGCTGAGGTCAGCCCAGCTATTGAAAAGCCTTCGTATGTTTAAGGCTTTAATCACTGTTTTATATATATATAATGTTTGACAGCCTTGGCTCCATCTAAACTTTAGGCACACCCGTAGGAAAGATGTGATTTGCCTATTAGCACGTCTGGTGGCAAAGTCCAGGTGGTAGCAGCTGTGAAGAAGCTGAAGAATTCGGCCTCTTCATAAAGTTTTGTTAATTTCAAGCTGGCTCATTGTGATAGTTTATTTGGCATAAGACGCTATTTCCTCTTCCACAAGTGTCAAATTGCAATAAGCGTATGATCCTTCGTAGGTGGAAATCTGAATGAGCGCATTTACCTGCGGCAGCACTTTTATAAAAACATGCTCAGAGAAGTGGAGAATGTTTTATACCTTTGCGGGGATAATCCGTGGGTTCTTACTCATGGGCTCTCGAGCGCTGAACCAGAGCTTTTAGGACTAGTTAGAACTGCTCTTCTGCAAAACTACTGTACAGGGAAATAACCAACAGATCTCAAATTCTTAATACGTTGTGAATTCACCTGTATCCTTTAAAATATATTTGTGTGAGTGAATGCGGAAAGCTTTGAGCAGCGTGGATACCCATCATGTGATGTGTGTAAGTGGCATTGGCAGCTAATCCCTGTGCCGATGCGTAGCCACAACAAGGAATCGGACCAGATAAATCTGTTTTGTGTGTGTTTGTACGTAGTAACAACCTCAGTATTACGAGTTGTGGGAACTTGTTGAATTTGAGACGAATAGTTGGATTTTGGCGTTAATTATTGTGGCTTCGCTGCTTTGTACATCAATTATCTTTTGCTAAAACGAGGTGTTATTTAGATGCATCAAGACAGCCACTTAAGTGCTGTGAGAGTTTATTTTAACAAAATGCAAGTGTTGTAACAGTCCGGTTACATTTGAAGAACTTAAGTAGAGGTATTTTGTGCTGGTTTTAGTGCTATTGTAGACACGGAGTAACTATGCTATAAAACTAGAGTAATAAATTAATATTACACCTACAAGTTACGATTTTTCCTCAGCAGAAACGGGAGAATTTTTCTTTGTGAAAGTCAACATGGAAAAGGTGGTGATAAAATTAACTGCACACAGTGAAAACAAGCTGGAGGAAAAGCAGGAAATGGGGCTAAAATTACCTGAGGAAATGAGGTTTCTGCAGAACTTCTTGTCCCTGCCTAATGTCCTTTTGCCAGTTTTTTTTTTTTTTTTTTTTTTTTAAACAGTGGAAAGGTGCCTACAAGACTTGTGAAGACTGGCAGCAGAGGAGAGGGAAGACGTACAGAGCTTAGTCTGTTCAGTGCATTAGCAGGACGGTCAGAACGTGGGCAGCTCTTGACTATGGCCACATCTTGGTGTCTGGGGTGGGATTAGTGCTGTAGGCAGAAGAGTTGAGCAACAAAGAAAACAAATCTGTGGAGGAAGCCAGCCTTTCCGAAGTCTGCTGCTTATGGAACAGCTTGTCTGTCTCCAGCTGGTTGTTAGAGTAACTTGAAATGCGCTTATTTGTATACTGAATGTGCTCAAAAAAAAGCTTTTTACAGGTATACGTACAAATATATTAAACATCCTTAAAAACATCTTTAATACTGCAGCAAAGCAGTAGTTTCAATTCTTCAAAGTTGGCTCTGGTTCCAGTACAAACATTCATCTCAATAACCCTGTCCGCTCATATCTGAGTCAATCTTGAATACTTTCCTAGTCAAGGTGAAATGGGAAATGCTTTTGGTATCGTCACTGTGGTATTCTTTAAATTGCTTTTATGTATAGTGGAAAAAAAATGGCTTGGCAGCAGTTTAATCAGAAGTTGAGAGGTTTGCTTAGGACAGCTTGCCATGCATTACCTGGTGCTGCTGAGGCGTATGCTGTTTCAGCAGCTGAGGGGTCTGAGAGGGGATGTGTACCCGTTCACCACATCCTGCTCTTTGACTTTAAGATACTCATTTAATGTGGTAGTTTCAGTAGGTGTAGTCAAATAAGTCAGGATAAATACTCGTTTTAAAATATAGCCTGTACAATCTGAAGCAGGTTATCTTTGTTACATTGCCTCTTTTTCTTCTTCTTTTAGGAAACCCAGCGCTTGCTGGCAGAGCCAGTCCCTGGGATAAAAGCAGAACCAGATGAAAGCAACGCACGTTATTTTCACGTGGTCATTGCAGGTCCACAGGATTCCCCCTTTGAGGGTGGGACATTTAAACTTGAACTATTCCTTCCAGAAGAATATCCAATGGCAGCTCCTAAAGTACGTTTCATGACCAAAATTTATCACCCTAATGTAGACAAGCTGGGAAGAATATGTTTAGATATTTTGAAAGGTAAGTGCGACCTTATTTTCTTCCTTTATATCTTAATAAGTGCAGAACTTGGAGATCAACCCTAAAAAGAGATTTACTTTGTTTATGAGAATACCAAACTTACCCTTTAATTTGGGAGAGGAAAACTTGTGTTTTTGTTTTTTATCTGTGGACTGTGACTGTGGTGTTTCATACTGCTATAAATGTCTCTCTAGATAAATGGTCCCCAGCTTTGCAGATTCGTACAGTTCTGCTATCAATCCAGGCTTTGTTAAGCGCTCCCAATCCAGATGATCCACTAGCAAACGATGTAGCTGAGCAATGGAAGACCAATGAAGCCCAAGCCATAGAAACAGGTGACGTATCTGACACTGTTTTTCTAACTTTAGGAAATACATTGAGCTGATGACTAATTGGTTGGGGTTTTAAATCCTGACCTCCTGTTGTATGCCTGCAGTGTGCAGAAGCAATTATTGCATGCGGTTGTAGTCCAAGTTTCCTCGAAATGCCTGCAGCACTCTATTCAAGAGTGTGAATGCAGCCATCTAGAAGAACACAGCTCTGTTTTGTCTTGAGCTTTTATGTTCCTAAATTGTAAGGGTGTCTAACTTGCACTCATAGTAAAATAAAAGTGCACATCTAGACCACTTCAGCAGCTGTCAGTTTTTGCAGATTAATATCGGATATTAGAGGAGGCCAAAATCACAGGTGAAGTCTCAGAACTGATATTTTGTGTACTTGCAGCAGCAGTGTAAAAGTGGTGTTAAATAAAATGATAAATGACTTTAATAAAACTTGAAAAATACTTTTTTTCTTAAACGTATATTTTTTTCTTTACAGCCAGAGCATGGACTAGGCTATATGCCATGAATAATATTTAAATGCGCTTTGAACATCAAGTGTGCATCACTTCTCCTGTTCTGCCAAGACCTCTTCCTTTTTTTGTTTGCATTTAATGGACACAGTCTTAGAAACATTACAGAATAAAAGCCCAGACATCTTCAGTCCTTTGGTGATTAAATGCACATTAGCAAATCTGTGTCTTGTCCTAATTCACTATTGTAACGCATGAGCAGAGGCTAGAAGTATCATCTGGATTGTTGTGAAATTGTTTAAAAGCAGCAGCACATCTCTGCTTTTAATCCCATCATGGTTTAAGTATAAGCACTGTGAATGAAGGTAGGCAGGGTTAGCTGCGGGGCTTTTTGTTTTAATTTTGTGGGCTCCTCCTCCCTTTTTATGGTGATGCTAATTGCATTGGTAAAAGCAGCTAACCAGTTATACTTTAGAATATACCCTCTAGCCCAGTCTAACTTAGACGCTGTAGATGGACAAGCTTCATTGTTTGAACAAAAAATGGGAACATTAAACAAACATCCATCACCTTCACTAATAATATTGTGATTCTGCTGTCAAGTGTAGAAAAAAATCCCTCCAAGAAAAAGCTTGTGACCATTTTGTATGGCTTGTCTGGAAAATCTCCTGTAAATCTTATGTTTTAGTAAAATATTTTTTGTTATTCTACTTTGCCTTTGTACAGTTTATTTTGCTGTGTTTTCATTTCTCTAATGTGACAATCGTATTTAAAAAAAGAAAAATTGAATCCAGAATTGACAATTTGTCTTCAGCACTCTGACAGATTAAAGACTAAAGAGGTGGAATTCACAATATTCTTTGCTTCTGTTTGCTGACTTATTAATTTGTGTTATGTGGGTGACCTTACCTGCCCGAATTAATACAAAATTACATTTGGAGTGACTTTTTTTGGGGAAAAAAGTCTCTGTAACCACTGTAATCATAATTTCAGTAATGTACTGATAGACGTTTTCATGGAAATTGAGCATAATCAAATAGGAGGCTGAGAGGAAATGACAGCACTAATTGTGAGTATCTGCATAACTTGTCTTTGCTGATTATCATCAGATGTTAGGCTACACACTTCTCTAACTTCTTTAATTCTTGTCCTCTGTAAACATGAAATACCAGTGTGTGTGTAGAAACCACTGTTACAGCCAGCTTGTATATCGACTGATGTTTGCTTAACCACTTCTAGCTAGCGCCTCTTGCCACTGGTTTTACTCTACAAGCCTTATTAAGCTACTTGCTTGAAGAGCCAGTCTGCTTAAATAGCAACAAAGCTTCTTTATCAGAGGGAAGGAAAGTTTTGATGGAAAAACTTCCTTCTCATCCTTGTTCTCGAGTGTATGCATCTCATCTGGGAGTCCAGCATCTTTTCTGGGAACCCATCTTATTACTTCCCTTGCAATTCCTGTATCCCTATTCTCTTCCTGTATTTCCCCCCCCCCCACTTCCCAAATAAAATCTTAAAAGCTTTTGGCAAAGCCAACCTGGAGTGTGTAAATGACAGCTTGCTGTGGTCGCAGTGGGGAGTGTTACGCCATGCAAGTCAGGGTCGTGGTTACATAGTCTGTTGGTATTCTCCCTCTTTTACCTCTTACTCTAGCATCATCTGAAATTTCTATAGAATGTGGTGTATTTATTGTGCTCTTATGTAAGATGAATATTAAAATGACATTTTTCCAACAGACAGCGATTTCAGTGGTTAGTGACTGGTATTGTCCCTTTCAGTGCTTGAGATGCGGTTCAAGCTTGGTTCAGAATCCCACTTTGTGATACTGAGCTATAAAAACCTGTTCTAAAGGTAGTTTCCATGTTGAATGCAAGCCAAAGTTGCATCTGGGGCTTGGTGACGGGTTGTTCTTCAGAATGGGTGTGTGCCATTATCCCCACCTTCTTGTTGCAGATGAGCACGTGCGTGGGTTTAGTTGGCATACATCCCCTGTGTGCTGTTGATGCGGGCAACTTTGGGGCGGGCAGCTGAGAATGCATGACCTGTGCAGCAGGCCCTGGATTCACCTCGCCTACCTCCTAAAGCTTTAAATGGATGCTGCCTGGTGCGTAGCGCTTGGCTTTTGGCTCTCCAGTCCAGGGATGTGGCTTTCAATGTGGCTTTCCCTTCCTTCCGCAGAGAAGCGGGATCTGAATTGGTGCTGAACAGAATCTAGCTTAAAACTAGGTGGGATGAATCCAGACCCAAAGCCGTTTTGCGGATGGCTAGGTGTTCGTGTGTTCAGGGCTTAAACCTTGGCTAGAGTTGGTAGCTAATTAGGAGATATAATTAAAACTACGAGTAATTTCTTGATGGAATATTATTAATATATAAATAGAAAAAAATCCTCTGCCCCCATCTGGTAGTGACTGAATAAAGTGGATTATGGAACCGTTTGAGTACACGGTAGCCAGTACGTGTCTGGGTTATTTCATTTTATTTTAATTAAGCATCTCAACAAACTGGGGACTTAAGTCAATACTGCGTTTGAATGTATGAGTCCATTGTAAGCACATATCTGAAATTAGTGGTATAAAAGGACAGGTAAAATACTGTATTTCAGAACTATTTTGATTATTTACAAGTGATAGTTGTAACGAAAGGAAACTAAATGGGGTTCCTAAAAAGCAAATTCCTGTTTCTTGTAGGATGTATTCAGGCATATTTAATCCTTTTATATTTGGCATTGTGTGTGTATATGTGTATATATATATTCAAAAAAATAAACCTGATTTAAGAGTTCTGTATAAAGTAAAGCTGGGGATTTTATTCCGCTTTGTGTTGGGGAATGTGTGAAACTTAGACTAAATAGACTAAATTCTCTGAAGCCAGATAGATAAAGCTTTTTTTTTTTTTTAACTCAGCTAAGCAGATGTATATTCACAGGCATTATCTGAAACTCAAGGTTACTTCTGTTCCATGTACCTTTACAGCTGGTTAGCAAATGCAGCTGTCCCTTGGAGTATTAGTTTTATCCAGTGGTCATCCGTTACAAAATGGAGATAAACTTACACTAAGTTTACAATAAATGGGTTTCCTCTGGCATTACTGGTGCTATGTGTCAAATGTCCTGAAATCCTCAACAGAAGTGTTGCTATAGCTTTTTCTAGGTTCTGGATAGTAACTGCAGCTGTTAAGGCTGGATTATCAAATAGACTCTAAAACCACACATGCAAAGTACATCTGCAGTCATTTCCTTTAGATCAAGGCTTGGGAGGGTTTTGTTTTTGCATAAGCACTCAGTGGTTGTCTCAACACTTAACCGTATGCTTTCATGGGTGTGAAGTGTATTATCACTGGGAACTGATGGAGCAGTTCTTCTGTGTGGCAGCTGACTTAGTCTAAAACAAGTGAAATGTTGCTTCTATAGCTTTCAAAAAAGTGTGCTTCTGACACATGGAGATTGTTGTGAAACATCTTAATGGACTAGAAACATCAAAAATTGTGACATCTCAATCTG
The DNA here is from genome assembly GCA_011076525.1 of Nettapus auritus. Classification (NCBI taxonomy): domain Eukaryota; kingdom Metazoa; phylum Chordata; class Aves; order Anseriformes; family Anatidae; genus Nettapus; species Nettapus auritus. Next base: position 47,456,154 of record CM021765.1, read on the forward strand.
TGTACATTCCGTGGATGGTTTTTTTTTTTTTTTTTTTTTTTTTGAGGGTTTCTTTTGAAGTACAAATGTCTGGTAGGTTTTGTCAATAGCATGTCTTGACTGTAATGTAATATGACACTGAAATAAAAGGAAGAGTGATCATTCATTGTATAGATGCTGAGCTTTATTTAACTGTAGTGGGCTGCCATTGCTTTGCAATGCATTTTCTTAACAGTTCTTAACATCTGTTAAAATAAGGAAGATAAATGTTAACTTTGCTTATAACTCACAACACTTTTTTTTTTTTTTTTTTTTTTCTCTCTCTCTTATATATGGGGAGAAAAGAGCAACACTTTGGTCCTTAAGCCATCAGAGAAGACTGCTCTGGTGTACAAGCTCAGAGGGATTTATTTATTTTTCCTCCTGTGTTTCAGTAGGCCTGTTTTAGCACAAGACTTGTGCACTTAAGTGGTCACTTTGGATGCTTTCTAGTGTAATTAAACTGATAGATGTTAAGGTGGTTTAGCAACGCTTGGTACATTATGAGCATAGCTCGCAGCTGCTGATTGTGTCTGCTACACTGGTTTTCAATACCTTGTATCACGACACTTCAGTAAGAAGTGTGCAGGAAGATCTTAGAGCAAGTATGTAACTGTTACCTTGCACTGAGGTACAGTAGGAGCAGCAGCAAGCAGCTTAACTGCTTTATCCTTGTTATTTGTCTTGATCTCTCCTCAGCGCTTACAGGTGAAAGCCAGGAGTGGTGAGGTGTGAGCAAGTGCTTTTTTCTATCTGTTTGCAGGACAGAACGCTAATAATAAATACTGCTCTAGTTTGAGGGGGGGTGGGTAGAAGCTGTTAGCTGAAGTGTCCAGGGGATGACCTGGGTGGGGATGTGACTACTGGGGCTACTTCAGTTTGATGCTGGGACGTTGTCACCTGTGCTTGGCCTGCCCCTGAGGCACTGAGTGCTGAAGGATTCTCCTCAGATGAGAGTTAGGAGGAGTACCTGTAACTGTACAGTAAGCCTCAGGAGCCTTCCCAGAGACTGTTATATACACATGCCAAACGTATATATTTAAGCGTTCCTAATGCACGTGCCATATATGCATGTGTTTATATTGCATGCACATAGGAAACTCATCAGACTGAAGGACTTGTTGCAGAGTTGTTGCAGGCTCTCCAGTGCAGGCAGAGCGCCTCTTCAGCGGTGTGATGGACTCTTTTTGCCTTAGGCCTAATCTATACGTCCCTGTACGAAGTTCAGGTAGCCATGATTTTTGTAGGGTTGGGTTTGCAAGGTCACCTATAAATCCAGGTTTCACAGGTGCTGCTCAGTTGGTGCTTGCTATGGCAGATACACTAACCTGTGCCTGATTACCTGCTGTGCCTTTAGACGGTCTGATGCTGTGCTCTTTCCATCAGCTGCTTTTGTTACAGGGTAACACTAAGCATGGGACAGGTACTGATAGATTTATGGAGGGGTGTCTGTGGCCTCACGTTCCACGCATTAAAAGCTGGCTAATCTCATAGGACTATGACACAGTGAAGTGTGTCTAATAGTATGTTTTCCTTCGCTTGCTGTGGAAGTTTGCCTGGCTTGTTGAAAGGTGGATTCTGCTCCTGTTACACCCAGGAAGCAAGCAAGAATGAAGGGTTTAGCATTGAGTTGAATGGCAGCAGAAAGGCCCCATAGGACCTAGCTGCAGCAGATTCTAGGCCACAGGTAAGTGCCGGGGGAAGGGTGTATGATGATGGCATCTTTGGCCAGGTGTCTGTTCCTCTGTACATGCTTCTTAATATTGTCCCTCAGAATTGGTGGTAACAGATCACCAGGAACCAAGGCTGGTTCTGTGAGCTGGGGAAGTCCATGGTGGTCCCTCGGGCAGAGAGCAGCTGATGACATACCGCACTTGCGCAAGGGGCTCTGGTTTTCTTGGAGTAGCTCTGACCAGCACTTCTTACTTACTAAGGGACAGAAGATCACTGACAGCATTGCTCCCACTGGCCCATAAGGATGTGGTTGGTACAAGCAGGGTCATGGTTGCTGCTGCTGAGCTCTCACATTAAAAGAGGAGCCATTCCTCCTGTGGAACAGTTATCCAAATGCTTCAGCAGCTGTGGGGTGTTCAGTGCCTGGCTTAACACCACCTTAGCAGCCCATGATGTTTAAAGAGGTATGGTGTTTAAAAAACAAAAAGACCTACAATAATAATAAAACCAAAACTCCAGAAGAATGTTCTTGAGTCTTGGAAAAAGATCATTTTGTCTTTCCCCCTTGTATGGTGTGTTTTGACACACACGTACTGCACCCCTACTTGTGTGCTTCAGCTTTATGTGATGCATTAAGATAAGGCTGAGAGGAGCCAGATTCAGAGGTTAAATTGAGATGAAATGATTACATCCTCCACAGGGCTAATTTAGATTTTATTTTGATATTTCTCAAATATAAAAAGTCAAAATTCTTACATCAATCTTTAAAGAAAATCCATGCAAGCAGGTCAAAATGTTTACAGCTTATTTTGCCCCCCCCCACCCCCCACCCCTTCCTTCCCTTCAGTTTTCACTTCACAAACCATGGTAATTAAAACAAGTGTTGGCTTTTTTTTTTTTTTTTTTACAGCACATTGTTAACAGACCACTGAAAGGTTAAGTCAGGGTGCAGTAAGCACCAAAAGAACATTTTTCACTTTAAGAGCCTCTGTGCAGTACTTCAGTATTTCTTCTGGTGTTTAACATATCCCTTCCCCTTAGTTCTGGCTTCACATGTTTTTAAACTTTAAGGCTTCTTGTTTGATACCACCATAAGCAAGGTTGTAATAGTCTCAGAACTTAACAGGTAGGAAAAGCAGTGGTACAAACCTAGGTTTCTGAAATATGCAGATTCATGTCCCTAACCCTTTACCTCTGCAGAACCAGATCTGGGTACATTGTACAGAATTTATGGCATGAGAACAATCCCCCATCTGCTCTGTACACAACAGGTTTAGTCCATCTAAAGAGAGATGCATGGACAAGCAGAATGGTTTTACATTTAAAGTGGTAGGTACTCAAAAAAATGTAGCTTTCCAATTGATTTTTGAATAAACACTTCCTGGTGAAGTCTAGGTCAGATTTAATTTAGATTAAAACCATACCACTGCTCATTTTCTAAAGTAGTTTTCTTGTGGCAAAACTAACATGTTTGTTTTCAAATCTACCTTTACTGTCAAGGTTTGTACAATTCACGGACCATTCCTCTGAAAGGGAGTAGAAGTCAAACTAAGCAATACAGAGCTTCATTCTGAAGGTTGCATAGAGACCGAAGAGATTTATACAATGAATGCTGCTAAAAAAACCCATCTGGCACTACTGAACAGCTCAAATGTGTGACCAAAAAATAACCAAAATATTTATAGGCAATCAGCTGAGTTTGTTAGCAACAGCAATACTGTACATTTTTACATTATTATCAAATACATAATTCAAGAGTTACAAAATAAGATCATGCATTATCACTAAATCTTATACAAGCTTGGATTGATTTTATTCCAAGAATCTGAAACTGAGACAGAAGCATTTTTATGCGTAAGAATTCTCAGGATTCTTGTTTTAGCTTTCACATATTCTATAGAATCCTGTTACAAGAAAGCCTGTACAAGTTTGCTCAATTTAAAGTGTTAAAATGACTACTGAACAAATAAAGCATCAAAAGTAAGTGACCAAAAAAGAGAGCTAAATATTTCCACTCTTTTAAAGGCAGCTTTAGAGCCAGAGGTACCCTTACACACCATAGGTATAATTTTAACAAAGATTAGACATTCATCAAAATGCTCAACTCCACCTTCTGTTTTGCCTAGCAAAACCTTGCTTTTGACACCACTGAGAGTTTAGCCTCTCACCTCATGACAAAAAGCAAGGACAAGCTACTTGCAATAAATACCTTCATGTTTAGATGCACCTGAACAGAGTTGTGTGTTACTTCCAGTTCTGGAGGTGACCTGGATAGAGGGATGAAAAACACACACCCTACCACCATTTCACAAGTCCTCAGCTTTGTGGCTCATGCCTCTTGTCAGTAGTATTTATGCCTCTTCAAAGAGAGCAGCATTAAGAGATCAGAACATCTGTCTCCCTAGTTTCACTGCATTTACATATGGCACAAGATTATTTTTCTAAGGAGTAACTTCTGGCAACAACATTTTTTCCTAAAAAAGTGTAACAGCACAAAAAAGTTTAATTTATAGCAGCATTTTACACAATTTGTGTTAAAAAAGTAGAAGTTAACCATTTGTGTATTGAGTAACAAAAGGTTTAAATTACATTTATTTTCCATTTTACACTTACTATTTACTAGTTGGACTATTTACAAATGCTCCAATGCTATGACGAGAATGAGCTATACCCAGAATAAACTTCACATGCGAGGTAAAACTTTACCTCAACCTCTGTTTTGATTGGCTGGAGAGGAGGTATAGTTGGGTCTAGATCCTACAAAAAAATCAGAATTAGGGTGTTCATATGAATTAGACTGTGTTCCTGTAGAAGAAAACCACACACAAACATATATACATACACAGAGAGGGAGAGACAGAGCAAGAGAGACAGAGAATCACCCTACAGTAAAAACATTAAGACCTACAGTGGATTTAGGTTTCATCTTTTTGGCTGAAAAAAAAATAGAATAATGAAAAACAAGAAAGTTGTCAGCTGTACCTCATTTCTTCCAGGTAGATTTTGTCAAGAGGCCAGCTTTTAATTCAAAAAGCTAAAGCAATTGATCTTAAAACAGTAAAATTGAAGTATTTAAGAGGTAAGTTAAAAAAAAAAAGTAGGGTTCAGCATACCTTCTGAATAAGAAAAAGGAATATTATTCTTCCATTAGTGTAAGTATCAGCCCACGTTCCTCCAAGGCCCAGGAAGAACCCCAACTGGTTCCTGCTGGGCAAGACACCTCAACGCATGCTTGCTAACAGACACCTCTGTAACATATAGGTGCCCGCTGAGTGAGTCTTATTTCCTTTAAGTATTTTTTAAAGGACAAACTGCATGAACAGTAGGTAAGATGCTTCTCACTGAAGGTTACACATTTTTGGAACCTGGAATGCAGTTGCACCGTGAACAGGAAAAGGAAAAACAGGAGGTGAGGGGGGGAAATCCACAACACTTTCTGCATGTATCTTCTGACAGTTCATCAGCTGACCAAGTAACAAAAGTACAGCGAATGGTTTTGGTAGTCACACAACACAAATTTACTATCCTTGCTCTAGTTCTACGTTACGCGAAGATTGCATAGGATAAGGCAACCTTTTGGATGACTTAGGCAAGCAGTGCTTTAGGAAGATATCCTTTGCTCTTGACAGGCTCAACATGGTTTAGTGCTTTATTGTAGTCACATTTATGCATCTCTGCCTTCACCACATGCATTTCCCCAACAGTGCCATCTTCAGTTCTTAGCGCTTCATTTGTGGATACCAAGTAAGAGTTTAGTATAAGACTATTTGCTCAAGCTCTTCTGTAGCAAGTACTCTTGTAGAACTGCTGACTAGCTGACAAGTCTTAAATAAGCTGAACACCACTGAGATGCATATTTTATTTTAGCAGATACGGAAACTTATATACTCAAGTTTCTTATTTCTTTTTTAAAAATGGCCTACTAAGGCATCTTAAAAAAATCCATATGGCTTTGGTTTGCTGAATTACTATTTTACATTGTTAAAAAGGAAAAACATGTTCAAATAAACTCAACGTTGACACATTCACATATTTCACTTAATTGACACTTATACAGATGCCTACATGTGATCAAAGATGTCTCCCCTTGTGATGACATAATAAAGAGGTAATCCAAACGTTTATCTCACAGTAGAGGGCAACCCAGAAGTCTGTGCAGAAGTGACATATAAGGAGTTACTATCTGGAAGAGGGGGAACCACAGAGTTTCCATTAGTGGGCGAACAGCTCAGTTTCAGTTTTTCCAAGTACTCTGCATGAACAGGCTTGTGACACTGGAGGACCTTGATTGCATCTTCTACTTTAAACCATTCTCTTTTCCTTCCTGAATGAGTACAATCCACAAAGAAAAACAAGGAGTTACAAATTTTTAACAGCACCACTGGTTGCTATCTGATAACTTACTTTTTCTCATTTACTTTAGAAGTTCAAGTTTTCAGGCAGAAGACAGACATCAAAAATATTGATGAATGCAAGCAAGTCACTCAAGTTACTGAAACAGTTCATAATAAAGCATTTCAGACAAATCTCTTAAAGCAGGTACCAGACAGAAGCTCATATAACTCTCTATGCTACAAAAGCTGCATCTATTCCTTAAGAGAAAGAATAGTATTTAAAAGAGTCCCACCCTCCTACATTACCACACCTAGTAGAGAACCAATCTGAAGAATGAACATGCATAAAGTTACTGAGTAAGAGTAGCCTGGTCTAATCTGGAAATTAGTGTTCCATACTCAAAACGTACCCATGTATGGAGTTACTAAGGTTAACTCTAAGTTTTCAAAAATAATTAACTTATACCAGAGATACTTTTAGATAAGTTCTAAGACACATTAGTAAAATAGCCTTAACACCCTCTTATACAAGTCAGTCCTTTAAAATTAGAAACCTCTGAAAATATTTTTAGACAAGGTTAAGATAGCATTATGAAAACTGTGGGGTTAGTTCTGTTTTTCACTTGGCTTGCTTTACAGTGTACTACATTTGAACGCTTAAGATGTGTATAACACCAGGGCATGTTGCCCCACCAGGGCACACCCCTGCCAGCAGTGCTCCTCAGAGGCACTCCAAGGAGACGTGAGTCAGTAGCAGCCCCAGGGCTGGATGCTCCCATCTTCCCTGAAGCTTGGCACTAAGCAGGAACAAACCAGTGCTGTCCTTAGAGTCCTTGCACAATTCTAGGCATGAAAAGTAATATAAACTACCCCCAACCTCCAATATCAATCCTCTTAAGTAATGGACCACTCAGTGTTGCTGTACAGGGAACCTGGCAGGCAATTAAAGTGTACTCCCCACAGACTTGATAGGATATTAGTATCTGTCAGCTGTACATCTGTACATAGATGCACATAGACAAGTAGCTATCTTAATGTAAGCGCTGTCACCACTGAATAATAAGGTTAAGGTGAAAGTAAATACTGGTGATTATTTCACTATATAGAACAGAATCAGGAATTTTCCCCAGTGATTACAAGGACTGCTTCAGAAAGTAAAATGTATTTAACAAATCATTTCAAGTATAGTATATGAAGATAGAGAATGGGTTTACCTATATTAACTGAATCCTCCCAGTCTTCCAGTATTTCCGTCACAGTAAGAACATAAACATATGTCCTATGCTTCCGATCCTGGTTCTGCTTAAATGGTAGAAGTAGAGGTTTTAATTCACAGCAAAAAAAAACCAAACCAAAACAAAACAAACATGTAAATATTACAGACTTTCCACAACTGTAAGATTAGAAACTACTTACCCTGGAGGATACTTGCCAGCAAACCCTGGCTCTTATTTTCACAGACTAGCCATCTGTACTGATATATGGGGAAACTGGTACTCTGTGTTGTTGGTTGCCCTGTTTAGTATTAGCAGTTGCCTATTAGTACTACCCACTACTTATCCTCTAACATATGTTATAAGTTAATCACAGTACAGAACATTTCCTAGAACTGTTTTCCCAACTCAAGTTCCTATACGAAAGGTGTTTTTTTTGTCAAGATGGAACCACTACATAATGTGGCCTGATAATCTATACAGCACTCAGAAGTTTCACTCAGTAAATACAAGTAAAATAGCATCTGCTTCCAATCATAACAAATGCAAAACTCCTATTACCTCCATAGGTTTGCCATGTTAGCAGCACTAACCACCTATTTAGAAAGCACAGACCTTATTTGAACAAGCTAAGTCAAATGCATGAACTGACAGGTAATCCAGGCAGTGAAAGGTGCTGCAGCCAGTCCAGTTTCAGTTTTGTTCTTTTTATACTGCTAGATACTGATTCCCCAGAAAATTTTTAAGTATCGCTCTTATTCAAACCTTCACCCATCATGTAGCAACAGAAGAAAAACATCTGTCTAATGTATCTTTCAGCAGAATTCAAAGTTGCACAGCAAAAGTACATGCAAGTAACACTTAAGTCAGACTGTGTTGCATGGAAGTTACTTTCTGTAGTTCAACAACTCTCATGGGAAAAAACAAAAACAAACACTACCCCCTCCCCAGCTCCACCAAAAAAAAAAATCTTTACAAAGTAAAAGAAATAGCTCACCTCAAATATCCCAAGCAGTCTGCCTAGTTTTCCCTTTACTCCAGCCTACAATAAAAAGACAGGAAAAAAGGTTTTAACATATGCTTTTTAATTTCAAAACCTACAATATACTGTAGCAACATTTAAGCAAGTATTTTAACATAGGTTTTAACTACACAATGCTGCTTTGCTTCTGGAATTTCTAGCTTTTGAATATTATACTAGGAAAAGTTTTTGTGTTCTGTGGATTCTGTGGAGTGCATAGTTCTTTCAAGCACTACCATCCGGACCAGAATACTGTTTTATTTACCATGGACTTTGTGAATTGTATTTTATTAGAGACATCCAGTACGGAAAAAAATTAACCAGGGAAGAAGATAGCCTAAGAGATAAGTTAAAGTAGTAGGGCAGCGTATCTAGAGACAGAATTATTAAAATTCCATTGCTATTTCTTACAGAAACTCAACTCCAAGCCCTCAAAATAGAGCAACAAATTAAACTGCAGGTAAAAGGGTGGATCTTAAAGCATAATGAATTAATGTATGCTGGCTTTCATATGAAAGCATAGCTTTTGGCATGTAATTTAAAAACTAGATTTATATTCCCAATTCTCTACAGTTTTGAATTATTTTTCTACTTAGTAACATTATAAAGAAATTTACATTTAGAGATTTGCTCCAAGTTTTTTTTAAATAACCTCTGTGTATATCATCCTGTGCTTAGTAATCTTTTCAACAGGTAAGGTGGTCATTATATCCTGATAATACTACAGGGTTTGTTTTTACAGAAGTAATATACAATGCCTCTTCCAACGTAAGTTGTTTATGATCATCCACTTATTCTAAACACACCTGAGTCTATCCGACTGAGATCTGAACACATATGTAGTCTACTGTCTACTGGTAGACTAAGCCGTATTTACATTTTGTCTTGCTTTGTATAGCCAGTAGTTAAAACAGGGCTTCTTAATGCTAAGATGACGTTTTTAGCTTTCAATCTTTGTTTCCAGCTTTAATCAAGGAAAGTTACTGATGTTTTGTCTTTATACAAAGGACCATATGGATCTTATTTACATTTTAATGTACAACTCTGCCAGACAACTGGGCAGGCTTCAGCAATAAGTCTAATCAAGATCTTACAAGTGAATGTTTTGTGTCTTTCTTTTTAAAGAAAGCAGATGGCTGATGTTATTTATTAAGCAGCTTTGATGAAAGAAGTGTGATCTCAGCCCCTTCAACAACAAAAAAAAGGCATTTTGTTTATCTAGAGCAAAAACTAGACCTAAAGTTGATGCAAAGCTATATACATGACTATGGTCATCTGCTGTTAGAGCTCATGAAGTTGAAATGTTAACTGTGCCTGTTGGATAAGTGATTAGGCAGCATGTTAATTATGGAAACGACAGGCCCCAAGAGATACCAAAGACTGCTTGTGATTCACACAAGGCAATGAAAGACTTCAGTAGCCTAGAGAAACACACTAAATAAATGTTCAAGCTTTACTGATCAATCCTAATTTCTTCAGCATTATAGCACCTTTTGAATGAGAAGCAGAACTTAAAAAGGCCAGAAGCTAATGTCTGTCCTCAGTTTTTGCCTTTCTTCTCAAGCAGCAAAATCTAGGAATCACTATATCCTTCAAGATTTCTACTTAAAAAAAAATGAAAAAAGAAAGCCACCCAAAAACATCTCCCCAAACTTTCAGGAGTTTAGAACTAGCCAAAGCTTTATTTATATCAAAGATTCAGTGAAGTATTTACATCCATACTATCATAGGCAGGACTCTGGCAACAAGAATGCTGAAGGACAAAAAAAAAAAAAAAATCAGTGATCACAATGAAGAAAAGCAGGAGAATTTCTCTGAACTAGTGAATGGGAGTCTGAAAATTAACTGGTATCTAACACACGGCACAAACACCATCACCAATACTTTCTGCAAGAAAAAAAACAGCTTTGTTGCAGAGGTTTCTTTTTCCCTCCATTTCTTAGTACCTCATTCACAATGTGAATCTATCATCAAATTTCACTATGAGCACATGGAACTCACTTGTTTTTAAACAGCTTCTGTTCTCCCTCCATGCAAATCAGTGGTTTAGACAAATACTCAACTGAGTAATTGTGAATGAAACAATTAGCTGCACTCCATTACATTAAGTGCAAAAATCCCCCAAAGCTCAGAATGAAGCTTTTTCTCAACCAGATGGTGTCACATAGATGTGATCTCTCACTGATTTCTAGTTAATCTCTAGGCTAAGATACATGCTTCCAAGCCATTCCTTCAGACAGGAGCATCTTTCAAAACTTTCATATCCAAAAATATAAAAAGGCAGCAACTTTTGACAGAGACAAAAGTCTCATGATTTTTTCCCTCTGGAAATAAGCTGTTCTGACCTTGACTGAATCATCTTCATAGTTTAAAAAATGCCATTAATTTGCAGACCATTAAAAATAAGAAGTAATTTTGCTAACAAAAATATTTCCTCCAGGTTCCTACCTTTACATAGTAACTTCAAAATACATTAACAAGGAGTCCTAGAGGACCAAGAAATGCTTCATATTTTTCCTGGAATGTCAAATAAAGTTCTTACACTCCCAGTTTTAAGCTTATAACTCAACATGATAGTAAGTTTTAGAGTTTGAATTTCATTTTTCTTCCCGTGGCCATTATGTGCCCATGGTTGTTAAAACAAAATCAGCTTTTTAAGTACAGAAAATCCAATAGGCTACTTCAAGATTAAGACACTAAGCTTCAAGAGCAAGTTTGAATAAACAGCATTTCCTTTATCAGACAAGTTACTGCATGTCTATAAGCATCAGGTAGATTTCTTAAATTTCAGATTTCTTAAATCTGAACTTTATATGTATTTAATAGGAAGTCTAAATCCAACCACAGGAGTAAGAACTGGTTACTTGTAGTGGGTTTACATGGCAAGGTTTTGGTAGCAGGGGGGGCCATAG
>CM021765.1:47467336-47484840 GCA_011076525.1 Nettapus auritus
AGCGGTTGTGGTGGAACTCGGCTGCCCACCCGAGTAAAACCACCACATTACTTCATCCCATATTTTTTAGGCCTGGAGGTCACTCACTGCTGGCAGATCCTGATACACTGCCATGTCAGAGGTGCAGTCATGCTTGCCTTGGGTTTCCTGTAGATGGAGCAAGAGTCACACTAGAATTTCTTTTTTAGGCTAACAGTCTACCAGGGCAGAAAGTTGCTTAAAATCTGCAATAGCAGTTATTTTAACTGTGGGATCTGTTGGATACTACTTTACTGGCTACTCTCCTGAAAAGACAGTGCAAGGCTATTCTTGCTCTTATGCATACTTTAACAGAACTCAGTGTTTCATTGTGCCTGTCAAAATCTTTAATTTGAAAGGAAGTGTTTTTTCTTTTAAAGTATCTACATAGTTCTAGTCTGTAACACCCAATCATTTTTCAACCATTAGCTGCTCACTGAAGCAGATTCCTTTATTTCCTCTGAGAGGTCTTAGATAACATTACTGGCACTTAAACTGTTGCAGCAGATTAACCATCAGAATCAGCCTCCTCTTCTCAGAAGCTGTATTCCCACAGGTCAGGGAGGAATTCAATGTTTTTTGGCTGGCAACTCAGTATACTACTAGGTACAAGTAGAGCAAGAGTCTTTTTAGTGAGATGGAAGAAAAGGGAATGGGAGGGTGTTTACTCCTTTTGAGAGGAAGATCGTAATCATTTAATCACCATTATTGCTGTTGTATTTCCTTTTGAACACCCCATGTGCAAGCAATTCTCATTTCCACCTTTCACACCACCTCATTAAAGACTAAGCTCCAAATTCAAAACAAAGTAGCTCCACAGTTAGACGAGGTTTAATATGTTTCTGGGATTGCTTTATACTGTGATTTCACTTTGGTATCACAGTTTCAGGTTTGTAAAAACTTGTACCTAAGAAATTGTTACCTAAGAAATCTTGTCTACTGTAACCCATAAAAGACAGATGTTCAATTTACAGTAAGTAACAATGGTACTGAATCAGAAACATTATTTACTAGATGTAAAAACCCCAACACCAACAGAGCTTTAAGGATAAAAATATCTGAAGTCACACACAATCTGACTGTAGAAGAACTGCAGTGCATGCAGGATTGACTAGATTTGATCTTTGCCTGGATTTTAAAACAAGGATTTAAAATACTTCACTTTTGGTAGGAAACCAAAGGACATTTAGAGCCAGTGGGCTCTCATACCATGAGCTACTAACACTCCTACCACTAGGAACTGCCGCTACAACACCCACAATCTGTTTCTCCATTTTAATAAATTAATGGTAACTGACGGTTAGTTTATGCATGACCCAAGACTGAAGAAACACAGTTCAAACCAGTGCCACAGTGTGCCTGCTTTGAAGTTTATTCATTCACAAAACCCTTAACAGTTCACTTCACTGCACTGTAACCAGCTTGCCAGGTGATGCTGACCTTAGTATAAAAATAGAAAGGACATCCATCTCTAGAAAGGTTAGTATGAATTTCCATGGTTCAAGTCAAAGCCCTGAATACCATGCCAGCTTTTCATCAAAAGTGGCACTTCTCTTTGCTGCCTCATGGCAGCACAGAAGATTCAGCCCATAACTTAATAATATTTTAATTTAGGACATGAACTTTTAACGTTCACCAGATACACAAGCCATCAAATGCTGAAAATTCTGAAGCTGTAGAACAAACATCTTCAAATAACTGTTGCTTATTAAAGCCCCTAGCTGACGAAAAACCTTTATGCACTTTCAAGCACCGATAAGAGCTGAGGCATGGCTGGCAGGTCACACCTTACTCCAGAATACCATAAAAACAGGTGTAGCCACCATAATAAGAATGAGTAAAAAATCAGCCTGTGACTAAAACACCCCTGCTAGCACCACTCAAGAACTTCAGATCTGTTGGGTTCTCTAACACTGAGAAAGTTTCTCTCAGTGTAGAAAACACTGATGATACTGATATTTTTTCACACATAACATGCAGCTTTTCTATCACAAGGACTCCTACTGAAAATTTTGACTGCAGCAGTATTGCAGTTAAGTTAACATGTCAAACTTCAACAGGTACAAGACAATTTTTGAAGACTCACACTTGAACCTGTAGGTTGCAGATGTTTTCAGCATTCTGAAAAACAGTATCCTGTTTTTTCCTATGTATCATCTGAAAAAGTTTTTCTTCAGGAGTAACCAACGTTTTAGTATATCTTTATGATGCAGCCATGAGGTTCGCATTGTCTGGGCAGCACATGCGCTCTGATTGGACTTTAACAGAAGTTCATACCATACGTATGCTCCACAGCGTATCACCTAACCATATTCTGCACCTATTCGGCTTAACCCTCCCCCCACCGTTGCAGAAATTTGTGAGGAAGGCCATGACTAAGTACACAAAATATTCTCGGAGCAGAGAAAATATTCGGTAGCAGAAAACTAATTATCAGCCTCCATACCACAACCCTCACTGCTATAATATTTGGCTATGAAGTTAACCTGACAACTCTGTGTCTAGCACTGCATCGTCTGCAAACTGAAGCTTGACCACTGTTAGTTTTTTATTAGTTGGTCAAGCCCCCACAGCAACTTTGATGACATAAGTGCAGCCAGGTCCCCTCAAGATGGGGGATATGTCATGACTTTCCCTAGGGGTATCTATACTGTCTCTATACAGTCCTGGGTCTTTGCTCCCTTCAAATGGTACTTGACTGCCTTGTGGCTGCTTCCCCCACTTTTATACAGGAGCCCTTGTCTGAATGTGTCTTGGGCAGCTCAAAACTGGCCCCCACAGCAAAAAACAGACACAGCCCCAAAGTCTGGAATAACCTTGTATAAACGAGGCTTATTTATTCCTGCATCTTGCTGCGTGAGGGTTGCTAAGAGCACTGAATACCACATTGGTCTGTTCCCCACATAAGGTGGGGAAAAGAGCTCAATGCATTAGAGACCACAGAACTCATTTAGACACCAAAAAGCAAGCAGAATTTTGGGCAAGCTGCATTTACATTAAACTCCCAAGCCTCCACAACACAGCAAAATCAGACCTAAGGGTATGCAAGCTAAAACACCAAGTAGTACAGCTAATCAGAAATAGAGAGAAGCTCTAATAAAAACATTATGCATGCTGATAATTAACAACAACATTAATGTGTTTTGTCATACTGGGATGACAAAGCTGTTTAATACCAGACGTTCTGTACTTCACTTACTTCCCAGCATGCATCCACTTTCTGCAAAACCTTGTACTTTCTATTTAAGAAACATGATGTAAATTATTAGAGATAATCTGTGGTCAACTGCACATTACAGAATTTCCAATTAAATTAGTTAACTCAGTGTGATTTTCTTGAATTTTTATTGGGCTTACAGTGCTAGCTATTATGTATTTAATCTACCATTTTTAGCAGTATGCCTAAGAAAAATAAATAGGTTAAAATTTTCCATCTGAAATTTAAATACCATACTAGAGTAAGGAAACTGTGTTAATTCATCTAGTCTTAGACTTACAACTGCTTTGTCTCAGGGTATGAACAGGGTTAGAAATGCAGACCGTACCTATGGCATGTTCTTTATGGATAAACAACCTTACATGTACTTACAAGTCCTTTTTATTGTTGAATTCTCAACTGCTCACATATATTAGTTTCCAATATTTACTTCAGTTTGAAATCTCCTCAAAGGTCTACTTATTTATCCTTCTTGCACAGCTGTACTTTCATGGTTTGTTCACCTTCAGTCTGTTCTAGAAGAGCTGCAAACCGTACATTTTCTGCATTAACACAGAAATGCTACATTACTATATCTCATTTGGCATGAAGTCACAGTTCTGCTTCCAGTTAAGTGCTTATAAAGTTCAGCTATGAAATGAGAGTGTGCTGGGAAACAGTTTAGTTCACCTCACCACACTATACCTTGATCCTAACATACAGAACTGAATTTCACAATCAGGGAAGTATTGGTCAAATCACTGATAAAGGAGGTAGAGCTCCCTCTTTCTTCTTGATTTCTATATGGTGATAGCAGTAGCATAAATGGAACAGGTTGCCCAGAGAGGCTGTGGAATCTCCCTCCGTGGGAGATTCAACAGCCATCCAGACATGATCCTGAGCAACTGGCTCTAGGAGGCCCTGCTTGAACAGGGGCTCAGAGAGGACCTCCAGAAGTCCCTTCCAACCTCAGCCATTCTGTGATAAAGCAGATCATTTGTTTTGTTTGTTACCTCTTCATACACCTCTCTGACTGCTGCTCCCCCGGGTTCTTCTTCTGGTTCCATTCCTCCACCTGGCACAATCCACTGATCTGGGTATCGGCTACTGCTTACCAACAGCACCTATGAATAATTGCAAATGACTGTTAAATACAGCTTACAACTCAGGAATCTTGGTACTACCTACTTTTCCTGCAATGCACTTATTCACCTAGACAAATGAATTATAGACTTCAGAAATGAAGCACAATAAGAAGTCAGGAGTTCTAAGAAGCACTTACAAAACAAACAACAGAAAATTATTAACATTAGCCTTTTTAATACAGAGACACTGTTTTAAATGTCTTGCTCATTCACTTCATTGTATCTAAACATCTGAAGAAAGAGTACACAATACAATGTGCACAAGAATGAAGACATACAGTAAAAAAATCTGATAACAATACCAAGTCTTAATATCATCTAGGCAGCAAAGTGCAAAAATTAAGACACCTGTTAAACTAATTCTTAAGAAATGGCATCTTTTGGCTGAAGAACTGGCCATCTGAAAGTATTTGTAATTTTTATTCCTAGACAAGCTTCTTTTCACTAACTGAAACATGACATTAGCACGGTAAGCTTACAATATTGCATAACTAAATTATAAAGAGTATTTCATTGGCTTTTGTTCAATCTGGTTTCTTCTAACACTTCTCTAAGAGGGAAAAAATGGAACACTGAATTTTAAACAATTTCCAAGTTTAATACCAAGTTTTCAAATACATTTTAATTTCACTTTAAAAATGTGTCACCTGGTAATATCATTGATATATACCGATCTACTAACCACTGTCTACAGGACTTGTGCTTCACAATGCACGAAGCTGAGAACATTTCCAGCCACCTGTACAACATACTGAAAACTAGGATGCCTCACATCTAGAGTAACCTGCAGTAACAGACTTGCAGTAAAAGACTATGAAAGTAAGACCTTGATTCACAACTACATGGCAATGAACAGCTTTCCTTGTCTTAGAAGGACATGACTGAAATACACTCTGCCATCTATGTGCCTAGATGAACACTTTGTATTCTAGGCAACATTTAGACAAACCCTACCCTGAAGTCAGAGGACAACAGTACAGGATCAGTACTCAACTCTTGAAAACCAATTAAAAGACTAGCAATAAGAATGTCAGCTTAAAGGTTTAACATTGTCCACGGGTAGATGAGTAAAGTTACAGTCAAGACCTCACCAACTACCTCCAATGGTCTCTAAACTCATTGCCTGTTTAACTAGAAGAGTAATTCTGTGATGATAGCAACAGGTATATGTGCAACACATTATGTCCCTTCAGCACTCACAGAAATATGGTGTAGATTCACCTACAGCAACTGGGCAGTGTAATTACAATGACTGTGCATCTTCGCGAATGCAAAAACATTTGTTCATACTGACGCACACCTAGAAAAGCCTTATCAGACATTTTCTTGTTGCAGCATTTAATTGCAACCAAGAACCACCTTATTCCAAAGGATTCTGTACCATTGCCTATAATTTTCCCCTACACTAAGGAACACAGCAGAGACCATCATTTAGTACAAAACCATCCTTCATATTTGATCTGGATGTTCAGATTTTCAGTCAAATCAAATATTTCATTTGGCTACCTTATCTACTAACAGCCAACAAAAGGAACATTGTTAGATACAAGTGTCTGAACTTAAAACCATCGGTTTTGTCTCCTAGCATGCTTTGATATCAACAGGAGATTCCCGCAGGGGTGCACAGCTCAACTAACTGCAGCTCAAAGCAAGCTTTTAAACACATAGGTGGAGTGCTTAATCACTACAAGGAAGAACCACGTCGAAAACGCTTACAGAGCAGTTGTAAAAATTGAGTTTATGAACACGCTTGTGGGATCCCAGACATCAGCATTACACATTATCTTCTGCTGATCAACTTAGCACTCACTGCAGTCATGTGAAAGCTAGCAACAGGGATGAACAAAAGGATGATTATATCACATTAAATCATTCCCAGCTTAATAAAATAGTTTAATCAGCACTCATTGTTTAGTTAAGGCTAAATATAAAATTAATTACTATTAAGGGATAAATCAGGTTGCTGGTTCTGGCAGCGTAGCAAGAAGCCAAGAGCTTTTTATACCTTTACATATAGTTGTAGACTACTACTAACCTGATCAATAGTCTACTGTGCTGGGTTTGTGTATCTACTAGTTTTAAATTACCCTTTAAAAAAAAAAGCAAATACATCTAGCAAGCAATCAGCATTAAAATACATCGCTCTACTTGATCAGCTTTACAGCCATACATACAATCAACTGAGAAGTGCTTGGGAGTTCATTTTGGCAACTACCCAAAGATAGTTATCAAAAAGCCTCCACTAACCTTGCAGCTGAAGTATTTTCTCAAGCATCATTTTTCTGTGCTTCAGTCTCCTGTGATCCCAATGCTTTTGTAGTCTGAAACTAAGGGAGCACACTAAGGTACATCCCCAGGACCTTCAAAGGCACAACTTCCCCCTCCCAGTAACACCTTCCAGAAGTCACCAGGGGATGAGACACCCATATTGGGAGCTGCTAGCAACAACATACTCAACTTCTACACAATATGAGACCTTATAGCTGCCAATTGTAAGATTGGGTCATGAGACTAAAAGACACTCCAGACATTCTTGTACTCACTTGCTTTTGAGGGTGGCATGGGAGGGGAAGGATTCAATTCCATATATCAAGTGTAATTTTGAGGTGTTTCCATCTGTAACTAGCCCTAAGACAGATCCCACAGTACCCGAATGACTAGACAGATTGCTTAATGAATGCACCAGAAAGCTGTGGCTGCTTGAGAATGCACTCACTTGGCAGAAAAGGTGCAAGATCAGCAGCATAAGGCTATCAATTCATCTCCCCTCAGTATCAGAGGTACAAAACAGGACAACTGAGATCCAGGGCACCTGGACATCTGATGACATTCATCTTCATGGAGACAGCAGTACTCTGCTGAAAATCAAGGCTAGAGCACCTAATGCACCTCCTTTTTCCTGGCCTATGCACAACAAATTTCACTCTTGTACTTTTGAGCACTTAGGGAAAACTGTGTCCCATATCTCTGAATGCAGATACAGGACTGAGATTTCTTTTACTGGATTATTTGCCAATGATCACTTCCTTTCTCACATCTCTGAAAAAACCTTACAGATGACTGTTTCTCTTCTTTAAAAGATCCCCAAAATACAGAGTAATGGCATCAAATCTGCTTGGTTAGTTATGCTCTTATGGTTAACTTACCCCAAAGACTAAGTTAGAGGCATTATTTTCTATCATTTTTGATCTGCCAGGCAAGGCAGTAAAGCTGTAAAATTTAGCTAAGAGAAGAAAATGAACAACTCTTCCACTAAGCCTTACTAACCAAGTTTTTACCTTGTTTTCAAGTCCAGGAATAGCAATGACCTTTGAGCGTAGTGAGGAAGAGAAACTGCTAGCCAGCCTACTTGTAATAAGCAGCTATCAGTATGCTTAACCAAGATATGGTTAACCAAAAAAACAAAGGTAATTGCAGAGCATGTGGCATCATGGGACTCGCTCACTATAAATGTTAAACCTGCAGACAAACAACTGCAAGTTTCTGGAGACAGATGCCAAAGGTTTGGCCTGTTTAACATTCAAGTCAAAAGAAGCCTGTGAAACAGTTAGCAGCCATATATTCCGGAAGACTAAAAGGGCAACAGCTCAGCATAATACAAGTTACAATCAAAAGCTATTCCTCAAATTTTCTCCCCTATCAAGCATTTTGAGAGATAGAAACTGACTTAAGACTACAAAAATGTCATGGTTTTCTGTCTTCATTAACTGTGGGACATTACAGCTTACAGAAATAATTGTATTAAGAATAGCTTACTTTAAAAAAAAAAGAAGAATCAAGGTTAAGGTTGAAACTGGCTAGACAGAACACGCAAACCCACACAGCTGGATTCTTTGACTTCAAAGCACGACTGTCCACAACTTGAAGTAATCAAGAGAGGAGCGGAAGTCACTATAGGCTGACCAGAAGATGTGAGTTGTTCCATAGTAGATGTATTATTCACAAGTAAAGCCATACTTAGAGTTGAAAAGGTTCCAGAGGAATTACTTGTCATTAGACATCTTTGTAAACTGTCCTCTCAGCCTAACTATGTCTGTTATTCTCTTCCCCACTGCACACCCCATTTTCTCCCGTCACTCCCACTAAGCCACCAAGTCTACCCTGCTATTTCGGCTACCTGACAGGGTAAGCTAAATTCAACCTTTTTTGATTCCACGTATAATAGAACTGGTGGTTAAAATGAACAACTTTCAAGAGAAAAAAAAAAAAAAAAAATCAACCCCTCAGCCCCAAATGCCTGCTGAGCACACACAGCTCCAGAGCACAGCTTGGGTACATCGGCTAAATACACCCTACACAGAGAAGTTAGGGATAAGGCAGGTGCACAGAAGATAATGAATTTAGGTCCCAAGCTCTGTGAGGTGGAGTACATGCAAACAATTTCTGAAGCTTTAAACTGGTTGGAGTATAAGAAAAAAAAAAAAAGGGCAAGAGGTACCTCAGGTTGAAAACTATCAAAATGCTGTTACAGAGGACTGATACACTATGTTCTCATGTCTTTTGGAAAGATTTGTAAAGGAAAAAAAAAAAATCCATTCCTACTGTAAAAAGAGATCAGGACCTACTTTGTTGGAAGTTAACACAGCCTAACCTAGCACACTCAACATGGAAAACTTTGGCCTGTGTGGTTGGACCGCCAGAGTTACAAACAAGTTAGAGTCACAGACAGCTGAAGCCAAATACAGCCAAAAAGGTCAGTCAGGCCCTGTAATCTGTTTAAACATTGCCATCAGCAGATGCTCAGGTAAGAACACAAACAGGGCATTTTACTGTTCCTCCAAACTTGTGACCTCCAATTGTTTTTAGCTCAGGCAGTTCCTTCTAAGTACTGGGAAACTGACTGGAATGCTACAACACAGGAACGTTACTGCAGAGCAAGGAAAAGCATCTCTTACAAACAAACCCTATCAAACGATAAAATAGACACTTGTATTTGTGGGATTCAGTTATGAATTTGGGTAAAACACGCATTTCAAATTAGAGAGCACATTTCAACTTGCTGTTGTAGTTAGATTTCCTTTATCTGATGCTTTTTGCTATTTTAAGTTTCCTTGCCTCATTTCAGTAGTTCTGAAATAGTTTCTCGGTTCCCCTATAGGTTACCATGGTATCCTTGTCCTAGAATATCTCATTTTGGACTCCGGAAAGTTGTAAAGCTCCACTGCATTTTTCAACTTGCTGCAGCAGTACCACACAGGTAGCATTTAATCTCTGTAGACTGACTCATAGTTCTCATTCTTTACTGCAATCACTTCCAAAATGTTTTCTCCCTGAACTGGAGATGTAACATTCACAAATTATACAACAGTAAAAAGAAACACCTTAGGGTCAGACTTGATGGCATTTAAAAAAACATTTCAATTCAAGGCTGCAACATCTTTACTTTCCCCCTTACACTGAGGCAATGAGTTCAGGAAGCTGATGTGTCCAGAAACCAGCTTGTAGGTTAAAGCTTCATTTTCAGCCTGAGCACACTCAACACCGAGGAGTAGACAGCTATACAAGGGACAGCACTGTACAAACTGAGGCAGAAATGTATGACTGTAGCCACCCAATTTCTGATCAACCTAAATTCAAGAGCTTCTCTCATACAGTACTTTACAGAAAAAACACTGAAAAGCAGTGTCCGCAGCTATGGCAGGTTTAAAAAGATTTAATATCAGTGAACAGAGAGAAGAAATGGCATAATAACTAACAGTACATTATCTGTACATACAGTACATTAATCTCAGAACTGAGTAACTTGAGCGAAGTATCTTGAAAGCAACCCATAAAGGGTGTTTTGTCTATACAACATTCAAGTCTGAAATACCCTCCTAACTTTATGTAAAGATCACTTTTCAAGGCAGTTGCACAATTGCATGATGCTTAGATATCAGTCAGCACAACTTTACTGGCATTCAAAAGATGAATGATGGAAAACTCATGTAGACATTTTTACAACACTTCAAAACCACATCTGTAAGTGATTTTCCCTTTTAGATATGGCAATAAGGAAGAGAACATCAGACTTCCTTGAGAAAGGTTCTTGCCTTTACTTGCAATTACAATTCTGTTATTCTGTAAGTTCTATTTTACATGAAATTCACATACATGGGTAACATCTTGTTACAGCAGATCAGAATTTGCGTACTTTTCTCCAACTACTGGAAGTACTTTGTTCTGTTCTTAGCCTAAAGTGCTCATATCAGGAACAGGCAGCCCTATGCTACTGCAGCACTTCAGTTACAACATGTTTCCTCACGTCAACAAGCACTCAAGTCACCTGTAACTACAGAGCTCCTCCTAAGCTTCACTAAGTTTCTGAGAAGCAGATTTGACAGGACCCAGGCGCAATGAAGGGTCTGCATCTTGCAACCAGCCACGTGTAGAAGTGGGATTTCTGGCCTCTCCAAAGCCCTGCAATTGAACAAGGACCTCCCTCCCTAGATACCTACAAAAGTAAGCTTCACTTCACAGGCAGGGTCACTTCCCCAATCCACTTCAGAGCACACCCGTCCCCACTTGTGCTGGCAAATGCAGAGCAAGGAAAAAAAACATGTCAGACAGGTAGCAGCAGAATAGCTGAAACGCATCTTGCTGCCCATTTCTTTGCAACTTGAAACCCTGACCTAATCTCAAGCAGCAGAACTCAGCTTTACCGGTTACTCAGCAACATAATCCATCTGACTAAGGGATCAGCTTCCAGCTGCTTCTCAGCAGCAACAGATCCAAGTCTCAGAGAACCTCTGGGCTCTACCTACAGACACAACAAGGTTACTTCTTGCAAGTACAGTTACCTTCTAGCCTTCCTTGTCTAAAGATACTTCGACACCCCCTTCTCCCTCCCACCCCAAGCAAAACAAAAACAAAACCTAAACCATACACCTTTGAAGATAACTTTATTTCAGAATATTTACATTTGCAGGACTGGTTCCACTGAAGTGCTTTAGCACTAGATCACATTGCAGTGTTCCGTGAAATCACTATCTGGCCAAAGCCAGCACATCTTTCTTCAAACTGGAATAAATGGAGAAAGCCACCTAATTAAAATAAGCTTTGTAAGTGTTCTACAAACAACACTTAAAAGAAAAGCAACAAAAAACACCACACATCAACCCATGGCCAACAAACTCTCATCTACAAATAAAATATTTAAAACATGGCTTAAAATCCAAGCTAGAGACATCTATGTGTGTGCAGATACATAAAAGCATATTTACACGTATGTATGCATGAAGTTGCTGAAGTCTGCCAATCTGTTTTGCAGAGATCAGTAATTTGAGAGCTTGTGCACCATTGAATTAACTGTGGTGATTCAAAGGAAAGTGTAGCCACCAGTTTACATACTCAAACTTAGCATGGTGAGAGGAAGCTACAGAGGATATTTTCTCAAGTGTCTAAACACTCAGAAGTATTACTAGTTCAGAAAGACAGCCTCTTCTAAAGATGGCAAAACACAAAACAGGTTTTGATTCACAACACGTTTGCCTGATGTGAAGCAGGTTCAGCCCTCAGTCCAGGATGAGCAACTATCTGCCTGTTAAACACATTCACACTGACGGAGATAAGTAATGCCATGGGTGCTGAAAAAAACAGGAATCCAAGTTTCCCACTAAAAACCAGCTGGTAATTGACTGACTTCAGCATCTAAAGAGGCATGAGTTAAGACTGAAGCTTCGTCCCTGGCTGACAGCTGAACTCCTGCAGCTTCGCACAGCTTTCAGACTTCCACTGCTGGCAAGCAGCTTGTCAAAAGAGATCCCAAGGTTAAGGCAAGCTGGATACGCAGTGACTGCAAAAAGCTGCTTTTCCTGTGGAAATAGGAATAACAAGGCATTTGTGTTCAGTAAGGTAGCTGCCCCATCTCAGTCCTACCACAATAACCTAATACTCCATTATTTTCCTTTACATTATCACAAGCTTAAACCTCTGTAGAATTGCATAGGAGCCTGCAGGGACACAACACAAGTTGTCTCTGTAGACATGTTATAACCAAGGAGACTTGGGACTGCTCAAGAGGGCCATGTTGGAAGCTATTTATAGATCATGGAGCTGATATGCTCCTTCCTAGACCACACAGATGATGTCCTAATACCAAGGAAATGCTGAGGCGGAACTAAACAGGCTGCCATGCTATGTCAATTATTCCTCCTGTATATTAGCTGGGCAAGGACATGACAGAGAACAAGTGATAACTACAGCATGCCCGCATTACATAAGTGTGTATTCCCCGGTATTTTAAAAACGTGCCTATATTCTATTAGACAAATCACAGAGCAAGCTAGATAACCTGCTTCAGTCCATACAGCAGCTTGGAGAGCATGCCAGCCTCCACTACGGTGTGATAGTCACACTTCAAGTCACACCTGAAAGCATGCATCAGCTGTGTTTACACCTGGGAGCTCACACTGCAGGATAAAGAAACCAAATCATCAGTTATGAGTCAAATACGAAGATCTTTCATCACTTTTAAAGTTCAACTAATTCCTACAACACTATTTTGCCAGCATAGCAAGGTGATGCTCCTGGGCTCTGAGCTTGTAATGTGGGCTACATTACACCAGTTTATACCAGTTCTTTTTGGTTTCTGGATGATACAGACCAATGTAAATGAAAATACTGCTTTGTTGCTTCCTGGATCCTTTTTAACCTTTAAGGAAATTGTTGTTAATATTAAGCAAGGGTTTGAAGAAACTGAAGACCACTACTTAAGTAGTAAAATAGTGACCACTAGGAACAACATAGACTAAAACAGGGTTTTTAAATCTTGACATGCTGTAGCCCAAGAAATAAAGATCTTTAAATTGGACCAAAAAGGATAAACAATACTAGCAGCCTAGCATTTTTAACTCAAAGATGCAATAACTAACACCTAAGTGTATACCCTGGTGCAGTGGGGAGGGAAAAAAAAAAAAAATCTGTATTTCTCATATGTGACAACATAGTTGAATTTACTACTGCTTCAGTAGTAAGTCTCTTCTAGAAGGCTGACCAACAATACCAGAAAAAAAAAATGAAGGAAAAGCACTTGTTTTTTCAATTTTTGCTAACAGTTCCTATAAAACTACTTTTTAGATCTGTCACTACTAACTGCTGGCTGAACACTAAAGTAGAGGTTTCAATGCTATATTGAATTACGTAAAGCAGTGCTTGCAGCTGCCAAAATAATTAGAACACATTCAAGTTTTACACTCAAGGTATTTCAGTATAACTGCTCATTTATCTGTATAATATGTAGCTGATGGAATAAAAATTAAATTATCTTTTCAAGTCATTTTAGTTAGCCAAGTGACTAGAAAAAAAATATTTATTGCTTTGCCCTTGCTTTGTTCTGCACTTTGCAAGGTAAGCATTTCGTTGCCTCGCCTGCCCAGACCCTACGCCAGCAGCATCTATGTGAAGCCAGTGCTCGCACAGTCCTGAGTGAATAAGCAATTCCAACTCACGGAAGCAGGCAGTCCTCACAGTGCTGGGAGAGGCTCTCTTGCGGCTTATCCTGGAGGTGCCATCCACATCTCCTAGCTGCTCAGGAGAGAGACTCATTTCCTCACACATATATCCCTCAGCCCATCCCAATCTGCTGAATGCCCCCAGCCTTCTGCACACACCTAACAGCTTCTGGCTGCTCCACGCAGAAAGCCTGCAGCCCCCGCACATTTCATGCC
Source organism: Nettapus auritus (assembly GCA_011076525.1). Classification (NCBI taxonomy): domain Eukaryota; kingdom Metazoa; phylum Chordata; class Aves; order Anseriformes; family Anatidae; genus Nettapus; species Nettapus auritus. Next base: position 47,481,343 of record CM021765.1, read on the forward strand.
TGCGTAGCCTTGATTCATTTTTTATTGGATTTCTCCTGCTTCCTTTACAGCAATTTGTTTTGTTCAAATGGCAGACGGTGCCTGCAATTACTGCTTCATTTCCATTAAGAATGACAGTAGGAGCCAGCACTTAATCTCACGTCCAGCTATCTTGCTCTCTCAGCCCAATGACAGTATCGGAACAGACCAAAACAGGCAACACTTTAATGACAGGAGTCTGAGAGATTTGTTTTAAAACACCCCCAAAAAATCTCTTAAGTAACTGGCCATATTACTTGGCTATTTAGGCTTCCCCCAATATTTTTCTTTTTTAAAATCATACAATATGATTTTTAAAAGAAAGCTAAAAAAAATAAACTCAACAAGGGCTTTAGCAGTAAACTGACATACACTGGGTCCTTTGAAAGATGATGCAAGGACAAATGATTTTTGCAGCGGTGCAGCCATTTAGACAAACTTCACTCATCTCACGAGTACTTGCTTCATACTGCAACACCAGCTCTCAGAACAGAGCAGCAGCTTTTGACAGGTTACTGTTGGCAAGCCCAGTTTCCACCCTCTAACACTGAGAAGAACTGGCTCTTCTCAAGCCTGTCACAGCAAGGACTGTTGGTAAATCTAATGGACAGCGTTGTAGATGGAGCGCAGGAGTTCAGCAACCATTTCCAACCGCTTGCAAGGGCCACCATCAAATTTGGCCTCAGATGTACCCTAGAGCCCACCTATGTTTTGAATTAAGACAAAGTAGTGAACAGAAAGGAAAAGGAAATACTGTGTTTACCATCCTTTGTTACCTTTTTTAAATTAAGATGTGCTATTACTGAAATATTTAAGTCTCCAGATTGATAGGCAGCATCCATAAACCAACTCAAGATCCCCTGTTGGTATTCCAAAGCTGCAGGAGGAAGAGGGCAATTGTTTAGGAACGTGTAATGAATCCAGCGTGCAGGACACCAAGAACTTCTGCTTCAAGTTGAGAGGTCAGAAGGTGGAACCGACTCGATGATTTGATATCTCTGCTAATCACAAGATGACTACACAACAGCTTGGCAATCATGATAAAGACAGATCGTACTGTAACATTTCTTCCTGGTATGGAGAGAGAAGCAGTAGTAACTTTTTACATAACACCATGAGACTCCATTCAAAACCACCATAGCTGTTGCCCACATTCCAGAAATATGGGTAAAAAAATAAAGGACATGAAAGATGATCGGGGAAAAACACTTTCAGGAGAGGAGTCTGTAAGACCTCAGAGTCCAAAGGAGAGCTAAGAACGGAATGACTGCTGTCTACAGATGTGTCAGAAGTCTAAGTACCAGAAAGCAGGAAAAAACTAGCTAAAGCACAGCCACAACTGGATATCTGGATATGAACTAGCCATTTAGAAAGTCAGAGGAGAAGTTGGAAGACAAGCTCATTCTGAGGTTTGTATCAGAAGACTGCTGCAGATACTCATTTAGACAGGAAGAAGCTAACCAGCTTAAAGGTTGAATGTTTACTGTTTCAAAAGCCTTGCAGACAATATATCCATTCAAACAGCTTGAGTTTTTGCTTTCTAGCTTAAGACTCTCAGAATGGAGTACATTGCTTGATATTTTTCCCGTTTACCTGCTCTGTTGTCTCATCTCTAGTGCAAAGCACCTCAATACTTGTGGGGTAGTAATCCTGGGGGTTTAACTACTAAAACTGGTATTTTCAATGACTTCTGCAGGAGCCTGCTGTTCCCCTCCAGTTACCCAAGTACTACTGCCTTTCTGCTCCTTCAAAGCAGAGGCTGCCCTGCACTCAGACCCCTGAAGATGCAGATCAGCTGATGGTGCAATCTCTAAGAGATGTGGAAAGGAAAAAACACTGAAGACATTTACGTGGAGTCTGAAGTACACCTACACAGAACTGTATTAAGACAACAGTATTCAAGAACATCACAAGCAAGCCTCATCCAACCAGTTTGGGGAATGTGGCTGGTGATACAAGTCAATCACAAACAGCAACCAGAGAGGAACAGGTTCTGTAGCATGACAGGCAGCGCTGGCACTTGGGGAACATCTAAACACATTTAAGATATTACCACTCTTTTCTGGATGTAAATCTTCAAAAGGCAACGCTGTTTCCACACATCTGATTTATGCCCTGAATCCGATTCCACATTATCCCATTCATTTCACCCTCAAGCGTGCCTGCTTGCACAACGCCAGAGCCCAGCCCCGTGCCAGCCGTACACCTGCAACACCCAAAGCACTCTGGCACAGCGTGTGCCAGCATCCACCCTTCCCACATGGTGCAGAAGAACTGCTGCCACCCTCACCCTCGGAGGGTGTTAGGAGCAGGCAGTACTTGAAATAGCCAGGGGACATATTTGATTCAAAGAGACGATTCACGGAGGATATAAGAAGTGGCAACAGGAAATGAAGAAAGGATGGAAATCACAGACAAAGGTGACCCCAGCCATGCATCTCCAACTGCAGCTGCTGTGCACAAGCCACCAGAGCTGCCTGGTGCTACACAGAACGTGTGTCTGAACTCCAGGAGAAGTCTGAGCTGGGGTGGCATCCAGGCACTGAACTCATACAAAGGGAGAGGCGTGCAGAACAGCCAGAAGTGCTGCCGAAACCAATGAAAAACCAGACCAACGGCAAGAGCTAGCAGGACTTCTGCCAGGCATCCTCCTCCTTATAAAGGAAGGGAGATGCTGTTATTTCGCAGGAGCCGGGCAGGGCGATCCCGGGGCTGTGTTTACACTCTGGGCAGTAACACAGAGCAGAACACCCTTCCATCTCTCCCCAAACCCACCGGCAGGTCGGTGCCTCACGACGAGGCCTCTCCCTGCTGCACAACGCCCCATCGGATGCTCACGGACACGCGAGAAATTCGCCACGCTCAGAGCCCGGAGAGCACCCTGGCCTCTCCCAGCCGATAAATAAAGGGGATAAAACCCAACCCACAACCTCTGCAGGTTCCGATACCTATGAAACCCCCCCAAAGAGGCACGAAAAGCAGCGAGGCGCACGCCGGCAGCCCGCAGCCGGTCCCTCAGCGCGTTGTGCAACGCGGCCGCCGGGCGAGCGCCCAGATAACGGCCGGCGCCCGTGACCTTGCCGAGGCACCGGGGGCAGCTCCGCCGCTCCCCGGGGAGCTCAAACCCTCCCCGGTCAGCGCACGGGGCCGGTTCCCCACCCCCCGCCATCACACGCCTCCGGCGGGGCCGCGCACAAAGGAGGCGCCGCCGCCGCCCCGCGCACGTGTGCCCGCGCCCCAAAATGGTGGGCGGCGGCCCCCGCTCCCCGTCCCCCCGGACGAAGCCCCCCCACGTGCGGGCTCACCTCGTCCTCCCGCTCGCTGCGGAAGCAGAGGCACGCCGCCCGCTTCTTGTAGCCCTCCCGGTCGTACGTCCGCGTCTGGTTCGGCTTAAATTTCATCATAGAGCCGCTCAGGCGCCGGCAGCCCCCGGCCGCCGCCACGGCTCACTCCGACCGAGCGCCGCCGCCGCGCCCCCCC
>CM021765.1:47489840-47500597 GCA_011076525.1 Nettapus auritus
TTTTTTTTTTTTTTTTTTTTTTTTTTTTTTTTTTTTTTAGGAAAAAAACCCAACAACTTGTTTTAGAAAGGTTGAGATTCATTGGGCTAGGAATTAAATGCCTGAAACTCTATCTTTTATTTGGCCTTGTGATTCTTCAATGGACCCTGGGTTTGGAATCTGCAAAAGGCTTGAATCTTCAAGGCTTTGTTTTTTTTTTTTTTTTTTAAATATTCGATCCTCTTCTAAGTCTTAAGTTATGTGGTCTATCTAGACATGGCAGTCAGCAACAAGTTTGTGGAAAAAGTTAAATCATCAGTAAATAATTAACATTTACAATGCTATCACATTCATATGAGCAGTAGTTCTGTAATGATGCATTGCCTCATTTTTAGTTTATGCGGTGTATGAATACTAGGTATCAAGTTATGATTGTATAGGATATTACCTAAAGGAACTGCTACAGTGGTGTACCAAAGGTCAGTTTTGTTCAGAGGTAGCTCTTTCATGTGAAGGGTGTCCCTGGAATTTCCACAATAGCAATGGTAATTGTGAAATAACTGATGATACCTTGAGTACAAGTGTGAACCAAAGCTGAGAAAACCATGCAAGATGCAGGGACGCTGTTAAAGGAAGTTCAAAAGCCTCTATGTTCAGACAAAAATAACTCTCCGCCTCACTGTAGTTACACTTTAAGTGAAGTCTTCTTAAATGCAAGGGAATTATTTTCTTTTCCTTGAGAAGAAAGAAACAGGTTTAAAAATTTACAGAGTAATTAGATTTTCCAGTTCCCTTGACCTACATTTATTGCCCAGATTAGAAACGGCAGCATTCAATAACTATCTTCTGGCAAGTTTTATGTAACTTCTTTTTTCCACTCTTGGTTTATTATGGTTAATAAAAATGAAATATTTGATGGAACTTTCAGTTCTCTACTTAACATTTAGTCCGGAGAGAAACATATACTTTTTTTTTTTCTTTTTTTTTTTTTTTCCTCACATCTGCAAATAGCACACCAAATCAATTACACGAAGGAAACTCGTGCCTTTAGTTATAGTTTTGGATGATCATTTGTTCTGTCAGGGTAACATTTCTTTGGTATACAGCAGTTAAGCCAGCACAAAAATCCAAAAGTTCAGGATTGAACAGTGTATTTAGAGTGCATCCCTCCAGTGCTGCATTGTGTGGCTTTTTGGAACAGTAAATCCTCATTCAGCTGCATTGTAGCCCAATGAAAGGCTGCCTGCAGCTCTAGGCCCAGTCATGGTGTCAGCAGAGCTTACAATAACCATAGCATTGAGGCTGGTGAGGTTAACCCAGCAGCCATACAGATTAGCATCTTTCCAAAAACCAGAAAAAAATCTTACACCTTTGAATGCATATATGAAGGTTTAGTATAGGAGAAGATAAGTGTTTTTTTTTTACGCTTATATAAGATAATCGGTTTAGTTCTCATTTGAGGTGATACAACAGAAGGGAATGCTCTGAGATTTCGTACTGGTCTGTGGTTAGCTATGAGGAAGCAAATGAGAACAGTGCCAGGCTACCTTCCCTGCAAAAAGAAAATGCCATCTTTCTAATGATTTAGCAGTTACAAAAATGCTAGCGTTAATCTTAAAATATTTTAAAGTGGCAAAAAGCTTGCCAGATTGAATACGCACTCTCTTCTAGTACACACTGAGCAGAAAGAACTAATTTTCAAAAACGGAACACGTATCTCAATCATGCTTCTGCGGAAAGCATTTTTTTCAGTATGTCCCTGTGTCTTTTACCTTAGAGGCAGGTCTTCACCTGCATTTGCTGTAAAATGAACTTTAAAGAGAAAAGGCAGACATGCTCACCACAGGGTTGCATTCCCAATCCACATGGCTCCCCTCTTTTCAGGTAAATCTACAGCACTGCTGCAGCTGCCAACAAGTAGCTTCCTTAGATTGTTCTCGTCAAACAAATTGCATGAGCTATATGCAATTATACTGTCTGCCAATCCAGCTTGATAATCATGCCTTTTATGAAAAAGTAGAGCTAGTGTTGCTTTGATGCCTGGGAGGAGCGACCATGAGCACGTTTGCTTTCATATGTTAAGAGCATTGTATGCTTTTGTGTGTATTTCATGGGCTAAGGAAATGGATTGTGATTGGTTTGGATTTGCTTAAAATTGAGCTTTTTTTTAGCAAATCATGAAATGTAGTATTTTACACAACTATATACCATATTTTGTTGAACTTCTATGATAAAACCAGATTGATGATACCAGATTAATGATACTCCCTTAAAAGTACCTAAAGAGGACTTTTTTTTTTTTTTTTTTTTTTTTTTAACAGATGCAAAATTCTTCTGTCTTTAATAGAGACAATCTGAAACCCTAAGAATTTTGCCAGGCTTCATGAAACATGTAAGTATGAATTAGGATCATTGTGTGTTTCAGATTCTCTGTGAGTTTATTTAATCTTAAACCTGGGTATAAGCCCCTTAGCCTGTAGGGCACTGTTAGTAGGATGTCCTAGTATTTAATAAATGTCCTAGTGTTCATAAATATTATTCCTGTGAACAACGCATTTTATGATTAGATCTTTAGTATTTTCTCCTGCTTTGTTATTAATTCATTGCTGTAACTCTCTTATTATTCAAATTTTGAGTTAATTCTGGTAGGAGAATATTCCTGCTGTACATAATCATTTACGGAGACTGTATAAACTACTAGACTTTTTCAATGGTAAAGTTGTGCCTCATAGCGATTGCAGTGAAATTTTGCTTTACCAGCAAACATTTAGAATTATTACAGAGGTTCCATGAAGCTTGTAGTATTATAAGTAGACTCTACATTGACCCCTTTTCAGTTTCCTGAATAAAATAGGTTAAAATACGCCTAGTTTTTTGGGGGTGTTGATTTTCTTGTGAAAGTAGGACTTCACTGACTCAAAGTTGAAAGTCTACCTTTGGTTACCTGTGTTACCACTCCCACAGCTGCAGCAAGGCTGTAACAAACATCAGCTGCTCCAAAGCCCTAATTTAAGGTACAGAGGAGATCGGACTGTGAATTAAGTTCCCAAAAGATTGGCACATGTTCAGTTCAGTTACTTCTACATTGGAGTGTAGTCTCCAGCAATGGGGTGAGTCAAAGAGTTGGCAGTGGGATTACCTCAAAACCATGTGTTTCTTTCTGTATGCTAGAAGCCCGGATTATAATAAGTCAGTGGTTGCATTGTATTATTAACAGGTGCATCAAAATGGAAGGATAGGCTGCCATTTAGGCAATCTTCCTAATCTAACAGGAATCTGCTTGGCTAGACTTGCCACCCAGGTCCAACAGAATAGGTCATTTATTTACTATGTTTATTTAGGTATGTTTGTGTAGCTAGGTTACTGACTATTTTAGCCTGTCTATTTTTGATATGACACTGTATAAATCTAGAATAGTATTTAGTATGATAATGCCCATCCTTTTTCTGACTATGTAGTAAAAAAAATAAATAGGAACTTGTGGCAGAAGAAAATATTGGAGGCTTGAACAAACTATGCTTTATGAGGAACAGTCCTAAATAGGAATGGAGACTGATTTGTGTAGCTATGAGTTCAAGAAATCATAAAATGTTTTGGGTTGGAAGGCATCTTAAGGATCATCCAGTTCCAACCCTGTGCCATGGGCAGGGACACCTCCCACTACACCAGGTTGCCCAAAGCCACATCCAGCCTGGCCTTGACCACCTCCAGGGATGGGGCATCCACAGCTTCTCTGGGCAACCTGTGCCAGTGCCTCACCACCCAAATGTAAGTCACTGAGGTAAATCCACTGACACCAAGTATTGATGTAGTGTTGTGTATTGTTTAACCTAATGATTTTGGTATGGTATTTCCCTCTTCCCTCTTCTTTTTGTCCACATCTAGCTGACAGTAGCTGAGTACTAGAATCGCAGAAATGTGGTGGTCTTGGGGGTGGAATGCTATCACTCTGTAACAGGAAAAGGTAATTCTATGTGAGAAGTTAACAGTGATTAGATTTTACTCTTGTACGTCTAGTTGGATTTGAAAGGTAAATCTTGGTAGTAGAGTGTAATGATTTCTTAGATGTTTGAACAATGTTTTGAGTGCTGTTACGTTGCAGGATCCAACCAGGTTAATGGAAAAAGTGATTAATGCAAAGGTGTGGTGGCAGTGAAAGCAATAAAAGAACCTGAGTGTTTCTCTCTGCTGTTTTCATCTGAAGTCTTCAGTCCAAAATGTTGACTTTTGCCCCTGATGTGTTTAGTCAGGCTTAACCTCTTAAGAAGCACCCTTTAAAAAAGCTCAAATCTCCAGGTCAATGTGGGTGGAGAAGACTCGTAATAAGCACCCCACCAATATTTTTGTCATAGTCATTATCATCTTTATCAACCCTTACAAAAGTGTAAGATTGATCATGGGTTACTTGAAGACACCTAGACATGCAAGCTGATCATAGAGTACTTAAACTGTGCACAGGGGCTCTGCTGGGGTCAAAGCACAGATGTGTGCATATTTCCCTTTTGCATGAAGAGAAATGTGCAAGGACACAAATTTATGGAGTATCAGAAGATAAACATGCAAACTTGTGTGTTGATAGCAATAGCGAGTCACTATGGTGGCTCTGGATTTTAGATTAGTGATTTCCATGTGGTTGGGGTTCTAATGCTCAGCTTCTGAGTAGGTAGAGTGTGTTTTGTGTTTTCCCTGTTTGGTCACAATGAAATGGCATAGATATTGGGGGAAGGCAGCTAACAAAAATGGTATTAGAGCTAGCTAGGAGGGCTAGGAGTCCTTCAACTTTTTTTTTTTTTTTTTTTTTTTTTTTTTTTTTTTTTTGAAAGGGAAATTTTATTGAAGGATTGCATTTATTTTGACAAACTGTTTCTGGAGGACTTTCCAGGTCCTCAGAGATAGAATTGCTACTTTGGAAAGATCATCGGACTAGACAGAACTGTAGAGCATTGAGATCAGTGAAACTAAATTAGCAAAAGCTAGGCGAGGAGCTTCTAGCAGTTTCTCTGATCCATGGGACAGTGCTCTGAAAGAGGTGCTTTTAATTATGGAACAATCCATATTTATTATTTAAATGATTTAAATTTTATATTTTTATAAGTATCTGTGTAAATATGGCTATGGCTATGTCTTCATAAGATTTTTTAAACCCTCATACTAATTATATGAGGGGAGTCCAGTATACACATGCAGGTACATATGCAGTCTTTAGAGTGCACTCACTCATGCAGACATTTTCTTGATAGAAATTTAAAATGTCTCTCCTAAATTTTAGGAAGATAAATGAAAAAAATTCAGTGATGTGGACTGAAACCAAGTTTTCCTCCCAGAGATTCTCCCAAAGGTAGTAAGTTGGGTGTTAGTTATTCTACATTATTATAACTACTGCTTGTTTCCAATAGAGGCTGAGTAAAAGGTTTTATTGTACTATGTCCTAAGAGACAACAAATGTGGGTAACTTTAATTCAAAGCCTAGGGGTGTTTGATTCTGAAGTACAACTCCTTATTGAGGTGTGTGTTAACAGCTTCACTTCTTTCAGTTTAATGAGTATCTGGTTTTACTATTCTTATGATGACAACTGTTAAAATAATGATGGGAGTGGCATTTAGTGTAAGTATGCTGTAAATTAATACCTTTTGCGTTGTTACTGCTTGTAAAGCTGAATCACAATAACAGTTGGTTTGTCCATTGTTTTACTAAAGTTTGCCATTTCCTGAATTTGGGAATGCAGCCAGCTCTTTCAGACTCCTCCACAGAAAAAAATGTTCTTTATTGCGGTGATTAAGCCTTTCTTAGGAAGAGGAAAATCTTATTGATTTAGGATTTTTCTGATCTCTCTGTTGCTAGTATTGATAGACTATCTCTTCAGTCTGTAGCTTATGACATTGTGATTGTATTGTAATTGTATTTTCACTTGTCTGAAGACTGCTTTTTAAATAAACTTTTGCTACAGTACTTCATTTATTGCCTTATTAAATTAAATTATTTCAACAAATTCCAAACCTTCATCATGCTTGTGCAAGCTTTAACTTTACTTCACTAACCTAATTAGATACAACTGTTCATACAAACTTAGTTGACTTACGTTATTATATTGTAGCTCCCTGGTTGTCATAAGATTTCCCAAAACACTATTTTCAGCTTTATCTCAAGGATCCCTTACTTGTGTGCATGGGAGTGTATGCAGATTTTCATAGACAGTGCTGAGTCCATCTCATTCTCAACTGACCATGTGGGACTATTAAGAACTTGCAAAATTTCAGCAGTTATGCATCTTATCAGTACTAAAATTTGGTTTTAAAAGCTTCCTTTTCCATTGTGTTTGGAACCTGCATTTACTGAGATAAACAAGTCATGTTTCTGATGAAATGAGTAGTATTTCTGATGAAATTAAAGTATTTCTGATGAAATTAAAGTTGATCCTTCTGAGTAAGTGCTTAATATTTTCACTGTGGGCAAAGGGTAGGTGAAAAAAACTGTAGGTTTTCAAAAAAATCAAATCTTGGCCCTTAAACTTCATTTATGTAAATTCTATACAAAAATACAACTCTGGAACAAGAGCTTAGAGCACACCTTATTTCTTATTTTGTAATCAGTTTTAATATTTCTCACAGGACATCAAAGACCAAAATGTGAAAAGGATGTGCCTTCTTTTGATTTGTGTATTATTCCTTGAGCCCTAGTGTTACTATTTTTAAGTTTCAATAAAACATCTTTAAATTTAAATAAGAGATATTTAAATAAGAAATATTTTTAAATAAGAGAAATTTCTGACGATGGCAGTGTATCAGTGGAAAAGTAAAACTTGTCACAAACAGCCTCTTTTGTTCTAATGGCAATAAAGGACCTGGTCTCTGTGGTTCATTGTTTATTGCACCTCCCTTCTGCTTGAATAGTGAAGGCTCATCTTAGGAAGAGATGAAGGATACCATGGTCCTTAAGTGTATATGTTTAGATTTTGCTCGTAATAGCAGGAAACTTATAAGAAAGATCCACCATGGCAGCACTCTGCTATAGATATTATCATTTTAATAGAAATGAAGATATTTCAGTCTAAATTAAGTTTGGAATAAGATTTAGAATTTGACTGAGGATGAATCAAGTTTAGACGGTTAGAAGGCATAGGCTTTGCAATTCATATCCTGATTATGGAAATGCTAAAAGACCAGTTGCATTTGCAGCTGCAAATTTGTCACTAAGTGGTGACAAGCCTTTTGAAATCATCTCTTAGAGTAAAGGTGCTTGTTTTAGAATGTGGTTTTAACCAGATTTTGCAACTGGATACTCAGTTTGCAATTGGGTACTAGTTTTCCCCTGATAGTAAGACTAAAACTGTTGACTTAAGTACAGATAAGTTCAAGAGATGCATCATAAGTGGCATCAGAGTCCAGTAAGATAAATGAAACTGAACCCATAAAGTAAAACTCAGTAATATAAATGCTGAGTAATGCTTTTTAGCTTTTATCCCCTCTTTCCTTTTCTGGTTTTCTCTGATTATCTCAATGACATCTCAGGGAAGAAAAAAAAAAGATTAAACAAATAAAAATGTTACCTTTTTGCATCAGTTTTGTGTCCTATTCATACCTGCCAGAGAGACTTTTAACAAAGGTTTGGTAAAGTTCTTTGGGACTTCATATATATGAAAGTGACCTGAGTAAATCCAAATGTAGAATTGGGATTATGCTTTATAAATGTACTGTGAGTATGGTATGTAAACATTGCCCCAGCATTAGGGATCATAAAGCTGTTTCATCCCCAAGCATTGCAGAATCGCAAACTAATTGTAATCGCAAACTCCGGTTGCACGTTTTCCTGTTCAACAAAAGTGAAGCAGTCCCATTTAACTATGAAGTAATGTCTGCCATTCCGTTTGTCCTCAGCTGAACTCAATGTACAGGCCTCTTATATAATAAAAAGGAATGAATGCAAAGAATGAACATGTCGTTCCAGTACTTTGCTGTACGTATTTCAATTTTCTGCTGACACTGCTTGTCCTAAACAGTTTTAAAATATAATGTGCATGCATTATACTAAGATGTTAGTTTATTTTAAGATAGGATAAGTTATTTTTCCAACTTCTGCTACAATGATTTTGATTCATGCAAAGAAACTGCTTCTGTCTCATTTCTAAGGGACCACATACTTCCAGAGATGAAACCACAGAACTGCACTCTTGGCAGATATTTCAAGAGATCTTACCTGCATATAGCTTTTGAATGTTTGCCACCTTATGAGATGTAACTTGATGTACGGTATATTACCTCATGATATTTCTGAGTGAATAGACTCAGTATTTTAAAATACTAAATGCAGTTTCAAATGTAAAGTGATCTCAAAAAACTGTGCCTTCAGGTATTCTCCTTTTGAGTAATGTTTTATGAAGTAAACATTTTGGAGAAAAGTAGACAAATATATTACTCTGCACCTGAAGTCCAGCATAAGACAACAATGGAAGTCAGATTTTGATGTGGATGAAGACAACTCACTAGGTGGGCAGCAAAATTTGGATCACAGCCAGCAGTCTTTTCCTACTGTACTACTAGTGTATACTGCAAACTAAATTTGTAGTGTGTTGGGGGGGGGGGGCGGCCGCGAGAAAAAAGACAGATATATTTAGCTGTTTTTTTACATAAGCAAGGAAATGATCTTCTAAACTTATTTCACTTGAAGATACAAGCTGGATGGGAATCCAGCTATTTAGATAATGTTATTTCATTTTCAGATAACTATGGAGCACCTGTTTTTGTGAATATAAATTGAAATTTATCTGTCCCAGATCCCATAAATTGTAAAACCAAATATTTTCTAGTCAATAACAGTGGCTGAAAAAGATCTGGATTAAGGCAGTGTGATTTAACACATAACACTAGGAATGTTCTGAAGGAATTTTAAAAGTCAGGTGCTCACAGAATATGTAATTCCTAGACATGGTGTCTTATGGAGAGGAAGTTCTATGGTGCACAGCATATTCTAAGTCACAGCTGGGATCTTAAGCTGTCATCTCAGCTTGACTGGCTCACAAAGTTTGAAGTATGCAGAAAAATATTAAACAATTCCTTCAACACTTTTTAGCCCTAATGTCTGATTTGTGGTCATTTACAAAGGAGTTTATTCACTGGCAGGAATATGTTAAAGTAGTTTTGTGGCAATGCAATGTATTTTTGGAGGTAGTCTTGCCCTTTTATACATCTGCAACCTCCTCCCTTCATCGAGAGGAGACATCATGAAGTTTGAAGTTACAAATCTCTTATGCAGAATACGAGGCCCACAAAGTAAAGGTAGTTGTTCATCTTGGAGGGGGTACGTTTGAGTCCAAAACTCATCTTTAGGACAGAAGCAAGACATTAAGCTCTTTATGTTAATAGGAACATGAGTTTTTCCACCTGGAACATGATTCAACAGGGAAGTCAACCATTTCTTTAGCTCTGAAGATGTTGAAATGGACCCTGGGTTAAAAAGCACCAGTTCCCAGCCTTTTTCTAAAAATAGTTGCTTAGGGCTAAAATCTGAGTTTCCTTTCTTGAAGGATCCTGGGGGATTCTTGCTGTGGACAGATCTGTCACATGAAGATCCAAAGAGACTTATCCTCCCTTCTCAATTGAATTCGGTGTTGCCTAGTCTTAAGATTTTCAGTACTCAGTAGCGTACCCCTGACTCTCCTATTTTGAGAGGGATTGCACTCTCCTTAAATAATATGGGAATCCCATTTTTCTGTCTCAGCGGTGAATGGTGTAAGGCACTTATAAATCATTGCAGATTGTGGTTGTTGTCAGTTGCCATGCAAATTAAGGCCATGCAAGTACCTTCTACTGTTTCATCTTCCCTTTCATTTGTAGTCTGGTTACTACTAAATATTACATATTCAGTTAAATGTCCTAAAAAAAACATTACTTTTTAATTTTAACAACTTTTTTTTTTTTTTTTTTTTTTTTTTTTTTCCTAAGTGTGCCAGTAGCTGACAAGGTGGAAAGATATGCTTTTCTCTTTCATTTTTGTGAAGTTAGAGGCAGTGACAATTTAAACTGCGACTGAGGCTCTGCATTGATGCAAGTCTATCTTACTGCTTCAAATTCAGTGATGCAACCTGAGCTTATGTTAATTAACTTTCAAGGATTCAACCAATTTAAAGTTTTTGGACAATTACAATTATTTGAAAATATTCCTACAGGTTTCTTTTCTTCATTTACATTTTTTTGCTATCTTCATCTTGTTCAAAGCAGACAGGATTGGTTTGCTTCTCTCTTCTCTAGAAATTTGCACTAGGAACCATTGTTAAAATCAGAATCCTGATCTAAGAGTATGATGAAAAATGGTGCACTCCAAGTTGGAAATTGGAGAGGAAAATGTTCATGTATATATAAGAATTATACTCAAACAGCTGATTATACCTTTTCTTACACCTTAACAGATGCTTACACCTTTCAAGGGAAAACTTTAAACCTGAGAAACAGCAGGTAGTTACTATGTTTCCGTTGGGGATAGTGTACCCTTCTGTACTTTGCTTCTCTACAAACAGTTCAAAATTATGAAGTCATTTTGTCAGTCATAGAACCAAACAACCTTGCATGGCATTACATGTTCCCCCCCAGATAGATGAAGCCCTGAATGCAAGACCAGACAAGTAAATAATGCAAACATGTGAAACTAACTTGTAAATACATTTTGTTTTGGCAGTTTTTTTTTGGCACTTCGTGAAGCTTAACTGTACTTCAGTGAGAAGAATGTCTTCTAGTGTGAAATGAAATTATGCCTCCATGACACAATGTCTTTTTTTTTGGGGGGG
>CM021765.1:47504980-47534252 GCA_011076525.1 Nettapus auritus
TTTTTTTTTTTTTTTTTTTTTTTTTTTTTTTTTTTTTTTTTTCCATAATTAGCTTGCAGGGTGGAAAGCTCTTCTGGGGTGGGGAAAGTTTGGTTTCACTGCTGTCTTCTAGTTACCAGATACAGGCTGTTTTAGATACGGAATCAAAATGCCAAAATATAGTATAAACCTTACAGTCCTGCCTTGGAGTAGAGGAATTGACTGGGTGACATTTTAAGTCCTACTTTCTTGAATCCTTGCTGTAGAAAGAAAGAACTTTTCAGATTCTTTGCCCTTGGGAACAGAGTAGTCCAACCAGTAGCTGTGTCTCATTTATACAAAAGGACATAAATTGTCAGTCAGCTGTCACTGCTGGAGAGCTGTGATGATGGTGTGGAATGCAAAAATAAGTGGTGTCTATGGTTGTTTGTCCATAAACCATGTAAGACTTTAAGGACTAAAAGTCTTATAAATACTGTTTATCATTTAGCAGTTTTCTCTGTGGCCATAACAGGAAGAATTTCTGCTCCAAATCAGAGTTTCTTAGACTAAAACCTGTTATTGGACTTTATTTCTGCTAATATGCTGTAGAACAAGGGTCAGCATGTGCTAACATTCTCCATTTTATTTGACCTTCATGATTTCTAGCACTTTTTTTTTTTTTTTAATGAATATCAGATCTTCATAATGCCAGCAAGGACGTCCTGTTGCCAGGAAAAAAAAAAAAAAAAAAAAAAAAAAAAAAAAAAAAAAAAAAAAGAGAGACCAGAAGGTAATAAATGTAATTGATATATTTTTTAGCTCTTTTTACTCTTACAGAAACTTGCACAGTATGCAGGGTTTCAGAACAAGATGTGATATTTGTATATTTTGGTAATAACTGACACATGATATTTGTCTTTTTCCTCAATCATATCCTTTCACAAATGGAGCTGAACACTAACAGAACATAATTCTAAAGGGAGGCACCTTAAATACTGTTCTGCAGCTTCCACTGTGGTGTTATAAATTGATGCAAATAAACTGCTTGACAGCCGTGGTAGCTATACCCAAGTTTATCCTAATGCATTTTGCGTATGAAACAGCTGTTAAACATAACCCAAATGTGGAGCCTTAAGGCTAATTTTCAAAGATGTCCAAAGGAAAGAGAAGGAAAACTAGGAATTTCCTTAATATTGGGCTATGCTGTCAGAGTTTCTGAAAGAGTTATGATAATGTGGTGGTAACCAACCAGTGCTGTCACATATTGTTAAAACCCAAACATAATGATATATCTTTTTGTGCTGGTTCTGTTGTTACCTCCTTGCAAAAAGTGCATGAATCATGCCTAAGAAGCACACGTATTATTTTTTCTCCCTTCTCTTGACAAGGTATTGAGACAGAAATGGTATAGTAGGGAAGATTCTCCCTGCTCTTGGAAGGCAAAGGCAGTAAAACCCAGTGACAGATGCCTGACAAACTCCTGCAAATCAGGAGCCTGATTCCCACTGAAATCAATAGGAATTGGGTGCCTAAGAGCACTCACAGCTTGTACTCTGGCTTGCGCTTCTGGCTAGGCTGCATGACAATGTTATTGGGAGGAACTGCGGATGGGTGGGATCAACCAGCACGTTTTGGGTTCCCCTTCCATTCTCATGTTGGTGCTACCCATTGTTTGAAGGGCACTAGTCAGCCCTTGGACCACCATCAGTGATGAGTCTGCCGACAGCTCGTTCTTTATGACAGCCAAGTTGAGCTTTCCATTGACAGTAGCCCAGAGCGAAGACTCCTTACTTTCTGTGTCATCTTTCCATATTTTAATTCCTACATCAGCCACAGATGTTTTGGTGTATGATGTACGTTGTTTCTCATTTTTTAACTTAAAAAGATCCTCTCTGCAACCAATAGCACGCATTAGTTTTTAAGATAGGCAAAGATTACACACTTTGGAGAGATGTTTACTTATTGGTTTTATTTTTATTTTTCGTTTGATTTTTGTGTGCAGTTATATGTCATTAAATCTAACTGTTCCCCTCTCTCCCATTAAAAAAAAAAAAAAAAAGAAAAAAGAAAAAAAGAAAAAAGGCTTAAATCCTGAATTTGTGTGGTAGCATATTTTATATCTATGTCATGAGATTTTTTTTTATTCTTTCCCTAGTTCTTTTTAACAAACCATAGCAAACATACATGGCAATTTTTATCCACTGATTTTCCATACATGTTACAGCACAATGATCTTACTTGTAAAGGGGACTATAGCAATGTTCTTCAGCCTTGTACTGGAGATGGAGTCCTGGTTGATAGCCTAATTATTCATACCTAGTTAGCAAGGTGGAAAAACACATCAGCCCTACCGGTGATGTAGCTGGGGGTTTTGTGATGTAAAAATTCCAACTGGTTTTACTGCAGGGCTACTGAGAACCAGAGCTGTTGCAAAGGAGGGGTGACAGCCACTAGATTTTCCTCTCTGAGATGTGTCATATCTTCTGCATGCACGTAGTTCATGTGTACTGAAATTACATGCAAAACAGGCTCCGGCAGTATTTATATCTTCTGTCCCTACACTGTGCAAACATAGCCATCAGTATCTTCTGGGCTGCAGTTTGCCTTGAAGAATTTCTAATGGTGCTGGCACACAAGAGGTTCTGCAGATGGAAGTTGTAGCACAAGCTCTCAGCTTTTGCCTTCTATCTCAAGGTAGAAACTGAAGATAGAATTTGTGTATTGTCAGAAAAAAAACACCCACAAACACCCTTGAGAACAGCCTGGGCTAGATTTAAAAGAAATTTAGTATACTGATGTGGATGTATGAAAGGTAACACAAAGGCAGTAGCTCTTCTGATAGTGCTATTCTTTGCAGGGATGTGTTCTCAGGGATAGGTGATAGGAAGGTGGCACTTCTATTCTGAAACTTTTTCCGTCTGCATCTGAAATTCTAAGACATTTCAGGTGGTTTTTTTTAGCCTCTCTTTTCTCCTGGATGCTTGGATCACTGAAGAGGTTTTTTTTTTTTTTTTTTTTTTTAAGACAATTTCTGGGTATGACTGTATGTGTATACACTATGCTATGGTTTACCTTAAATACATATTTGCACTGCAAAGTAAAATTCCACATAGCTATGATATAATATACTGCTTTCAGAGAAAGGTCAAGATTGTTGTACACATCAAAAGGGAAAATTGATGTTGGCAGGCTAACAGAAGTTTCTCATGGCTTATCTGTTTCCCCTCAAGTTTCAGTATAATTTCAGTTCATGTAATTTCATGAGAGCATTAGGTTAGGTAATCAAAATGTGTCACAGTGAATATCTAACATCAGTTGTTGGAAACCTTTGTTCATACTGACGTAGATTTAATTCCTGCACTGTTTCTCTGTTTTGTCTTCTCATTTACCTCTTTGCAATGTCCTTCCAACTGTGATTCATAGTTTCTAATAAAACTTAGCCTGCTTCCTAAAATTTATTGTTTCAAATAACCAAGTTGGCAAATTGCCCATTTTGGTATCTATGTGAGTGCAGAGTATTGATGATGGCTACCTGTGACTGTATCTACAGTGCATTCAGAGGTCTGATGGCAACCTGTATAGATACTGCTTTGCAAATATCGATCCAACTAGCCTAGGAAACCGCAGCGAAGTTACAACAGCACTGAATTTGGCTTCAGCTCTACAAACCTGGGCAGGATCCTGGTACTACATGATAACTGAGGCCTCTGCCGTTCTACTTACAGCTAATGGGGTTTTGCATTGTTAGCTTCAGTCCTACCTCTGATTGCAACTTGTATGTTGCCTGAAGCTCATTCTGAAGAAAGGTGAGGTAGTAATACTAATGCAAAATATTTACTTGCAGAAACAGGTAGTCAAGACAGAAGAGATGACCTCACAGTTGTCTTGGTCTACTTGCCTGATCTTATGACTCTCTTGACAGGTTATCAATAAGGATGCAGCATCAGCAGTCAGACCATCTCTGACTGGCTTTTGTTCTCAGCCTGAGAAAGAAACTATTTAAATATGCAGTTCATATAGTTCATATAGATCATCTGACTGTTTTCGTTGCCTTTATTTATTTATTTACTTATTTATTACCTCCAGACTAATCTAATTTCAACGTGTTTCATGTCAGCAACTGCTACCCAGGAATCAACAGTAATGAAAAATTTGTAATCCACTTGTTAGTGCCACATATATGAATCATGTTCCAGGAGATCATGAGATTTAGAAAAAATCCTCTTGCACCTGACTTATTCTGTTGGTTTTCCAAGGTTTTGACTCACCGGAGGTTCACATTTTAAAACTTTTATTTAGAAACATGGACTTCATTATAAATCCCTTTTAAAATGCTGATCTCATGCTTCCAAGAATCCCGTTGGCTGAGTATTCTCTTACTTCCTCCCTTTCTTCAGCTTCTACACAGCTATGCAAAAGGTGGATGGTGCCACTTCCTACCTTGAATGTGCTTCTAAGTGTGTGTATTATACTCAGTGCTTTAGTCTGATCTTCTTGGTGTGGCGCTCGTACTGCGAGCCTGTCTATTGGGTATCAGGAGACGAAGCACAGGCGTGATAGCTTGTGAATCTTAAGTAGCTGTAGGCATCAGATAGGCCCTAGAAATGCTCAGCTAACCCAGGATCTTGGCAGCAGATTACAAGACCTTCTGGCTCTCAGCTATCTTCACTGGTGAAAGTTTAAGCACCAATGACTTTTCAGGTGCCAGAGCTTTGAAAGCAGATTTATATTTATAAATACTAATATTACTCAGACCAGAGCCAGTTGGTATGAGGTAACAAGTTTCTGTGCCTCAATAGCTCTATATACTCTGTACTCTTAATATGTGGCAGCCACAAGTAATTTGAGTGAACGTACTCCATAGTGAAGGGGGTTGAGCTGCTGTGAGTCACATTGCATTTTTTGTTGACTTGCACAGCCAATTTCTGTAGGCCAGCTGAGGTGCGATACTATTAGCTTCCAGCAACTTATTTCAACCTTTGAGCCTTCAGACATCTAAATATCTTTGTGGATGCAGCACTAATGATACAGAAACAATTTATCTGAAGGTTCTTTCATCTACTAGTTGATCAGGGAAGACACTTAAGCCTTCGTTTGTATGAGAGGGGAGCAGCTGGCAGGGCATTTTTCCACACTGCTTTGGAACTTGCACTTCCCCCAGTACCAAAATAGTTCTAGGACATGCTGCAGTGGCCCACTTGTTTTTCTTAGCAGTAAGGGGTTGGGAGGATTCTGGTAGAAGACTGTAAATATATCTTTTCAGCTGTTGGGCTATGTTTATTATCAAGTAAAAGGGAGCTACTGCTTTAGTATATCTTTATAACTGACAGGCTAAAAATATAATCTAAAGCAAAGGGTAAGAGTCCCTTTCTTTACAGTGACTGTATTTTTATGGAGGACTAATGAAAAATCATACATGAGAAAGGAGGCAAAGCCATTTTGCTGAGAACTAGAAAAATATGTGTAGTGTAGTGTACATATATGAAGATACTGACGATAAGATTTGCTAATGAATCTGCGGTAAGTTTTCAGTGAATGGATAATTATGCTGTAATATTAGCTACCGTAAGTCTACCTAATATTGTGTCATTTACTTCCTTCCTATGAATATATCTGGTCACTCCAAATAGTGAAATATTTGAGTCAGTGGGTAGAATTGTGGTTAGAAAGGACAGAAAATGAGAATTATTTATTAAACCTATTTCAGTTCTGTAGACTTCATTACTTTCAAACAAAAATTATCACCTCCCAGCATACTTCATATCACATTCTCTCCAATAAATGGAAGGTAGGAGGAGTGATAGCAATAGGGGTTTTAAAATAGGCTTTCACATATTAATGACTCTAGTGGCATGAAAAATGTTAGGAGAGAAACAAAGTCTCATTGAAAATATGTAACTGAAAATAGGAGTAAAAAGCACAGAACAGACAGTAGATTGATCAGTATAAGAGAGTAAGTTCTCCCACCTTGTTTTCTAACAACTCTTGACTCACTCTCCTTCAAGAAGCTAGGGAGGGTAGGCAGAAAAATGAAATACAACAAGGCTGTCCTAACTCTATATAGAAGATGATGAGCTTGTATCTCATGAACAAATATATCCCAAGCTTCAAGATGCCATGGAATCATCTTTCATTTACATCATAAGTTATAAGTGATCTCTGTATTAGCTTTTCCCCTCCTTCCATCACCTTCTACCTTCCAAAGTTCTCCTAAATAGATTACATCTCTTTAGAGTTATATTTGTTTTGCTAATGGCTATTTTTGGCTTATCCAATGGCCCTGTCTACTGTTGAAGCTCTATTTCAATGTCTTCTCTAATTTAGAAACTTATTTACAGTGGAATTTTAAATTCTGAGGTCCCATTTTTGTAAGTGACTTACAAGCCTAAGTCACTTCAGCAACTTTTGAAAATTCATGGAGAGCTAGGTACAGATAGATAACAAGTTTAGAAAACTCTCTTTGCAAGTATTAAAATGCAGGTTTACTGTTTGTTTAAAGAAAGTTATACCCACTTACTCTCTGCTGAGTAGTTTGGTATGTGTTGGACTAACTTGAGTCAGATCCTCCCATTTCTAAGATCTTTGTACTACTTAAGGCATCTTACAGAGGCTGCTGAAGATTTCTTGAGGAAAAGCAGCCTGCAGCATCAGATGATGTGCATGGGTGGAAATGAAACTGTAATAAATACTTTAGCTTATTTTTGCCTGGAAGCTAGATCTTAATGAAACGGCTGCAGCCAGCATGCCTTAGCTCTCTGTTTGTGATGAGGATTGTTTGAATCTTCTGATGAGCATAGAGAAAGTTGCCTTGCATCTATCACCCAGCCTGCTACCTGCAGTAGTATGGACTGTAAGCACAATGCAGGTAAGAACCTTGTTCTTCTATTGTATAAATTTCTGCTATTTAGTCAGGTAGGAGTAATCAGATGATCTGCTACCTACAAAAAATTAGGAAAATGGACAGAATACAGAGGAAGACAGAAGTATCAATTTCTTGAGAAATAATGTTTCAACAATTTTGCTCTTTTGTGTTCACAAAGGATGAACTCAAACAGGTGCAGGGAAGGGCTATGAGGATGATCAGAAGAGTGGATAGTTTATTATAGGTGCCCATAAAGGCTTTGTTTTCATACACTAAATAAGCCTACATATTTATAAATATATAGGAGGGAGAATATACTTAGGCTGAAGAACAGTGTGGAGAAAGAAATGTGTGTGTGAGCTAGTCATGAATAAATTCAGGCTGAAGTAAATTAAAAGAAGGTTTTTAACTACCTAACCTTCAAGTAGGAGGCGTGGGAATGAAAGCCCTAACTTCATTTAGGTCTGACTAGTTTCAGAAGGCAGTGCAGAAAACACTACAAGGAGACATCCTGAGTATTGAGGTGATTCTTCTCTACCCTATTCGCTTGTAGCTCTTAGAATGAGAAACAGTATTTTAAATATTACCAGTATCACAGTTTTACAATTCACAGAATGGTTGAGGTTGAACAGAACCTCTGGGGACCATCTACTTCACTCTGGTTGCTTAAGCAGGGACAGCTCAAACAGGTTGCTTAGCACTGCATCCAGTCATGTCTTGAGTAAGAGCAAGGATGGTCTAGCCAGCTCTCTGGGTAACCTAGTTCACTGTTTGATTATCCTCAGTGTAAAAAAAAGTATTTAATGTGTTTCGATAGAGTTTTGTGTGTGTTAATTTGTGCCTATTGCCTCTTGCTTTGTCACTGGACACTGCTGAGATAAGTCTGGCTTCCTCTTCTTTGTGTCCCTCCCATTAAATATTTACACACATTGATATGATCCGCCTGAGTCTTTTCTTCTCCAGGCTGAAGAATCCCATCTCTCTCAGCCTGTCCTCTAATGTGAGAGGAGAGGTTGAGAGAGGTGCTTCAGTCCTTTATTAATTTTAGTGGCACTTCACTGGACTTACTCCAGTAAGACTTTGTCTTGTACTGGTGAGCCCAGAACTAGACCCAGATCTCCAGCTGTCTCACCAGTGCATAGCAGAGTGGAGGGATCACTTCTGTCAATGTGCTGGTTATGCTCTTTCCAATGCAGCCCAGGAGGCTGTTGACCTTCTTTGCTGTGAGGGCACATTACTGGCACATGGTCAATGTGTAGTTGGTTGGAAGGACCCCAAGGTCCTTCTCTGCCAAACTGCTTTCCACCAGTCAACTGCCAGCCTGTACTGGTGCAAGGAGTTATTTGTACCCAGGTGCAGAACCTGGCATTTTCCTTTGTTGAACTTCATGAAGTTTTTCTCTTCCCATGTCTCCAGCCTCTGTGGGTCCCTCTGAACGGCTGTGCACTCATCTGCTGTATTAGACATGCCACGGAATTTTGTAATAACTGTGAATTTGCTGAGAGTACACTCTGTCCCATTGTGCAGATTGTTAATGAGAGTCTTGGATGGTTCTGGCCCCAGTATTGACCCCCCGATGTGCACCACAAATGACTTGCCTCCAACTGGACTTTGTGCTGCTCTTCACAACCCTCTTGCCTCCAACTGCCTGGGCTAGTTTTAAATCCACCTCTGTTCACTTACCTAGCAAGTACATTGTCAGCTTTTCTATGAGGATGTTAGGAGAGAGAGTCAAAGGCCTTACTAAAGTTGAGCTTGCAAAGGGTTTTAATAAGTAGCCAAGAAATAACTGTTAACAGCACTTAGACAAAGTGGAATGACATAAGGAAAGTAGTGAGGAGAGATGTGGCAGCTAGAAATAAAGCCCTGAAAAAGACAAAAGTTCTCAGAGCAAGAACTGAACAGACTGATTCCACAAATTATCTACTGTATATTATGCAATAGCTTGTACACTGACAGATGTTACCTTGAAGTTGTTGAAACAGAATTATATAGAATTCACAAATAAAATTTTATATTAGAGGTGCAACTCATTACTCTTTGTATATACAAAAAGTTGATCACCGGGAGATTGAAGAACTGCCCATTGTAGGAGAAGCTCAGGTCTGAGACCATCTAAGAAACCTGAAGGTAAATGAGTCCATGGACCTGATGAGATGCATCTGCGGTGTCCTGAGGGCACTAGCTAATGATGTTGCTAAGCCACTGTCCATCATATTTTAGAAGTTGTGGCAGTCTGTTGAAGTTCCAGTTCACTGACTGGAAAAGGAGAATCATAATCCCTATTTTAAAAAGGGAAAAAAGGAAAACCTGGGGATCTACAGACCAGTCAGTCTCACCTCTGTGCCTGGCAAGATCATGTAGCTAATCCTCCTAGAAAATATGCTAAGGCACATGGAAAAGAAGGAGGTGACTGGTGACAGCCAACATGGCTTCACTAAGGGCAGATCATGCCTGACAGATTTGGTGGCCTTCTAAGATGGGGTTACAACACTGGTGGATGGAGGAAGAGCAACCGATGTAATCTACCTGGACTTGTGCAAAGCATTTAATGCAGCCCACTGATATCCTTGTCTGTAAATTGGAGAGATATGGATTTGATAGATGGACCACTCTGTGGGTAAGGAATTGGCTGGATGGTCACACTCAAAGAGTTGTGGTCAATGGCTCAATGTCCAAAGAGAGACCAGTGAAGAGTAATATTCCTCAGGGGTCAGCACTGGGACTGCTGCAGTTTAACATCTTTGTCAGTGACATGGACAGTGGGACTGAGTGCACCCTCAGCAAGTTTGTTGATGACACCAAACTGTGTGGTGCTATTGACATGCTGGAGGGAAGGGACGCCATCCAGAGGGATCTTGACAGGCTTGAGAGGTGGGCCTGTGCAAACCTCATGAGGTTCAACAAGGCCAGGTGCAAGGTCCTGCATCTGGGTTGGGGCAATTCCAAGCACAGAAAGAGGCTGGGTGGAGAATGGCAGAGAGAGAGCAGCAGAGTTGAGAGCAGCCCTGAGGAAAAGGACCTGGAGGTGTTGGTTGATGTGAAGCTCAATGTGAGCCATCAACGTGTGCTTGCAGCCCAGAAAGCCAGCCATATCCTGGGCTGCATCAAAATAAGCAAGTACAGCAGGGTGAGGGAGGTGATTCTCCCCCTCTACTCTGCTCTCATGAGACCCCACCTGGAGAGCTCTGGGGCTCCCAGCACAAGAAGGGCATGGAGCTGTTAGAATGAGTCCAGAGAAGGGCCAAGATGATGATCAGACAGCTTGAGCACCACTCCTGTGAAGACAGGCTGAAGTAGTTGGGGTTGTTCAGCCTGGAGAAGAGAAGGCTCTGGAGAGACCTGACAGCAGCCTGCCAGTGCCTAAAGGGGGCCTACAAGAAAGCTGGGGAAGGACTCTTCGTCAGGGAGTGGAGTGAAAGGGCAAGGAGTAACAGTTTTAAACTAAAAGAGGGTAGGTTTAGATTAGATACTGGGAGGAAATTCATTATTACGAGGGTGGTGCGGCACTGGAACAGGTTGCCCAGAGAAGTTGTGGCTGCCCCATCCCTGGAAGTGCTCAAGGCCAGGTTGGATGGGGCCTTGGGCAAGCTGGTCTGGTGGGAGGTGTCCCCATCCATGGTAGTGGGGTTGGAATTAGATGGTCTTTAAGGTCCCTTCCAACCCAATCCAAATTCTGTGATTCTATGAAATCACTTGATTAGAGAGAATGCTTGTAGTGAAGTCACAGGAAGTAAAACAATGGTGCAGGGTAATATTTGATTCTGCAGACAGTTCAGAAACAGCCATAGAATACGAGTGTACTCTTTTGTCTTAACTGTGATCTACTAATGACACGAAAGTCAGATTTCTAGATTTAAGTGTTTAAGCATATATTTATGCCTGTACAAAATAAGCATTAATGATGGTATTGTAAGAAAACACTGAGAAAACAGTACATTAATTAAAGAGATTGTAATTATTCTACAATAAGCATATTTCATCCTTTTAGAAAATGGTGTTAGAAATGATGTGGGTCGAAGTTAATACAAGATCCAAACTTTTTAAATTTTGCCAAAGCTTTTCAATTAAAAAGAAAAATAAAGCTTGGCTCCTGAGTGGAGAAGCAAATGTCCCGTGGTAAGGGTCTGGGTAAAAGCAAAAATAAAATACTTATCTGTCTTGTTCTGGAAAACATGAAATGTGGATTAAACACCTAAGTGGTGGTACAAAATTTGCAGATCCCTAAGGAGTCTCACAGCTATTTTTTGTTGCTTTGAAAAGGCACTTCTAGTAAAACCTTCTAGTAAATAATCTCCTCAGAGAGTCTCTGAGATAAAGAAGTCATAGGGAGCTCACTTATACCGTAGAATAAATATGCCATTTTCTGATTTGAAACTGTATCTTTTCTTTCCAACCTTTACAAAATACAAATATTTTGACCTTTTGCAGATTTCAGAGTTTTAGCTTGGAAAGAACAAGCACACAGATAGTATTGTGTAGCAACTCCAATTATGCTAGATAGTTTTGACAGAATTAAATTTATCCTAGTGCTGCCAGTTTCTGATGCCATACTACAAGGCGTGAACAGGTGTTAACGACTCTGTTCATCTTCCCAAAGCAAAATTAAAGCACAGCTCTATGCAGTATGCTGTTTTAAAATAGATGCTTTCTGTATCATTTGAGTAATGTTTCAGACTTACTCCGTTACATTTTGGGAAGAACAGTTTCTTAAATGATTAAGATTCTATTTATTTATTTATTTTTTAACACATGCAGTATTAGTGAAGCTTACATAGATTCTCTTTTTAAAGCTAGAAAACAGTTTTAGTAGTTCTCAGACAAAGGGACTATGCTTTAGTAAAAAGAGGTCCTTCTATCGAAGTATGCAATGTTGGAAGAAAAGCCAGTCAAAGACATTGTTTCTAAGAAGAGAAAGAAATTGCTTACAAATCCAGTTCAGGCTGTTCATATGCTCAAATTGTGTTATCCTGAGCTTGATGTCTTGAGGCCTAAACAAGCTTTCAGTTGACAGAAATGCAGATACGTATTATAACATGCCTATTCCCTTACAAAAAAACTAGAAGAAGGGAAGCCTGTAGGCTCTATTAAAGCTTACAGACTGCACTAACAGAACAAAAGTTCAGCAAACCAGATGTCTGTTCAAGACTATGCTAATAGGACTTGCAGTTTCTGTCTGTACTATTCAGCAAGGAATCATTCACCAAGCCATCACTATATGCCCACCCCCAGGCCAAAAAGCATGCTGAACATATACTGCACTAGTTTTTCAATCTCATCTTAACACACACTTGCTTAGGATGTGCTCTAAATAATATTTCAGAGGAGGTGGAGCTTTACAGTAACATTACCCCCAAGAAGTCTTCCAAAATATCTTCATCTATCCTACATTTTTTATTTGGAATTTAATAAAGCCGTAATGGGAAAACTGCTTCCTTGAGGCAAAAGCACAGTTACATTATTTATTATTTGAAAATATCTTTTGGAGTACTGAGATTTAGAAGGGCTGTAAACAAGACTCTCTGTGTTGTAGGTGGAGATCAGAAATACCTCCTTTGACTTTAACACAGTGGTACTAAAGTGGGAAGAACAAGGAGGTGGAAAGAATATCCATCTCTGTTGATCTAAACAACGTGAAACTTGAATGTTACATTTTCTGGCCAGAACTACACCAAAGCTGAATGATTTGAAGAGTCACAGGGCTAGCTTTAATTGTACTTTGGTGGTATTTTTACATGATCCATATGACTGTGTGGTAACTGCTTTTTTAAGAAAAATTATTTCAGTGAAGGTACAAGCATTAGTGAGTATGTTTGCATCTGTATCAGATCCACTAAAACATGGGTGTCTTAAAATATGTCAAGATGAGCCAATCTTGTAAGCACTAAAATCAAAAGCAAAATACTCATTCTCCTGCAAAATTAGGTGGATAAAGTGGTTTTCTGAAAGGCTTTAAATGCTAAATTCAATTTACATTTTAAATATAATATTTGCCTAACCTTATTTTCTAATTACCTAGGGCCAATGTTTACCAAATAATATGTACAAACATGTAAAAGAAAGATATTGAATAATAGGAATAGAAAGCTCTCTTCAAAATCCTAGTTTGCTACAGCACAAACTTGGAGAGAAACATGAAAATAGTTTGGTTTCTTATGCTGATGCCTCTTACAAAACTAAGACCTGCAGAAAGCAAATGGTATTTGGTAAATCTCTGTATTACATTTGAATTATCTCTTCAAAAATTAGAATACGTTTTCAAGGAATTACTTCATCTTTCAAGGCTACAGAATATATTGTTACCTTTGGAAGTTAAATGTCTAAATGAGCACTTTCTAGGCAGTCTAGTGGTGGACAGACACCTCACGTTTCCTCAAAAATTACTGAATGGCTTCAAGGCAATCATTAGGTTCACCCTAGTTTTTGTCAAGATTGCTACTGCAGGAAATTCGAGTAATTTTAGCCGTTGGGACTTCCTTAGCCAGTGCATCCTGGAAATAATATTCCTTTAGATTTTTTCCTAAGGTAAGCAGAATTTCTCCTACCACATTATGAAAGTTCCTGAAACATCTAGCTGCCATGGAAGTGGTAGACTGCAGTTTCTCTAAGCCATCAGCTGTTTTTTCAGTTGGATGGAAACATTTCAGTATTAAGTATGTCTGTCCAGTATCGATTTTACAGGATGCCAGTAGTTCTCATACATCAGTATTAATATTAACTGTAAACACTGTATAGTGTTTACTAAGGAGAATAACTGATTACTTTTGCTTGTGTGATTGCAAGATCAGCTTCTCTATGACATTGCTACAATAGGAGCTTTTATTTCTGGTAGGCGTCATGGGAATTTTTGCATGTTTATTGTGTCCTAGTATAGGCAAAATAAATGGTACCTGTAATTGATTAGTTTATTACTTCTCTTTGCATAAATAATCAGTTGCTACTTATGGCTGGCACTGGCTCTTCTGTTATTTCAAGAGAGCCCACATTTCAGTATATACACATCATCACAGAGGGAAAATAGCAAATGAGATATCTCTTCTTAACCTTTGTGGTTCAGCACTGGACTGTGTTTAGGCTAATATTCTTTCTTTTTCTTTGGAGGGATTTTCAAACACTCCAAAAAAACAAAAACAAAACAATATCAGAATCAATACATTCCCACAAAATTCCTTATCCATTGGATCAGTGAACAGCAGAAAACCACAGTCTTTTCAAAGAACTCTCAAATACCCTGAATCACCACTTAGTTTTCCAGTAAGATAGTTTAATTGCTGGGACTGCAAAAAACAAAATCCTGGTCTGAAACATACGCAATGGCTTACCGTTTCTGGCATATCTGTCCTTTTGATTTGTACTGATGCACAACCTATAAAGCTACTTCAGCATGGTGTCTGCTGGGTGTACCTGCTGGACTAGTAAGCCTGTAGTATCAGCATATGAAACCTCACAGACTCCTCAGTTAAGGCTACATTTATGGAATTTAACATAATTTCGTTAGGCACTCCCAGATATTTACAGCCTTGTATTTACATTGTTCAGTACAGATGATGGTGTAAGTTGATGTTGTCTGGTTTAGAGTAGTGACTAAAACCATTTGTGAAGATAACCAGTGTCAACTTCTTAATACTGTAAAGTATTAATCCATCCAGTTAATAGAGAAACCTGGAAGGAAATATGAAAGACAGTGGAAATCCAAGACCTTTTCTGCATGAGGAGATGTAGCTGGCAGTCTGTTGGCACAGTGCAGCCAGCGAGTTCTTTTGGCAGAATGCATTCACATTTGTCTGCTTCTGTTGGCAGTATACTTCATGGCTTCAGATTGTATTGACAAAATATATGTAGCAATAACTGTGTCTGTAGTGATCTACAGTGCTTGTCTCGAAGCCAAAAGCATTAACTATTCATTCTGCACTTGTTAGAGCGTTGTTAGAGCTAAATCCAGGGACACACAAAAACACGTGATTGTCCAGCAGGAAAAATACTTGGTAGTGTTGGAGTTTTAAAGCTCGTTCAGAAGTGTCCTGGCTGCTGTGTGGATAGTTATGTTGCTGCTTACTGTTGCTGTTACAATACTCGCAATGGGAGGGAGTTTATCTCACCAATTTAGGAAAGATGGCTTCTCTGGTCTGTTTCTTTCCCATTTATCACATAGACTATTCCACATAGTAAGTCATACCCTCCAGATCCATGTCAGTCCACCCAGTCGGATCTGGTAGCTTTGAAGTCCTAGAATATCTTTGAGTGTCTCTGACTCCCCCACCCATCTAGGACTGTGTGAAGGGAGCCTGGTTGCCCAGTAGTCTGGAAGCTACAGAAACTTTAACAGCTACAACAAAAGGTCTCTGAGAGGGGTGAATGTATGCCACAGGCTTACTGGGTGGAGTTCATCTTACCAAATGCAGGCAATTCCTCGTCTGGTCTTCATTTATTGTGTATGGAGGAAAATAGGCATTTCTGGGGCTTTTTTTTATTTTTATTTTTTTCATTTTGCAGAACAATTTATCTCATCCTAATGTCACTAAAATAAACCAGATGACTCACTCCCTAAATGCCAGTTTTCTGCATTCATTTTAAACAAGGCCTGAGATGACTCTTTCAGTTCTAACTGTGTGTGCAGCAGCTGACTAAAGCTGGTTGTAATCGGTTTTGCCTTTTATTTTAGTGGCAGCAAGCCAAGACAAAACTTGCATTGCTTGGGGGAACTGGTTTAGTCTTCCCAGCTTTTTGCCCCTGGTTTTCTCAGAGGGACTGGAAATGGAGCAGGGAATGCACAGAGTTGTGCTAGCTGAAAGCTCTTTGTCCTGGTTAACAGTTCTTCATTGTGTAGTGATTGCTCGAGAATAGTGTCAAATTTATCTATGCCTAAAGTCTTCAGTATTTTAACCTGTCTTCCTGAGTTGAGTCTTTCAGTGTTAGGAAAGGAGACTTCACATAGTCAGATTCACAGTAGGTATTTTTGGAGAAGATGCTACTGGCTGATTATCTCTGTTTCCAGGATTTGAACAGCTACACTGTGCCCTGCCTAATTTCTGAAGTATTGGATTTCACTTTCTCAAGACATCTTGTGTGTTTTCTTCTGTTTTCTTAGAGAAGTGCTGGTAGATCATCATTTCTTAGTTTTTGGAAACAGTGGGCTAAATGAATGAAAGTAAGTATCTAAGAATCAAGCTGTTGGGATCTATTTACCTCGTGCTGTAGAATAGGGATATGGGAAACCAGATAAATGGGATGGGCAGGGTATGGAGAGGTAGCTACTGCAGAAAGGGAAGGAACAGATCACAATTATGTTTTCTGTAGACGATGTACCTGCTGAATTTATTTGAGTCTGTGTGACCACCAACAATACTGTACCCCATGTTCAGTGGATTTCAGATTTTACAAGTGAGCATTAACTGCTAGATGTTAGATCCTGTATGTAAGATAGAAAGTTTCAGGCACTTGTATTTGCAGAAATTGCAAACCTGAAAGATCGAAGCAGAAAGCAGCAAAGCCATAAATATATTTTACAAATCTCTCAACTTCTCAAACAGTCGTGGGTTTTTGGTTAAGTTTGTTGCTTTTGAATGTAATGATTGGTAGTATCACTATCTGCTGTTTTGCTTTCTTTCCATTGCCATTCAGGACTTCAAGTAACAAAATAATTTACAAATACCCAGTATGTATTTTGAAATGATGTTATTTGTTCATCTGCTGTTAGATTACCTCAACAGTTTTCAGAGATGAAGTTGAACATAGTCACTTATTGCAGCTGATTTTTAGGTGCTTTGAACTTGTTCCAGTTCAAAGCAGAAGTCAGTAGAAATTAGGGCTATGGCAATAGGAGCAATTTTG
Organism: Nettapus auritus; assembly: GCA_011076525.1. Classification (NCBI taxonomy): domain Eukaryota; kingdom Metazoa; phylum Chordata; class Aves; order Anseriformes; family Anatidae; genus Nettapus; species Nettapus auritus. Next base: position 47,521,635 of record CM021765.1, read on the forward strand.
TAACCTTTATGACCATGTAAAGCCTTTTCTTCCCTGATATCTTACTGAGTTCTTGTGGCAGTACTACAAGCAGATGGTATAATAGACTTTCAGGGACTTTGCTATGTGCATTTTGAAAACAGTATCCGAGTATGAGCACCCTGATTTGAGCTCCCTTTTATGAGAAGTTTACATCTAGTTTCAAGTCCTAAACAATAGAACTGTATGTTTAGACATTAAACACAATATTTTCACTATATAGGATTCATCAAGGGTGTGTCATACCCTTGAGAATCCAGTAACCAGGTCAGAGTCTCACTGGTGCTTAGAATACTGGGTTTGCTACATGCCTGTTTGAACTCCTCTCTTCTGCCAGACAGAGGAATTTGACATACTGCTGCTTGCTCTTTCTGGGTTCGTTTATCAACAGAGTAGCATTGGATATACCCATGAAAATACATTTTTTAGCCTACTTCTATGAAGCAGGGCTTAAACTAAAAGGATATTTCATGACAGGACTGAGGAAAGTGTGTGACTTTTTTAAATCTTAAAACTTGGAAACTTCAGATTTGTATGTGCTAGAGTTAGCCAACTTATTGTTAAATCAAAACATGATGTAACATGAATAGCTGGTTGTTAGCAATCTTCCTGTCTTTTCTACTTGCTTTTCATTCTGAGTTCTTTATATAAACTCTGTGCTGAAATAGTTTTTTAATCAACCTTTTAAGAATGTTTTCAATTTTACTTTTCCATGGTTTGTTTTTCAAATATGGAATTTTAGCATTTCAGCTGTAGACTCTCAAGACAGTGCTAGTGGTTGTGACTTTCTGAGTCAGTTGAAAGACTTGACAAAAGAAACAAGAGACTCACAAGTTGCATTTTTGAATTTATTGTGTATTTACAACTGCATTATCTTTTTCTCTTTCTGTCCCTGGCTTGACCTGAAGTTAACTACATCAGAAGATTCTGTTTAGAAGTAAGAAATTTGCAGGACTATAATAACAACAGTATAACTGAGACCTCTTGTATATATTTGAATGCAGTGGTCAGCTATTTTTTGATGCTGCCACTTTTTCATGGTGAAGATCTGATGTCATCTTCCAAGTGACTTACACAATCAACAGTGCAAAGGGGTGAGGGGAACTCTAGCTGGCAGCAGACAGAGAAGATTTCTGAAAATGGAACTTTTAGAAAAATAATTCTTCTACATACTGCTGCTCTTCCATAGCTCTTAAAGTGAGTTAATAAGTAGGTAAATATTTGTCATTAATACTATTGCCACATTTGCTTTTACTAACTTTTGAGTTATTGTTGTTTTTCAGATTGAAGAAATGGGAGAGTGAATTTGCACAGTTGACAGGAACTGTCAGCTACTGTTCTGATAAAGGAAAGTGAGGTATGTTGGGCTGGCATAACCAATGCTACTGAAGTATGTCGAAACTGAAGTTTAGAAATGATCTGTTCCTGTACCCATACATTATAGTTCACGCCAGGCAGTTTGTTTTAGTATGTGAATGCCATTTTTAGGAGTAACTTAAGGAAGCCACCTGACTTCAATCTGTTGCTATTCTTCCATGACATTACCTTTCCTTAGTTCTGTCAATCACAATAAAGTATTATGTCTTACAATGAAGATATTCAAATGGCAATCACCTTATGACTCCATCTTACCTAAAAATTCTCAAATTAGCCATATTTAATTAACTCCAGTCAGATACTACTAGCAGTGTAGATTAAGTAGCAAAGAAGTATTCAGCACATTCACTTTCTGAATTTGCTTCTCAGGCAGGTTTTGCAGTTTGCACCAAGTTCTGTAGCTTCATGGCTACATCACTCACACTCAGCATATTTGGGCATACTTTCATAAGATACAGTCACACCTTGCTGGAAATGCAGGCATGTCCTATTAGACTATACAGCAGCAAGCAGAATAGGCTCCTGTCATGGTTTTCATCAACTTGGAGATGCTTAATATAGCTCACATGTTATGTGATTTTTTTTTTTGTGTGTCTGGAGTTTTATGGAAGGAAGACTAGTTTTATGGAAGTAAATCCAAGATCCAATGGCATAAAACTAGACATACTTGAACACTGAAGTTAAATTTTGAAAGTGTCAGCAAATCAATACCACTTACATTAGTGGTTAGAAAGAAACAGCTGGGGCTAAGTTTCAAGGACAGTTGACTACTGCAAAATTAATAAGCTTTTAACTATACAGCTGTGGCACTAATTGTGTTTCCTGCTATTAGCATTGTACTTCCCAAATAAATCTATCTGTAACATTTGTTGCCTTAGAATAGTGAAGATACTTGTGTTCAGGAAGGAAATACTAAATGAACAGTATTGAAAAGCTATTAACCAAAAGTTTAATAGCTGCTTAAGGCACATGACTAATAATCTAAATTAATTAACAGGGATGACCTTTTTAAATTGTCTCTTGCTGACTTCTGTACTCAACCCGGTTTTCTGAACTGAGTGCTATTAGATAACCAAGAAATTTTTGAGGATACCACCAAGTGCTGTTGAGAATTTTCACACTGAACAATCACAGATAAATTAGAAACATCCATGGGTTGTTAATAAAGCATAAGATGCAAAAGGTGTGGAGTGCCAGTAGTTTATGAGTCAGAACATTTATAAGGTGATGTTCCAAATGAAACTAGTAGCAGTTTAATAGCATTGGAGCTGTTTTTCTTAGATGTGATCCTCAATTTCAAGACCTAACTTAGATCTATGAGATATTTGAATCCAAGAGTTAATGATGTTAGCTACAGAAACATTTACTTAGAAAATAATTTCTAAAAGGAATTTAAGGGGAGAAAACCTGGATTGTCCATGCTATAAACTCAAAGACTTGGGATGAGATACTTCTCATATAATCTTATCTAATTAGAGGATACAAGTTAGTCATCTGGGTTCTCTTTGTTGCAAATAATGTAAAGTCAATGGGCTGAATTGTCCTCCAGAGGTGTCATTCCTTATAGATACTTATTTCAGGATAGGAAGAATTATCCCACTGAACCATCAGAACCCCTCCCTTTAGTACAGAGTCTACACATAGTTAGAACAGGCACCTCACTTCCACATTGAACCCTGTAGCCATGGATTTTAGTGGTATTAGAATTTCACTTGTGGTATGCTTACGGTCACACTGAGTTTTCTTTTCTCTGCACTTTGGCCCTGATTTATTTTTTTTTTTTTTTTTTTATCAAGAGGAAGTGGTTACCCCTTTGCTTAGGGCAATAAATCTGAACAGAGATTTTTTCTGATTAGATTTACGGCTCTCATATGTGATGATACAATCTAACAGAGTACCAACCTAGGGTTATTTACTGTATCATGTTTCTCACATATGATGGGAGTCTGGGGGAAACAGGTTGTTGTTCTGACAGGTGATTTGACATCAAAGTATTAAAACTGTCATTCAGGCCTTACTTGAACATGGAGCTAATCAAGCAGATACTATTTTTCTTGCCATTAATTCACTAAAACTGTGAACACCATTGGAGGGCCACTGTCAGCTTAGATCAAGAATTTGTCAGGATATTTTACTTGCCACTGTAACTGTCTGGTGGTGCTTTTACTCGGGGAGTTAAAAGAGCTTTATCCCCACTCCCCTCCCATTAGCACCTTCTGGTGTAGTCCTTATCACATGGTGGGACACTGTTATGCGTCTGCATGAAGCCTATTGATACCTGAAGCACATGTATCCAGTACTGGTTATGAGTGAAAACTAAAATGACTTATTGAGACTGAGGGATTCAAGTGTGTGGGCATAGGCCAGGGGAGATGGGAAAATAAAACCAGTTAAGTTGTTCAGATATTTAATAATGTTTTCATTATTAACAGGAAAAAGGGAAGAATTAATTATACAAAATGGAGCCTCATGTTTGGAAGCTGTGCTCTGCAGGCAGAGTTCTGTTGACTTAACCAGATGAAATTCCTGTGGAAAGCCTTCTCCTTTGCCAGTAAAGTAAGTCTAATAACCTTTCAGGCTAAAACAAACTTCTAAGGATTTGTAACATCTTGCTATGCTACTACAGAGACAACAGCATGTCCATGAATTGGAGGTAGTCATCTGACAGTGCCCATTTGTCTGACCTATTTTCTGTTTGCACTCTGTAAGGAACCACAAGAAGCAAATTTGGGAATGAGAGAAGAAGGGGCAGTTGGAGGGACAGATGAGAGAGGCAGAGTGTTAAGTAACTTTCACGTGTTTTGAATCTCATATTTTGTAACCAGGAGAAAACATGAGTGAGGGGGAATGATGAAAGACTACTGTCTTATGAAACGTAAGCCCAGAGGAGTGATCCCTTTCTCTTGGTTATCATCAGTAGCTGATGAGGGGACAGATGGGTCTGAATGGTCATTGCAAGAATTTCACTGCTTTCTGCCTAAGGTGGTTGGAAAAATAGTCTGTCTTCTATGAAAACCTTTTTATTTAGGTGGTTGTGTTCCCCTTGCCAAATGTCCCCAAAACAAGGATGGTAGAATGTGTGTCAGCATGTCAGTCATCCCAGCCACCAGTTTGGTTTACAAGGTGGGTTTTGTTATCTGCCAGGTGGAGAGGTGGAGCCGCTAAGGCATACTGTGCCCCACTGCTCTGTGCAGCTTTGTGGTCTCACTGATCCTGTCCCTGATGCTTGAGCCCATGTAGAGTGAACTACTAAGCCACAATCTCAGTTAGCAGTTGTGACAAAATCTTATAGGAGGTGGATTTGGAACATTTGGGTTATAAAAGGTGATGATCAGTGGATTTTTGAAATCCCTGTACTTTCTTACTGTGGCGAAATATCTGTTCAACTCAGAAGCAGGAATTGCTGGACACTTTCTTTTCCTATTGAATTGAAAACTCAAGATATTTTTACTTAATAATTGTGCCCTTTACCCAGGCTTTGAAATTCCTTATGAGAAATATCTGTGGCTACTTGTTAACCTGCCTCAAAAACTATTAAAAATCTTACTGAGGCTTGAAAGTTTACTATTAATACTAAAGCAGCCTAGTTTGTTGCTCTGCCAACACAATGTACATCCTGATCTGCCCTGGCTTCTGACATTCAGGAAAATGATTAACTTGTAAACTTGTATGGTTTTCCTCATGAATGAATTCTGCAAGAGATACATGTGTAAGTACAGCTTCAGTGCGTAGTCAAGGTAAATATGCAAACGTTCAAAAGCACCATTGTGTTCTCAAAAATATTTACAGGTCAGATAAATAAAGTTATGAAAAACATAGATTCCAGCAGACCTGAGCATGAAGGGAGCCCTTGAAGTCTATGTGGGCTGTTCACTTGCATCTGGCGCAGTACATAGCCCTCAGTTATGAAATAATTAGGCAATAAGATACAGTGACAATGTGAATGTACTAATTAGTACACTGAGCAGTGCTTGTGTGATGACAGACCTGTTTGTTGATCAATGTGCCAGAGCTAAAAGCATGAGCTGTGCCAGTCATCTAAGATGCAGAAGTTCTTAGAGCAGGCAGCTGGAATAGTTTGTGTTCCCTCTGAATTTCCCAGGGGAAAATGTGTTTGCACATTGGGAGAGCTAGAGTGCAGCCCACACTCCCTTCCCTTGAGGGGTGCTGCCTGTCTCCACCAACCCTTCCTCTCCCTTCCCCACCTACCCAATAGAAACACTGACTTTGTTGGGAAATATGGAGGCACCGGTTCCCAGCAGCTGTTCTTATAGTCATGTAAAGCCAGGCTTATCACAGGTCAGGTTTTATCTGACAGTTTCTTTGAAGCATTCTCTTGCTTTGTTATTTGAACTGCTGTTGTACTTTAAGTATATGAGAAGTGATAACCACAGCTTTGCTAGCTTTCACAGCTTGGATAGTGAAGTGCTTGATAATATGGCAGCTTTCACGAAATCTTTAAAAACCTGAACTTGAGACTAGGCTATAGAAAGTCTACAGAGGTAAGAAGGGGCAGTAAGCAAGGGCAGACTGGGAGAGATGGAGATTTCCACCTTGTAGAACTCCTAAGTCATCTGAAGTCATTAGCATTTACAAGTTTTTATAAGGCCTTTCTATAACTGGTTGTTGCTTTTAGACTAACCTACAGCTGTTAAACAGGATCAATGTGCTAACTAGCAGTCTTGGGAGCCAAAGGATGTCTGGATGTGGGGACAAGTGCTTCCTTTAGTGCCTAGAGGTTTCTACATCTGAGTAGAACAGGTAGTGTTTTATTCTGTACTGTAGCTTTTCTTTATGGGTCAAGATAAACTGCTTTCGTGAGGTGACATCTCTTTGTTTTATTTTTCAGTTCAGGCTAGGTTGAAGTGAAACATGGACTAAAACTTTATATACTAATTGCACTTTTTAAAGTGGCTGATGCTGCCTTAGACATCTAATGGTAATACTAGCACTCAGCAGTTGGAAAGAAGGCAGAGTCAGAGGATGATTCTGCTTCATTTGCATCTAGCAGTTAAATGTCTTTGCACAGCAGATAATTTACATCTCTTTCCATGGCATTAACTCTGCATTGCAGATGAAGAATCTCTGTCGAGAGGCTGTCCTATTGAAGCTTGAGTTAATGAATACAAACTGAAAGGGTGTGACCCTGTCTCAGCACTTTTCCTGATTGGAACCATGGCAATCTATACCCACAATTTGGTTGTTTATATGATGAACAAAGTATAAGAAACTGATGCATTATATTTTTAACAATCAAGTGGCCTTATATGTGTACAAGAAAGATTAACTTTTTTTTTTTTTTTAAAAATTTTCATTTTTATTCATATTGTTATGCCTTGAGTTCATCCTAGTGCCTTGATTCCATCCAGTAAACTCTTGCTTGTTATACTGTTGATTTCTGAACTAGCAGCATCACACTGACCTGCAGAGTTTTATTAGCAAACAAGGAACAATAACAGGTCACGACCCTCCTTCTGCTTTCCTAGCAGAAGGCCTCTTTATTAATGTATTAAAAATATCTTTTAAAAAATGTAAAGAAAACAAAGAAATCAAAGACCTGTTTTTCCAGAAATGACGTGAAAAGCAGTGGCAAACGGGAGGTCCCCTCTTGTGTTAAAAGCACAGGATCTGTCACTTATGGCAGTCTCTGTGGTAGTAATGGGTCATCTTTACAGGCAGGAGTAGAAGTAGCGGGAGCCTGGCTGTGGAATTTCTGGGCATTGGTCTTTCCACTAACTGATGATGTGTGAGAAACACCTGGCAAAATCCCAACAGGGAGAGCTCATAGTGTCTTTTCATTCACCCTATTTCTCCTTCCTCACGTAGGACTGAATGAGTAAGATCCAATCTCTGCCTCTGCCCTGCTTTTCCTCTGGTGGGAGGAAAGCCATAAACAGTATCTACCTAAAGGAAGGGCATTTCACTATTCTTTTTAATCTAGGCTTGCAGATTAGTCTAACTCAAACCACAAAAGAAAACCAAAATATACTGCCTGATAAAAATGACCAATATTGACTTCTACATATATCATATCTATACAGATATTTCCATGTTTGCTGATTCATACAAATGCTACTCCACAGCCACAGAGCTCTCAAACAATACCCCAAATGTGTTAACCCAGCAAGCAGCAACTTGCCAGCTAACCCTGCTGAAGTCTCCTGCCAGTCAGTAGGGGTTGGCTGCTAACATGTCATTTGCACTGTTCCTCAGCTAAGGTACTGAAGGTCATCATTCAGTGCAAAGCTGAGTGTTGGCAGACAGACAAAAAAAAATACTAAGAGTTGGCCTTGCCAAACTAAGATGGGCTTGCAGAAAGGCCTTTTTATAAGATCCATCTAATGTGTATGGTCTCTTTGTCATCATTGGGATATTCAGAATGAACATTCTGAGGAAGGTCTGGAAGAAGATTATCTACAATGGACTTTTATTTTTTAAGTTTATCTTCTGGCCCATGGGGAGCCCAGCTGTGTCTACAAGTGTCCAGAAACTACTGCCAAGGTTTTGTTGGTCTAATCTAAGAAAAAGGAGCATTAGGTCAAACACTTATATTGCATCACCGTAGGGAAAATATTTATGAAGACTTTATGTAAGATGTTTTATGCATGGTTGCTGTTTTTCTAAAATAGAATTTAAAGTAATTTTAAATGTTTCCCTAAATATTGTAAGAAAATACAGCATACAATTAAAAAAAACCCACAGTCATAGGAGAATTTATTAGCACATGATGATGCTTAACTTCAGAATCTAGTACTTTATGACGATCTTGATTTAGAAACTGTTTCTCAGCAATACAGAATCCTTGCTGATTATGGTATAACTTAATGACATAGGTTGTCCCTTCACGCTTGACTCGTTGGTGCAGATACATCTTGAGCATCTTGACAGTGACTGACTGAGTCTACATCAGAAGAAATGAGTCACTGTATAAATTCTTGCATGCTAAAACACTCTTTCACCATATGATTCTATACTGGCTTTTATGTCAATAAGTTAAGCCATATGATGATAAGCAGGCTTAAAGCATTGATACTTCACCACTTCAGAGCTAGCAGTGTTATGATTAAACTGGCTGCATGTAATGTTGGTGGCCAGGGGAGGAGCAGCAAAAAGCCTGTCAGTAAACAAACTTTATTAATAGAAATCTTATCACAAATGTCATGTGTTAATTTCCAAGGCTTAATTAGAACTTTTTATAGTTCAAACAGTATCAAATTTTGAGGAGCAAAAACAACTTATAATGCCGTTTAGTTGTCATTTCCAACTATTTAATACAAGTTTCTGAAACAAAATGATTTCCATGGTTGCTGCACAGACTGACTTTGGTTCATGAACGTCAAGTACAACCACCTGCACTATGTAGAAGTATTTCCATGTGTTGTGATGATCTCAGATTTATTGGTCTCTTCTAAATGCGCAGCACTCCCAGCAATGTCTTTGGCAGTTCCACACATAGAGGACAAAGATGGACTGGCTGGGCAGTGGACTGAAGTGAGAGACCTGCTGCAGGTTTCCTTCATTGATTCTGAGTTGGTCATTTAACCAATAAACCTTCACTGACTTGTGTCAAAGTGGATTATGTCCCTGACTTAAGTGGAGTAGGAAGTGTTCCTGTTTGTGCCTTTGCTGTGCATGAGTGGGCTGTGCTACTGAGAAACCTAAAGCTGGCTTGATTCATCACCCATTTCTGTGAAGCCACTCATACCCCTTTGCTAAGTGTGTGAGGATCTGTTAGGCTGTCTAAAAATCCCATTATCTATCTGCTTTTGCAATGGACGCTATATGAACTCACCTAGGAAGTGCTTAGCAGCTATACTGCAAGAAGGGTAGGTGGGATAAATGCTGGTGGCCAGCTAAATTCAGCATGGTCACAGTGCCCATATGGTCTGTATACGCATACATTTTGACCCATGTTAAGGGGAGATTAGATCCAAGATTTCTTTCCCAGTCTTTCCTATATCTACCTCAGGTATGTAAGTGAATTTGAAAGGTAAGCTAAAGCACACTTTTGAACTCAAAATATTGTGTAGGTGTAATGTCTGTATTTGAATTCCCTATCTTTAAAAATTGATGAAATAGGACATGGCTGCTATTTCTCTCTTTATGATATTACAATTTGTGTGTTAAAATGAAAGACTGAAATAGTTGAGTACTACAGTGACTGGGGTCATAACGTATCATACACGATTGCGTTGTGGTTTTGCTTCTTGTTTCTATAGCAACATTCAGCCAAGAATATCAAGGCTCTTCACAAGTATTCATGAATTAAACCTATGAGGTAAGAGATGGTGATTATTCTTGTTTACAAATAAGGAAATGCAGAGGTTAAACTACTTGATCAAGGTCACAAAACAAATCTGTATCCATGCCAGGAATAAAAAGCAACTCTTTAGTCTGTGCTTTAGTCACCAGGCTGATATTCTCTATTGGGAGGGCTGCACAGAGCTGAGAGGAAAGCCTTGTACAAAGTCTACTGATTTGGTCATTCAAAATGTACATTCCAGCTCAGATTGCCTCACTAAAGTGACCTTATATTTTTATCTCTTTGTCTGTCTAAACTTTGCCCTTGTGAAAACATCATTATATCCAGTCAAAACAGGAGTAGCATGATTTTGACAAGACTTTTGCAAACCTCTGACAAAGCAAAACTGAAGCCTATGTTAAAAAACTATGACAATCTTTGCATGTATGGTGGCTAATCCTTCAATGGCAATTAGATAAACAGACCCAGAACATTCCTGGTTCATTTCAATGGCTACATAAACCAAAGAAATCAAACATTTATGGGAAGAACAATTAGGTATTTTCTCTGGAGTTACCACAGAGATATTGCATTGTATGATGAATATGTGGGGACTGTTGAGAGACAACTAAAATAAATAAATAAATAAATGCCCACTCTTCTGTGTTTCTTTTTAAACCACAAGAAGGGAAAACCTGTAAACTCATAAACTTTTTTGGTATCCAGTCTCTGCTCTTCCTTTTGTGCTTCATGCTTACCAGCACCATAATATAGTAAATGGGGTATTAGAGGAGAAAAAGACACACCTCTTCAACTCCATCATCCCATTGGGTGCTGTTTGTAGAATGAATGGGTAGCAAGTATGTTCTGTTAGAGAAATATGCTCTAAGGGGATGTTCTTTTCTTGTCTGTGATGAATCTGCTCGATCTGCTCGAGGGTAGGAAGACTCTGCAGGAGGATCTGGATAGGCTGCACCGATGGACTGAGGTCAACGGTATGAAGTTCAACAAGGCCAAGTGCCGGGTCCTCCACCTGGGGCGCAATAACCCCAAGCAGAGCTACAGGCTGGGAGATGAGTGGTTGGAGAGCTGCCTGTCAGAGAAGGACCTGGGAGTGATGGTTGATAGTCGGCTGAATATGAGCCAGCAGTGTGCTCAGGTGGCCATGAAGGCCAACAGCATCCTGGCCTGTATAAGAAGCAGTGTGACCAGCAGGTCCAGGGATGTGATCGTCCCCCTGTACTCGGCTCTGGTGAGGCCGCACCTCGAATACTGTGTTCAGTTTTGGGCCCCTCGCTACAAGAAGGACATCGAGGTGCTTGAGCGAGTTCAGAGAAGAGCGACGAAGCTGGTGAGGGGCCTGGAGAACAAGCCCTACGAGGAGCGGCTGAGGGAGCTGGGATTGTTCAGCCTGGAGAAAAGGAGGCTCAGGGGTGACCTTATCGCTCTCTACAGGTACCTCAAAGGAGGCTGTAACGAGGTGGGGGTTGGTCTGTTCTCCCACGTGCCTGGTGACAGGACGAGGGGGAATGGGCTGAAGTTGCGCCAGGGGAATTTTAGGTTGGATCTTAGGAAGAACTTCTTTACCGAAAGGGTTGTTAGACATTGGAACGCGCTGCCCAGGGAAGTGGTGGAGTCACCATCCCTGGAGGTCTTTAAAAGACGTTTAGATGTAGAGCTTAGGGATATGGTTTAGTGGGGACTGTTAGTGTTAGGTCAGAGGTTGGACTCGATGATCTTGAGGTCTCTTCCAACCTAGAAATTCTGTGATTCTGTGATTCTATGAATAATATAAAATGGTTTCTTGCTTTCTGACCTGCTAGGAATACAGATGTCTGACCTAAGGCATTTGTCTGATTTTTGGCTATATCCTTGTGCTCATGCTCTTTGTTGTCTGTCTCTCTGCAACTGAGAATTTTGTGCTGCTTGGAGGACAGGTTTGCTGCTGCTTTCTTGAGATCATTGGCTGTATTACAACTCTGCTGAAGAACACATTGGATGGGTGAATGGCAGTAATTTAGTGAGGAAAAGTCTTGGGAGAGCTGAGGATCATGTTTAGCAAATCTTAAAAGATTTGCTAAAATTTGCTAAAATGCTAAAAAAAATCTCAAAATCTTAAAAAATCTTAAAAAAATTTTAAAAGTTCACAGAGGTGCTTAACAGAAATCAGGCTTATTGGATCAGACTTACTGCAGGGGCAAAGCAGGGATGGAATAAGGACAGGAATGGGGAGGATCAGCAGTGCCACACTGAAAGATAAGCACCCCTGGAACTATATAGTCATATATACCAATGTTTGAATGAAATTTTTACAGCTTTTGAGAAGTCCCACTTAAATGAGCATTAAAATCCATAAAGACTGAAAGGATAAAGTGTCAGTGTCACATAAGGTCTGATAATCAATCTGCATTTTCATCACAGTGTCGAGTGACAGCTGCACCTCAGCTGCCACTGTTCCCTCTGAGCTGGGCTGTCAGAGATGGCAATGACTGCAGATCTTGCTCAGTGTCAGTTTCAGTGTTACTTCCCAAAATGTTTGGTTGATTTCTCAAGCTTTTTACTAGCTTTTATATGAAAATTTTATAGCAGTCATACTTGCTTGTGAATTTGCATATAGCTAATATATTCAGCATTACCAGTACTCGGCTTGCATTAAAAAGGAACACTTGAAAGTACAATATCTCTCAATAAAATATCTCACTTTAGTAGGTACAGGGCCACATTTGTCATCTGACTTAGATTAGCTGAAGATACAGGTATATTTTTTGCAGGTCAGAGAAAATTTAATAGGAGAAATGTAGCAATAGGACCTAAATGAAGCTTTGACTCTCTACTTGCTGGTCTCTGGCTCAGATCATTAGTTCATTCTTTTCTAGAACTATAGATCTTTACAGTCTATAAATACTTAAGTGGGAGTACCTCAAAGAAGTAAAATTACATTTTTTTTTCTATTAAAATAATCCAGTGATCTTTAAATGTAG
>CM021765.1:47534352-47619368 GCA_011076525.1 Nettapus auritus
ATTTTATTTATTTTATTTTATTTTATTTTATTTTATTTTATTTTATTTTATTTTATTTTATTTTATTTTATTTTATTTTATTTTATTTTACTTTTTCAGAGAAGATAGCTACTTCTGTTATATATAGTTTAGCTTTGCTTCCACAGATTAGAGATGAAACAACCCACTGTAATGAGATCTGTGGGGAGGCCTACCATTAGGTCTTCCACCTGCTGTCCTGATGCTGAAGGAAGAAAATTGTAGTTGCTGTGGTGTCTTCATGTTGCAGCTCCAAGGGAAGATGGGCAGTTCTGGAAGTGCTGAGTGGAGGCACTTCATTCTCCTCAACTCACTGGGTCCATGACCTACAGCGTGATTTGTTTTACTCTCTGAGAAATGCAAGTGCCCGGTGCTCCCCAAACTAACCTGAAGTTGCCTCTAACATTGGGCAAGGTTTAAGGGTGGGGTAAAATGAATCATATAAACTCTTAGTTGCATATGGAAATGGACAAATACCTGACAAAGGCAGGACTCTGATAGTTGACTACATGCCAGTGTCAAGTTATGATCTTCTGTGTCTAGCCAGCCCACAGAGTTGTGAAGTCTAGTGGAGAGGTTTCACAGATTATATAGCTGGGGTTCTGGTGGCTTGTCTTTGAGGCATTCTTCTAAATGTCATTTGAGTGGCCACCCAAACTCATCTATACGTTGGCAGAAGCTTCCCCTTTTGAACTCTTATTAGTCACAGAAGATCCTAGTCAGGGTAAATGAACAACTATTATTTTTCTGCAACCTTTCCACAGCCTTTTCTGCAGCCATTGTGATGCTCAACCAAATGAAGGAATTAAACTTTTCTTGCTACTTATGAAATACAAGCTATCACGATATAACTTTCTCATGCTGTATTGTGTTGTTGTCTTTCCTCAGTTGACAAATGATAGTATGCGAGGAGATGGCTTCCAGTTGTGCATGGGGAGGTTTAGATTGGACATTAGGAATAATTTTTTCACAGAGAGGGTGGTCAAACATTGGAATGGGCTGCTTAGGGAAGTGGTAGACTCCTCATCCCTGGAGGTATTGAAGAGACTTGTGGACATACCACTAAGGGATACAGTTTAGTGATGGAACTCAGTAGGTCCGGCTGATGGTTGGACTTGGTGATCCTGAAGGCCTTTTCCAGCCTAGATGATTCTGTGATTCCATATTTCTATGATAGCTGAAAGTGGTTTTCTGAAATGCATCCGTGAAGATAAAGTTCTGTCAAACAAATATAGGAGCCAATTCGTTGATAAATTGTGACCTTTCTTCCTGTTCAGATTTGTGTTTTTCTGGAATGATTTGTGAGATAAACTCTGAATTATCACAGTGCAAAACTTTTATACTATATCTGTAGAGAGTTGTTGTGAATCTTTATTAGTGATAATAAGGAACGCAAGCTTGTCTCAGCTTTATGTAGGGACTAAACCTTGTAAGTAAGAAGACAAACGAGAACAGTGGTGCTTTCGGAATATACCACACAATCCCAGCTGACTATTGTTTGTAATGATATTTTTCTTTTCTAGTAGAGCAGAGTTCAGTAGACTAACAGAACATTTCTATACGATGGATGCACCAGATTCCCATCTTTCTCATGTCTGGTAACACCTCCACGCATAGTCTTATTTAAATGAACCTAATAGACTTGCCTGAAGCAAAATACTGCCCAGGCAACATGTAGCCTTTAGAGAGAAACTAGCTGAAGAAATTCTACAGTCAGGCAGTCACTCACTCAGTTGTTGACACAACTCTTTGGGGACTGTGAACTGGATCAGGGAACCAGATAAAGTTAAAAATAATGCAAACAAAAAGGATGTAGGAGAAGGTACCAATCTATTTGTGGGGAAAGAGGGGGTTTTGTAGTTCTTTGCTGCTCTGGCCTGTGCTTTGCAGTGGCTCTCCTCCCATTCTGGACAATGGCTTCATTATTTTTCAGACCTTTCTGAGAGCTTATTTTGCTCACTTTATAGAACAGCAGAAAACTATTAACCCTATTTTCCCATCCTCATTCATTTTAGCCTGTTAAAGTAGCTCAGAGGAGGGTCTAGTGAGTACCAGAGCTAGTAGGAAATAAAAAACGGAAGCATGATCTCCTGCTTACAGGTTCAAGGAGCTGTTAGTTTAGCTTAGCGTACCTCTGGAAACCCTGTGCAAATAATTGTGTCACTACCTGTGAGGTGGGAGAGGGCTCCAGTGCTGAGCAAAACAAGTGACTGGAAGAAGGAGAAGAGAAAAATTCCATTACCAAAATCCCCTGTATAATGAAATGGAGGTTTCAGCATGAGATAGAAAGGCAGCCCTTGTCTTCCTGTGCTAGTGTACAAACCAGGAGATAAGGGTTTGGAGAAAACTAAGGGAAACCTAAAGTGCGTTATTTGGAACTAGTTGTAGGAGTAGTAAGAAATGTAGAGTTGAGTATGAAATAACAAATGGAGATTGCAAAGTAAATGGCTATTTTTCCCTTTAAAAACAATTATCAGTGGAAAGATAAAATTCAGATTTGCTTATGGAATGATTCTTTATCTCATCACTGCCTAGAAAATCATTTCTTTCTGATTTTAATAACTGATAACATCACGGACAGGTGACCAGCCAGCCAGCCCTTGCTGGTTTTCACTACATGCATTCTGTGTGTAGATCTTGTTCTTCTATGTCTGATGATCTGTCTTCGCCCCCTAGGGACAATCACCAATGGGCCAGCTGCAGCATTTAAATTCATAGCACTTAAGCAAACTTAATTTCTCTCCTGTTACAGTCATGTCTGCTTAATTATGGGAAGCAAACTACCTCCAGAACACTGAACTGAGTTAGGAGTGTGTAGATGTAACTAGGACTATTTCAGTCCTGCAGATATAGCACATTGTCAGTAAAAAGAAAGCATTAAGCTCCGAGGTTAACAGACACTAGATTAAGTTATGCCATGGCTAGTTTATGTCTGCCTAGTGCTGTTCAAAGTGAACACGTGGCTTTAATCTGGTTTTCAAGGACAGAGTCTAATTAAGCTCACTACTGCCTATGCCATTTCCACAGTCCATTTATGATCAGTATTTGTGCTGGTGATTTCATTCAGAAGTTAAAGACTGGACATGTCTGAAGGAGACATTCAACTTGTTTTAGGGATAGAGAACATAATTCCTCAGTTAGCTGTGTTGCTGTATTTCCCATAATGCTAATTTCTGATTATTTGCAATGCACATTAAAGACAAATGATGAAATATGACCAAACATGTTTTGGAAAAAAAACAAAAACAAAACAAAACAAAACAAAATAAAACATTGATAAACAGAAATTCACCAGAAGAACATGATCTGATGAGACAAGATGTTGACAGCAACACAGCTTTATGGGAGGGCTGACAACAACACCCCCTTCCTAGTGGTGCCAAAAACCCGGTTTGTGTGAAGGCATTATTGGTAATGCAGATCAGCTCCTCGATCTGTTGCTCAGTGTAACCCCACAAAGACTTGCACTGGCACAACTAAAGAGGGGCAGAGCAGGAAGGAACAGCTGTGTGTACTTGTTTGTGCCTCTGAAAGTCTTTTGTCATCAGGCTACAGACAGAGAACTATGAAAGTAACTTCTTTGTCCACCTTTAGCTCTCATCTAAATGGGTAAACCACTTGTTCCTACCCTTGTGCTACAGTTGACTATTTTTTCAGTTGTGCTGTTGGAGTCTTTGTTACTATAAATTGATCAGTGAAATAGTTCAGGTTGAAAAGCCATTCCCATTCCTTATTTTAAGTTCTCAGTGTTCAACTTGTATTAAATAACAATCCCACCTGGTAGTCACATAGCACAAATAAGAAAAACATTTTGCCAAGGACAAAGGACATCAGAAAACTCTTTTATTGGTTTGGTTGCGGATGAAAATATGAACAGAATCACCCTTTAAATGCAAGGTGCAGTTTAAAGCCAAGGTAGTTTATTAAAACATTATGGTTTTGTGGGAAGGGTGATCTTTCATTTTACATCTTCTATAAGGCATATACTGGTTTGCCTATGTGGGTTTGAAACTGTGCTCTGGTCATAAGTATTGTTCAAGTTCTTTCTTCCATGTTTAGTTAAAAGAACTGATTGTCTTGCTCCTCATTGCCCTTTTACAGCCCAGAAGACAATGCTGCTCTGCGCTTATTGTTGATCACCTTCTCTATTCTTTTGAATTAACAGGATTCTGTTATGGTATACAACTTTCATTAGTAAGATACAGGGAAAAAACAAACAAACAACAACAACAAAAAACTGTGGTGGTGAATTTTTAATAGTTACCTAAGACCTGAAAACAAGCCAAACTCATGGTGACACATCTTGGAAAGATTCTGGATGAAAACTGTCCTGGAGAGCATATCCAGTGAACAAAATTACCCAGGGCAAGGCTTGTCAGTTACTGCAAACTGAGAAGAGACAGCATAGAAAAACAAATTGAACTTTGCTGTAGGAAGGAAATCATACCAGTGAGTTCAGTAAGAGCCATGATGAGGGTGAGGACACCCTCGGAGATGTACTCCTCAGTGACACTTGAATGGGTCACTGAGGACAGAAGAATTTAAAAAGTCATGATTAATACTTGGTGTTTGTGACGTGTCTTGCAGCAACAGAACATTCAAATCCTTTGCAGTGCTATCATGGTTAATTATAGGTCCCTTCAATCATTAACATTTGGATAGATCACAGAGTCCACATCTTGCAATTTCAAGGTATCTTCTTAACCTCAGTATTTTTTCCATCATCTAGTCTAATTTTAAAGCTCCCAGTTAACACAACAGCTGGTACCAACAGCATGCTAATTACTGAATTTCCTGTAATGTGAGAGGAAAAAAGCAATACTTTTTGAGAAGATAAGAAACTTCAGTGTGCTGAGTATGGGTGAGTGCATCCTCCCCATTTTCTTCCTACAAGTTCTCCAATCTTGTACTTGTGTATAATTATTTAAATACAGTTCTGTTGCATGACTAAAGAAGTAATCCAGATTAAGTCTTTCTCACATAGGAAGTGGAAATACAGGGGCTTCTCTATGGAATGATGGTATGCTGTTTTATCTTTAGCAAGGAACAAAAGCAGGTCTTAAGTAATATTGACATTGCTTGCCTGTAGTTTGAGTACATAGGCTACACATTTGCAAAGGATAGCAACCACTTCACCAAACCCCCTCAACATTGTAGGTAATACGCTGCAAAGTAATCTAAACCCCTTGACAGCAAATCAGAGAGTTTTCCCATAAACTCCCTTTTCCCAAAGCAGACAAAAAATTTCAAATTTATATGTACTCCCACACCATCTCATGCTACAATTCCCCTGACTGCAATGCTTGTGTTACATTTTTATTTAACTGAGGAAGCTATATAAAACTTGGTTAGTAAAATTTAGCTAAATATTTCACCGAGTAATCTCTAATTTATTACCAGCTTTTAATAAAACCACAATACATAACATTTCCTAGCAGTATATTTTTTTTTTTTTACAAGTACTACTTTTGGGATAAATACAAACAAATAATACACACGTGGTATTGTTTCCCTACTCTGACAGATGTTATTTCCCTTTGCAGAAATGTGTAACCACTAGCAGTGAAACTTTCTCCCTTTCTTGCTCAGACATTATGTAAAATAAACCAATCACTCACTATATGAAGCACATTATGGGAAGCATTTAGCCATGCTTTGTCCCTTGTACTGTACTTACTCAACATATAATCAATTCACAGATCAGATCACATTATTTGGGAAGGCTGCCAGTTTGGAGAGGTAGGTATAGTATTTGGAGTTTTTTTCTGTGTGTGCCATTTTGTAAGTTGCAAAAGTTATGTTCCTCTTGCTGTCTAAAAAGTTGATGTAGGTTGACCAGCTTTCTAGAAAAGGTCTGATGGGAAGAGGGTAGGTGCTGATTTTGTCAGAGAATTCAGTGAGTTAGTCCTTGTTTACAGACTGGTTGGCAATGCCATCTTTGTATTTTAGGAATGAAATAGTTATGGCGTCACTAGTGTCACTTCAAGAAGACTGATGAAGAGGAAATATGTCTTACAGCCCTGAGACGTGCTTCTAAACTGGAGAAGATGTTTCTTTAAGATGCTGATACTTAGGTTGATGACGAAATCAGTGTGATTTATGACATGTTTGAGTGAAAATATAGACAGCTGCTTTCATTTGTCTGGGTGCTAAGGTAGGCTGTGATGATATGCTATATGGGATGTTGGCATATGGACTGGTATCATGATGTTAGGGAGGTGGAAAGATGAGACAGAATGATTGTAAATTTGTCTACCTGTAAGAATTCAAACTTTTTGAAAAGTGAACATTAATTAGAAAACTTCTATGTTATGAAGAGATGCGTTTTTTTAAAAAAAGTACATTCTGAAATAGTAATGTATCTGCTTTTGCTGTTTGTTTGCTTTGATGGAGGACTGTGGGGTTCGCAGGAAAGAAGTTGAACTACATAAATACTTGGAATGTATGTTTTGTTAACATTTTGCAAGGGTTTTATTTTGCATTGACCAAAGTACAAATTCATGATGACAATACTTTCTTATTTTCCAGATGCTCCTTACATGTTAGCAAAATAAGATATTTCTTTGACCAATATGTCACTTAGATTATTATATACCTTATCCCAAATGTACGATCTAATTGACTTGGAAAATTACAGCTCTTGGAGATACTTAAATATGGAACCTCTTCAAGTATTTAACAGTCAGACTGTCCATTTGCCTATTGAAAAGTCAACAATAGCCACCACAGGACTGTATTAAAATAATCAAAATCTCCTCTTTAGACATACTGAGTCACATAAACAAACAGATTATGAATCTTGCAAAATATGTCATTAGTGTTTATTCTTAACATGGTTCTTAGATATTGAAAACACTGAGTATATTTTCTAATGTGCATAAACATTTGTGCAATTAGTACTGCAAACCAAAGACAAGCAATGCTCTTTATGGGGACTGCTCAGCTATTTCCACACCATTCCATGAAAGCTTACCTGAATAAGCCTAGCATGCTAGAACAGTATATTATTCATGTTACAAGAGATCCTCTGTGCATTTGAAAGATCAGCTGATAAGAATTTGGCAGGCTAAGCTGGCACCATGCATGAACACACCAGAGAGCCAGCAGTGGTCTGGAACCCCTCTGAAGGCACCCAAGCTTGATTTTTTTCTGCTGAAAATCTGCACTGAAGTTACTGTCCTTGTTTAGTGGATGTACACAAGTGAAAGTGGTCTTACCATTAGTCTCACTCACTTGTAGAGTATGGGTCTGCCTCTGCCCAGGTGCTTGGTGCTTGTGAGGAGTCAGAAACATGAGACCAGGCACAAGCTACTGCAGGTCTGCTGAAACACAGGAATCAGAGAAGTGCCCGTTTGTATCAACAAACACGAGGTAATTGACTAATTTTAGCAGGCAGTGAATCATGTTGTTTTACTAAAGGCTAAGATTTTATTGGTTTTGCGGCTTAGCTGATAAACTCTTACTGCCGTGTTTGGGCCTTTATTAATCTCTTTCCAGTTATACTGGATTGCTTATCACAAGATCACTCTTTGAAAGATAATCTCCCCAAGTTCCTAACTGCAAGGCACCAAATAATGCCTATCTTACCCCAAACTCATCACCAGAAACAATCATCCCACAAAGCTGATGTATCACTAGTGGAACAAAGCTGTGCTAGAACAACAAATGCAAAACTATTGCACCCGTTTCTACTTCCTCAACAGGGAGTGCTCCCTTCTTTTTTCAGAGATATCACTTGTCTTTCATTTCTCACCATGTAGTCCTATCCTCATTCCTCTGGCTATATTCCCCATCTAATCTGTTTGATGCTATTACTCTTTGCTGTGATATTAACAAATAGGTTAACTTAACTGGGAAAAATCTCAGCAAGATTGTTGCCAAAAGGCAGTTGGCTTAAGCCTGCTACTTCTGTTTTGGATTTGTAGAAAGATTTGTGTCCTGAAAACTTATCTGCTTTTCTTGAGAGCAGCACTTACTCTATTAAAAGATCTCGTCTCTCTGCACTACCTTTCCTTCCTAGCAGAGTTGACATCTTCCTTGCTTTGCTTGCTTTGCATTAAGAAAAATAAGAAAAATAGTTGCAGAATTATTCTTAGCCTGGATCAGTTAAGTGAGCCAGTTTACACAACAGTGATCCAGCCCCAAAATGTTTGTATGGGTACAACTGAGGGGACAGGAACTGCAGTGCAGGACAGCAATTGGTAACTGGGAGAAAGGATAGGGACTGTTTAAGGCAGCTTCTCCATTGCTCCATTTCATTTACCTACACCTCCCAATAGTAACTCAGTAGCTTTGTTCCATGCCTAGCTCCTTTAAATATGCATGCTTTAATTTTACAGTCATATATAGTTTTACATGTTTGTAAATGACAATCTACACATTCTTTTGCCTAAGGAGACATGATTATTGTCATGTACTCAAGACTTTTTCCATAAATAGGAAAAAAAGAAAAGATTTTTTAGTTTATTTAATATTGTCAGAAAGTTAGCAACTAGCCCAATTCTATAAACACAATGTATACAAATATAGAACTGCAAGGTGCACATGCAAGACAAGTAGGTCGTTTAATCTTTTTTGTTGCAATATTCTCAGTCTCTTCCTGGAACTCATGTTTGTTGCTGTTGTTGTTGTTTTTTGTTTGTTTGTTTGGTTTTGTTTTGTATTGTTTTTAATGGTATGAACTTGAGTTAATGCTGACACAGTAGCTTTTCTAATTGATTTGACACTATTGTGTTTTGTTTAACACTATATTGTGTTTGTTGATATCAGTCCTTTTGATAATGATTTTCTGTGCAATCATTACAAAAAAGAAAGAAAAGGACTCTAGAGAATGTTATAATCCCCATCATACACTTGGTAGAATGGAAATGTGACTGTGACTTTCTTCAAGCCATATTTGTAAAAAAACAAAACTAAAACTTCTGACCCCTACCTACCACTGGTCTACAACTTTACATCAAGAAGACTCAGAAAAACTTTCAATAACTGAAGAATCAGCAATGTGGTGTTTGCACAGAACAGAATGAGCTCTAAAGAAGGGTGGAAAATGTTTTTATTCGTAGCATTTAAAACTCTGGTTTATAAACAGTTGTATTTGATTAACTTCAGTCTCAATTACAGTTCTGACTAAGCTTGCAGTCCATAATTCTGAGACCACAAAGAAGAATTTCAACAAAAATATGGAATGTCAAAGTTAACATTCTGGAATTGTGTAAAGGAAAGGATAAACAAACAAAACCAGCCCCAACATTTAGTGAAGGAACGTTCTGTGAATTGCAAGTGCCGGTATCAAATGCAGTCATGGGAATCACATGAAATGGCAAGAAAGAGTAAGTAGGATGAATTTCTGAATGTAGGTTTTTTTTTTTTTTTTTTTTTTTTTTTTTAATGCTGGATCAATCAGTTATTTCTTTTGGCACCTCTTAAAGCCTCAATTTGCCGAGAAGGAAACATGCAGAGGACATAGGGAATGTCTGAATAATGTGTCCTGTTACTGAAGACCTAAGTTTCCTTGGCAGTCTAAAGGTTTAGGGTCCTCAGTCACTCTGGCACTTTTAGAATGTTTATTTTCAGTGCTGTTGAAAAAGACACTGCTTAAGTTAATAATACAGGACTTCAGTTTTGTGAAATACAGGTCTTCATCACATTGACCGTACACATTGCTGAGATTTTGTCACATGATTCTGGGCGATCTTTTCACATCTGCTGATGAACCCTTAAGAAAAAAATAACGAAAGAACAAGGAGGGAAGAGAACTCAGTTATTCAGTTATGTCTGTAGGAATCACATCTCTCTCTCTTTTTCTTTCTTTCTTTCTTTCTTTTTTTTTTTTCTTTCTTTCTTTTTTCTTTTTATGAGGTGGAAAAGGTCAGTGAACTAAAAGTCTCTCTCTCTTTTTTTTTTTTTTTTTTCTTTTTTTTTTTTTTGGCAATGGAGCTAGGAGGTCCAGAAGAATTTCTGCAAATAGAAAATGTAAAACAAATCAAAACAAATCATAAATATAAATCAAAAGAACATCCTGATCTTGTTTATCTTGCAGATGAAACTAGAAATTCACAAACCTTTATGCACCATTGAAAGTGGATTCAAGACAACCTGTTGTCTGCCTATGATCTGAACAGCTGTTTATAGGAAAATTTTCCACATAGGTCACCACAGAAAAAGAGTAGTGTTGACAGCCTGACAGATGAGTTTGGCTGGCATCATGCCCACCCAGTCGCACGACTAGCACTTTTGTGTACAGTAAGTATTGCACACATTCAGATTGCCTGTAATGTAGTATCACATCTAAGGCTATAAACTAAAAATGAAAGATCACCTGAGTTCCTGAAGAGCAAGGCAGTCTTCCTTCCCCTAAATGCTCTGCTGATAGAAAGGGTAGTGAAAGTTCAAATTAAATTTATGAAAAACTCTTCATGTAAAAGGTTGCAGCTGTTAATACGTGGAAAGGATCAGGCTGCCATGCTACAGGGCTGCTCAGTGTCCATATGCAAGTTATTTAACTTCCACAAGGAGCCTATGCAGATCATGGCAGGTGCCTGCAGCTTGCTAGTTTAACCTTCGTCTGGAAGGAATTTGGAAAAGCTTTGTTATTCTGTTCTTTCCTGCCAGTGACTTACAGAATAAACCAAACTGAGTTCCTTAACTTCTTCATTCCCTTGTTACCATATTTCTAAAGTGGTTGGTATATTTAGTATTTACCCACCATTACCAATTTTTGTGAAGTGTCTGCAAAGTGAATATGCTACTTAGATGCCTTCTCACTGGGAGATAAATAGCTAAAACATGACTGACATGGTCAGCATAGTAAATATGCAAGCAGTGCAAGAGCTTTCTCCTTTCCTGTCCCTTTATCACACATAATAGGAGTCTTCATTATCCTAACTCTTTTTAAATGACGTATTATTTGTATATATTTATGTCTCGTATATAAGAAACAAGCCTTTGGGATTTCTCTGGCAGAGAGTGTTAATCTTAAAGAAGGAAAATGAGTTTCACCACTATTTTTCACAAAGGAAGGACAGCACATGACACTTGGTTTAGCTCCACAGTGGAGACAACTGGGGATGTTTAAGCACCCTCCTTCCCTGGCTCAGGAAGCCTGTGGTGATTTGTGCGTTGCAAAAGGTTATTGTCAGCACCCCACATTGTTCTGCCCTTGGCCCTTCTGGGAACAGTTCCCCCCCCCCCAGGAAAAAGAGACAAATTTATTTTGACAACCACAGTTTGAATAAGAAAATGACAGGAATGATACCCTCCCATGCTAGAAGGTTTTTCATGTTTTAATTATTAAGCCTAACAGTGTTTTTTTTTTTTTTTTTTTTTTTTTTTTTTTTTTTTTTTTTTTTTTTCCTTCTACCTTGTTCAAGATTTTTTTTTTTTTCTTTTTTTCTGGGAATTCCTTCCTGAACACTTGCTCTGCAGAGCCTACAATACTTTTCTACTTCTTGGCTACTGGAAATTCCATACTGTGCTAGCAATCTCACAGTACCTGATATGTTGGCTACTATGTTAGCTACTTAACATAGTAGGGGTGTTGTGGTAGAGGATACAGTAGGGAGGACACATTTCTCTATGGGAGTTTCTGAGGTACTTGTACAATCATTAACAGTTTTATTTTGGCCACAGCTGCAGGAAAAGGAGCAGGAGACATGTTAATATTAAGCTTTGTAACAATGCTTTGTTTCACTGCCCTACTTATAAAGAGCCAAATCTTACAAATAGAGCAGAAGCCCAACTTTCCTGCAGAAACAAATGGAAAACACTGTCATACTTAAAAACGATGATGTAGAAAGTGTGTCATAAAACTGAGAGGTTTCCCAAATACCGATCTTTAATTATGAGCCCTCCTTCTGCAGTATGCTGTGGCTCAACTAATGGCCCAGAAACAAAGCCCTAGCTTTGCTTTAGCTTATGCTGATTAGCAACTAGAATTGTTCAAATATGAGTAAGTCATTCTTGAGTCATCTGTGCCCCACCAGATTTTTTTTTTTTTTATTTTTTTTTTTTTTTTTCTGGCTTGACAAGCTGTTCAAACGATGCTGATGCTGTTTTCTATGTATAGACAAAACCCAAGGTTCAAGCCAAGGTTGGTAAGTCTTGCATGCAGTGAAACTAAACATAAACTTGAATCAACAGGGATTGTGGTGTTTTTTGAGCAAATTAGGCACACTTCTGCACTTGCCTTATTAATGCATGTGTCTCTAAACTTCACCACTGCCTACAAAACCTGATCAAACATGAATTAAGGGTGGCTAAGCAGGGCAGCTGGTGTTTTCACTATTTGGCAATAAGCATACAGCTGCAAGTATCTCACCTGCCTCCCCGCTTGATATAAATGTGTACAGTTCTATCCCTGGTGGCATGATTTTAAATTGTTTCTAAAGCTATCTTCCTTGGTGTCCCTGCCTGGGGAGAACAGGTTTAATCTTTCCATTTGAAACGAACAACCAT
This sequence comes from Nettapus auritus, assembly GCA_011076525.1. Lineage (NCBI taxonomy): Eukaryota > Metazoa > Chordata > Aves > Anseriformes > Anatidae > Nettapus > Nettapus auritus. Next base: position 47,546,824 of record CM021765.1, read on the forward strand.
TTCAACAAGGGCTCTGGTCAGTGGTCAGGGCCATGTATATTTATGGAGAGGAGGCATGGTCCAAAGTCATGCAGGTAAAGTTAAATGGGAAGCAACCATGGTAACAGAGCAGTCTTGTAGAGCTAAAATGCATTCAATATTGTCTTAATTATTTACCATTAGAAGAAAAAATAAAATCTTCCTTTTATCTAGGGAGGAAAAAGAGCTATAAAGGGAAGAGTACTCTCCTTAGCTATCTATACGGCTACATGCATTGGACATATCTGACGTTCAGAAAACAGGAGACATCTTAGAGACTTCTGTCTACCAAAGATCTGCAGTACTACTGTAACTTAACTTATGTTGTCTCTACTTTTAAAATAAATTACAAATAAAAAACTAGAGTGGAAGATTTGGTGTATAATATAAACCAGGAATATGGGAGTATAATATAAATATGATGTAGGACTGAAGATGTAGGTGAGGATCCATAAATATGTGTCCTGTAGTAGAGGTCAGCTATTTTATGCATGCTGAGTAATATTAACCAATCCTAAAACATGAGGAAACATCCAATTTAGACAATTTATCCCACAAGATGTTGTCACTTGTTAGGTCAGATCCTTTTGATAATGTTACAAGAACAGATCTATTTTTACCCAGCTCTGTTCAAATATCATTCACTAGCTTTGGTCCAAAGCCTGAATGAACAGGTGTAAGAACATTAGCTGACCAAATATGAACTCATATATTTTATATATTGTACATGCTCACACTTTTATTTATAAAATGAGTTCACCGTCCTTGGCATTTTACTTGCACTGTTTATATTATGTCTGTTGAAATCTGAAGAGATAGTAGTTTTTACTTACCAAAACTACACAGAGATTTAAGAAAACTCTTAAATTCTCTATAACGTACTTTTCCAAGAGAAAATAGAATACAAGCAGAATTAATTCTTTTTTTTTCTTTTTTTCTTTTTTTTTTTTTTTTTAATTATTATTTATTTGTTTATTTTTTAATGATACTGAGAGTTTATATGCTTTTTTACTTTTTGACAAAGTTTTTGGAAGGAAATGTTTAAAACATTATTGCTGCACAGTCTGTAAAGATCTTTGCACTTCATTTATAGACTTTGTTTAAAGAAAGACAGTGAATACTTAGAATTTCACATACCTGTCTGTACACATATCTTTTCCCAGAAGGCTCAGGTTTCCTATAGCAATTAACTGAAGGTTCCTGGTAAGATACAAGGAAATTACATGCAGACAAAACACAAAACAAAGAAACAAGCAAATACCATACTGGAAATGTCAGACCATGTAATTTTTAGGCATACTAGAGTCAAATGCCTGTCTTTAAATGTGTTCTTTTTAGCATGATTTTTTCACAAGGATTTGATAGCCGAGTGACAATACAACATTGGCAAAAGAGTTAACGCTGTTGTTATCTAATTATCAATGCTAGATTCATGATCTAAAACTTGATACCTATGCTCTGCTACTTCTTCGGAGGTAGCTCTTAGGTAGGTGCATAAGGGTGGAAGATTTAGCAAACATTTTTAGCAAACCCTGTGTGCTTAAAGCTGACCACCCTCTTTTTTTAGCCAGGGCCAATACTTTTCACTAAAGCAAAGTTGAAATTAATGGAGCTAATGGATATTTACTCAAGCCAATAGTCTAAATGAAAGCATTACACCTGTAGATAATTAAGATTCCAGGAGTGGTGGATAGCAGTGTGTGTTGTTAAGGCTGCACAGCGCGTACCAGTATGAGTCCTTGTATCCAGCTGCTCATAATTTTGAGAAACTTTGGCCATTTTGGCTGCACTTTTCCAAGCTGATGTCTGACTGAGGTGGAAAATTCTGACAAATAGCAGCCAGGTGATCATGCCATTTCTGAAAAGAAGATTAAGGAAAAAAATATGTTGCTTTGTTCCTTTAAAAATATTCTTGACAGCTTGTCCCTGCAGTTTTCTAGTTTGGCCTGGGAGCTGGGGGGAGTGGGGAAAGGAAAGGGGGGCAGCAGGATGAAGAACAGGAGAGAGGCATGGAAATGGTGTAAGAAGAGAGAGGAGGTGAGGAAGGTAAACTGGGGCTGGACAGAACAGCTGACCCAGGACTTGGGCTGGCAAAAAGGAGATCTAGTAGGCATGGGGAGGTAGAGATATATACACATATAAGGGTGAAGGGTGGAGAAGGCCTGGGAGCTAGTGGCAAGAAAAACTCTGAAAGAGAGGCAGGTTGGGAAGGGTCATAGAAGACCAGGTAGGAACAAGGTAATTGGTACATTTTGGGGCAAGAAACTGGGAGGATATGTTAGGACTGAGAGGGCCTGTTGGGAGATTGATATTGAAGCAGTAACCATGGAGGGAAGGCAGAGGGATAGAGCTGAGCCTGGCATAGCCATGACAGTGGAGCTGATAAAAGAGGCTTGCTGGAGAAAGAGGAGAACACAGGTGGGTAGGCAAAAACAGGGACCTCCAGCAGGGAGCTGCTGTTACAAAAATATTTATGCGTGGATAGGGACAGACAGGAAGGGCTGGGCATTGTGAATTAAATACAGCGCTGAGAATCTTACCTTTCAGAATTAAATACAGCTTTGAGAATTTTACCTGTCAGAACACATTCTTCTTCCTCAGTGAAACCCACTCTCCCTAAATTACCGTATACATCACTGAATTTTGGTAGAACCCCCTTACAAAGTAAATGCCTTGCAATTTCTTCTGCTAGCAGGAAGGCAGCTTATACGAATCAGGCACAGAGACCTGTGCTTTGTCAGAAAACCTGGATGCATGGTAGGCACTCAGGAGAAGCACATGGGAGTTCCTCTTCTTTTCAGGTTGTAGTTTGAGAATAGCCTAGGAAATTATATGCAAGTGATTAATTTGCTAATACTTTTTTTTTTTTTTTTTTTTTTTTTTTTTTTCTTGTGTATCCCTACTGAATTTATTCCATAATACTCCTGTGATGGAATGGGACTTTAGTACCTTCTTTTTGTTATCCAGAATAAATTAGGACTGAGATGCTCAGGAGATGATATTTCAGAGTATTCTGTGTTTATTACTGAAGATACTCAAAGAAAAGCATCCACATAAATCGACTAGAAGACGCCACTTCAGCTCTCCTACAATTTAGAATCCACAATCTCAAGCCACAGCTGGGAAGAGAGGAATATGCAATTGCTAAAAAACAATAAAAAGTATAATTTAAATGGCTTGGCTGGCACTGCAGATGAACCACATGGCAAAAAGCCACATTCATTTGCTTTTGCTGTGATACCTTCTCTTTTCTTCAAGTACACTTTTAATCACTTGCCAACTTCTGCAATGAACAATATAGTGAAAAAAAAAAGAGCATCCAGAAAGGGTGGCCTGCATCGGTACATAATCTGGATTTGGTCCCAGAGAAAACTGATGTAAACAGAGTAAGGTAAGGGCCCTACCAAAATCCTTACGTAAGCTTGTATTTTAAGACCTTGACTTAGTGTACACAGATAATCCTATACACAGCATCATGTCACAAACTCAGGTGGTTTTGGAGGTTTGCTAAGCCATTAGAAAAACTGATTTAATAATTTGGCTTCAGTTTTGTGATAACCAGGCCACGTCCTAGTATTTGTTCAGTGATGTCACTGCTGTTGCAGGACTGGAACAAAAAATAATGACAAAAGCCTCTGCTTTTATTTTGCAAGTGCATTTTATGTATAAATATATTCAGGGAAATGACTGCACCTGACTTCACAGTTTTCTATATTTATAGTTATTATTCTCTTGTCAATTGTGTTCAGTTTACACAGTGACTACTGTATCTGTTTCTAATCCAGCATATTCAACCTGGGCCATAAAAAAGTAAGCAACATTCCTATAGGATCATCCCAAGATGGGATTTATAAGGCTGGACAAGTGCTTCTGGAAGAGGAACGTTAGCCTACGTATTTATGCCCAGATTGTTCTGGGGGCCTGTGTTGCCTGTATGCTGTTATGATACATGTGACTGACCTCATGTGCCACATGTGGCTAGCTTGGTGACTGAGCAGTGGAGAGGAATGGTAGTTCTGCAAAACATCTGAAGAAATCATGTTTTTCCTCAGCACATTGCCAGACCTCACTCCAGTGGACAACATAGTCTTGCCTGTGGCAAGATATTGGCTCTGGGTTTTGTCCCATGACTTGATGCAGTGAGAGAATCAGCCACATCTCCCAGCCTCTTCTGGTGGAAGGAGTTCCTTCTTACAGGAAGTGCAAGTCTGAGGTTGGAATTATGGCAGTTGGCCTGTTATTGTAGGCAGAAGACTAGAATTAAGTTTTCTCCACTCCAGCTGATTCATCTCTGCCATTCCACCAAAAGCAAAATTTTGCTAACGTCAATTAAATTAGAAAATAATCCCTGAACACCTTGGAAGCTGACAAGCAGAGTAATCAAGTAGCATGCTGTTTTACAGAGTTGCTTCAGCACAGAGGAGAGGAGAGGGGAGGGGAGGGGAGGGGAGGAGAGGAGAGGGGAGAAGAGGAGAGGAGAGGAGAGGAGAGGAGAGGAGAGGAGAGGAGAGGAGAGGAAGAGACCTGAGTGAAAGTCATTAAGGAATTACAGTTGTGTAGATAAATGTGATGCTGTATTTTTAAATCTAAAAGTGCAACAGACACCAAAGATGTGATAAATAGCTTATTGTGTTTGCTCAGGGAAGGAGAATGCAGAGATTTTCAGTAAATTTTGAAAGTTACATATTTGAAGGGAGAGGGGAGGCATCTGTACAGAGAAGGGATTTATTTTTATGAAGCAGAAGAGACGTGTAGTGGAGCAGATGTCGGACCAAGCGGCAGGGACAGGAATTTCTGAGAGAGGAGGAGGGAGTGTGGAGTATAAAAAACTCAGGAGAGCGAACAAGGGGAGAACTCAGGAGTCTTCTTTTTTTTTTTTTTTTATTTTTTTTTTTTTTTTTTTTTCTGATTAATGGATAATCTTCCTTTTTCTCACCTGGAGGTGTAACCCCCTGTTTGGTATTTCTGAGACTGTTAACAATAGCTTGCCTTTACCACTGCCTTTCTCAGACTCTTCAGATGTGGTCCACAAACCTCCTGGGATCTGTTGTACTCTTGTTGAAAATTAGTGGTTTGCACAGGGAGAGTAACTGGTTAGTGCTAAGCCCTAAGCTGGATTTCAAAGTGACATGCTATCCTGAAAGAAAGAAACAGGCCTTCTCTTTTACTTCACCGGCCTGCAGGTACTGCATTTCAGGCGGGTGCCACTGTTTCAATACAACTCTGGGATATGTGAAGCAAATAGGTTAAAACATACTCCCCAGGCACGGCTTTTCATCATAATAATGAGAAAACTTAGAGCCAGAGCCGCTTCAGTAAAGCAGTAGCAAATACAGAATTAGCTGCATTATCTTGTACTGAAGTCCCTGCATTCTGCACGGGAAGGAAGGTGATAATTGCCTAGAAGGTACTTCCTCTATGGTTGTTTTCCAGACACTGAACTTTTGGGTGTGAATTTACCCTGTCAATGTGTTTTTATGCCAGATGCCACGTTACATTTGTAGAGGACAAACACCTGTATCCTTAACAGGGCTGGTTGCTGTTTCACAGCCCTTCCAGTCCCTGATGTGTGATCTTCACTCTTCTTGGTGTTTTGCATGGTTTAAGGAAGACCTCTCCCTTAAGAAAGATGATGAATAAAGATCACACTTTAGACAAGCAAGTAAACAAATAAACAATACTCACTGGAGGACAATGATATTTCTTTCTTTTGCTATTATTTTCATATTTGCTTCTGCATTGGCAGTTTTACTCCATCGTCGTTTTATAAGCAGTTTGTAGGAATGAGCAGAGACTTGGGATGTCTTGGAGGCATTTTGCCTGACTACGCGAAGAATGTTCGCTATCAGACAAGTGGTGGAAAATTATAGGAAACCTTGTACTGAACCTCATTAATGTGTAATAAAATGGACTAGCTCGTTATCTTGGAGATATAGACCACTATACCCCATAACAGAGAATATCTGCAAAACAGGGAAAGAGATAAATGGTGTGACTGTAGGAGCAGCAGTGGGTTTGCCATAACAGGCATTGCTTGGAGGCAGCAGTGCCTGTGCATTCAGCCAGAGCAGTCTCCTAGCTTCTGATAGCTGTGTGATAGGGGCAGGTGTGGCCCTTCCCCTACTAGATAAGTGACCGCGTATATGTCATGTTCTCAAAATCTACCTGCCGCACCTCCAGGTATGTGTGAAATGAGTCACTTCACTAGAGGCTGCATGTGTCCTGCTGCATGACTGCTGCAGGCTGGCCCCATCACAACGTGTCCTACAGCCAGAGGTTGTGCATCTGTCCTAGCACCCACACATGTGCCGTCCCACCTTGTGCCTGTCATGGTGGGGGGACCTGCTTTCGGGCTGTAGAGGAGACGAACATTGCAAGGTGGTGGAAGGGCTGTGAGGCCCTCAGAAGAAATGTGGATGCAGGTTGCCCATTCCCTGGCTTGTGGCTTGCTGCCTGCCCACATGCCAGGGGCTCTCCAGAAGGCGATGTTAAGACAAGGCTGCAGTCTATCTGAGCCGTTCAGTGCGTTCATGAGCTCACCACCCTGTGCTGAAAAACTCTGACTCACTCACTAGGATTTCATCCATTAGGGTAATTAAAAAGTAAAAAGAAATGAGGCAAAGCTAATGAGCATTCTTTAATAATTTCAGTGAACATCTCTTGAGCAGAAACAGAGGAGGAATCATTTCATTTTACAATAATTAGACTTTAATTCATCTAAGCTTCCAAAGTGACTAGGTTTTGGAAGTGTAAGAAGCTGTGTCTGACCAAATTCCAAATTCCAAGGCGGAGGTCACAGCCTGTTATCAAACACACAAAGTCTCAACATTTTTTCTCATGTTAGGAGTGCAAACAGATGTTTTGAAGGAGTAACATGTACAAGATGTTTTGTAAGCAGGAGCCTGGAAGGGGAATACCTGTCTGTTTTTGCCTTGTGCCTTCTGAGGTAAGGCAGTTCAGCTGCTCAGGTTTTTCTGAAATGGGGACTGTGAGCAGGAAAACCAAAGTAACCAATGTTACTTGCCTTGTTTCCTTTTCTCCTGCCTTTTTATTTATTTATTTATTTTTAATTATTATTATTATTATTATTATTTTTTTTCTCTCAGTCCTGTGCTTGGCTATGTAAGCAGCAGATTTCATCTGAATTGTGTTGGAAAATAACCTATTGGAGGCTGGGAAAGGCATACTTTGTATGGTTCAGGATGAAACCTCACCAGCAGACAGATTCATCATAGAAACTGAGTATCACTCAGAGTCAGGCATTATATAGGAAATAGAGCCTGACCTGAAATCCTGGAGAAGCTTCAGGCTGTTGTCCCTTCCTCAGAACTGTGGGTCCATTCAACGGCTGAGGATGGTTTAGCTCTAGGATGGTATCTACTGTGACAGTAACCATGAAGTGCTTAAAATCAGGGAACTCCTTGCTAAAACGTGAATAGTCTAGGAATGGTTGAATAGGTTAACATGAAAAAAATAGCAAGAAACTTTGTAAAAGAGTCAGTTTTCTCTCTTAGTTATCACCATGTGTCCATACCTGGGCTTCCAACTCTGCTTGGGAGGAAAGGCCAAAAGGCCTGTGTTTTTTAGGCTGCCCAGTGTTTTTGGAGCGGGATGCCTCGAGGTGGGGGTCTGCTGGCACACTGCTGCCCAAAGCATCTGTGATGATTTTCTCTCTCCTGCTCCTGGCTGCATGGTGCCACTTCCTCCCTTGTATGGGCCCTGGCACTTAGCTGAATCTATGCTGAATCAACTTGCAAAAGCAACAGAAAAAAAAAATCTGCTTTTATGATTTCTTTTTTAGATTAGTTATTAGCACAAGAGGAGAAGGAAGAGCACATGACAGAATGCTGTGAGAAGGAGCTGGGACACCCTCCTTTGGTTGCCATAAGATGTGAGATATACTCAGATTGCCTTTCTTGGGAATTGCACTCGAGTTGTGGTTCTGTGAGAACTGCCTACGTTAGTGCAAATCTTTTTAATACCATTTTCGTGGGTGGAAAAGGGGATGTGGGTTCAACAGGATTATTTTGATTGAACTGTGTGCAGAGCATGTACAGATAAGCAGGCACAAAGGAATGGGAACCTCAGCTTGGGTACAGAGAGATGAGGGCAGGAACCTTTTAACCAGAGCATTGGCTTTGATCAGAGCCCAAACTTTTGTAGACAGACAAAGGTGATGTAATGTTCCTGGGAGCTGGAAATTACTTCACCTAAAACACTCCTCTGTGTTTGACTCACAGAGAAAATGACTTTAGGTGAGATATATTTTGAAAACATTGGGGGAGGATTTGGATCTTACCACTTCTTTTATTTAAGAGCCATAAATTCAAAGCTTATTTCTGGCACTCCACAAGATCAGTTGGCTTCCATAATGTCATAGAAGTGGGATAGGAGATTGCCCCTGGGTAACTGTTCAGTAGAAGTAAGCGCAGGCAACAGAGATTAAAGATCATGGTCTCCTTTCCAAAAAGGCCCTTTATCAGAGCTTGATAGGTATTGACCCGTGATGACTTCAAGGGACCACAATCATAAAAGGCGAGGAGTCTTTGTGTCAGCTGAACCTGAGGACCAAGGGCTGGCCCAGCAGGCTGGATGCTCAGTGCTCGCTCCTTGCTAAGAAAAAGCTGTATGGAAGAACAGCACACTGTGGCAGTGTGCCCTGGCAGGTGAGTCCTGTCTTTTAGGTATGCTGCTTTAGGGATGCTGCTCCCTAACACTGCAGCATGACAGCCATCAGTGACTAATGCTGGCCAGTAAGCGGCAAAGAAGCATCTGAACTGTCAGTTAAGGTGGGGAATAAGAAATAAGTGAGTTGTTTGTATTTCTGACCATTTCAAATAGCCAGTAAGTATGGCCAACAGCTAAGTATTCAAACCTTGTCAATAATAACTCTTCCTAGCACTGATATGTTTCTCCAGCTTTTTCTGTCCAAGTGGGAAGTAGGGCTGATGAGTGTAGGCTGATGAGTGTGGCTATCACCCCTCCTATGGCATGTTTCAGATGAAAGCAATAGAGCCGTCTGTAGCACTGACAAATTCACTTCCACCTTCTGGAAAGAATCACTAGCCTCCCTTTTGTGTCTCTGGGACAGGAAGAAGTACTCAGAACAAAGAGATTAGAAACAGGTGGAACCACTGTTATGTTAGGAATTGGAAATCCTGGTTTTGAAGGGATTTAAGAAGAGGATTCAAACATTTTTCAAGTTCATTGCACAAGCAAGGTCGCAGTGTTATGTGCAGCTGATGCACATAAGCCTTTCCCAAATACTCCAGACATTAACAACAGCTCTCCAATAACTGTAAGAGGATACAAGTTTAGCAAGAATGTCAAGCATCTGTGGGAGCAGATAGTTTGAAAACACAACAGCTTTGCCTGGCCAGGTGGCTAAGTTTGCTTGATCGCGTTGACAGGAGGGTAAAGCAGTACAATGCACTGCATAGCTCATTCTAGTTACCAGATGAGACTGGTTGGTACTAGCTGAACAGACGAGGCTGTTACTACAGCTTTCCTCTTGCCACCTTTTGTCTTAATTCATCCTGTTTTTCCTTTCTTTACAAATTGCAAGGAACAGCTCTGTTAAAGAGCTCTTTTCTGCCTCTAACTGTGCTCTGAAACGCTGTGATCTTGCAGTGACTGAGGAGATACTGCATTATAGTGCAAGCTCTAGCACCGGTCAATAAAATCCTAACAGTAGAGCAGCAAGTACCCGACAGCAGGAAGAGGACATATCAGTGAGGCAGAGGAAAGCTGTCCAGCAGGAAGTGGAGCAAGGGCTGTAAATCTCAGAGCTCAAAAAGAAAGAGAAGCAGGGCTGTTTGACACAGGAGGCACTTCAGTAGAATCGCTAATGATGGAAACAGCACTGCACTTTGGCAGAGTTAGGAAAAAAAAGGTGTCAGGGCACAGGACAAAGAAGGTGTGGCCACTTTCTTGTCTGTACCTCACTCATCCCTTTCATCCCAGCTGTTGTGCTGGCAGAAGTCTGTTTCTTCCTTCTTTGAGGGTGTTCAGGAAAGCAGTGGAGGTGCTGTGCCATTGTCTGAAATGCTCTCTGATGTGATCAGATTAAGCAGTTCAATTGCTTTTGGAGGGTAAAACCTTTCTTGCCTTCATGCCTTTCAGCCTAGTCCTTGTTCATTGTCTTTCTGCATAGTTCTTGACCGCAAGAGACAAAACACATGGGGCAACCTGCTGCTGAGCTTGTGGACTCAGGTCGGGTGGGGAGATGAACTGAAACAGCACTGACCAGTGTGCCAAAATAATCTCAAACAAGTGGAGCAAGCTCCCCATGGAACTGAAGGTAGAAGTATCCACGCACTACAGATGAGCTGGAGGAGTCAGAGAGAGGAACAGCAGAAAAAATGCTAGGAGTGCTGGTCCAAGACAGTGGCTGACAAAGTGAATCCTGAGGTCCAAATAGGTCTTTTTTTTTTTTTTTTTTTTTTTTTCCTGGACTGTATTTCCACACTGTAGTACTTGGCTGAGTGTCAGTGAGCAATAAGGTACTGGTATATTACAACTTCTTTTTGACTTCCACTAGTCTCAGTATCTTCTCTGACTTGATAGGGTCCATGTGCAGTGTCTAGCAGTGTAACTGACTGCCAATATCTTCTTTCATCTACTGTAGATTTTTACTAATAAAGGTGATGATCCTTTGATGGTGTGTCAGCCTTCCTCAACACATTGCTGATTGGTGCCACAGAAGTAGGCATTCTGCAGCATCAGGTGTCTTGGGATGGATTCCTGCCTGTAGTTTTTTTTTTTTTTTTTTTTTTTTAATTTTATTTTATTATTCTTTTCCTGTTAATTTTGAAATCAGTTTAATTAAAGCAGAAAGTGCCTGCAGATCTGTCTTTGCAGAGTGTTGGTGTTCTGGAGTTCTGGGGCCCTCAGCACAAGGACATGGAAGAATTAGATTGAGCCCAGAGGAGGGCCTTGAGGCTGATCAGAGGGCTGGAGCACCTCTCCTGTGAAGACAGGCTGAGAGAGCTGGGGTTGTTCACACCGGAAAAGAGAAGGCCTTGGGGAGACCTGACAGCATCCTGCCAGGGGCCTACAGGAAAGCTGGGAAGGGACTCTGTGCCAGGGAGTGCAATGATAGGACAAGGGGTAATGGCTTTAATACTAAGAGAGGGGAAATTAGGATTAGATGTTAAGAAGAAATTCTTCCCACAGCGGGTGGAGAGGCTGTGGCACAGGTTACCCAGAGAAGCTGTAGATGCCCCATCCCTGGAGGTGCTCAAGGCCAGGCTGGATGGGGCTTTGGGCAGCCTGGTCTGGTAGGAGGTGTCCCTGCCCATGGCAGGGGGCTGGAACCAGTGATACTTAGAGTCCCTTCCAACCAAAACCACTCTAATTCTGTGATTCTGAGTACAGTGGGCAGCTCCTGAGGCTGTGATGTTGATGTGAAAGGAATCAAGCCTGTTGTTCTGTCTTGGGCGGAAGACAAAGAAGTGGAATATGTGTGCAAGGGGAGAGGGATAATGTAGAGAAGGGGACAAAAAAACAGTTCAAGAAGTGTATGCTGACTTCAGGTTGCTGGAAACATCCTATTCAGGTGGCACAGGTAAGGGATGAGGTCTGCGCTTGCAAATGCTGCGAGTACTTGTGCATATCAACTCAGTGTAATCTTTTGTGGGGTTAATAGCAGTAAATGATCAACTTAGATTTTCCAGATTGTCTGGAGGTTAAATTTCTTTAAATCCCTTTGGGTAGAGGTAAAGCAAGTGCATTGCTTGGGCTGTGTGCTGTGACATGTAACAGGATCTTGCTGGAATATACTAGCATGGGTGGCCTTCAGGAAGGAAGGCAGATGTTTATTGATATGAGAGGAGCACAGGGGGGAGTAAAGGGAAGTTTAAAAATTAACAGAAAAAAACTTCAACTTTACAATTCCAAATAAGACCTTTCAGCTGTGACTGTCAGTAAAAAAAAAGAAAAGCAGACCCACCATAAACCATGTGAAAAGCACATGGAGAGTAGTGAAGCTGGAGCATCCTGAACAAAACAAGTCTGCGTGCACAAACTGCAGTATGTTCATACCAATAAGAAGCACGAGGTGGGTGTAGCACAGCAGTTGTTCTGCCCTCCAGCAATGGAGACACCTCTCAGGTGGGCATGGTGGTGGCTCTGGGAGCAGAGTGGCTGGCAGGTGAGGAGGCAGCAGTGGGATACAGAGGAGAAACCATGTCCTGGCAAGATCATCGGAGAGGATTCCAGTGGGGTTATGCTGCAGCTTATGTGGGAGCATGGCTGTGACTAATACAAAGAGTCCAGCCCCCAACAAAGCAGCATGAAATAAAATGGTTGTAGGTTAGCATGCAGTGACTAGGAATAGTCTGCCTGGACATCTGTCCCAAGCTATAGTAGGCCTAGATCTTGAAAGGAAGAACATATAGCTGTGTTAGGGCCCTTTCTTCCTTCTTCTGTTCCCTTGCCCATCATTTTCAGGGGTCTTGGTGCTGTTAAGTTAAAAAAAAAAAAAAAAAAAAAAAAAAAAGCAACAACAAAACAAAACACTTTTCATGCAGAAGAACAAGGCATGCTGCTAACATCACTTTGTTAAGGCTGGCCTTTCCAATTTCCAGTTCAGTTTGTTGCTCCCAGGAAGTTTGGAGACACCTGAAGGGTCTGGTCCATGTGCTGATGGGAAATGAACAGAGCTTGTCTTGTGGCTTGTCTGCTACTAAAGACAATTTAGTTGTATGACAAGAAGTTATCCCAGACCCCAAACCACTTGTGTGTTTTCTTTTGTTTTTCTTAATTTGATTAAGTGCAGTTGGATTAATATATTTGGTATTTTGGAGATCTAATGACACTAAAAGGCTCATATGGGACACCCCATCCTTTTACAGGATGTTTCTATGTGTCTGTAATGCTAGTGCACAGACTGCATGTTTGCTGTCACCGAGGGTAGCTATCTGCTCAGCATCCCAGACAGCAGGCAATATTGTTCTTGAAAAGGGGTAGGGGTGAACTGGTGGAGCCCAAGCAGGGACAGTCTTCACAGCTTGACCCGCTTCTTCCTGGTCTCTCTCCAACCTTTTTCTCCAGTGGGCGTAGTTCATTGCATTTTGATGGTGAATACAAGTTGCTGGTGCTCTGCATGTGGGTCCCTCACTTCTGGAGCAGAACCTGGCTTTTGAACACCTTGAATGCCAGTGTGATGGGAGGTAAGAGGACCCTGCACTTTAAAGTGCTGCTTTCCAAACGCTGTGCTGCAAATATCAGCTCTTGGCAGAACTGATCACTTCTGTTAACTGAAGGACTGGGAATGCATCTTGCTACTTCTTATGTATGGGAACAGCAATGAAAGAAACCCCAAGAATACTTGGAAATGCAGTACAGGCATCCTGCAACAGGATGGCCAGATAAAATCTAGAGTCCAGCCAGTCCTCTCAAATTATCTGGCTTTGATGGGAAATCATGAGGTCTTCCTTATTAAGGGCTGACAGATACCAAAGGAGTGGAGACAGAAGGCTGTCATGGATAGATCACCATTAGGAAAGTCTGGTTATAATCTGGAGCAGAGACACTAGACTGCAAGGCTTGAGGGCCCTTGCAGATAGTGTTGATAGACAGCTTGATCTGAATAAACTGTGGAAAAAGGACTGGCAAGACTCTGTTGTGGCTGGCCTGATGAGAAATGTTGGCTGTGTTGTGCACAGGCAGGCAGGCTGTTAGACTCCCAGTCACCGCTGATTTTCAGCCTGGTTGGTCAGACACAGCTTCTGAATTGCATTTGTCATGGAGGTAGGCTCTTAGACCTTGGGTCCTGTGTCTCAGAACTCTTGTTCTGTCTTTCTGCGTGCAGCTGTAGCCCTGCAGCAACTTTGTGGGCTTGGGAATTTTGCTCTGAAGAGTTATTGCAGTGGGGCAGAGTATCTGTCTATGCAGCTGCTCACCCAGGCACTGAGGAAATCAATGCCTATCTTCAGGTTCTGCTGTCTCTCTTTCTCAGCATTTTGTCTTTAATGTTTGTCAAAGAAATTATGAGAAATGGAGAATAAGATTACTCCAGAAGAAGCTGGGAGAGTATCTGCCCTGTTGCAAGGCTGGCAGTGCAGGACATGTGGCTGTGCAGAGCCCAGCAAGCTCACCTGCTGACACCCACTTTTGTTGCCTTTTCATGGCTACATCCCAGTTTCACCCAGCACTGCCAGGTTTCTCCTACTTCTTGGCTCTGTGCAGGTTGTCCATTCAGGTGTTGCTTGCTTGCTGGCTGAGTTTGCCATGTGGCAGTAGCAGATGGAAAAGCCTGTAGGATATGCATTTCCAAGCCAGTGACTGTGTGTGCTCCTTGTTTCTCAAGGACCCTATCCCACACAGCAGTCTCCAGTGCCACTGGCCACCCTTTCCCCCCACTGCTGTCAGTGCTGAGATGGAGATGGCATTATAGAATCATAGAACCACAGAATATCCCAAGCTGGAAGGGACCCACAAGGATCATCAAGTCCAACTCCTGGGTCCCCAAAGAACCACCCAAAAAAATCAGACCATGAATGTTGTGTTCCTCTAAGTTGTGAAGACTGATCAGAAACGATGTTCAAAAGTTAATACTTTTTATATAGACAGAGAGAGAATTGCTGTTGGGCAGAGTACTAGGTCATGCTTTCCTTGGCTAAAGAAGTTTTGTTTTTTTTCAGTAGAGGGCAAATACTCCTTACTTGCCCCCTGCTCTTAATGTGAAGCTGGCTTCTTTCCATCTTGCACAGAAATGTTATTAACAGGGGCTTGGAAGCAGAGCAGATGCACTATGAAAAGCTGTGCAAAAAACCCACCAATTTATGATTTTAGGTCTCCTGCTTGCTTATCAGCTCATACTGGTGTTTTGTAATGTTGATAACACCAGGATGATGGTTTTGGTTGTTTAGAGCTAAGGAATTTGCATTTTCTATGGTTACTTCAACCAGAAATATGTTCCAAAGTCGAGATGCTTGGACTGCACATACCTCCCTCACAGACTGATGCAGTATGGTTGGTTAGTATGATTACTGACCTTAAGGGGAGTTTGCATCCTTATACACAGAGTTTTACAGGATGCTTTTTAGTCATTTGCTGGCTACAGTCTTTTTCTTCAATATATAACCAAAATTTTAAATACAGAGGTCTTCTGCAGCTAAGAAGATCATAAGGAATTACTGTTCTTAATCAAAAAGAGACATTATCCAAAATAATTGTATCAGATGCTAGGAGGAAAAGGATTCAGGTTGATGAAGTTTCTTGTGCAGTATGTGTGCTTAATTTCAAATAGTTTTAATCAATATTTTTATTTCTGGAAGGGAACTTTCATATAGTGCTTGTACTACTGCTTTCAATCAAGTCCCACCATTGTGATGCCAATCTTGGTAATATCTATCAAGACAACTTAATCTAAGAGTTATTAATTTTGAATATGTGTCTTGTAGTTGATTTCAGTGAAGCATCAGGACAGTACTTAGGCACATGCTTAAATGCTTTAAAATACTATTTTTTACATCATGGTCAATAAGGTATTATATATATACTTTTAAAAAATGTGTGTTTGTTTCTTTATTTGGCATTCTGTATCATGTATATGCACTGTGTGTCTAGTAAAGGACAATATTAAAAAATTGTTTTATTTAGTATAATGAGAATGGCGTCTGGTAGGTATTATCATAGAATCATGGAATGGTTTGGGTTGGAAGGAATCTTAAAGACCACCCAGTTCCAACCCCCTGCCATAGGCACAGATGCCACCCACTAGATCAGGTTGCCCAGGGCCCCATCCAGCCTGGCCTTGAACACCTCCAGGGATGGGGCATCCACAACCTCTCTGGGCAGCCTGTTCCAGTGCTTCACCACCCTCTGAGTGAAGAATTTCCTCTTAACACCCAGTCTAATTCTCCCCTCTTTTAGTTTAAAACCATGCCCCTTTGTCCTGTCATTATCTGCCTGAGAAAAGAGTTGCTTTCCATCTTTTTTATAAGCCCCCTTTAAGTATTGAAAAGCTGCAATATATTAAAGAAGCTGTCTTCTAGTTCATAGAAATTAGAGATAAGAAGGAACAGTTAATTATTTCTGACAAAAGAGTGTCCTATAATGCATTTTCTAGTACTTCAGGACAGAATTCAAGTGATTGGTAATACTGCATATTTAGACAAAGATTCTTGTGGATTAATTTCTTTTCAAAGTTCAGTTTTCTTATAATGTTAAATAACTGTTTGATTGTCATATGCAATCCATGGGATCTCAGAATCGTCTCACAGGGACTAAATGAGTTTTCAGTTCTGCAAGTATACAATGGTAGTGTGATATCTGGGCTATTGGACCGCTGCAACATTATTTAGAATTCATGTTCGAAGTGCATTTAGGCCAGCTTGGGTGTCACTTCATGTTGTAATTTAGATTACACAAAAGGGTGATTTTGCAGGGTGGGGAAGCCAGATGTCTAAATCCCGCTGACTTTCAGAAAAAGTTGTGAACATAACTTCCTTTTGTGCTTTTTTACAAACACAAGTGTGGAGTTCATGTAGTTTTGCTTTCCTTGTCCCATGCTCATGTGATCTCTTTCTGGTGTTAATCAGAACTATTGTTCTCATCTGGGCTGGTCCTGTAGAGTGGTGAGTTGTTAATCAAACAGTGCATGCCATCTGCTTTAAACCATGTACAGTATTCCAGGGGTAAGCAAGGATAAGTGCTCTGGAGTCTGAACTGGTTTCCTGTTATCCTCTCTATTTTATGAAATGGACAGCTTCCCAAGCCTGTTTAAATAAACAGAATTGAGAAAGAAAAATGCTTGTTTTAATGACTGGGTGTTGGAGATGTATGTACCAGGGCTTGTTTTTCTTTCCCTGGGCATGATGAAACAGTACCTCATAGCCACCTTATTTTGCTTGGCCCTGCTCCTTAGTTTCCAGTTTTATGTGGATGCAAAACAATACAAAAGAACCTAAGCCAGATCATGTTTGGGAACTTTTCACTTAAAACAAGTCCGCAGTGGCACACAGATTTGCACCACACAATAGAAAATGTGAATTGCAAATACTTTAGCTGTTTTGACATAAAGTTCTATGGGAAATAATTCTTGGACTGAATTTTCCTTGAGGTCCAACAACCCTTTATAGATTCCTTTTCTTTCTAACACCATTTTTACTCCAGTTGCTGTTGTTGAATCAGTCTTCACCTCAACTCAGAAACAGCTTGACCAGCCCCCTTGAGGGACAGGCAGTCACAGGAGGGACAGGGACTTTCTGAGATGACTTCATGGCTGGACCTGATGTGTTGTGAGACTGTGGGATCAGGGTCATAGTACCTGTATTTGTGTGACTGTGCAGGCTTTCTTATCCATCTGGTGTTTTAACTGTTGTGTGTATTTCCTTAGTGCCACTGCCAACTTAATCAACTGCTTCTGGCTTCCCATTTGTGTTGCTGCACTGCTTCTTCCACTATGCTGTCTTTTTGGGCACTTGAATGCCTAATAATGCTGGGAATGGATCCATCTGTGAATGACCATTTATTTTGCTGGGTTGTTTTACAGATGGATCAGCTCTTTGATCAGGTTCATTGCATGGCTGCTCAAACAGCTTGGCTGGCAGAGCAGAGAGGGAGGTAAGATGGAGAAGTTACTCAAACCAGCAGAAACAGCACTGGTGGCAGAGGTGAAACCCATCTGTTATTGCTCGGCCATGAAGTGCTTAGACCACAGGCATATCTCGCTGTCCTTCTCACTAAATCATTTAGTCCTGCATAATGTGGACTGAGTAAAAAATCCTGGTTTTCCTGGTTTATAAGAGCACCATTATTTCATCTGCTCCTCCAAAGAACCTTGAGGACTTTTTTATACCCCTCTTTAATAAACAGACAAACCATGCCCAAGAGACTCAGGCCAGCTTCCTGCACTTGCTGTTAACAGGAGAATCCAGCCACAAGTGATGAATAAGGGGTAGTGGCAGAGGAGCTACTGGATGATATTGATGATTCTGCTTGGATGCAGGCTCTGAATTTTGTGGCAAGTGATAACATGCTGAATGGCTACATCCTCTGTTATTCCTTGGTTTCTCTTGTAGTGCTGTATTTTTCACAGTAAGCAGAACTGAAGTCACTTCAATAATAGCTTTTTGACACTGGAGGATATTTAAGTTGCAGTCTTGCTTTCCCTCTGACCCACAATCATTATTTGAATTGAAACTGATGATAGATTGAGGACATCTTCCAGCATCAGAAATATGTTTAATCATTCAGATCAGTGGAAAGTTGTTTAAAGATGTGATTATTTTTTAAAACTAAAGAAATTATTCTAAGTGGAGAGGATAAAAGATGCATTTCAGTAGCTTACAATAAATGGGATCGGAAAGAGAGAAGATTGTCGTAAATTTGATTCCCTTCATTGCTCTTCAATAAGGTACAAATATTTAATTAATTTAAATAACATTTTCTCACTTTCGTCTTACATGAACACTTCTGAAAGCAATATATTCAGCTGCACAAATTTCATTTGAAAATCTTTTCCCTTGTCATTCTGATCTCTGCAGAAATTTAGCCTTCAGGTATGACAACTAAAACAATCATCCTTGAAGTAGTTGCTTCCAGGGTCAAGAGACTAAGCGAATAATGGAAAAGCATTATTTTTCATATATTGTACTTGATGTACAAAAACCTTTGGATTTCTTTTTGCTTGTATATTTTTAGACAAATTTAGGTTTGATTGACTAAAGAAAAAATATCTCCACGAGTAACACTGTTTGCCCTCTGCCTATTGCTTGTCCAATTAAATGAGATATTATTACATTATTTTTAATCAGTTCATCTTAAGCGACTTCAGACATGTACTCAACACTAGCTACCTTTGCATGTGCATGCACTACACCTCTTTATACTGTTATTGTATGAATGTGAGTCTTATAGTCATGGAAGAGGTTGGCATTTACATGGTGTGGGTCCTGTGCTCTGAAATTCTCAATACAATGCATTGTCTTCGCAGAAATAAGCTGGCGAGCTGAAAAGGGAGAAAAATGGTTCATGCACAAGCTGGCAGATGTAGTTTCTCTCCTGCTAACCCTAGAAGGACTCCTTATGTTTATAATGGATTATTTTTAAAAGAAATAAGTGGGCATATGTTTCTTTTTCCCTTGTGTCAGAAGACAGTTTTAAGAAAAATGGTGGTTACTTAGTATTGTCCACACTGTTGAGGAAGAACCTGCAACAGCTATGGTGTTCTTCCTGTCATGGTAATGAACTGCTTCAAGTTCAATTTGTGGTTTCCCATAGTCCCAGGTTTTATTTTTCAAAATTTCTGTTCAGTCTTTCCTCACTAAGAATTTGTGCAATGAATTATCTCTGAGTATAGCACTTTGAACTTAGCCATTACTGAATTACATACTACCTGTCCTGTTTTTTCAAGGTCATTTTGAATTTTGTTTCTATTGTGTGGTGCTTGCAACACTTTTCAGCTTTGTTTTTCAAACAAACCTTTTTTTTTTTTTTTTTTTTTTTTTTTTAAATTTTGTTTGAAAGATGTCTTCGCTACCTTATCAAACAAGAGAGTAATAAAACCACAGAATAAGAACAATATAGTTCTGTCTAACACAAAGCTGTCTAATGTACTCTTATAGTGTCATAAAGAAGCTTTGAAAATTACTCTTTGAATACATTTTTCCGACTTGTTTTGCACATATCATATAAAATCTATAACATGTTTGATCATGTGAATGTCATGTGAGACAGTATCAAAAGCCTTATTAAAGTGATGGCTGTATCATTTCTGCTGTATTTCCTACAGCCATAAAGTATTTTTCCTTCTAACAATCCTAAAAAAATGTATGGTCTTTCCTTGTTGTTCAGTTCAGCTGGCTATTGAAAATAGAAGTATTGACATAGGCAGGTTTTGCTAGAATGAACAAAACATAAGTTTTTGTTCAAATGCATGTTTTTATTTGCTTAAAATTTTAGGAACAAGCCAAATTGTTCAGTAAATAACATTCACTTACGACCTGCTGTTCAACCTCGCCATGCCCTCAAAGCTGGTGGTGTTTCAAAATATAGATCTCTCCTGGAATTAAATACTTTGAGGTTTCTGAGAAGATAATATTGGTTGTTTCCTACCAAACTGAAAGGAAGTTACAACTTTAATGAGTGTGTCTGGATTATGGGATGTTACAATGCAAGTTTAAGTAATTACAAATTCCCTGTTTCAGAGGCATCTTGGAAGAACGCCGAACAAAGATTTTGTTTTCAGTATCTACCAGAATTAGATATCTCCTGTTGTTTTGTTTTTGAATTTTGTATTGTAGAAGTAGATGGTGTTTCTGATTGTCAGGATGTGAGGAGTTTTATGAATATATAACTTAAAAGAAAATTTATATTCCTGTTTTTTTGAACTCAATGTATTCTGCAACACAGATTATTATTAAATATCAATAACTACACATTTTCTTCAGTCACATGAGATTTCTCTGCAACTTTTCTCCATGTGTGAGTAGGCTGATCTTTTTTTTTTTTTTTTTTTTTTTTTTTTAAGCTAAGAGGAAACAATAAACTATATGGTGAAAAATTGTCTACTGGAAACATGTGAAGTCCCTAACACAGGCTGTTTTAGTTCCTACCTCAGCATTGATAGACTGACTTGGCCACAGTATTTCCTTTTATTTTCTTTTTTAATATCTCTCGAGACTCATATGGTGAAAGATTCATAGTTAGGTCTTCCTAAGTTCACATCTTCATGGGTCCAAAGACATTTTAAACATTTTCATTTGCAGTACATTTAAAGCATTAGATCCTTCTATCTCTTCCACTCCAAGTCCTTTGCCAGAAAGCTTTGATTTGGTGCCATGACAGTGCAGTATCAGGGAGCTGCTGTTATAAAACCCAGGAAGATTTGTTTCACTGGATAGTTTTGATTGCTACAGAGCTTGTTTGGCAGTAAAATTAGAGGTTGCTTAAGACTTTTGCTGTATTGGTGAAGCACGCTGATAGATCAGTTGCAACATTTCCTTAGACTAAGGTTATTTTTTAGAACTACGGTCAACTTGAATGCAGTAAAAATGATCAGAAGTCTCTAGAGCACAATCTGTGATGAAAGACTGAGAGGACCAGATTTGTTCAGCTTGAAGAAGAAGAGATTGAAGGGGGATATGATAACAATCTTCAAATATGTGAAAGGTTACTGTAAAGGGGAGAGGTCTAAGCTTCTGCTTGTATCATACTTCTTGCCTTTTAACCCAACCCAGCAGTTACCAGATCTAAGATTTGTATTATTACTAGTACTGCTGTGGAGCTGTTGGTGATGTTGACAGCACTGAGCCAACGGTTATTTTGCCAGCTGAAACTGAAGTCTTGTCTGGAAGCCATTGCTTCTAAATGAGCAACTGCAGGAACCTCTGAGTGCTACGTGATTGAGCCTCAGAAGGAAGGTTCTGCTCTTACCCTGCATTAGCCTTTTCCTTGCACCTCTCTCTTCTCTCACTCTGTTCTGGGAACTAACTAGTGTTGCAGTTGAGGTTAAGTTAAGCTGAGGTTAAGGTTGGCTAAGTTCTAGTGAAAAATGAGATGAGAAAATAGCATAGAAATAGCATAGGAAAGGACTGTGGTAGTTCCCCTAAGGAACAGGTACAGGTGCAGCTGACAGTTACCAGCTTGTGCTAGAACTCATTTGATGGCTTTCTGCCTGGAGAGATTGCAAAACTGCCCAAGTTTTGCACAGCTGATCGGTAGTAATCTTTTCTTTATTGCTAAAATAAAGAATGACACAACAGAGGGGGACTGATAACCTCTGCTCTTGTGAACAAATGAGGAAAATCTTCCTGTCAGGAGGCACACACTAATATTTATTTTTCCCCGTGTTCCAGGAGGTAGAGGCATATGCCTCTCCTAAAGCCTTCTGGCCCTCATTCACTGCCTCCTGGCAGTTTTTATTCTGGTGAAACATTCCGAGGCAGGAGGCAGATTGCAGGGTCCCACAGGACTCACACCCTGGCTGCCTGTTTGCTGTTTTATCTCCTTGCTGACCCTGAGGGGTCCCAGTGTTCAGCAGCCATACTAACAGGAATGTGTTCAAAGACAGTAGACTTCCTTTTATTTTTTTAAACTCATATTTCGAAAAAGATGTTTTGGTTCCTGAGATAACTTGAGCAATTTTTGTATTTTTTTATTTTTTTTTTTCCATCCATTGTCCTTTTACAAATTGTCCTCACTCTGACATCAGCAGTCACCATCAGATTACTCACATATTTAAGTCAGTCAGGCTGCTGGCTGATCATTCATTTGGTAGATGTCCAGATGTATGCTATGGTTTCAGATCAGCAGGTTTTAGGACAGAAGAAGCTTGCCATTATTAGACGTTTACAGGAAAAAAAGCAGTCTGCCTTTCTTAAAATCCCAGATTTATTCCTTGCAGTGGAAGAGTAAGTTGCAATCATATTGTAAATATTATAGGCTATTTTTGGTGTTCAGACATCTGCTATGGTCTCAGCTATGGTTTCACAGTGAGCTTAAGACCACATTGCTGTTGAAAATAGTGGTTCTGCTTTGCAAATAAATTGATGAGCCTTCGTTTGGATCATCTAGTTGTTATGAATTAGCCCCTGTCTGCATGCATGTGACAGCTGATGTAAGGGCAGGAGCAGACAGACGGAAGGGCTGATGGCACCCGTGGAGGATATAGAGCGCGGCTTTTCATGGTGGCTGGGTGCAAGACTTCAGGTTCATGACCTGGCTCAGATCGGGCCGCAGGATCTGTGCCAGCCCTATCTTCTTTGTCCAGTTCTCTGCCCTGCACTGGCAGAGCTGTTTGTCTCATTTGCCCAACACATTATGAGCTGTTGCTTTCATAAGATCATGGGAACTTGTCCACCTCATATTTTCAAATTCCCTTTACCTAGGCTAGATCAAAAAACAGCTTTTCTGTCTCTTCTCTTTGCATTTGGACGGACTCCTCTGCCAACTGTGAAGAATTATGTTGTTTTTCAGCAATGCATCTACTTTGCCCTTGCTAATTCTTAGTGCTTTGACATGCCAGGCTGATAGAAAGGCTCTCCTGAATGGTCTTTTCTATCAGCATACTAGGAAACTTTTCCTCGCTTTCCCTCTTTCTTCATTTTAGAGAGAGAGATGGTAGCATTAAAAAAAGCAAGAGTGGTGGCTTATCCTCTCTGGCTTTATGCAAATTCTGTCTCCTTGTGGATGTTTCTATAGCTGACTTGAGCAGACTACCTGATTGTTTTTGCTGACTGAAGTCCAATTAATTACAAGTGGCCCTGAGCGATAAGGTTCCACAGGTGTCTATTTTCAGAGTGTAAGATGACATTAAAAATCGTCAAATTAATTGGAAGTGACTGGAGTAAACATGAGAGGTGGTTTATTTATTTGTGGGTTTCTGCTTCACTCCATTGCATTCTTGTTGTGTACGTAATTAAAGCAAACAAGTGGCTGCATAGCTACAAAGGGCAGCTTTGGGCTTGCAGCACTGTAGTTCAACGGCCACACAAACTGGCTAAGCCAGGCTCAGACAGAGTCAGTGTTGTGGTTCCTTTTCCCAGACACTTGCAAGTGCCCTTGCCTTTGTGCATATGAGGTGTAATATATGGAGGATGCATCCCTCAAGAACTAACTTGAGCAAAACAAAGGCAAAATCTACTTTTCAGCTGGGTAAATTCCCCAATCCTGTTTATTGTAAGGCCACAAAAAACATCTTTCTCTGCTAAAAAAAAATGGAGACTCAGGATGGGAAAGAGCAGGTGGACCCATGATATACTGGACTGCTTCTCAGGGAGCCAGAGTAAGGTAATGCTAAAACAAAGTGTTTTTTGAGCAAAAATTAAGGTATTTGATGGCAAGTCTGTTTAAGCACCTTCTGGGCACCAGCACCATCTTCCAGGCAGCTTATTCAAGTCTCCCAGTGTGCTCTCTGTCCATCTTTGGAATGATCCAGCTGAAAAAAGCAGGGTTCAGGTGGGAATTGGAGGTGTAGTCAACCTCAAACCTGTTTACTCCAGGACTGCCCAAACCTGCACCCTCAAGAAGAAGAGAATAGGATCAAACTGTGTTTGGTGGGAAGTAGGTCGGAATTGTTTAAGCTGGCATTGTCACTAAAGATCAGCAAACTAAAGGAGAAATGCATTTGCTCACATGAAGAAGGCAGTAATTACTGATAAAAGCACTTTTTTTTTTTTTTTTTTTTTTTTTTTTTTTTTTTAATCATTCTAAAACTGCATCTTGAAATGAAAGGACATCTTTTTTCATTGTGAAAGCCAGAGCATTCATTCACATGTGCTGAGAGTCTGTTTCATAACTCACATTTTTAGTCACTGGGCTTCTCTTTACTATTTTTAATTTTCCTCTATGGCTGCTGTGTTTCTTCTGACTATCTTTACTGAGGCGTATACGAGTCTTCTATTTTTTTTTTTTTTTTTTTCTACTTTGTTTCATTCACTGAAACATGTGACCTGTTCTGTTCTGGAGTATTTTAAGTCTCTCATCCATGAACTACAATGGTTGGATTCTGTTAATCTTACTGGGGGGAGGGGGGAGAAGGGGGAGAAAACACAAGATAAAGGCTATGAATTGGAAGTGAGGTTTATGTTCTAATATTCTCTCTCCTTAGTTATATAAAATTCTCTTTTCCAGTAATGGACTCATCATCATATAATGAATAGAGTCGACTGAAATCGAGATCAGAAAAAAATAGTTCCCTAATTAATGTTCTCACTACTTCCCTTTATTAGGTAATCCAACTGCTTTCTTTTTCAGGAGAATGAGCTATCTGTTTTTCAGGAGGCATGGTTCTTTACAATGATTTGCCAAGTGACCTTTCACCATGCAGTAGAAGAGGAAATACGTCTGAGAATTCCTGGTCCCCAGCCCTTGATTTAAACTTCTCCATCTTCAGGCATATTTCTGGGCTCTGTCCTGGAGTTATCTTGCTTACCTGCTGATGCAGTTGGTTAAAATGTCAGACTGTGAACAGGGGAAACAAGGGAGGTTTATGGATCAGTGGGATACTTGTGCACTGATCGGTGCACTTACACTTGCTACCCACAAAGTAATTTGCCTTTTGGCATGCTGTGTGAGGGATTGATTTACACAAACAACATAATTCTGGTCAGCTGAGCAGTTTTGTGTAATGGTGCAGAAGCCAAAATTGACACCATTCAATGTGTATCCATCCTCTTACCTATCATGAGACCTATTGTGCAAAATGCATAACCGGTGTAACCATATACCAGAGTGAGCTGCACATAGCTGGTGTCACACTCTGAAGTCATCCATTATTTTCAGAAGGCTTTGCTTGTCTGGTCTCCTTAGCCTCTCAAAAATAGGTTTATATTAATAACTTTATGGTAGGCATTTTATGTTGAAATATGTTCCTATTATATTGGGATTTTAGTCCATCCAATAAATGTCCACTGTGGTAAACAGTAGAACACAGTGCTCACTGAACTTAGAGGGAAGATTCTTAGTCTTAAGTTATTTGCCAAAATCTCATTCATTTTGGCAGTATCAGCTAGCTTTTAAGTAGTAAATGAATTGCTGAGTATGTCTAAAGAAGAGCCTGTCAAGTGATTGGTATTCAATTCCAATAGCTTCATCAGGAAAGAGATTCCAGCACAAATGAAGGAAGTCTTTCTTCATTCATCAGTCTTCATAATCGAGAGTGAAGCAGCTATAAATTACATCTTTCCTTTGGTGGGAGCTGCTCACGGTGGATGAGTGTTACGCTGTGGTGTTATCCCTGCTATTGATGGTTTCTCATACTCACTTACTCAGACTTCCCGTGTTACTGATTTTAATTCCTTGTGAAAGTGCAATGGCATAAGAATTGATCTGTGCTGGTTCAGTGAGAAATCCCTCACGAATGGATTATGATAAAGTTGTTCTTTTATAGGAACTAGAGAAGCTATGAAATTAACAATTGATTGCCTCACTTTTCAATTAGTCTGAGCACTGTGACAGGAATACCACTGCTCTGCTCCTCTGCCTTTCTAATGTGGGGAGACTCAGCAACTGGGAGAGGTTCTAGCATCAGGTCCTTTCTTCATTATGTGCTAATTCTGTATTTAACCTGGGTTTTCCCCTTCCACATGGGATGCATTGTTGAATCTAATGCCACTGTCAGAGGCCACAAATGAAAGCACTGTCACCAGCTAGCTTGAGGTGGCTGTGTATCAGATGTTAGTGGTGGATTCAGTGAAGGAGTGTACTCACACTGAGGTAATCAGTCTTTTAACACCTTCCAGAAGTCTTCTGTCACTCATTCCTATGTACTACTTACCTGTGCTGACTCTCTCTTTGCATCATTGGTCAGAAATGGGAGACATAAAACCTTTACTTAGCATATATTATCAGAACCTGCCTATAATCTCTTCATTTTCATTCTTCTCTACATTTTAAGTAGTCCTTAGAAATCCAGAGTTCTGCATACCGGTTGCTTGAATGCAGGAACCCATTAGGTGCACAGCTGATGATGGTCTGAGCTGCAGAGAGCAAAACCTGCTACTTTAATAGTGCAGGAAGAACACCAAATATCAACCTGCTCCTGTTTGACCAGAGGGCTGGGGGATCTGAAGATCAGTGGAGAAGAGATAAAGGGACTGAAGGGAAGTGTGACGTTTTAAGTGCTACATTTTTCTACCGATTTCTGGGATCCCTTTTTCATTTGTGCACTTCAAAATATCTGGAAAGTGGAGAAAAAAGAGGGAATTTGCACTTCTTAGCAGGTGAATTAGTTGTAGACATAAAACGTAGTGGTCACCCATTGATCAGATCAAAACTGCTAGGTGGTTGCATGTTGTCCCTACATGTTCAAACCACTTGTCCATTTACACATCCTGTGTATTATTGTGCACCAGATTATTGCCTAGTTGATTTTAGTTTCTTTCTGGAGAGGAATGACAGAATTTTTCACTTGCTAAGACTTATAGGCAGCAATTCTTGTGTAAGACAAACATCTCGTCTGCTTCTGTAGCTTGCAGTCCCTGTGTAGTCACTCAGTTAACTGAGCTCCTTCAGTGCAGAACAAAGAAATATTTCCATGATACCAATGGAAGGTGTCACACTGTAGATAAATTGTTCTTTCTTCTGTTGTATAAAGATGAGGTCTTGCAGCATGGCTCAGCTGTTGTAACGGTCACTGTCGTGAAAAAAGACTAGTTTCTTTCACTTCTCCCTCTCTCCCTTTTTTTACTTTATCTCCCATCATGACCTGCACAGATCCCACCACCTTCTTTTCTGGCACTCGTATTACCCTTGACCAGTTCACCTCACCGAGCCCACAAAAAACTAACTCATCCCAAGAAAGTGAATATTCTTCTGAGGATTTGGTGAGCCAGATCAGCTCAGCTGAGCTGTCAAGCCATGCAAGGTATGGAGCAGGAATGCAGAGAAAGGAATGACGGAGGAGGCAGCCCACCCCCTGTAGCAGCAGTATGCTGTTGGATCAGGCCAGCTGCAAAGTGAAACTTTACCTGAATGAGACACCATGCTGGAAGGTTGCTGAAATCTGGAAAGGGCACAGCGTAACCACCACTGGTTTATTGAGTCTTCTAATAATTGGCCTACCCACCTCCTTCAACAAATGTTTTGAATAAGCAGAAGTTAAAATTAACTCCCAGCTTCTTCCCTGGGAATAAGTCCCTCTAAGAAAAATTCTCAGCAGGCAGAAGATTAATAACAGAATGAACAAACAACAGGAGCCAATGGACCTCGAGAAGAACAAAGATGGAACTAATATTACTTCTAATCCCTAGGAGTGGGTTATTCTCTCTATTATATTTGCACATACTTTGACCAAATTAGGGAAGCTACTTTTTATAGCATCAAGGATTTTCAGTGCACGTGGAAAAAAAAAAAAGTGTTTATTTTTGTAACATGCACATAAGGATTCTATCTACATACAAAGCAACAACCCAAGAACCACAGCCCAAACATGCCTCTTCATCCTACTTTCCAGGCACTCTGAGTGTGTTGGAGAAACTGTATTCCTTGCTGCCTTTGCTCTGGCAGCTGTATTGCCTGCTGTGGCTACATGCAGCCTCAGGGTAGGCATGAAACAGTATGCTAACATTATTAGTGTGACCATACTGTAGCAGAGTAGGCTAACACACATGGGTAAGCTCTGATTAATTGCCTCGAGGACTGGCAAAATTTTATACAAGGGTTTTTGCTTTGTGCATCATGCATTGTGCAGCAGGTGCATTATTTCTCTGCCTGAAAGGGATGCTAGGAGGATAAACCCATTAATATTTGTGCAATACTTTTAGTACTGTTCCTACATCTTGAACTGACTAACTCCTGAGGATGAGCCACCGAAGGGGTGAGTATGAGCACAGTCACCTTTCCATAGAGAGGTAGCTCCTCCAAGCAGGAACTAGAAAAGGTTTTTTGCCATTTGAAGGTGTCTGTGTTCCCTCTGCCATACTGCTGATGCCCTTGCCATCTCTGTCAATAAACAGGTTCAGCCATTCCTGTATCAAAACAAAAAGTGCTCATTTAACAGTTAAAACTAACTGTGTTTTACTGTATTCTATAGCACAATTAATCTTCAGCCTGATGCCCTTGGCAGGTATAGTTTTAGGTTTCTTTCTAGCTACAGGCATTTCTCCTCTACTAGATTCTCAACAGACAGGGATTAGGATGTGGTACTTAGCTGAAGCTGAACTGCTGACAGATTGCGGTGACCTTGCTGTGACTTCTGTTCTGATCTCGCTGGCACTGCTGGAATTTGACACACTAGAACATGAGATACTGGCTCCATTATGCCACTAATTGGTATCCAGAGCATTGTGTTCCTGCCTCCTTCACCATCTGATGTAGGTGGCAGATAGTTCTAATTTATCTTTGCCATGTGATTTAGGAGGCTTAAGTCTCTATCATCAACCAGTTGATGCCCTTATCCTTTCATGTGGCTGTCTTTATCATATGCAAGTATAAAGATTGACGCGGGCTTCTGAGCTTGGTTGGTCTTCTCTTCTTACTGCTGGGTGCTCTTCTGAAATGGAAGGAAATTGTTTGATCACTGAAGATGGATAAAACACAATAAATATTTTCATATGCACCATTAGAAGTATATCTTCAAATATTTATTTCTCAAATGTGCAGTAACATCTTTTATTTCTTCAAGGTTATGTAATATTTGGAAAGGACAGATTGGCTTTTATTTTTGTGTCTGGGTTAGTGTGAAATGTATCACAGTCAAAAAATTCATATCCTTAACCAAAGTGTTTCGGTTTGTTCTGGATGACAGTTTTTCTCTGTAATGATTTTTTTTTTTTTTAATCCAGTAATCACAAAACTAGACAGACAGATCAACTAAATGAACCAGAAAACAACTCCATGTGGGATGATGCCTATAGAGCTTTTTCCCATGGACAAAAAAAGACAGATTTTTTTCGAAGTCCAGTTTTGTCTGTCCTACACACTGGAATTTCATGTTGTTAATTTAATCATTAGGGAAGCTTATGACCCTGAAGAATATGACTTGCAAATGCCTTGGTATCAAAAGGGAACAAATCTGGCCTGGAGGGAGCACAGGGAATAGCTGTAAGCTACTTGACACAACTAAGAGAAATATAACTTGTGGATTTATTACTGCAGCTTTGCCAGCTGAAAGTAATATAGTCATTTATTTCTGGCACAGAATAGGCCCTGATGGCTACATCTATGGGGAAATTTCAGTACTGTCAAAGTAATGCTTACCTGGTCAGGTCCTGGCTCCCAGGGTGGAATTCACAGCCTGCTGTTTGCCCCAGTGACTCTGGTGCAATACATGGAAAGGCACAGAAAGGTGTCTCAGATTAAGATGCAAAGCAGTCTGCAGCTACCTAAAATATCAGACACGAAGTGGTGAAATGTGCAGTATGAACCCCACTTCTTTCTCCTAGCTAATACTGGGTTGCAGGAGTGTGCCTAGACCAAATGACAATTCATATCCTCTTTCTTATCCTCTTTTTAGCTACCTAAGTTCACCCTTCAAAAATAGAGTAGATGGCCACTAGTACTTATAAATCAGCATATAGGCTGTGGATGGCTGGAGCCAACTCCCTGCAGGTGAGGCTCTTTCTCATCCTTGATTCAAGCACTGTTCTTATATTTCACACTAGTCTGTCCGCAAGTCTCAGTTGCTCCACCTGAAGAGTCCTATGTGGACACGAGAATTTCCAGATCTCAGAAATATGGTCAGGGCAGCTGATGGGAAAATTTTCAGGGCAAACCACAGAGCAATTCGCAGCACAGAAATGAAGGCAACTGACAGCCATGGAGTGGGGTTATTGCAACTGTGACACATTTTTCTTTTCTATGAACAAGGAATGACTGGCAAGCTACAGAGGAAAACTTTTCTGACAATATTGACAAGGTGAATTAATGACTCATAAACTACTTTAACAAGACTATTACAGAGTGGAGTTCAAGCAGGAATGTTCAAAGAATTTAATGCACAAGACATGTTCAGAACAAAAGCTTGCTCTTTTACACTTTCACTTCCCTGATTATTTTTCAGTAACCTACAAAAACTGACAGATTTGAACAAGCAGATACTCTTTATTGGGTAACACTGAAGACTGATTTCCCGGTTTTGTTGGCTGTGTTTTTGAGTACAGGTGCACACAGCTAAAGGCAGATTTATTTCTTCAATAAAGATATGAAGGAGATGGGCTGGTGTAAAAATCTTCTCTTTTTCTTGACCTTAGTCAAATGACATACATTGGAGACAGGAAAATCCACAGCAAAATTTATCATCTGTTGAGTGTATTCATTACAAATCAGTGCCTTTTTATAATGGTCATACAGCTGAATTCAAAGCTTTAGGCAAACATGATGAATAGTGGTAAACTAAAGCCCAGTACTTTGGGAATTTTAGAAAGGACTGTACATGCAGTTTACCTATTTGTTTTTCCTAGATCGTATTATGGTTGAAGAGCATTTTGGTCACTATGCTGATTTCCTTGAATCACTTTCCTGATTTACTTGCTTAACAATTTTCTGTTATCATTATTTATTGAAATAAACGTAGGTTTTTATGATCTCCTTTTCCATTGTGTTCAAGCTGCTCCTAAGTATCTCTTGATTTCTCCTCACAATTTCCCTGGCATTGCTCCCATTGACATAAGTACTTGTAATTTAGAGAAAAGCTCTTCTTTTACAGGGGAAGTCTTGATCAAGAGACAGTTCTCAAAATCATTACAAATTGGAGGTGTAATTTACCAAGAAACACAACCAGTAGCATTTAGTAGTTCAGCAAGGGTGCCACATTCAAACCTATCAAGACATCACAAAATGGCATGATTTTTTTTTTTTTTTGGTTTTGTTTTGTTTTTCCAGGAAGTCAGACCTCATAGAGGTTAAGACCTCAGGCAGTGGTTCCACAATATGTGGCATCTGTTGGTAGTGCCACATAAAGGGGTTACTGTTTCCTAACCCTTCAACCTCCAGATAAAATTTCCTTCCCCTGTGCTGCAGAGAACTAACCCCTCAGTCAACCAACACAGAAATCATGAACCAGATCAAAGAACTAACGCATGTTAAAAAATAACCTTTGTTTTGTTTTTAACTGGGATCGACTCCTTGGTGGAGGTCACAGCAGGGTCTCAGAAGTCATGGATCAGGGGTAGCATTTCACAGGGCAGCTGTGAAGGACCTACTTGGCCAATGGGAGGTAAAGGTGGAGCTCTGGATGGGATGTTCCTGCCAAAAATTTGTAACTCTGGAACCACAGTCTCAGATTTCCCATCTTGTTTAAAAGAGCAAAGTTTTCTTCCTGCCTCTGTAGTGCCTCTCTGGCCTTACTTGAAAGGAACATGAGCCCTACACAACCACTGCTTAATTGATGCTTTTCTCAGTAAGTCCACTGTGAGAGCTTTCCAGGTGCACTCTGTGAAGAGATTAAAGTATTTTATTCTACTATTGGGCACTTAGGTCTTGAAAGCAAACCGCTTATTCTCTACTTCCTATCTTCAGTTGTTGCTGAAGCAGTCATTTTTATTGAATTGCTTAAGCATAGCATGGCCAAAGGTTGGGGAAGCTGTAAAGCCACAGGTAGCTAAAAATTCTCCAACATAAAGACATGTTTGAGGAATGATAACCTATCATCAATAGCTTTGCAAGTGGAATGACAGACTCTGTTAATCATTGTGAGTAGTCTGCTCTGAAGAGTTCAGATATTGTCACTAAGGAGTGGTCCAGTCCACCCCTCATTAGGGTGATGAAACTGCCCTACTTCAGAGGGCTGAGGCCAAACCCTCAAGGTACAACCAGTTAGCCTGCATTGCTGGGGTGTAGGCCCTGCCCTGCACCCTTGGGAGGAAAGCAAACCAAAGCTGCTACTGGGTAGAAAAGCAGAAGTTGCTCCACCAAGCGGCCGTTTCCATGGATCAAGTCATAATCCCGTAATCTGGGGCAGTGCCTTCCCCTTCTGTGTGGAGCACGAATTCCTCCAGACCTTGGTACTGTGGCTGTTCCTGCCCCACATTGCCCCCTGGGTCAGCCAGCAGTACAGACCTGAGCCAGGTGGCGGCTGCGCACAAGACCACGCTTCTGTTGGGCATCATCTTGTGTGAGTGCTGGCCTTCTGTTTGTCTGGGCTTTACTTGGCCATGCGAAGGTGGGTAGTGCTTGATCTGGCATAAAATCTGCCCGCACAAAATTAATCCGTAAAAAAATGTTTTATCGCATCTGAACCAGCAGAGTGAATTTATACTGGATGAGTGCCTAATGTCCTATGGCACTTTTTGATCCATTTCCTCTTCGGTCTGATGAGAATTTGCCATACTTTTGAAGAACCGTAGACCAGAAAGAGTGGGACTGGGTGAATTTAGGGCAAGGAGTACTGAAGACAATTCTCTGGTAGGTGGAAGGGAGCTGTTTTTGGAGATGATGATCAAGAATCTTAATTAAGGCTATGCTGTGAGGAAAGAGAGAGAAGGCAGCTGTAAGAAAGTCTCTTATTAATGAATGAAAGCAGAGGCTGAGTCTGTCCTGTATTGCAGTGTTAAGAGAGCTCTTGCCTGCTGTTGAGCAGATCTGTCCCAGAGTAACACCTCCCGGGCACATTGCACGGAACACCCTCTTCACCAGTTCTGTCAGGTCAGGGGTGATGCAGCTCGTGACTGTTACTTGAGTAAAGGGGTGTGTACACCAGCGTGTACAAACACAGGCAGGACCATGTCATTGTTTGAGAAACTTAATATCTAAGAGTCTAGACAGGCATGGTCTATACTTTGAAGGTTCAGGTTTGAAGTGCTGCTCAAAAAAATTTTTTTTAAATAAAAAATTATCATCCTTGGAGCCTGGTTCTCACCCAGTACCACCTGGTATCAACAGCTGTCTGTTGTCAGCCATTCCCTGCTCTCTAAAAATAGACAGAGATAAAGGCCATATAAACTGAAGGCATAAAAAGACATATTTTTTTTTTTTTTTTTTTTTTTTTTTTTTCCCCCTTCTCCAGGGGAAAAATCAACAGATACGTGGACTTGTTCTTATAGCTCTGAGTCTGAGCAATAATGCTATACAGTGTGCGAGACTCCAGACAGGCATAAGGGGGTTGTCTGCATGAATGGCAGTGGCAAAGGTGCGTTTTAAAATACAGGCAGAGGAGTGGAGAGTTAGGCATGTTACCTTTACAGGAAAACATTATCAAATGTTTACTCATGGCTTAGATATTTCCAGACACCTTTATCTAGAAAAGGAAGGAAAAATAATAAAAAAATAAAGTCAGAAATAACTGTTTGTAAGTAGGTTAAGAATCTCATGAAGTGACTCAATCTGCCTGGAAAAAGTTGCAATCCCCACTTCAGACTTCCCTGCCCCTCCCGCCTGACAGGTGAACGCTCCTGGGAGCAGTGATTTGACCAGCTCCTTTGCTGGGTAAGCAAGGAGCAGCTTGGCTGAGAAAATATTATTCTTAATGCTCTGTTTATAACCTTGAGAAGGTCTCCACAGCAACAGAAGCCACAGAATACAGTTGGTCATGATGTTTTGACAGAAGTTTTCCACTAGAAAATGCTGTTTTAAGGAAAAAATGCTGGGGAGAATGACTT
Source organism: Nettapus auritus (assembly GCA_011076525.1). NCBI lineage: Eukaryota > Metazoa > Chordata > Aves > Anseriformes > Anatidae > Nettapus > Nettapus auritus. The sequence continues at coordinate 47,580,828 of CM021765.1, forward strand.
GATGTTGACAGTATTTTGGCATGACAAAAACAAGGGAAAAACTGAAAAAATGTCTTAGAAGGAAGAGTTGTTTTTTTTTTTTTTTTTTTTTTTTAAGGCCACTGCCTTCCCTCCTGGGACCTTTCATGTGAGGAAACCAGACTACTATCTCTACTATCTCTTCCTTTTCCATTTTGGGAATTGTGGTTAAATTCCCAGTTAATCTTCTCTTTTTGACTCTTTATTGTTGATGCTCTTCTGAGAAGGTTCTAAATAAAACAGGAGATGAAAGAAGCTGTAAATCCTCAAATATCTAAAGTATTTTGGAGCTCTATTTAAGGAAAGAGAAACTCTGAAATAAAGGCAAAATAGTCCATTCGAAGAGTATGCTGTAATTACTTGCCCATTCTGTTTCGAATAGTTGATTTTATACTATATGACCTAAAATCTCAGATTAAAACTCAAGTTTTTCATCTGCTTTTCTCTGAATGAGCTGTCTTCATCCTTGCTCTACTCCCAGACATGAATTGCTGGATATAGTGACAGCCAGAGACATGTCATTGCATATAATATCCTCTCACTAGCATTATTCATTTCACTGAGAAAAGGTCTTGGGACCTGCAGGTGCTAACCTAGTGATTTGTCTCTTTTTCCCAGTGATGGCTTTTCTCCTTGTGAAGCCAGTGGAGAAAATGATATGGGTAATAAATGTTTCTGTAGAGGCAGTTTTCACAGTTCTGCCTCATGACTCTTTCCTTGCCCATTTGGTATTAAGAATCTGAATAAAAATGAAGTCATTAATTCCTTGCAGTCAGAAAAGACAGGGAACTACACAACTGTCTTCTTCACTGTCTTCAGCAAGACAGTTATTTTTAAGAGTTTCCCATGGGATTTTTGGAAATGGATTCAGCACTCAAGATCATTAGTCAAATTTCCTGACTATTTCAGCCACTTGACTGCCTACTGTCACTAGCTGCCACTTCTGTACCACGTTTCCTCACAGTGCTCTGCTACTGAGATTACAGTAGCCTTTTCCTCCATCCTCCATGCCTGCCCGATCCCCGTGAGAGCAGTGTTTTCCAGGGCCTCCCAGGTGAAGACGGGAGTATGGCCACACCACACAGTACCAGGCAGTGCCGGCACTCCTGAGCTAGCGCCAAACAAGCTTGCACTGGGCTCCCAAGTCCTCTGTGGTGGGACAGGGGCAGACTGATATTGGAAACATGGCAGGTCTTCTTCCAGAGCAGTGAACTATTTTACAGACAGGTACCAGTGCAGTCAGCCATCACCAGCATCCTTGAGCTGGAAGCTGCTAGCAGTACTACAGCTACATCCAAGTGGAACACACAACAAAACCCAGCCTCCTGTCTGTCCTGGAGATGACTGGAAGCAGATATTTTGGCAACTGTCAGACACCCAGATACCTCCTCCTGCACCTGCCTGTTGGCCAGCACAGAGTCACGAACTGCTGCTGCTGCCAAGGAGCAGCACAACTCCCTTTCCAGGAGCCAGCCACCACCACCAAGCTGTGCGTGTCAGCATGGCATGGCATTGTCTTATGTAAACTTGCCATTCAGGAGTGTGCCAGAGATGATTGTGCCATGTAAAAATACTGGGAATGAGAACAGGATTGGTCAAATAATGTATCTGGAGAAAGTGTTAGGTTTCTAACTGTAGTAGCTAAGATGAACAAAAGGATGAAGGTTAGCAGAGAGACAAATAGCTCAAGGTCAAACAGCATGTTAGGAGCACAGCTGGGGTAAGCATTCTAATTAATCAGGCCATTTTCCTATCACCTAATCCACAGACTCTCTCATGCTTTAGGTTCAGAGGGCTTACATCTGCTTTGGATACATTTTTCCTGGAAAACATCATCTCTGCTTACCTCAAACTACATCACAGCATAGGGCTTGCATGTGCTGTGGCCACTCAGCATCTCGACTCTGGTGTTAAAACTGGCAAAGGGGCAGGTGATATCCCCTTTGTCAAAGCTAACTGATGGAAAAAGGAGCAAAGCCAACAGCAAATGCCAGCTCTGATAGGAGGCTGACGCAAAAGAGGCTGAGGAACTGTATAGGACTGCTGCTCTGGTTATATAACATGGAATATTTTTTGTAAATACTCAAACTGACGTGCATTGTGTTTTGGCATGTGTTTGTCAGTGCCCTTGTTTTATAGCCTTGCTGAAGACTCATTGACAGATGGCACTCAAGAGAGTGCTTTTTATAGGTGCCAGTGTCCAACTCAGATACAGTTTCTGAAAGCAAAAGGTGTTTGGGGGCGGAGGGATCTGAAGCACTGCCAAAGTATGTTGTAAAAGGTGCTTTAGTGGTACTTCATGCTCTGCAAAATGGGGAGGTATGTGGGAGATGAATGAGGAACATTGACTCTCATGGATGTTGAGTCACCAGAGGATTCTAGTAGAAAGTGAACAGCATTTATGAAATGGAAGAATAAGAAAATAAAAAGGATTTTAAAACACCTCGTGTCACAGGGGCAGTGCCTATGTAACCTGGTATTCTGGAGAATGATTTCTTGTCTCAGCTTGACCTAGTTCTTGCCTGAAGACTACATGTGTTATAAGTGAATCCAAATGTTGGCTGCATGATGTGCTTCTTAACACCATTCTCCTTTGTGCAAAGGAGCAGCGAGGCTCCCTGGAGGGGATGGGGAGCTTGGGGTTGACAGCAACCACAGTTCAGGCTGTGCCCTCACTGGTGGGGTGCTCTCCCATAGGGACAGCGTGGTGGGCAGAGCCGGGTGGTGCTACCAGGCTCCATCAACAGCCCCAGAGAAGGGGAGTGATGACCTCGGTCCAGGGTCAATCCAGGGTGTTCATCCAGGGGGAAAAGTAGAAGGGGCCAGAGACAGGGATGGAGACAAAGCTGCAAAGTGGATCTGACGTCCATGCAGAAGGCAGGGACAGAGACTGTCACTCCTGTGGCATCACTGGTTCAGGGACTGATGGCTGAGCTGAGCTGGTGTCCTGTGCCACAGGCAAGGCAGGGGCAGAAGCCCCCAGTGAGGTTCATCAGCACCTATCAACATCAATTGGTAGACTCAGGGCACTGACACAGGCAGAAAAAGGTGTGTTTTTACTACAGAATGACTTATGTGCAATGTCTATCCAGTGTTAGCAGTAGGAGGAAATAGAGGTGATTTTGGATGCAGGAAATAAGAAGAGTACTTTGTCTCTAGCTATGACTTTGCAGTTAGGTAAAGTACACAGTGCATTCCTTATTATGGTTTCATAAAGACCTTTACTCACTGGAAGCATCTCAGTGGAGCTACTCTTCCTAGCTCCGGGGCTGAAGGATTTGCAGGCTCAGAGTCCTTCCCACAGTTTTGGGAGGTTGGACATGGCGGTCCAGCCACCTCTGATTCCCAGTCTTCTGGCTGCTGCATGTTCTGCCTGGCTGGCACTCATGCTCTCAGTTCAGGTGTCTGGGAACAAGGCAGCAGGCAGGCTGAAAAATAGAGTCAAGGGGGTTTATTTACCGCAGGCACTTTGCTCTTTATATGTGCCTGGGAAGTTATACATATCTCTGAAGCAACACAGGCCCATAAAGTACCTTTTGTGGAAGTCTGTAACAAAGACAAATATAGAATCCATTTATTCTTGGAAGTGTTCATCTGTGGAATGATCCTTTCTCTTCTGGAAGTTATAAATCTACTTTGCCACACACTTTACAACTTCTGGAGAAAAAGAAGCAAGGTTGAAGAGCCAGTAGTCTCTGAGTTGGGTCTTGTGTGTGCTGAGCAAGGGTCTTTGCAAAATTAATGTTGTGTGTGCCTGCACAGAAAGGTTATATTGTAGAGCGAATACATTGTCATGGGGGATGGGAGGGGATGAAATAGGGTAATGCAAACAACTATGCTGTTCCTTAATTCTTTTGTGAAGCATCAGATTACATTTATTTTTTATTTATTTTTTTTTCCTGTGATACATTTGTTGTATGTATTTTCCCAATGTTTGGAAAAGCAAGTAGAAAATATTTCACAGTATGAGGTCTACTTTATGCAATTTTTAAACACTCAGAAGCTATTTCATCAACATGACAATGATGTTGATGCCTCTGTAAGCCTTTCAAAGCCTTTAGATTAATTGAACATGCCTTAATGAGTGCACTCAGAGGAGCTGAGGGGGTTAGTTTGTCCATATTGTGTTTCCTACAGCAGGAGAATGGTGAGATACCTTCTCTGAAGAGGACTACACACTAGTAGACTTAGATACTTCTGCCCTTTGTGGACAATTTTTTCCTGTTCACCCTAACTTTTCTTATGCTGGCCCATTTGTCTTAGTTCCAAACTTCAATCCTTAAGACTCCTGTCCCAGCCTACCATCTTCCCCATCTCTTCTCCTCCTATGTATGTTAAAAAAGGCTCTTCTCTCACACCAGGCTATTCCCTGTTAAGCTTCAAAATCTGTCCCCAGATATGGGCACATAAATGTTTTCAAAGAAAAATTTAATCTGCATTTTTTTAACATTAGCAAAATATGAGTGAAGCTGGCTTTTCTTTGAATTCATTCTTAGACACTGTTGCTCTGTTTTGATTGATAGTTTCTTAAAGCAGATGTCCAGCTGGAAAATTTTTGCTATAGTGATGGAGATCTGGCAAAATATTCAGACCTAAAAAAAAACCATAGAATGGGAATTGTCAGACAATGCTAATTATAGGTGTGGCAAGCAGCTGTAATAACCAACACGGCAATTTTTGCTGTCTCTCTCTGTTTTGCAATTTAATGCTCTTATGCTCTGTTGCCTAATTTTAGAGCAAACACACATTAGCAGTTCTCAGCCAGGTAATGCTTGTTACCATCTGGAACAGAGATTATCTTAAAATGGGAATTAGAGGAAACACTTTTCCATGTGGTTGTGACGCTGCCTGTTCCTGACCTCTCCAACGACTGGAATTTAGGGAAAGCAATCATTAGAGGGAAGAGAGGAAGGAAAAGCAGGGGGAGAAGGTGGAGCAGGACAGAATGCCAGAGTGTCAGCGCCAGCAGAGTCAGTAGGTGCACAGACAGAAGTAGGATGAAAGATTTACAGTGAGCAAGAAGCAGAGTCAGTGTGTGGATAAAGCCAATGTCAGGGAGTGTAAGGAACATAGGAACAGAGGAGGATGCAAAAGATGACATTGAAGAAGCAAATATGACAAGAATGGGCAAGAGAAAATAAATAAGAGCTATGATTAGAGACTAATAAAACCCACCAACAAACATACATGGTGTTCCAGTTCTGTTCAGAGAAGGTGCTATCTATCCCAGAAGTTATGATGAGGAAAGTCAGCAGTTACTTTCGAATTACAGTATTTTCTCTGAATAAAGGGCAGGCAGATGAAGTCTATCCACAAAGTATTGGACCAAAACCTATGATCCTCATATGAAAAGAAGATTTGTGTTTGGTCTTTAGTACTTGAATTCTGCCTGATCCTTTTACTCAGCCTGTCATATCAATCTCTACCTTTTACATATGGGGTCCATGAGGAGCTTCTGCAGGTTTTTTTAGGGGAAAGAGACTTCAAAGCTCAAAGATTCTTTGTGTAGCTGCTCATAAATGTCTAACTATGCAAGTTTTAGGGTGTAGCAAGAAGTAATAATTTAATATTAGTTCACTGTTTTTAAAATAGTCCGGTAATGAGAGCAATCCTATCACACTGGCCAGAATGAATGATAGACAGGGATAGGTTTGTTTCAACTGTCAGTAAAAGTTCATTCACTTTAAAGTCAACACACTTCCAGATAACATAACAATAGGCTGCATTGCATCTGAATGGAGTAAATAACATGACAAAATTTGTGTGGATGTGTTATGTGACAGTCACTCTCAAAACACTATCATAGTCCATCACAGCAGTAAGGTAAGACAACAACATGGTTTGGAGTGGTTTGAGGACAACGAAGAAGAGAAGAGAGGAAAGGGAAAGGGAGGGAAAGGGAAGAGAAAAGGAAAATAAAGGGATATAATGTAGTGATAGTTATATTTCTTTCAGGATCTGCACTGAATTTTGTAGATAATATTTTGAGTGGCAGAAAATCACCATCTCTCTCTCTCAAATATAAGAAACAGAAATAACCCTTAAAAATGTTGAAGTTCACAGTAGAAACAGAAAAGAGGTTAGGCAGTACTGTGTGGGAACCTACCCAGGGTTGCAGGCCTTTGACAGTATTTAGCTGCCTCAAAAATAATGGTGTTATAACAGTTTAGAACAGAAGTTTATATCTAGCACATTATTAGAAGAGGACAAATTTAATCATAGTGCAGAAATAAGTATTATATCTTTGTTTTTTGAAATATGTCAGAAAGGAATGTTGTACAGATCTGAAAAAATTCCAAGCAATGAAAATTTTGGAGAGGAACAATACACAATCAGTTTTGCTGTAGTGCTACAAGAAAATTAAACCGTGTTTAATGCCCTGCTTGCTCACAGCATTGTTTTTCAGTCCCAGGAAAATAACTTAAATCAACTTTTATGATTCTGGAAAAAAATGTGATATTTAGATTGGCTGAGCAAATGGAGATATTTTTGAACTAGCTTCAATAACTTTCTGTAAGATAACAGTTGGCTTTCAGCACATAAAGCTGGGCAATTAGTCATGACTGAAATCAGAACCATATAGCTGAAACATGTTGTTTAATTAGCATTCTCCCACATTTGGAACTATCATGAGACAGTAAATAATTCTGAGTCTTCCTGAAAAAATAATTCCTGAGTCTTCCTTTTAAATGGTTGAATACCTTTAAAGTCCCTTATGTAGCAATAGAACTGCTGCTAGCATTGCATTAGCAAATTTGGAGAGCTGGCTTTGCCAGTCCTTTTTGGATTTTCTTGGGAACTTTTTGTCTCAGGCATCTCAGGCATTTCCAGCTGATGATTTAGCTCCCACATTATGTTGGAAGCTTTCATCTCAATGGATTCACTGAAATGAATTAAGTGTCATTCTGAAGTGTTGGGCCTTCTGTTCCTAAAATATTTTATTTTTACAGAGTTTTGGACAGATTGTCTGCTATGTTGAGGGAGTTATGATCTTTATTCCTACTTTTGACTCTTATATAAGGAGCTTTCATTTCTTCATTCACAACCTAAGATACATAATGTAAGGCATTTTTCAGCAAGCAAAGCCAGTGCCTCTTCTGTGGAGCATTCCACTGAGTTAACAACAAAGGTGCTTTGTGGCACACCTATCACTTTATCTTTCATGTCTTGAAAACACCTACAGTATTTTTGGTTATGATCTACACAATTTTATAAATTGCATTTTAGAATCGTGTTTCCTAGACGCTTGTGACAGCTTCATTTAAGATCACATAATTCTGAATAACATGTAGGTATGAAAAACTCAAGTGATTTCCAAAATCAGTGGGTCTTTGTACCTCACTGTTCCTCTTGTTGCAATCTTGTTTCTACTCCAGACGTGAAACCTGTTGTCTTAGAGCCAGCATCATACCATCGTTTCTGTTAGTTGATCTTGAGATTAGATACAATAGTAGATAATTATAGATTTTTACTGTCTGATTATGTTTGCTCAGCCATATGTTGCAGGTGTTTTCTCTTATCTCATTTCAGATAAGTTTTTAAGTGGATTTGTAATCCTCTTAATCCAAATCCAGTAATTGGATTTGTGAGTTTGCCTTGGTCACTTTCTTAGTAATTTTGTAACTTTGAATTATTTGCTCACAAATCAAATCAAAACTCACTCTGTTTTAGATACTTAAAATTTAAGCATTCAAATCCAAGTTGGTCTTCCTGGGCTTTCTTTGCAGTCAAAAGAGAGAGTTTGCCCTCCAGGGAGCAATGAATCTGACTGTAGATGTGTGCTAGGGCAAGATGGCTTTTGTCTTGAGAAGGTACTCATTTATATTCACTGAGTATACGTAGATTCAAGAATGACTATCAGTTTGCCATGCTGGCATCTGGGTTTTAAACTGGATTAGAATGGGTGAATTCTACACTTCCTGTCACAAACATCTTTTGCTCTTTTGTGATGAAACAAGTATCCTGATGCTTCTCATATTTGTTAGTTTTCCATAAGAAAAACAGATTGCATTGAAGTCCTAAGTCTTGGTTAAATTTGATATGTATATGGAAACTGTGTATAACTGAAATACTGCATCATTCACTTCAGACTAATCAAAACACACAAAAAAACATTCAACTGGGATTAAAAGAAAGAATGACCATATTTCACAAAGTTATGTACTAAGAAAATATTAAGTTATGGTGGATAAAGTACCTCAGAAATATGAATAAAATGAGGTATTTGGTTTCTGGAGCAGGCCATGGAACAGATAGTATGGTAAGACAAACAACCGTTTGCTGTTGGGAATGTAGGATTGTTCTTTTTTAGTCAGACACTTATTAATTGTTTTTAACACTTTGAAAATGCAATTTCTGTTCTGAGTTTTTATGAGCTGTGCGTAACTTAGAAAGGAATAGAATTAGGGAGCTGAAACACCTGTAGGTCTCTGAGGCAAATATCCAGCCCACACAGAGGTAACAGCTCATACCAGGCTTTTCATCACACTGGAAAAAATCTGCTTTTCTGCTTAATAACCTAAGACCATCAGTTCCTCTTTCCTTCAGTTTCCTGACAAGTCAAAGAAAAATCAAGGAGTAGCTGCTGGCCCACTGGCCTTGAGGAAGATGGAAGTGCAAAATGGCTGTAGGTTATCTGGTCAGTTTGTGCTTTCATGGAGATTTCACTGGGCTTTCACTTTCACCGGGGTGGGATAATGGAAAAAAGAGAATTGCTAGCAGGGGATTAGCCCAAGAGGAGTAGTGGGATCTGGATGTCTCCCAGATGGAACGTGGGCATCCTGTGGCAGGAATGGGAATGAGAAGCCTTTGTGAGAGGAGGAAGAACAAAAGTCTCGTAGTGGAAAAGCAGTAAGAACACAACAAGAGGACTTGTGCTCAGGTGCTACTTCATAACAAAATAAGGAGTGCCTTCACAGCCTTAGAAGAAAGGACCTAGTCCTTTCTTCAGTGGAGATCCTTACCTTAGGGGTGCTGAACATTATGTACTGTCTCTTCGTGGGGAAAGAGAAGGACTGGAAACTACAGAACTACAGAAATGTACACTTCACAGGCTGAAAAAGTGGGTATGTATAGACTGGCCAGAGGAGTGACTAGGAGTCAGGTGTCCATACTTGAGGGAACTGCACTCCAGTTAACTTGTGTGCAGTAGCACTAACACAGCAATGGTAGGGGCTTCACCGCAAGCTGGGCGAGCCAGTCCAGGTACCTTGGGGAGTCTCTCCCCGTAGCAGGAGGGATGACGCTAATAACATCCTATCAATCACTGCAGTGGAGACATAAGCAAATTCTTAGGGGACCAGCCCAGATATAGTAGATAGAGGACTCTGACTATTAGCTTGCTATATTGTAACTACATTACCATTTCCTCTGAGCTAGTAAGGAAAGATATCTACAGCCCGTTACAGTATTTTAGTGGAATGGTAGAAGACTTTGTGATAAGGTGCAGTGCTTGTAGAAAACTCTGAAGGATCCCAAGAAAAAATGGTAGTAATATGCAGAAAGAGAGGAAAAGGAGCTGGATCTAGGGAGTCCTACAGAGAAGGACTGTCTTTTTTTTTTTTTTTTTTTTTTTTTTTTTTTCCCTGTTATGTGCAAGTTACATTTGTTGGCTGAGTTATTGTAGATCGGGGCCATGTAAATTCTTTCTTTCAAATGATAAATTATTCACGACTGGGATTTGGAAAGTCCTGGGTATGGTATTTGCTTCCTTCTTCAGTGGCAGGGGCTGCCTACAGGCACTTTGAAATACCACAGAATTTTTTTGCTTTGGACAAATTTTTTTTTTTTTTTTTTTTCAGAGCAGTGTACTTCTAACCAGCCTAATTCCCTGTGGGATGCAGTTACACTTCAGTGGGAATGCCTATACTGGCATGCTTTATTCTAGTATGAGAAAAAAAATAAATGCTCCTTGCATAAAGCTCTTTGATGCTGTATGTGGGGTCCATCTTTCCAAATGTGGGCACGTATAAATTAGTCAAATATCCTGGGATTCTTTTTAGTCAAAACAAGAAATAGCACCTTCAGTAGACATATGTAAAATATCTGAGGCCAATCAGAGAAAGCACCCTGGAGATTCCCTCTCCACTGGCTGCACAGGATGCTTAACGCAAATCACGTTTGGACGTATAACTTTCAGAAGTCCAGATCTGAATGAGATAAATCTGACCATATATGTCTGCACTGGAACTTGAATCACTGCGGCCACACCAGTGCAAAATCACGAATTCAAACAACAGTAATATGGGTATGCTTTTTCCCCCCTAACGTAAGCCAAAGCTTACACCGAAGGCATATGACAAAGTTTTCATACGCTGTAGATGGGGACTTTGCTACACTGTAGGAACAGCAGGCTGAGCACTTATGTAGGTGGATTTGCTAACTGTGTGGTAGACGTATTACTGTGTAAGTACCTGGTTGCTTTTTAGTGCGCATCCAAAATACAACAGCTGATGACTTGTTTTAAGCTAGTGGTATAGAATTAGAAGCTGCCAAGATAATGCTGCTGATAGTTAAGCTTGCTAAACATGTTCCTTTATAAAAAAAAAAGCAGTGTGTTTCTTCCCAGTGTAAGTACAATTGATTCTTGACTTGAGTGAAAATATTTCTCATTTTTATGGAATACAGAATACAGAATTTAGACAAAAAGCATGGGCATTCCAAGAGAACCTCTCTCCACCTTCCCCCTCAAATAACAAAGAGATGGTTTACAACAATATTCATCATAGGGTTAACTTTCTGTGACTTTTAGAAAAGCTTAGGCTTGGTATTGAGGTAGTATGTGCATTCCCTGTGTGTGTGAGCATCTTTCTTACAGAAAGCTCTTTGTAGTGCACTTGGTCTTTTCACATTCACTTGCTGGAAAAAGAGCAACATGGAATTAATGGATTTTACCCATGGTGCAGGCAGCATGGAAAGCACTGGAGAGCTGTGTGTTGAGGCTGTTATATACAGCAGCTTTCACCTATAGCTCAGGGTGCTCAGTGGGAGGAAGAGTCTTGCACTCTGCATGCAGAATGCACTGTATGGTTCTCAGCTGGTGTGCAGAGCTGAGTCCTCTGAGTGCGTGTGCTTTGTAAGAGATGATCTAAGCAAGTGGGCACTTCACCTTTGATGGTAATAATTATGAATGCCATTTAAGATACATATCTTAAAGATGTTCTCAGAATTACTGCTTTATCAGCAACCTAAATTTTTAAAATGAACTCTACAACTTGTTGGTAAAAGCTGAAGAGTGTTTTTTATCCCAAAGTGAATGACATTATCCCTAACTTAGCAGTATTGGCATACGTGTACATGTATATCCTTTACAGCCCTGGACTCTTAGTCCAATTTATAAATAGTAACTTGTATGGCTGAAGATGGACATTATTTGTGCCTGAACTCAGTTACTAAGGTCTGGGTTACAGTGGCTTGAAAAGATGCTGTACACCAGAAAACCTTTACTAACGGTTGGTAACGGATACTCACACTTAGCCCACTGCAGTTGTGAGGTGATGTGACTTTGCTTAAGCCTCTGAAAGATATCTAAGTGATTCTTGTTACCTCATATTTGGGGTGGTCTAAAAGCATACCCATGGATAGCTGGCATGGTTAATCTGACAGGCTGAATCTTATTATTCCATTTCTTTTCAGGTTAGCTGAGAGACCTAAATGAGAGCAACTGATGGACCACATTCTGATGGCCTCCCATGCTGCCTAAATATATATTTTTTTTCCTGTAGTAAATAGAGTTTATGGAGGAAAAGGGATGACAAGATCTGTAAACATTGATTTTCTGTGCAAACTGGAATGCCAAGTGGCCAAAACATGCCTTGAGCTTTGATATGCCACCGGCCAAGACAAGACATGCCAGGTACACACATACACCTGAGATTTGCAAAACACTGCAGATTCCCCCTATATAGACACAACTTGAAAGAATGCTCTGAGCACATTGCTGAGGTAGCAGGATGGACAAGAGTAGTATATGTATCTGGACTGAAGAGAAGTGATCAAAGGATGGGGAATAAAAATAATTGTACTGCGAGTGTGTTGTAATAGTAGAAAATGCTTCAGTTCCTTCCTTTTATCCACTTGGATTGAGCTGTCTGAAAGCGTTTCATATCTTCTGTTGCATCACAGGAAGAAAAAGATGAAAAGAAGTGCTCAGCTCTTGCTCACTGGGTTTATGTTGAACCTACTATGACATGATGCAGAACTCTTTTTTTGAGTATATAGAATCTGAAATACAGTGGAAGCTATGCTTCTAAATTCTCAGTGAAACATTAGGCTTATTTATCCTTTTTCCAAGCTGATGTGCAAATTTACTGACAGTTATCATACGGGCTAAATTTTAAACAAATGTTTAGTTTTACTTTTCAAGAACAAAAAGACTTAAATATGTTCACAGTGCAGGCTGTTGATGATGTTTAACATACAGTTTCAGTGTTCTGAGTTTTTGCCTAGCAGGCTAGAGCTGCACTGTAATTCATTTTTAAATTGTCTTCATAGCTTAAATGTTAATTGGGGTTTTGACTATGGATGTTGAGGTTTAAATGCTGCTGATACAGCTTTACTTGAAGCAAAGTAAGAATTAGGACAATGTGAAATATGTCCTGGTGTTGCATCAAAATGGAAATATGGAGTGCTATCAACCTAGACTTGTAGAGGGTATTGCAGAAGTGTGTTGTGGAGTATCCATGGAGCAAGACTGTTACCTTGCAAGGCAGACAACAACTGAATAAAACCCACATCAACCCACATTAGCTATTTCCTGTTAGGAAACACTGGATATTGCTTTTCATAGCCACTCTTTATGAAACACATGTTATGATAATTGTCAAGTGCTGTGATACTTCTTCTTATTTGGTAAATCTTGTACATGTGGATGAGATATTATTTTTCCATGGATATGTTTATATGAATTGCAGCCAGTGACTCTACCTAGAAAATTATGTCAATGTAATGCAATGTTATGTAAGTTTTGTTTAGGTTCTTATATGCTGCACGTCACAGGGTCTGAGTGGCTTCCAGAAGTGAAGTGATGGGATTATCATCTGCTACACATGGTTTTCTCTCCCCCCTTCTTTCCAAAGGTGACTTCTGTGCTCTTTTTATTTTCAGCGTCCTTTAAAATAGTTATTACATTGTCTGAACACTGTTCTGTATGTATTTATGTGACTCAAAGAGTAGAAGATTGTGAGCTTTGTGCTGGGGATAATTCCATTGGGAACTCATCCAAAAGTTTTAGGCTGGCCTACAGAGAGAGCTGTTTTCTGCACAGCTTTTCTTGGGAGACGGATAATCCTGCTGTGACTGAGGAATGAAACTGCTGTCTATTTTTCCTTGTCCTGTCTCTCTCTGTAGGTGACCATTCATGTAAGTGTCCAAGGTCTATAACTTATGAGTGCCCTAGGAATTATGACACAACACTGAAAGCAAAACTGCAGATTAAATACAGTACTTTCACCTGCATTTATTCAGAATTGGTTCTCATGACAGCAAAGGGGTGTCCTTTCACATCTGTAGTGCTTATTCTCTGTTCTACTGCAGGGAGGGAGGAGGACAGCAGGATCCAGGTTACAGTGATCCCAGGAGGACCCACATTTGGCAAGTGGGCTGCTATGAGACATCTGTCCCCACCTTTCCTTTATCATTTATCAGTAAGTTTGCAGATGACACCAAGTTAGGTGCATGTGTCGATCTGCTCGAGGGTAGGAAGGCTCTGCAGGAGGATCTGGATAGGCTGCACCAATGGGCTGAGGTCAACTGCATGAAATTCAACAAGGCCAAGTGCCGGGTCCTCCACCTGGGGCGCAATAACCCCAAGCAGAGCTACAGGCTGGGAGATGAGTGGTTGGAGAGCTGCCTGTCAGAGAAGGACCTGGGAGTGATGGTTGATAGTCGGCTGAATATGAGCCAGCAGTGTGCTCAGGTGGCCAAGAAGGCCAACAGCATCCTGGCCTGTATATGAAACAGCGTGGCCAGCAGGTCCAGGGATGTGATCGTCCCCCTGTACTCGGCTCTGGTGAGGCCGCACCTCGAGTACTGTGTTCAGTTTTGGGCCCCTCGCTACAAGAACGACATCGAGGTGCTTGAGCGAGTCCAGAGAAGGGCGACGAAGCTGGTGAGGGGCCTGGAGAACAAGTCCTACGAGGAGCGGCTGAGGGAGCCGGGATTGTTCAGCCTGGAGAAGAGGAGGCTCAGGGGTGACCTTATCACTCTCTACAGGTACCTCAAAGGAGGCTGTAACGAGGTGGGGGTTGGTCTATTCTCCCACGTGCCTGGTGACAGGATGAGGGGGAATGGGCTAAAGTTGCGCCAGGGGAGTTTTAGGTTGGATCTTAGGAAGAACTTCTTTACCGAAAGGGTTGTTAGACATTGGAACGGGCTGCCCAGGGAAGTGGTGGAGTCACCATCCCTGGAGGTCTTTAAAAGTCATTTAGATGTAGAGCTTAGGGATATGGTTTAGTGGGGACTGTTAGTGTTAGGTCAGAGGTTGGACTCGATGATCTTGAGGTCTCTTCCAACCTAGAAATTCTGTGATTCTGTGATTCTGTGTGATTTCCAGCTTCTTCAGACTGAAGTCTAACACTGGTTCTTCAAATCCGTGTGTTAAAGCTGAAGCAGTATCTGATATATGTAACCCAAGAAAAGTGCAAACCCTTTTGACCAAGTATTACTTCTGTGGTTTTTATTTATTATTTTTTGTCTTTGGGGGTTTTCCCCAGCTGGATATTGCTTTTGATCAGAAATGATCTGCATGTCTCTTAGGAGCTGAGCTGTCTGGTAAACATTTTGATCAAGTTCCAGCACAGTTTTTCCAAGTGTGCTTCTTTTGCCTTTTGCTAGCTACTTCCTGATGCTGTTTATCCAAAACACCACCTGCTGTCAAGAGCAGTTCTGACCATTTGAAATGTCTCCATGTCCACAAAGCAGCTGTACCTATTAGGTTCAATTTCTGCAATGAATTACCACATGTATGTAATTTAATACCAACTCTTCTTCCCTGCCCTCCTACCACCACCAGTCATCACTTTTCATCTGTGAAAACAGTGATGGAATTAGGCTGCCAAGAACCTGGAAGGTTTGCTTTCTCTGTAACAAATTTAACATAATATATGCAAGAAGTGGGACAATTTTTCTGGTTTTCTGCCATATCATATAACCCTGGAATCTGTTTTCTTCATGACTAGCAACATTGACTACTAATTTCAATTCATTTGGAGGAGAAAAAGGAAAAAAAAAAAAAAAGAAATGAAGACTAAGCTCAGGAGGTGTAGCAGTACAAAAGTGCAATTGTCCAGTAAATGTTTTAAAATTCCAATAGAATCTGTAAGTTGGGACCGATACACAATGAAACACACAGGATTTCTAGATGGAACAGGTGCCCAAGAAGTCTGAATCAAAGTGAAACTGAGAATATAGTTTTGCATGATAGTGGTCTGTGCTTTGAATTTGGATCAAGGGATGAAGGAAGGAAAGATAATTTGAATTGTTTGTGAGTACAGTTGGACACCAACATAATATATATATATAGATTTATATATTTTATTTTATTTTATTTTATTTTATTTTATTTTATTTTATTTTATTTATTTGTTCAGGAGATTCTTAAGTAAGGAATAATGGAGGATTGTCAACAGAAGATTTGAACCTTAGCTGCCAGCAAGGCGCTTGCGTGACATGATCATCCCATCCACTGAATGTGTTGGAGCTTTCCTGACAAGGCTTTAATATTCTGCCAATGCAGACTGATTTTATTTATTTATTTATTTTTTTAAGAATCATGAGATTGGAAAATTTAGAGGACAGCAGTTTTATGTTGAATTTTATGAGCTGTGTGATATTATTACTGTCATTTGATAAGATATGCTTATAGTAATAAACTACTTTTTTTTTTTTTTTTTTTTTTTTTTTTTCTTTTGTTCTTCTCTGCTTCCCTCTCCAAGTTCTTGTATCTTTTCTCAACCAACTTTGGCTGCAATAATAAAACTACTTTTTGTAAAATTTTGTTAGAACAGAATTTTGTTATTGGCTCTTGGAATATTTCTGAACAGCTCGTAATGAAGAGGTTAAGTATTGAATTCAGTGAGGCAGTTTCAAGCAGGTTTTTAGATTATTTGAATAGATCTAGGGCATGATTACCTGGCTCCCCTGGAACAAAATAATTGGGACTGTCACTAAATGTTACATCTGGTGTCAAATTCCATGACACTAGCTTATGTCTGTGAAAATCTCTGGACCTCACTTAAATAAACACTTCACAAAAATATACATTGCATACTTAGCAGTGGAGAGATGCCACAGTTAGATGACAGAGCCACTCTATGAAAAGGGTCTCACCATGCATTCCCAAGGGACACATCTTGTTAAAATAAAATACAAGGAAAACAAGAACATATCAAGAATAGTGATTTGTGTATTTCAACGGCAGTACGTTATGCCAAGAAAAACACTGTAGTCATGATTCCAGCTTAAACAATGTTGGAGAAGCATATTGAAAACCTTTCTACTTCAGTTTCAGTTCAGTGCTAGTGTTAGTTTTCAGGCTTAAAATACTTTTATATATATATATATGTATATATATATAATTTGGACATGGTACAGAAAGTAAAGAAATACAGAAATTAAGAAAAAGCATTCCTAATATTGGAACACATTTGTTATCTAGTCTGAAAATGCATGAAAAATAGGTTGTTCTTTAAGTTGTTCTTAAGAAATTGGTTACTCTTAAGAACTTGGAGAGATCAGGAAGAATGTTCCAAAAAGTATTTTTTGTTTGTTTATTTGTTTCTTAAAAAGGAGAATCTAAATTGGAGAAACAAACCAATTACTTTTCTATGCAATAAAGGATAATGTGTTATTAAACTTGTAATGGTTTAAACCTAAACAAGAAATTAGACTTTCTTGCAATAGCAATGGTTAAATGGAAAGCTGGTGATGAAAACCCTTGTTTTAGGTATAGTAGTGTCTCTTTAACAACATCACACAGCAGCTTCTGCTGGCTACATACTATACAAAAGCTATTCTGCTAAATATTATTCCTTGGAGCAATTATTAGCAGAATACAAATGGCATAAAATTGGTAAAAACAAATCAAATATATAGTTTCTCAGAACACATTTCTATGGACAATCAGTGACAACAGTGAGAAAAACTATCTGGAAAAGGTGACATCTGGCAAAAGGTGACATCCAGAAAATTTAGCTGATTTGGACAGGAATGAACTACAAACTAGCCAAACTGAGTAGTGCTCAGAAGGGAATATAAAGGCTTGTGTTTCTGATAATTCCTGTGTTGCCATCTGTCCCTGTTCTAAAGAGCATAGCAACCCTTAGTGGCTCTACATGGTTGCCTGCTTAGGCCATTACCTGAGCATCTGTTTCATCTGTTGGATTTCAGTATTCTCAGGAATGAAAGGGAGTACAGAACTCTAAAGAGTGAAACTGTATAAAGAGTAACCTAAACCAGCTGTAAAACAGGAGGGGGAGGAGGAACGCTGCACTTCTATTGCTCCTGTAAAATATGCTGTCCACCCTGGTCATCCAGACCTTTCAAGTTTTCTTCTCTTTCCACTTTGACTACGTTTATCTTCTGGCAGCACCTTTAGTTTTTTTTAGCTGTTTCTGTGTGATAGTTCAAGCTATAACACTGGACATTATTCTATGTAATTGGTTTGATATATTTCCAAAGATTAGATGTGCGTGCTTCTGGGTTTTAGATGGAGATATCTGAGAGGTGCTGGTAGACATGGGTTAAAGCTGTGTGTTCAGCCCCAGTGGAGCAGGAAGCCTAGGACACTCCAGACTGTCCAGCTTCAATAGAATAAAACTTTTGGTTTTCCTATCTGCACCAGGGTTTTGCAATGCACTATATAAAACTATAAAACCAGAGCATTAGAAGGGGACAGTAAATGGAATTTCTATAAGCGCAGTATTGTAGAATATCTGAGTTGGAAGGGGACCCACAGGAGTCATCAAGTCCAACTTTTGGGTCCCTCAAAGACACCCCCCTCCCCTCCAAATAAATAAATAAATAAATAAATCAGACCATGTGTCTGAGAGCATTGTCCAAATGCTTCTTGAACTCTGACAGGCTCGGTGCTGTGACCACTTCATGGGGAGCCTGTTTCAGTACCCAACCACCCTCCTGGTGAGAAATCTTTTCCCAATATTTGGTCTTAACCTCCCCTGTCCCAGCTCCATGCTGTTCCCTCGCATCCCGTCACTGTCCCCAGAGAGTAGAGCTCAGTGCCTGCCCCTCCGCTCCCCTCGTGAGGGAGCTGCAGGCCGCCATGAGGCCTCCCCTCAGCCTGCTCTGCTCTGGGCTGAACAAACCAAGGGACCTCAGCTGCTCCTCATATGTCTTCCCTTCTAGACCCTTTACCGTCTTAGTTGCCCTCCTTTGGATACTCTCTAACAATTTTATATCTTCCCTATACTGTGGCACCCAAAACTGCACACAGTCCTCAAGGTGAGGCTGCACAACCACAGAGAAGAGCAGGATAATCCCTTCCCTTGACCAAGCTAGCAGTGCTTGTGCCTGATGCACCCCAGGGTATGGCCAGTGTATCCTGGCACACGGGTTGGCCACCAAGGCATACTGCTGGCTCATGTTAAACTTAATGTAGTTGGTGATTGTCCAGCTCTCTAATTTGTCCAGATCTCTCCACAAGGCCCACCACAGAGTGAATAGCTCCACCCAAGTTGGTATCATCCGTGAACTTGTTCAAAAAAACTTGAAGTCCTTCATCCAAATTGTTTATGAAAATATTGAAGAGGACTGGTGCTAAAATGAAGCCCTGAATAATATAAGTTCCATAACCAAACTAAAGCTTTCTGAAAAAAAAAAAAAAAAAAAAAAAAAAAAAGTGAATTAAGCTAATTTCTGGAAATTATTTAGCACTTAAAAATGACATTGCATTTTGTCTACCTACTTCTGGAAAGTGTCTGAAGTTTCTTAAACTGCCTGATGGGAGGCTATGAAAGACCTAGATCCTGTTGGCTGCTATGTGAGGGAAAAATATATCTATCCTTTAAAGACCAATTTCATTCTGCCTCTCATTTTACTAGACTGTTTTCTGCATTGGGTATTAATGAGTCATATTAGTTTTCAGAAAACAAAACAAACAAACAAACAAAAACAAACAAACAACCAAACCAAACCAAACCAAACCAAAAAAAAAAAAAAAAAAAAAAAAAAAAAAAAAAAAAAAAAAAAGGAAAACAGCCAAGACAATTTCAAAGCCAATTTGAGAAATAATCTGTGAAGACCAATGGAGTATCTGATTGGAGATGGAAGGAAGAAGACACATTTGCTCAGCATTAGATACTTAAGATATGCATTCATGATGGCTGTAGCCAGCCTACATCTGGCTGTTGAACCCTGTGGCCTCAGCCTCCGCATTAGCCAGCGAGGCTGCCTAGGCTTCCTTTGTAGGTAGCAGAGAGTAAGGTCCCTGCACAAAACAACTGAGAACATCTGAGTCAAGAGAGTCCTGATCTACTGGCAAAGGAAACTCCCCTATCTCTGTTGGACATCAGAGGTATATGCCTGGGAGGTGCCTAAGATTGCATGGTGCCAATTATCCCTTGTATGCAAATTTTTAAAGAGCTAACACATTACCTCAAGTCTTCTATGGAGGCAAATAATTTCTTTTGGCTTCATTAATCAATAATATTTTAATTTCTTTTCTTCTCATAAACTGTCCTTATCTAGTTTTCACTTCCCATTCCTTGTACTTCTACCTTAAGATCACCAAAACAACACTTAATGGTTTGGCCTTATCATAGGAGAATCAAAGCTGATATACTGTGAGAAATAGTGCTTACTAAATTTAAACATCAAGGCAAGCTGTTATCAACATGCATGACAGCTTTATTTTTATGATCATTTATTCATTATACTTCTAGTGTACCAGGAGCTGTGCAGCACTTACTGCTAGGTGTGCTCTCTGCCCTTTGAATAATGATATTTTGGAGTTCTCCTGAGAATGAAAGGCTGGTTGATCTACTCTTGAAGCTTGACAGGCAATGTTCTTATTTATCTTTTTAAAATGAGACAACAAAATGTAATTACAATTCTTTCTGAGCATCTGGAAAAATGTATATAGCAGACATGAACAACTGCAATACGTTTCCTCTGTTAATCATACTGAATAGGAATACTTACAGATTTTATGGTCTGATTACCTTCTTCATGTAATGTGATTCACCACCACAGTTGGGGATAAATGCTGCAGGAAAACTGCTGTGAAAGGTAAAGTATACATTATTCTTTGAGATGGTGCATGTATCTGTTTAGTAAACCTGGTTCATGGCTTCCAACAGCTATAGCTAGCCATGAATAACGTAATTTGTGTCAGCCCACAGGGACCTGGTAGCAGAGCAACTAGGACACCTGACCAAAGAACCAGAACGGTGAGCATGTGTCCTGCCCCATATATGTGCTGACAGTGCTTCCCAAGGGATCCTGCTTTAAATGAAGGCTTAGTCATTCAGTCTGGCAAGCGGGCAGGGGTGATGCCTACGGCCTCATGACTATCCCTGCTGTTTTCTGCAGAAGTGCGGATGCTTTAGCTGCACTTACCTCGGTCTTATCCCAAGACTCTTGTGGGTGGTGGATGTATTTGGTAGGTGCATATCACTGCCCTCTTATGGACAGAGTCGGCTGTGATCAGAAATACCTAATCAGTCCCCCACAGCAAGGCGCACCGTGTGCTTCATGCTTAGAAAGCCTCTGTGGTTCAAGTAGTGGCAACCTTATCTTTCACAGTATTAATACTATTAAGGGCTTCCAGTAACCAATCCAGTCTTCACTGTGTTCTGCTGCACAGGCCAAAATCTTAGTCTTGCTGAAGATGGCTACCTGGTACCCTGTTACTCAAATGTACTAGCTGCCCATGGAACCTGCTGTAAAAGAAAAATAGATTAGGAAAATGACACTATTTGCAAGCAAACTGAATAGCAATATTTAATCTGGTAGGTTAGTACTGTGCAGTCAGTCAAAACCAAGACTTCACAACTTCTGTGCTAAGGAAGAGAGAAAGTGTGTTCTCATTAGCTGCCATTAAACCTCCCTGGCTGTATTGTTGGGCTGCTGCAGTTTCAATCTCTTTTTTAAAAAAATTAACATCAGGCTGCAGCTCCATTACTCTGTTTGTGATCTCTTTGTCAATCAAATCTATTGGAGTTTTAGCATCAGTTCTGGATCAGGTGTTGAACACAATCCCCTGCAATAAACAGCTGTCTCTTTTCTCTGTACTTGCGTACTGCTACCTAAGGTGCCCATCAATCAAGGGCAGTTACATGCAGTAGCTCCCAATCTAGATGCTGAAGAGGGAAGATCATGCCACCTCCTCGCTCTGCTCCTTCTTCTTGTTGCAGAGTTCTGGCTGTCCTCTGCATAATCTCTACTACTCATCTAACTAGGCAGTGAACTGACTTATGTTAAAATAACCCCAAATCAAAAACTAAGTAGAGCTTTTTGCTGCTTAGCAATTTGAATTGGCTTTATTGTACAGTCAGGGCATCAGAAGTAAACTAAGAGACGAGTTGAGGCTCTTTGGTTGGGAACAGGAATACAGGCAAGGAAGAGGGAGAGGGAAAGTGGATTAGCAGGATCATCACTTTCTAATGCAACCAGCTGTTCTGTCTTCTCCACTGTGCATCTAGCTCTACTCTTAGCAACTCAGCACCTCTGTCTCTCTCTACCCAGGCTTCCTCAAGCCTTGCTTGTTGAGCAATGGTGGTCTACGGTTGCCATTTTACAGGAGAGAAACTGAGGCTCACATAGTCAGTGAGTCTCCCAGTGTTATGCGGATGAGCTGAGACATGGCAAGAAATTGGAGTCGGGTGTTGCAAACCCAAGGTGAGTGCCTGAACCCCTGGCCATTCCTCCTTACCAGGAGGTGCAACCAATCTTTCCTCCTCTGTCTTTATTCCTGCTCTTACATGCTAACTGTACTTCTGCTTGTAAACATACAGAGTTATTTTAATACTGTGCTGCAAAGGCAGAGGTTCGATATCCTTCTCCTAACCTTTTATCTATGGAACTATTGCAAATAATCTTGCCAGCTAAGGAGTACAATGGAGGTTGCCTTCCATTTGTTGCTGCCCTGTCGTAGGCTGACTAGTGAGCATCTGTGGTCCTCTGTCTGTTTAGCTGCAACAGTCTTCTAATTTCTAAGCTAAATATGCTAGCACTTGGATTTCAAAGTGCAGAAAACCGGTTCTGCATATTCATATGCAGGAGTGCTTCTAAGTGGAGTTTTATGAAAGTTTTCTTTACTGTCAGAATTGGGGATATGAAAACATCTCTTGCTGTTTAAAAGTCTTAAGGTAACATGCCCTGAAGATGAACTTGTTTCTACGTAATAATCATGTGGCGCTCTTAAAAGTCAGTGTGCAGACTGTACATGACACTCAGGGACGTGTTTAAAAGCAGTGTTACCAACTTTCAGTCTGACGTTCCAGTTCACATGTATATATAGTAAGTCAGACAGAAGAGTTCTACTCTTAGGTCGTACTAAGATCTCTTTAATTACCCACTTCTAAAATCTTCTAGTAGCATGGTACAAAGGCAGTAAACAGCTCATGTAACACCTTGAAAATAAAGTAACACATTGGAGCTGAAAGCTTCTAAATTACGGCATATTTGTTGCATTTAGTATTAGCCTCAACTAAAAGTTTTATTGGCTGTGTTTTGCTCAGTGAATGTAGCCTCTTCCACTTACGGAGTGCATGCAAAGAGTCTGCGCTTTCCTTGTGCATATTCTGTAAGTATGTTTGCAGTATGGAATATTTGGTATCCACAATACAAGCTGTGCTATTTAGCTGTGATTAGTTACTTAAGTCTATTGTTATTATTTCCATTACCTAATTGGGGGAGAAGAATTTATAATTAGCAGGGTGAGTTGGGCTTTCTGAATAAGGCAGTAATTTGTGGGATGATATTTAGCAGTGAAGTAGAATTAGGATATTTTCCCTTTTCTTAATTATATAGATCTTGTGCATAGAGTCAATCCTAGAAAATTAAGTTACTCTTAATACTTTAGGAAAGGAACATATTAATTTTAAATACTGTATTCTATTAAAAAGGAAATGCAAATACATTCTTGATACTAACTGAGAAATATTGTCAGTAGAATTTGGTTTGTGTAGGTCTGTGTATAACATACATATGATGTGTCTATTATGTACTTAGATATTTTTGATCTGTGTGCCTTGGCTCTCATAAGCACCTTTAACATGAACCCAAAATCAGTGATATAGCTGTAATTAGAGGCTGACAGTTTGGTACAGGTTTCCAGTTAAAGCCCTTCCTTGCTGGTAAGGCAGCTTTTCTGTGTTGCTTGTGTGGAACTGCTGAAATCTATTAGGAATTTTGACAATTAGGGGCTTGTTCTTCCACATTTGGTAGGACTGGAAGTCTTTCCAGGGATACATTTAATGTTAAAGTTGAAGTAACAATAGGAATCAGGCCTAAGTGGAGACTTCAGCTTCTGCTGCGTCTATATGGGAATATTTTTCTCTGTTTTGGAATATTATCCTCAAATCTGGGTTGTTCAGTGTCAGTCATGCAGTTTAAAATATCAGCTCAGGCTTCATTATTGTGTGGATTTTAATAAACATAGTCTCTGGCACCTCAAGTCTTAGTTTACTCTGTATTTGGCTTGCAAATTATGTTTTCAACTCCAGCCAGTAGAAACGAGAGACTGAGAATGGACTCAAAAGTCTTCTCACAGACTTTTTTTAGGTTGCATCTAGCCTCTCACTGACCTATGATGAGCATGAGGGGCAGAGTAGTGCTCATAGAGCAGTCTTGAGCTCCACTGGGCTCATACAGAATTGATAAGTTAGGTGTCAGGATGAATTATCACTCAGGTGCTTATCACTCTGCATGGACTACACAGAAAAATCAGTGTGACTGGGATTCCAACTCAGATATCTGCATTAAATACCTACTGCTAGATGGGATGAATCAGGTCTTTTTTTTTTTTTTTTTTTTTTTTTTTTTTTTTTTTCACATTGGCAGTAGTGCTAATGAAGATCAATTGCATAAATAAGTGTTCAGAACATCAGCAGCTATCAAGTACTACTATAGAATTTACTCAGAATATTTTAATCTGAGGTTGCTATCTTTGTCACTTATTTTGAATAACATTTTGATTTTTTTTGACAAATATGGAAATACTGTGAAAAATAGGAAAGCTGGATCCAAAGTAGGTGAGTTCATTCCAGTTTTGTTCAGGCTTGATCTAAATCTGAAGAGAGTGCCTTTCCACAAGATGCTGGGTGGAGACACCCCGGGTTCCGTAACTCAGCCATTCTGGCTGTTTCACTTGGAAAATTCTGCTTCGTTTATGCTTCTGCTCAGGCCAGCTTTATGCTAGCTTCTGCTTTCTAACAGATGTGCAGACTCACCTGGCTCCTATATATTTGGTAGAGAGTTTTTCCCCCTGAGTTCAATGGATGTGAAAATAGAAAATAAGCAATACTTATCATGCCTTTCATCTATATCTGCATATTCTGTTAAGTCCTCGTACAGAAGTAACCCTTATAGAGAAGAGGAAATTGTAGTTGTGAAGGGGCTGGACCAGGAGCTGATTCTTGCTTCTCTGAGGGTTGAGCTTGGCATAGAATTCATTAATCTGCAGCTCTGGCTTAGGCAGGCATTTTCCTCTGTCCTTCCTCCTCCTTTCCTTTCCTCCACTTGGCTGCTTGTCCTTGTCTGGCTCTCACCCCACCATGCTAGCACAGTTGTGAGTAGAACTGCTGAATACATTGGAGTGGGGAACTGTTCCAGCTAAAAAAAGATTATTATATTGGAGGTCCAGATTATATTTCAGCTGAATCACTTCCTTAGGAGACTACACAAATGTTTGTGCTGGGAGGGCAGTGCAAGAAGCTGGACTGGACATGAAGTAGGAACGGCTTCAGCTGGCAAAAACATCATGGCTGCCAAAGCCTCAGTCCCAAGAAAGTGCTCTCAGAGCGAGGGCAAACTTGATCGAGTGACCTGATAGACTATTGGCAATGGACTTGCTTTGAGCAGGGAATTGGACTAGATGACCTGCAGAGATCCCTTCCAACCTGAAATATTTTGTGGTTCCATGATACAAACTTAAATACTGTTTCAGACATCCTTTGGCTTTGTAAATTTGGCACTTTCATCTTTTGAACTTCTCCGTCATGCTTTTGCACTTGTATTTTTTTCAGGAGATGAAGACAGAGCTAAGATCACTACCGTTCAAAAGACATAGAGGCCTTCTGAGCATCTGGTATGCTGAACATAGTAAAAGCCAGAACACATCCATCCCTGTTTTTCTTAGTAAGAAGAACACACTTGTGACTTTCCTTTGCTCTTTTTTGCTTTTTTCTTAAGTAAGAGTTGCGAATGTGGCACCGAGTACTGTTGTATTTTGATTTGTTACAGCTTAATTGTAAATGATGTGAAAGCTGAAAGGATGTTGTCTAGGCAGAAACATTAGACAACCCCCTACCTGTTCTATTGTCAAACTCTGTGATACCCATACTTCTGAGCCTGTTTTTGCATGGCAAGTGGCAAAACAGGCAGTGCCTTCGGTGGTGCAGGACTGTCCCTGAAAGCCACTTACCAGCTCTCAGGTTCAGGGCCACTGGATGTTGGAAGTAGGTTGCATGGGTATGTTGAATATTTACCTCTGTTTCCTTCTTTCATGCTGTGATGCTGGTGTTGAGACTGATGTTAGTTTTCATTTGCCCAGCCTCATGCACAAAACACAGGGAACAGAAGACAGTGTAGCTCTCACTGCAGCTGCAGCAATGCAGATATCAAAGAAAGTGCTGACACCTGGAGATCCCACACATCTGATGCATCCCCCTGGGTATCACAGCTCTGGCAGCCTCTGCTATTTTCCAATGGCATAGCATTCAAGAAGACCACAGCTTACTGCACAAAGAGATCCAAGGCCAAAGATGAGTACTGTGTCTAAGCACTCAAGGTGCTGTGCCTGACTTTTTTGGCAGTCTGCACAATTTCAGTTTTTTAAAAAAAATCTTTTTAGTATGCATGAAAATATATGTGGGAGACCTAATTCTAAACTTTTTCTGTGGCTTAAGTGAGAAACAACTCCAAGTATGCAAAGGAAACTGGAATCAACCAGTTTGAAGGTGATATAAATGTATCCAAGCAGGTGTTTGTAAGAAATGGTGCAAGCAAACACAGCTCTACATGTTAGACATTCAGAAGGGGATTCATTTATGGATTCAATAGAGAGGCATAAGTACTCTAATACATTAGTCACCCCATTCTGAAGTAGATATATAGATTAATTCAGATGAGTTGTACTCCATAAGTGCCTCTCCACTACATTAAAAAGGTTGTCTAGACAACTAGCTCAGATTTGCCTGTTTACTTTAAAGGCATCTAAAGTTTTAGTGAAATGAATATCACCCCTGGTTTACTGTAGGCCTAACTCATGTCCGGGTTTAATATGGGGATGTGAGAGCCTCATCCTGCTACCAGCATGAATATGTTTAGCTCTGTTTGGATCTTAGCCATACTGAGAGAGGGACATACTGACATGCAGAGCCAGGCAGGGCGACATCAGATATGCAAGGGCTTCATGAATTTTGTCTCTTACAACTTGGGGAGCATCCATGCAGGGGGACGTGCAAGGGATTGTCAGTAGCTGGTGCTGCCCAGACACAGGGCCTGTGGGTCCCTGGTGGCAACTGAAAGGCAGAAAGAAGCACTACAGTAGGATGGTTTGGGAGAGGGATGCTCCTAAAACTTTTTATGACAGCTCTGCCTGCATTTCTTGCATGCCAGCAAACACTGCTTCTGACCCAGAGAGGCACGTAAGTTGCATTGCTCAGAAGCCGACAGCAAGTTATCTGCAGCATGTGAAGGATATTTTAGAGCAAGAGTGTTTCAGAGAAGTATTGTGTAGGGTCAGGACCTCAGGGGCAGCTCAGGGATGTAGTCTTAAGAGGAATTCCCTGGTGGCAGACCTGATCCCAACCGAAATCTCAAGCCAGTTGGCCTCCTCCATGCCAGCACAGCTGTTCATATCACCATGTGGGAGACTGGACTGGGAAACTGATGCCACAGAAATATAATGTGTTCTTTATTATTTTGCTGTGTTTACTGTCTTAAATGGCTCTGCTGCCAGTTGTCTGTGGTGAGGTTCAACCAGCAACCCTTGCACAAAGCTATTTTTCAAAGGCTCAGCATAGCCTATTGGAATGAATTGCTCTTGAATTGCTTGAAAGAAAGGTCTGATGCCTGTAAACATTATTTGCACAAATAACATGCTTATGGAATTGGAAAGTATCTGAGGCTGACCAAGGTATCTTATATTTGTCCCCCCATTAGATTTCCATTCCCATCCAGTCAAGTCATTCTTGCTGGTGACTCAGGTTTTTGCATGTTTCCTGGCTGCCCTTCATCCAGTCCTCAGAGGAGATACAGTGTTGTGACAAGCTCCTTCTCTGAGCCTGGTGAGCCAGGCAATGTCACAGCGCCTTCGCTTATCATCAGTGACCTCACCAGAGAGACTGAAATCAATCCTCAAGGAGGACTTGCTCTTTTAAGGGAAGTCAGTGAGCCTTTACTAATTACTGGTTGGCATGATATGTGTTGCTTATTTGAACTAGAGAGGGCAAAATCCCTTGGGCCTGCTGCCCAGACTTTATGAGTTTATTTGGGGGTGGCTGACAGTTTGCTGCCCTGGTGCTGTGCCTCATCCTGGATGTGCAAGGTGACTGAGTCAGCTGCTGCATCACCTCAGTTTACATCATGGTTATGTTCTGTGGTAGAAGAGGGCTGATTCATGTCGATTCACCAGCAGCTCAAATGTCCACACAGTTTGGGCTGGGCAGAAAGCTGGGGCTTTATTTTTCATCTTTTGTCCTATCTAAGGCATGGGCGCCTTCACCACGGCCCTTAGGTGATTTGAATACAGGGAGATTCACTGCTCTGCAGAGCACTGCTAGTAGTCCTTCCTGCTCACCTCAGCACCCTTCTGCCAGGGGCTTCCTTAGGTCTGCAACTGCAGGAGCATGCTCTCCAGTGGGCTCGCGCTGTACTGCCAACCCCTGTATGTCTGCAGGTGGACTGCCCCCTTCATTTATTGATAGCTAACTGAGAGAAATCCCTTTTCATTCCCGCCCCTACTCATCTCCCCAGCTCTGCCTCTGTAGCTGTGTGCGAGGCAGCAGATTAAACCCTATCACTGCAATGCTGAAATCTGAAAGGTACTTTATTTCTGAGGATTTGTTGTGCTCCTGAGTGCTGCACTGATACAGTTAGTGACACAGCCCCATGGTGCAGTTTGTAGGTAGTGGACAGGAAATTGGTGGCTTTGTCTTCCAGAAAACAAAGTTTTGTGGGCTAAAAGAAGTCTGCCAAAGGGGCTTCAATGGAAGAAGGGTGGGAGATCCACAGGATCTGCTCAGAAAGACCTAAAGAATGTGGTGGGGCAAAGTGAGAAGAATGGCACGAAATGTGGAAATGAGTGTATAGTAGTTTAGCAGGTCCAGGCAAGACTGTGAGTGCTGTCAGAACAGAGACAGGGCTAATAGGAAGCTTTACCAGGGAGAGCTGTGCATCAAATCAAGGAGGGGAGCACTGGAGGAATATTGTTGTCTTTTGTTAGATATATCTAGAAAAAGCCCAAAGACATTTCTAAGCACATCAACTTTTCATTGGCGCAGAGATGGACATGTGGACCTAAAAATTTTGCTTTTTTTTTTTTTTTTTTTTTTTTTTTTTTTTTTTTTTTTTTTTTTTCCCCCAAATATACCGCTTAATCTAATAAAAATAGGACCTCTCCTAACAAATGTTGCCTTTGTCCTGAGACCATCACAGGTCCAACAGCAACACTATTGCAGGCAGAAGTAGAGACAGAATGAAATCTGGGGCACCAGCAATTGAATTAGAGGAAAAATTCAAAAGCAACTCTTTCTTGAGGATATGTTAAAAACAAACCTTCCTTACGCAGTCTCTGCCCAGCAGTAGATTTTACATCCTCTATAGTTCCTAGAGTTCAAACCAGTTTAACATCTAAAAATGCTTGCCTGTTTGCTACATAGCCAGATCCTGCTCTGCTTTCTCCAAAAATATCAGGGCTTCTCAAATAGTAGAGATGTCCAGGATCAGTCCCTTCCTGTTGTCTTTGTGCACAATTTCCCATGTTGTTTACTGGATAAACTCCTCAAGCTAAATATGTCCATCAACTTATGTGTCATGGCTCTGTCCCAGAGCTTGCCATGGTACAGACACTGCGTGAAGGAAGTCTAGCGTATGATAACATACTACTTTCGTGTTTCTAGCTTACTGCAGGGTAAGTGATGGTGTATGATTTCAGGGAAGATTGCCGATTTGCAACCTCTTCAGGAAATTGTAATGTTCACTTAGACACTATCCTTAGTCTGAATACATTAACTCACCGCTGAAAAGATGGCCACAATTTAAGTTAATTGTACAGTTGTTGGAAACAATGAAGGAAATAAAGGTTTCTTATTGTAGTCAGTCCTCCCACTCATGGGATCAGCCAGTTTCATATCCTTGCTGTTTCACACCACAAACCAACAGGGAGGAAACAGTAGTTCCTGACTCTTTTTTGAATTAGAGGAGGCAAAGGAAGGACATTTTTGTATTCTGCACAGTTTTATTTTTTAGCAGTAAGTTTGTATTTCACTACAATTTTCAAGTGTTTCACAGAAGATTACTACAGCTATCCTGAGAAATATCTGCACTGGAACTGTTGCTTTATTTTAAGCAAAGAAAATGAGACAAAAATAACTGGAATTGAAGGAATTAATGTCAGGACTTCCTGTCTCTATGTTTAGGCTTAGTTTATTAGAACCTGTTAAATGGGGAGGCAAGCTAATTGCAAAAGGCTTCATGGAAAATTGCAATCAAATGGTAACTCTTCCAGACTTTTTCCTCCAATTTACAAGGTAGGGCTGTGAAATAAGGTAACCAGGCAGCATTCTGTTACATCAGTCCTCCAAACTGGAGAGGGTGAGATAAGGAGAAATGCTCTGTTTGCCTCTGAAATGCTAGCGTCTGATTCCAAAGGATCCCTGATCTTGTTGTTGATAGGAGGAAGCTCTTCTTCAGATGAAAGGACGCTGTCTTGGAGATTGTGGTCTTGGCCTCAAATCCAGGCAAGAATGAGATATCACTGTGCAAAGAAGTTTTCCCCAGGCATTCAGGAGGAGCTGGGAACTTTGAGTAGCTCTATACCTATTCACAGTCATATGTTCCCAAAACAGAGGTTTGTACATGCTTTCTGGGGACAAATGCTGGTGAAAGCATACACCAAAATGTGGCACCACACTGAGGCCAGCAGAACTGCTTAAAACAGCAGGCTCTTTCCCCTTGCTTCTTGCAGTCAGCCATTCCTGTTCTTACAGAAAGATCCTAACAATTGCAACACAAGCGTTTATGTGACCCTGTGGCATACTATATTGGAAAAAATGTCTTTTTTATTTTTATTTTTATTTATTTTTTATTTTTTTTTCCAGGGACTGTTTTTCAGCTGGATCAGTTCCCTGATCTGGTTCAGCACGTGGCCACACAAATATTTATGATGGCACAGTACAACAGATGATCTGGG
Source organism: Nettapus auritus (assembly GCA_011076525.1). Taxonomy (NCBI): domain Eukaryota; kingdom Metazoa; phylum Chordata; class Aves; order Anseriformes; family Anatidae; genus Nettapus; species Nettapus auritus. The sequence goes on from CM021765.1 coordinate 47,611,438, forward strand.
AGTGATGTGGGAGTGGGAGAAATCAGGGGCTGCATTATTGGCAATCTTGCACACTTAAAAGAATAGCAAATTGTAGCTTAAGGAAGAAAGGAAAAGTAGTGGGGTGACACATCTGAGAAATGGAGTTGAGGCATGTGCATTCTTCCCCAGAAATAAAAACATAGCTTCAAATGCCAAAGGGTGCAATTACAGACGGTGAAGATCAGCTAGCACAGCCATTTCAAATAATGTAGTCTGCAGGCAGGGAGATTTTCAGTATTTTCAGTATTTCATCCATCCCAAAACCTCACTTGGAGGGAGCTGAGAAGATGCAGATGGTGGACCAAAACAGCTGCAAAAGCACTGGGTCGGCATGCAGATGAGTCCTACACTTCCTTGTGATCTGCAAGACCTGTGGTGAGATCCTATGGGAGAATATCACCCACAAATTATTAATCACAATTTTCTTGCTAAGCAGGGTTGCTTGCAGTAGCCTTCTGCACCTGGCACAGCAGCCTGGCGGAGCCCTCCCAGGAAGATGACCTGGGGCTCCCTGCCCTACCAGCTGCAGTTGTGCACCCTACCTTCTGTCACCTAGCACTTGGGCTTTTCTGGCCTTGGGACAGGTGCCCTGTCTGTACCTGTCAATACCCCTCCAAAAAAGACTTTGCTGGGACTTTGGATGTCCTCTGGCAATTGCTTTAATATGTCTGGTTTTTATGCCAAAACATCCTAGTTCCAATGCATCCGGGTGGAGAGGAAAGAAACTCAATAACCGTTGTTTTCTGCTTTCTGAAGCTCTACTGTGTTATAAAATGCTTAGGAGATAATTCCCAGTCCAGCAGGGAGCTCAAAACACACTTCACCATTGTTAAATTAATGCAGTTGCCAAGTCTGTTCAGAGCCTTACAGCTCTGTGTGCTGAAAGGCTTTGCTGGACAGGACAGCAGTAAAAATGCTGGGCTACATCTCTGCTGCAGTCTCAGGCTCCAGTTCATACTTGCTTTTCTTCTCCAAGACCCAAAGTACAGCTTAGACACATCCAAAGTAACTTGTTAGCTCAGCAGTAAAGCTACAGGGAAGGATAGAGTTCAGGAAAAAATTCCTGCCAGAACATTTGGGTGAATGAAGCAGCACTGGGCTCCTTGGTGCTTCTGGTCGATGGTCATCTCTGCCCCAAATGTCTAGGTCTTTCCACACTGTACAGTATTTGTGGGGCACTCATGCCATTACACTGTAATGGACTGTGTTTCTCATGTAGTAAATAGAGATAAATTTTGCCTGTTTACAACTGTCTTTCAAAAGATTTTCAGGCCCCTGTTTTGTATAATCTCACAGTAACATAAGAGGTGAGGTGAGGGCATTTCTGCTCCGTGCGCAGTGTCATGGAGGGATGGGCCCTGTGCAAGTACTTAGCCTGGATGCCAAGCCTGATTTAGTGTAGAGGTTCCTCTGTTCTTGTTCCCAGGGACACAAGAGCCAGTTCCTTTAGGAAATGGTTTGTAATAAATGAAGTTCTGAATATCCAAGTGACTTCTCATTTTTCACTAGCACTTTGTTTCAGTAGATGCAGTTTCAGTCAGTACTTCCCTAACTTTTAAGTGAGTGATGTTATTGTACCTCCACTTCTTCAGAGGCTCTCAGGATCTGTGGTGAGATCAAAGATTTCAACTGCTCTGTGATCTTCATTAAAATGAAGAGACAACAGGGACAGGGCTGGCCCAGGCAGTGAAAAGTTCTTTAACAATCTTCATCTCTTCAGGCTGTAATAACTGAGCAATGATCCCAGCTTGGGTACAGGGTGCAGGGCAAGAAGAGGAGCAGTGCTGGAATCAAACCATTGGGTCATTTCTTTCTTTTGCAGCTGGGGAGGGTCCTTTCCTGAGCATTAAAAGTTCTGCATTGCCCCTGCATTTAGCTGATAAAACTTGATGTGAAGGAACAGTCTTGGGAACAAATCTACAGTTCCAGCTGCTACAAATTGAAGAGCAGGATTGCTGAGCTTATAAAGCTCTGAATGAAAAGAAAGCAAAAAACATCCCCATCCCCAAGGAGGTGTCTGGTGCCCTCGTACCCTGTTCCTGGCTGGGCGGTGGGACAGGCCCTGCCCTGGTGGAGCCACGGGGAGCCCCCAGCGCCAGGAGGCCCCCGGCCCTCATGGGGCACTGACAGCAGGTCTGCCTCTGCTGGAATCCAGCCAGTGCCTTTCTGCAGGCTTTTTCCCAGTGTGTTCTCAGCTACATGAATACATCTGAGCTGACTAAAAATATTCTTATCTATTATTCAATAATCTCTTAATCTTTCACCTTGCTGCTGGGTTGCTTTGTAAAACTTTAACAATAAGCTCAGTTGATTGAAGTGCAGATAAGGAGTCAGCTCCTCTGTGCAGATTTTTCTGGGGAATGGTTTGTGAAACCCCTGTGTATTTGGTCTATCTACTAGTTTCAAGACCTATAGACACTACCACATGAAAAGAGGGTGCTTGTTTGTTTTCACAAATGTTTCAAGTATGTAATATAAGACAAACATGTTATTTAGCTTTTATTTAAAAATATCTATTGCAAAAGCCCTGAGCTAGACTCCAACAGCCAGGAATAGAAAATGAGCTGTTCGTTATTGTGAAGCGATGTTCTAACCAGAGTCTTTTCACATTTTCAAATATTTTCAATATATTTTTTTTTAATTTCAGTGATTCTTTTTCATCAGTGTCAGAATGTTTGGTGAATGTATTTCACAATATTTTCTTAGAGAGTGTGTGACAGCCACACGTTTGAGGCTGGAGGAGGAGGAAGGAGGGAGTTACCTCGCATATGAAGGAGAATACTGGAGCAACTCCCGTCTCCCATCCCACTTAGGATTTTATGACACAGTTCTCACTTTGGAAATATGCCTTTTTCTTTTTTTTTTTTTTTTTTTTTTTTTTTTTTCTCCTAGAAAAAAAAAAGGCAATGCATTTTTCACTGTCACTGTGAAGAATTATCATTCTCCAGCCTGCCCAACCTGTACATATGCTGCATGTGTAAAATTGTCTCATGAAGGTGCTGGTTCAGGAGTGACAATGGAAGTCTAATCTAGAGCATGGTGATGTTTTTGGTATGAAACACGCTCCTACCTACATTATGAAATTTCACCACAAAGTATACCCAGTGTAGACAGGTAGAAATCTGGCATCTTCTGCTGCTTTTGCCATTGAGGTGGCTGTGATAGCGAAGGCTTCTCCAGTCTTGCCAAGGAATTGCTTTCGCATCAGACATCCCTCTAGATCTCCTGTATAAACAGGACTGAAAGCTAAACCATCTATTGGCTTTTAAAGCTTCTTTGGCTTTAGCTATGTTGAGAAAAAAAACAGCACTGAATCAGCACATAACTTGCAGTTGCATTTAATGACGTGGTAGCTTGTCACAAATTTCTGCCCTTGCCCATTCCAAGGACAAAATGAAGTTTAACACTGGGATAGTTAGAAAGCATTTTACCTCATACATTTTAACACTGAGTTTTCCCAGCATAGTGTTGGGATTAGTTATTCTAACTTTATCTTCAGTAATGGGTTCCTAATTTTATTGTTGTGGATGTTACTCCCTCAGGGCATTTGGAAATGAGAATCAGCATTTAAAAAAACCTTAGTTATAACAGACTTTTAATAATGAAATCAATGACGGGAGTATTCCTGACTATAAATCCTGAGCACTTTAAGATGGACACATAATGCATTGTTACCATTTGTTTAGTGCTGAGTTTTCCAGCCCTGTTGCATTTAACCAAGTTTTTGTCCCGAGGATATTCTGCCCAGATCTGCCAAACCCCATTCAGAAGGGCTGGTGGATAGCATTTTTTTTTTTTTTTTTTTTTTTTTTTTTCAACCAAAACATTCGTCAGATGTGGTAGAGTCCAGGAAACCTTTTGAAATTATAAAGGGCTGTGGTAACCATTGTAGAGTTGTGGCATCATGACCAAGAAGCTGCTTTGAAGTAACGGCAGGCATTTCCTCTGATACAGAAATAGGTGCAGTTTTTCCATCACTTCTGTGGAAAGCTGGTGACACCAGATGTGGGAGGAGGCATGTCTATGGCTAGGTGGGACTCCGGGTTTCCAGCAGCTCTCTTCACAAAGGTGATCAGTGTCTCTGTATGTATGCATCCCTGAGAGATGGGCTTTTCTCCTGGGGAAAGATTCTGGGTCTCCTCACTGGCTGCAGCTTGTCTGCCCTGTCTGCCCTGTGCCTCCCCAGCACCTGTGTCTCAATCACTGATGGCACTTGGAGGTAAAATGAAAGCCCTGGTGCCACAGCTCCAGGATGGCCAGGTGCTCACTCCCTCTGCTGCCCTTCTCCACATCAGCAGAGAACATCACGAAAGGTGTCTGTGGGGCCCACATCTGCAGACTTCTCAATTCCCATGTCTGTAGATTACTCAAGTAGGATAATATGTTTAAGAAAGGATTATCTTGCTTGCTCTTGTTTGCCAAATATCAGCCTGGAGCAAGTTTTTACAGCTGAGTTGCAATAGCCTGATAGCAGTGTTTATGATAGAAATTCTGCCAGCTATTTAATGCCAGGAACGCGCTGGTCGCTTAGTCACTGGAAGACTTTGTTGTCAGAATGACTTTTTTTTTTTTTTTTTTTTTTTTTTTTTTTTTTCCAAATGGGAATATGTTTGGTGAATATTGCTTGGTGCTTCTAAGAGCAAAGGCTCCAGCTGGTTAGTGGTTACCCAGCCCCACGGGCACTGCTTGCAAACGCCCCACGCAGCTCTGCCAGGAACAATAGCGGCTAGTGCTTGCGCAGCACTTTTCCCTGTCAGGCAGATCATAGTGGTGGTGGCACCCGCTCTGCACAAGCTGTGGGTGCTGCAGAGCTTCCACCACAGCTCTACGGTAATACAGGGCAGGAAGGGGGTGGTAGTGGGGTGTGGGACATATGCTGCCCATTGTTCCTGCGTGTTGTGTGAGAAGTAGCACAGCACATCTCACCACAGGCACTCAGAACTTACCAGGGCTAGCTACCACATTGTGCCCACCTGGAGACAGGACTGTTCTATCCTGTGGACAAGCAAGTCTTGGGATATTTTAGATGTGAAACATGACCTTGAAGTACCACAACTATGGCTCCCTAAACTCTTTTTTACTGCTCTTCATGTCATAGAATTAGAGAGTGGGAATTTGTTCCTTTAAGACAAATATTCTTTTTGATTTCTCATCTGATTTCTCACACTTGGAGCACTTCTGGGTAAAGAATACCAAATATGCAAAATTATATAGTGTTTCTACAGGGGAGTTACTAAGCCCCATTCAATCTTGTGCCCTTGAGCAAAAATAAATAAATAAATATATGACAAGGCAACCTCATGGCAGGGGACTTTGCCCTCGTGGAACTGCAGGATAACCTTTCTGTGGATATGCCCTTGGGAGATACTGAGAGCCAACAGCCTCACGTGTTGGTATGGACAAAAGCTACCTAGAATCTAGATTAAAAGGAAAACGTGTTTGCTGAGCTGCTCTGGGTAACACAACAGCTCCTACAGCAATGTGTTGTCATTGGCCTGGTATGAGCAGCAGGGTATGTTAGCTCATACTCAGTCATATAAAAGAACATGAAAAATGACACTGTGATCCAAGACCATGGAGCTTCAGGTTGCGTGGTACATAGCCTGCTTTCAGTTAAGATCAATTCGAAGGAAATTATTGCCAGTTGTGTTACATTAGTGCACTGAAAAAAAGGGCTGTGTATATGTTTTCCAGAAAGTTGCTGAATCACATCACTGTGCAGACTATATTTCCTAAATTGTGTCTCTCCAATAATGCATGGAAAAAAAAAAAAAGGCAAATCTGTATCAAGAGATGAAACCTGTTACATGGGTTAGTTAAATAAAAGTAATACCATCTTTATTTAAAGCCTCGTGCTACAGTGCCTGGGAGTTGAAGGACATAGAACGTTCCTTTTCTGTTCCACTGCTGCATGACCTGTGCTTAACTATTTATGCTGCAATCCTAAAACCTGCTCTTGCTCCCCAGGAGACATACACTGAAGTATTATTAGACCTTAGCGCATGGGGGAGAGCTCTTAGTATAATTTTAATGTATAAATATTGTATGCTCTGTGCCTGTTCTTAAGTTTTACAGAAACATAAGTTAGCTGGTGCACACTCTGGTGGCCAGTCTTACTGCAAAGAACTCACAGGTATGACACAGTCAGTAGCGCATGTGTGTTTGCCATGCACTGTTCGCCAGTTTCTCATTTCTTCATAGTTACGTTTAAATTGAGGATGCATATACTCAGTTATACATCTTATAAAAGTCATTACTTCCAAACAAAAGGTTTTTCAGTTGTTAGTCCTTTGATTTCAAAGGCTGAATTGAATCTGGGTTTGTTTGCTAAGATCGACTTTCTGTCAAACTTTTTTGGTCAAAGCTCCCTATCTCTTTCAAAAATAAAAAAGCCTTATCCACACTTTTTTGGACAATAAAAACCAAAGTAAGGTAAAGGCTCTTGGTACAGATCTGTATCATGCTCAGCAAATGCAGTTCTGGCTAGGCTGGGCCTTCTGGACTTTGCAGTTGGACAAGTAACTACCAATTTTCTGGGCCTGCAATAACTGTACCCATGGGTTAAGTTGATCACAATCGGGTTTTTTTTTTTTTTAATGTCATGTAAATTAGAATAAACATAATATTTGATCTGTTGAAATTCAGGCATATAGGCTGTAGTCACAGTAATAACTCTGAGCTATTTCTGTATATTCTGTCTTCTGAATGCCACATTAATATTGATTCTGCCCCATACTGCATCTCTTATGTTGTCTGTGACATAAAGTTAGTTATGCATTTTCTAATTATTCTTTTTGTTCAACGGAATAGCAGGCTTTACTTACTACATTCTTCCCCTATTTCTAGGCAGTTCTCTCTTGCTTTGGGGGGATGAAATTCTTCTAAATTTCTAATCAAGGAAATCTCCATCCTGCAAAGTGCAGAGAGGAGGCTGGGATGGGGCGGATGGGATGGGCCAGTGACTGCAGAAGAGGGCAAACAACGATTTTTGACCCGTTGAAGGGCTCAAGTGTGAACTTGAAGATGTGTGAAGGAGAAAAAGAAGGCAGATGGGCAGCTGCAGCCCTCTTGCCCATGCCCTGGGCAGGTAGGTGTTGCTGCTGCTCCCCCTGTTTGCAGGGTAACTCGATCTGGCCCTAGGACTGCTCCCTAAGACATTTTCACCCTCTGTCTTTGGCTGTCCTTCTCTCAGGGTTATCAAAAGCTGAAAACGGCTGTCACTCAGGAAAAGCGGGCGACATGCTCCCTCTATAGGCTTTTCTGATTGTTGCTCTCATGGGTGTCCAGAAGATCAGAGAGCCACATGCAGGCATTGATGGCTGATGAAAACTCGTAAGTGCATTTATTTTAAATGTAAAGATGATTTTTGCACATTTATGTGGACAGGTGTTTGTGTATATATGTTCGCTAACGCCCATGTATATAGCTACTTTTTCTGCAGAATCCACATATGGAACAAGTTTTACTGTTTAGTCTTAGTCTTTTTTGAACCAATATATTATACTTTTTATTTTATTTTATTTTATTTTTTAATGAATTTTCTGTTTGTTAATGGCATTATGATATCACCTTTTTGATTGCATTCTACCATTACTAAGGGAACAGACCATCTGAACCAAGGCATGCTTCCTTGGCAGTGCCAGCAATCCTGACTGCTTTTCTCCCCGCTGCGTTCCAGGGCCCGACCTCCTCAGTTGCACCAGCACTGCACTTTCTGGTGTCACTCTGATAACAAAAGCAATCTGGAGTAAGAACATCCTGTAAATAAAAAAGACAAATTGTAATTTGGATCAGCCCAGTGACCAGCCCAGCCTCAACAGCAGTCACAGAGCTACATGAGTGTGCAGAAGCAGCCCGAGGCAAGGCAGGGACAGGAGGAAGATGTTCCCAAGCTGGTGTTGCAGCCGATT
>CM021765.1:47619468-47655756 GCA_011076525.1 Nettapus auritus
CCCCCCCCCCCCCCCCCCGAGAAAGTGCACCTGCCATTGTGCTTCTTTTCTGGTGTGGATATTAGAGGGAATTCCCCTGCAGTGCCTGAAATAACACTGTAGGGAAGAACTACACATCTGTGAGTTATATATTAACAGTCACAGGTGACCTTTCAGAGAGTGGCAGACTAACCATCTCACCGAATTACTGATTAAAATAATGGCACTTTTTCCATTATGCAGAGCACAGGTATTAACTCCTAGGAAAAGACTGCCAAACTCTTTCAGTTCAATGGTACCATTTTCAGTTCCTTCTTTCTTTTGTAAATGTAAATAAATTGTTCAGAAGTTTTCAATGATAAATAAATGACTCTGGCTGTTTCTTGTGGGGAGCAGAAGGGAGAAGGCAGGAAATGTTTTAGCTAAAATGTTGAAGGCATTTCCAAGGAAATGTCAGGAGAGTAACATACAAGCTTGCTTTAGTTATAGAAAAAAATCTTAGCAGTCTTTCAGTATTGTGCTCATTTTTCCTTCTCCAGGTCTGACCTTGTTCTGTGTTAAGCACTACTGGAGATCTGCTGCAGTGAAGTTTATGTACTTATGTCACTTAGGACACAAATGAATTGCTTTAACTTAAGCTTAAAAGCAAAACATTGCCAAAGATGACAAATCTATATACCACCAGTTAAACGACTAATGATTTATTTGTCTTTGAAGCTTCTGGTGAAAGCTGAAGCATAATGAAAGAAAAAATAATGTAAGTTACATAACTTCTCACATATGGAATTTATAATGCTCTGATTTAATATAGAAAAAATGTTCTTCAATGGTTATATACATAGATGTTATGAGGATGATTTTATGCACAGTGCACATTGGACACCAGATGTATTCAGGAGATTAAGCTTTTTGACTGGAGAAGAGACTTTCACAGAAGAGCCTTCTTTTGGTCAATATATTCCACTACTTAATTAAAAGAAATCTTGGTCATGTTTCAATTCAATTGTTTGGTTTTCAAGAGACATTTTTTGACCTTCAAACATACCAAAAATGTCCTTGTTTTAAACCAGAATATTATCTTGACATTCATTAAAAATTGATATGTATATATATATATTTTCTTCCAAAGAGCTTCTTGTTTGCCTAGTAATATATTTTCTTCAAATTGGATGCTTGGAATTGCATGGAATTTGTGTAGACAAGGCTTTAAGCACCCTTACATAATTAATAATATGAAACAAAGTCCTTGTGGTGTTGAAGCAGTTATTCTACCAAGAACTCAGCTAGACAGACACCTGCAGAGACTCTTCAACTCCATCAATATGGGAAGCATGCTCTGCACTCAACAAGGCAAAATAAGAAGGGATCTGGGTAATGCAAGGCTGGTAATAAATGCCAGCCATCACAGGAGATTCAAGGGTGGACCATGTTCAGGGCAGTATATAGCTATAATTATAGTTGGGGTGGGAAGGGCTATAAGTTAGGGATAGGGATATAAGGGCTCATACGTAGGGGTAGTTTATCCACCCCTTAGAGTTGCTGCCACTTCACATGGGCTGGGGTTGTCCTGGGTGGTGAAGGCTATATCTCCTTTCATCCCACCCAGACTGGTCCAAGAAAAAGAGAAGCACAAGTAAGGGAGAAGAAGATGAATCATTCCGCATAAATAGCTGGTGCTGTGGCAGCCAAGGAGGCAACCTGTGACAGGGGAGAAGGGTGAAAGGCATAGAGGATAGCCAGGATTAGGTGTGAGTAAAGACTGTGTAAAAGCAGAGAAAGAAGCATAGGTACAAGAGGTTAGCCCACGGATGAATGATGCAGGGTATCTGTGCAATTCGTAGAGTCCAGGAAGTGTGCTTAGGAGTAGAGTGGTGGTGATGTTCGGATGCAAGGGCATTGTATGTATACGTGCATTGCAGACACTGAATATGTTTAAGCTGATGCCAGAAGTCTGCCACATACATCAATCTTGGAATTGCTGCCAGTTTGCTGAGTACAGTGTGTCCAAAGGATTATTATATGAGACTGCAGTTAGTAGGATGCAAAATGAGCTGCATGTAAATCATACTTGTGTCTGACGTTTGGGCAAAGAAAGGGGGAGGGAGATTACATGTGACAATTTTGATCAGTCTTTTCAGAAAAAAAAAAAAAAAAAAAAAAAAAAAAAAGCTTTGTACTTGGCCATAGATTAAACTTGTGTTGTGATGAAGAGACAGCAACATCAATTTCCACTTGCTGGAGTTGTTTAACATGCAGGCTTTGACAACCTCATTTCTCCTCATGAGAGGAAGAATGTTAAGAAATTCCAACGTTACCTTTCAAATGGTTATGCCACCACGCTACTGTATTGCACCACCAGGGCCTTGCAAAGAGTGCCTTACAATGCAAAACTACCCACACTTAAAAAGGCTTAGGAGTGGCATATTCTTTACTGTACACGTGACACCGTCTCAAAAAGGAAGACTGTGCTTATCATGCTAGAGATGATGGAAAGTTGGGAAGAGTTGATATAAATTTAATTCCAGCAACAATATGGTTCAAATAAGAAGAAATCCATTACTGTCGTCCTCATTGCCGCTTCTACCTGTAACTGTTCTCTTTTATTTCAGAAGAGGCAATCCCCACAGATAGCAGAATGAACAAATTTCCTGCATACGTGCCAGGGCAACATCAGAGAGGGGTGTGCAGAGCAGCTGGCGTGGCTATTTGGGCCACTCGGCAAGGCCATGAGGACTACACTCCGGGCTGGCTGCAGGGCAGAGGAGGGAGCTGCCAGCAGCCACCTCTGGTGTCAGACTTACGCAAATCAAACCATGTCACTGCTGCATAGAAAATACCCACATTTCTTTCTTTCATTGATGAGAGGAGCACTGCAGATGTGCGGACGTGGACAAAAGTAGCCAGTATTGCGGATGTGGACAAAAGTAGCCAGTATTTCCTCTCCTCTCTACATGCTAATCAGCCACACTAATGGGACACTGGCTAATCCCTCTGGCTTTTGAATTGAGAAAAGAAATGCTCCTCTTCCCAGTAACTAATGAATCATCCTTTTTAGTACATGGCATGCATGACTGCATTGTTAAAAGCAGTCTTAATCACTCACTGAGAAAAATGATATTGATCATTTCTCCCTTTTAGAGATGTTGTTAACTGTAAGCCTCGGGAGCTCTGACTCACAGCCTGTGTGCTGCAGCAAGCCCAGAATGACTACAGTAGATTTGTAGCTAGTTATAGAAGCCCCCTGAGTCTTATTCTTTGTGTCTTCCTAGTATGGTTATAATTTTGAAAGACGGTAGATTTCCTGGTTTTGTACCTTTCTAGGGATCTCTGGTCTGCAGACAGATTTGGACTGAACTTTACACCAAAGTTCAAAGAGGGGAAATACTTTTGGTAGGCTTCTACTCAGAACAGAGCAGAAAAATTCCTGAACTGGGGGAACCGTACACTCCATTTTGCCGTTAGTTCTGCACATCTGATGGACAAGCTACACGTACAGCAGTTTATCCTGCTTTATGAGCATAGGACTATGTATCAACAAGATGGTGGAATGAGGAAAAAGATTTAATAAGAGTACATTTAAAAGTCTTTGACAGATTTCTGGAAAGAGGCTGAATGGATGTGAAGTGAGAAATACATTCTGTTGTTGTTGTCGAGGAATTGCCAATGGCAGAGCAAACAAAGTAAATAGATAAAAACTTTTTAACCTGACAGGAAAAAACGTATCTATTGTTTCAAATATAGACAGATGTGGTGATAGAGGCACTTGTGTATTCTGTGCATAGAAAATATTACACTGAAAGACTGAAGATTGTTACCAAAGCCAAATGGTCAAGTTTTCAGCTGTTGGGGAATGCAGGAATCAAGACAGCCCACATCCTCTTAAATCAGTCCTTTTGTGCATGTATATGTATTATAAGAGTATGATATGGCTGAATTATGTTATTATGTCCAGGTTATTTATTAGACTAGGATCTCAAATTGTTAATTGCTCCACAATTGCAAAGGAAACTCTGGGGCCTCCATGGAGGGCATATAAGGACAGTTCTGACTGTTAGTGACTGAAAGTATGCTAGTTGTTACCAACGCTTTCTGTTATTTCCCCTAAATAGGCCTTCTCATTCACTCTGCAGAGACCACCCCCATTTGTTGCCCAGTTCTTACACTGAGTGACATGCTGCCGTCCTGCAGGTCCCCGCTGTCCCACTGCTGCCTTCCTCAGCTGCTGGAAAACAGTTAGCTTCTGCTGACAGCAGACTCTCAGGGGGCAGGAAAAGGGTAAAAAGGCAGGCGATGAACTAACGATTGCTTGTGTAACCAAAAAATGCATGTGTGACAAGACCTCATTATTTTTGAATGTAGCTGGGGGCAAAGGTGATGTGAAACAACGCTGACATGAGCGGTTGGGGTGGAGATGCCTGGATGCTGCATGTGATGCATGCTTGCCTGTGCTGTCTGGAGGGCCGAGGTTGGTGGCATGGCAGCTCGGTGATTTGTTGGGCACTGTTCAGCTGTCACAGCTTTCTGTAATGAATGAGTGCAGGGCACAGTATGCTCAGTCCCTGAAGTGCACAGCAAAGAGGTCTCTTCAAAGGGACCACGTTCACCAACAATGGTTGATGCCCTTTTATTTTCTCAGTGGGCCTTTCTGGCAGCTCCATCCCTGCTCTCTGAGAAGAAAGGACAGGAGGCACTCCACCCAGGACTGGTTCAAGGTAGGATTAGGATCCACTTGCATGCTCCCCAAATGCAGTTGAGTATTTTTTATTTGCTGCTGTGAAACATCAGCCATAAAAATAAGTGTAGGCTACTCATTAAATGCAAATTGCTAATGACAATGGGGAAAAACAGAGAAAAAGTATCTCCAGATAAATGGCATGCTAAAAGGTACTCAATAAAGGCAATAGTAATCATCATGTGGTTTGCTCTTTGAGTTGCACTGGTAGAGGTGGAAGGGTGAGGATGGCTCAGAGATCCCGTGTTTTAGCCAGGACTCCTGGGACATATTCGCTCGATCTGTAGATCAGGCAATCATAGTTTTCTTTTGGCATCTTTGCATGGCATTGGATCACTGCACTTTTGTTTCTTGGGCCTTTGCTACAAGAACTATTTTCATCTAAGAAATATCCACTGCTTTATGGAATGGATTTATCTAGTGACAATCTAGCTCCCCTTGTGGGTTACTTGATGGACATGGTCACTGGATGGAGGCATGCTGTCATGGGGGAGCAGCCTCTGGGATCTGTCCTCGTTCAGCTCTCAGACATAAACCAGCATGGATGAAGCAGGTGTTCCCAGTGGTACCATGAAGAAAGAAATGACAGAGGGAGCCTCTGGAAGAAGAAAGAAATGACTGGCGGATAGCTCTGGAGCAAACCGCAGAAGCCCCAAACACCTGCCCCAGTGACCACAGGCTGCCAGAGGTGTTGCAAGGTCTGACTGCCCTGAGGGTGCAGAGGAGTGTATCTGGTAGAGGCACAAATCCCAGCCATCCCCTGTGGTCAATGAGAAATACCAAATAGTAACTGTGCAAAGTTCCAGCCTCTACATAGTTTTCTCTCAGTAGAAAATAAGCTAGCTATTGGCAAAGAAAAATGGACTGACCTGTTTTAATCATCTGTAAATGTTTTCACGATGCAGCGACAGTTACAGTAGCCAGCACTTGTTCTTTGTAAGTAGGGTAGCAGATGTCAGGAAACCAACATCTTTAATAACAATCTGCAATGTGATGTTTGAATTCCTGACTGCAACTTCAGCTTAAGATCTCTGTAATACTCCAAAAATATACTTCCGGTTAGTAACATCATTCAGCACCATCCTTTCTGCTCAGATCTGAGAGTACTTTTTAATACTTGCTTTTTGTTACATTCATAAAAATAGTAATTAAGCATCAATGGGCCCTTTATAACACAAGACTCTTGGATCACTTCACTAAATTACTCAGTACAACTAATTGCCCAGCACTTCACAAGGCCCCATTTCTGTTTCAGCAGCCTTCTCTGCAAATCCCCAGTGAGACTGAGATATCTCCCCCTCTGGTATCCCAGTACGTAAGGTGTAAGGTTGTGACTCTTAGTAGACTTGAGCTTTTTCCTCCTAGATCCCATGCATGTCCAGGCCTTCCTGGAAGACCTCAGAACTGGGCCCTGGGTTGCCACTCTGGTTGCCAAACTTATCCAGGCCCACTGCTGTAGCCTCACACAGTCTGTGACATCTACATGTACCTACTAGCTGCGTTTCCACGAGAACAGAGTCCTGAACAATGTTTCTACCTAACAGAGGCCCCAGTCTTTAACAGGGATTAAAAGTCAGGTTGACCAGAAAAGCCCTGAATCACATATAATGGTTCTTTTCCCCTAGCGTGGACTGGAATATTGATTTGAAGGAATATTGACTGAGGTCAGCAGTAAAACTCTCACTGTCTGCAAGGAATCCAAGAGGCCGGACTTAAATATCTGACACCTATTGAAAGATTTATTTGTGTGCTTTGAAAAGAAACACTGAATGCCTGCTCATTGCTTCTGCCTTGGGCCAGGCTATAAAATGGGTGATCTCTCCAGACTCACTGTGGACATCATGTTGCTGGGCAGGTGACAGTGTACCAGGAGATGACCCTCACCTTCATCCTAAAGACAAATGATACTTTTAACCTTATATTTTTGCAACTGTGCTGTTATTACAGGGTCAGGGTTTGTGATTATAGTAGACAGGCTTAAAAGGAAGGATTTTTATAAAAATAAGAATTGTCCTGAAAATCTCAAACTCAAATTTCTACCAAAAAGTTCATCGTTCTTCATTATTCTTTATGGGAAATCTCTATATTTGATCAGAAATTTTTAATATGAGTAAAGTATGCCAACTTCAAACAGCACAACTTATTTTTCATTTCTTGCTTCTCCAAATCACCTGGTGAACTCAACAAGAGATTTTGGTGTTCTAATCACACATTCTAGACAGTTAAACCACCACTGAGACATTTTGCCGGTTGGATGTTTTTATTTTATTTTATTTATTTATTTATTTTCAATCTTTAATCTTAAACAGATCTTTTATTTAGAATATATTTTTCTTGATTATTTGGTTCATAAACATTTTTGAGGCAGAGACTGCCCATGCTATAGACTTCTACAGTATATAATATCCAGTTTTGAAAGAGCCATTTTAGTATCATTACAATGCCAAGCAGTAAATAAGGAGCGAACACTTATTTTCTGAGCATATGTATCAATGCCATTCCTTCAAGTGCTCTCAGGAATCACCTATTTCTCTTGCATTGTTCTTGCTATTACAGCTACCTAACAGCCATCCAAGAAAGGATATGTATGGAGGCCAGGCCATGGTTCCATGGGGTGGTAAATATGGTTTCAGGGTACTTAAATACAGAAAAGTTACCAGCACAAATTATAAGAAATATAAGTCTGGTGCAAACTCATCCCACCTAATAATTTAATATTGTTTTAAAGCAGTTGCTTTATTTTTTTTTTTTTTTTTTTTTTTTTTTTTTTTTTCCCCAGACTTTATATAGTGTTTATGAAATTGCAAAACTTACCTGCTGTATGCCAGGAAAGGCAGATCAAGAATGAAAGGTCCACTTTATTATTCTTTTAGTATGTACATTTTAACATTTTTTTAAAAAAGGATTAACTAAGAGATTTTTAATCCTGCTTTGCTTATTTCCATCATTCTTCTCATCTAAATCATTGCTACAATTGCTACATAGACAGGTTTGGCTAGTACTGCAAGAAAATCAAGTGTTGGTCAGCAGGGCTTTTAGCAGTGTAACACTGCAGCTTAAAATAGCATTTTGGATCCTAGATGCAGTAAATTTCTAACATTAAAATACAAATTTGGAAGACTTCGAGAGGTTAAATTTATAATAATAGATGCCATTAAGTATTGTGTGGTTACTCGAAGCCAGTAGGAGTATTTGCGTATTGTTTGAAAGCCTGGAAACCTCCTTTTAGAGTTAAATTTTGCCCTCTTTATTTAGCAGCCTTTACTCTGACCATTTCAAAATATTTAACTGAATTGCTGATGCAATGCATGTACACAGTGACTCCCAACAAAGCCAACATTATTGCAACTTCTTACTTACAAAGCCATGAACAAATCATACATTAATTTTCAGAGAGAGTGAGGACAGTATTTGAATCAGTGCTATATGGACCACGGACCTCCATATATTTAGAAAAAGCTTTTTATTTTTTTTTTTTATTTTTTTTTTTTTAAAAAACTGCATACCTTCATTTTTTTTTTTTTTTTTTTTTTTTTTTTTTTTTTTTTTTTTCAGAAGGGCTATCAAACCAATGCACATAACTATTATTGCAATCTTTACACATCACATTGAAAATCCACCTTCTGTTTCAGCTGCAAATAAATGAGTCCTAGTACGATTAATTTAAATGATCAGTAGTAATGGCATCTCCTACAATCTGCATAACTAAGAGCTCCCCTGATTATTTCATTTGGAATTTTAAGTATTTTGCTGAAAAATCTTTAAAATAGCCTCAAGCATGCCTAGAATAATGGAGAATAATGAGTTTGTGTCTAACATGCCAAGAAAGAGAAATTATATACATACATGCATATGTATAAATATATATAAAAGCACATACCAAAGTGAGCAGGTGAGTAAGCCCAAAGAATGTGTTCTTTAAAATATTTATGTTTTACTCTGCAGTGGAATTCCACCAATCCCCTTTCTTTTTCCTATTTATCCATTTTCAGTGCCATTTACTTGAAAGTGCCTAGGAAACTTGCCAGCAAGAGCTAACATCTCTTTGAAGTAACAGGATCAGAATGTCATGGTATCACTGCAGCTTTTTAGGGTGGAATTTGGAAGTCTTTGTTTTGTGGCACACTTTCAACTTTATGCAGAATACTTTCTTAGCTGAGGCATTTGGCAGAGCGCTCTGCATGACTCAGCAGCAGATCCCCATCTCAGATTTTGGTCATATTAATATCAAGTTTATTTTTTACATGAACTCATACATATTTATAATTTCAGCTCTCTTTCATGCTGTTGGGCTTTCTCTTGTTTCAACGCCTTTCTCTTCAGCTACTCCAGCAAAGCTACGTGGCATGTTCCACGCAGTCATTCAGTCCTGGGGGATGGGAAAATAAATCAATTACTGCAGCCTTATTGTTGTTGTTGTTGTGAATAGAGATAATTCTATTATTTCTGTCTTCAATTTGAGTTACCCGTGGAGAGCAGTTCAAATCCTACAATGTTCAGGTTCTGTAACACCAGGTACAAGTTTGGAAGGCTGTTGAATTTGTTATTAATGCTAGCCATGCAATCTTTCTTAGTACACCCACTCGTTACTCATGCAAGTAATTACACTGGCTTGAAAGAGGTTTTCTGTAGCACAGGACCTGGCCTGTAGTCACCTCTTTGTTACAGACCTCATCACGGATTCAGCCTGACTCTGAAGAAGCTGAGGAAACACTCACCCTGGCACATGCAGGCTGAAGTACTGATGCTATGGCCAGCTTCTTCAGTACCTCAAGTTAAGAATTGAAGAGCCATTATTTTTCTCTGTAGAGAGAAGGGAATGGGTCAGGAAAGACTGGTGAGCAGTCTGAATAGCCTATAATCACCCTAGAGGTTTTGTCTAGCTCCTTAAGGAAGCAGAGCTGACCTTGTGTGTCTTTCAACTTCCTTGCCCCTGCTCCCCACCAGCTCTGGACTGACCACTGCACTTATGTCTTCTGTGGAGTGACTTTTCACCTTCATGTGTCACTTTTAAAATTGTTTTTCTTGATGTACTGTGAGTCTCCCTGATGTTTTAGCCCAACTGTCTAACACTTTTTTCTCCATATCACAAATGTCACAAAGAACTTCTGTTTTCTACCATTGGTGCCAACTGCAAGAATGACAAGTTTCAAGTGGAGTTTCTCAGCAAAATGAAGAAAAAAACCATGAATTTGAACAGCACTCTGCATAGTTGGTTTGCAAATATTTTTAATGAGAGACAGGATTATCCATAGCTGAAATGTTCTTCAGGGTTGGCTTTCCTTCCTAGATTTTCATTTGTCCAACCATGTTCTTAAATGACAATTCTCAGTAGGCATTTTGATGGAATGGTGCTTCAATACACAAATCCCTAATTTTCTATGAAATACATGCTCCACAACCACTTGGGAGAATTTGCACATTCCTGATGTTTCTCCTGGTTTCAGCAACGTTAAAAGTTACAATGCACTACTCACTTATGAATTACTCTTCTGCACTTACAATGCTTTATTCCTTTACTAGTCACAAATTTACTAACTTAATCTGTTTAGGAAATGTTATGTACTTAACCTATATATTTTTTGCAAGTGACCAAATTAGCATGGCAAACCACTCCATGATGCTGATCTACCATTTGAGGACCCAACCTCCAGATGACAGGTTTTCTAAATCACTGAGGACTGAATGGAAGATGGTGGTTGTAAACTTTATCTGTATCTGGACTCCTTGGCTGCCATTTCATAAACATGCACAGTATTTGTACAAACATTATAAACAATTTCCAGAGCTAACAAACTTGTTGTGCCTATTTGTTTAAATATTTTAAGATAAAAGACTTAATCTGACCAATAATTTCCGTATTGTAAGTTTTTGTTTGTTTTGTTTGTTTGTTTTTATAATATATGTATTTAAACTATGTGTAGAATCAATTTTTTTTCCCATTACCTCAAACATGCATTTGTTGGAGGTGCCTGGGTGAGAAAGATAAAGGGGAGGTTAAGGAAACTTTTAATCTTTGAAGACAGATGGTTGGCAAGTTTTTAATACTCTTAATCTTAAATCTTATTATTTGTCTTTGCCTGTTCCATGGTCTGTGATGTGGATTTTTAACATATTACTTTTACCTGCTAGCCATTATGGTTTTTAACATACAAATCCTTTAAACCATCTGTTTTGTGCATTCAACTTAAATTCATAGAGTTCAACCTGAAAGGAGAGAGCCTCATAAAAAGATGTGGGCAAAACTGAAAGACACTTGCTGAAAATACATGAACAGCATACAGTGACAGTCAAAAATATACAACTAAAGAGCTAGGAAGAAAAAGAAAAAAAAAAAAAAAAAAAAAGAGAGAGACTTTCTAATGCCTTTTATAAATTGGAAGCTTGAAGGCAACATCTTGAAAACAATTGGATACTTTACTAGTGCAGCACATCATGACCTCAATGAGCTTGTGACCAAGAGATTTTGAGGTCAGGAACCTGACATGATTGAAGACAATCATCCATATAATCATTGACAATACGTAGGACAGCAGCCCAAAATCTTTGAAAATTTACAAGCCACAGGTCTAAGGAAGTGTATGTGATGTTGACGTATCACACATTTTCCCTATTGTTTTGAACAACATGATGATGGCTCCTTGTGGCCGTCAGTGATGGCAGAAGTTTGCATGGGCATAGTGTCCTGTATGCCACTAACCAGGAATCATTGCTTTTATTTGGCTATATGCATAGCCATAAAACCAAAAACAAAACAAAAAGAAAAGGCAGCTCTCTGTTGGAATGTCTGTGAGGTGCTACTGCATGCTGGGCCATTCTGAATACTGCTTACACAGTCAAAAGATTGATTTTGATTGTTTGCAGAAATAAAGGCCTGCTGGGTTCTATGGCTAATGGTATGCAAGAGGTTGATGTGAGTTCAGACTTTAAGCCTTTGACTTCTGTTCAGAGGATGAAGTACCCGCTTCCAGCTGGAATGTCCATGGAAGTCTTTGCCATGATTCTGGTCCAAGACTCTTTTTGTCACCAATGAACTCCATAAAAAGGCACCAAACCCCTCAGAGAGTTTATGAGGTTGGATGAAACAAAAATTTGCAACTCCCATGCCTGAGGGCATAAACCATATTCAAACAGCATGAGAATGCTGCACCTATTAATTCATAAGCATTACTATACACGTAATAATTAAAACAAGGAATTCCACTGAAAACGGGACTGATTAAATCTTTTTTTTTTTTTTTTTTTTTTTTTTTTTTTTTTTTCCCTACATGTCTTCCCCAAGGGTGAATTCTTACGTGCATTCTTGGTATTTAGTAAAGGCAGTTGAGCTGCAGTCTTTCCTTTACAAGGTGAAATCAGTAGGGTCTCTGTCCTTCCTGGCTGCCTGTTGAAATTTGTAGGAGCTCACTACCTTTGAGCCTCATCTGTCTCTGTCAGGTTTGATTGAAATTGGCCATTGGATTCAGAAGTCACTGAGGGAACGGACAGGGAGACAGATGTGTATGTTCACACAAACGTCCACACAAAGAAATGGTCATGCATTTCCTTGCAAGACTCATCTAAGAAAATCCTCCTCTGATGGACACTTTTCATTAGTGTCCTCAAATTTCTGTCACCTTCCTCTGAGGATGCAAGAATTGCTAACTTGGGAGAGTAAAAAATGGTCCGCTTACGTTACCTGGCATGGTGAACTGAGCACTCCAGCAGTTCATCATCTAAGTTGCCAAGTGCTCTTGTTGAAATTCCTAGTAAAGGGAGTGATGTATTACAATTTGCAGTCATTTTGAATAGATTTATAGTAAATATCTACAGCCTGGCTAGACGTTTAAGTAACTGTACAGCTGTGCATACACAGTTTTGTTCCAATTGTCAATCCCAAACAGAAAATTCAAAACCAGATGTAATTACCATATAGTACAGCGAATGTTAAAGCTCTTTCAAACTATGGACACAGAAATGAAAATGATCTCGTGGATGTGAACAAAGAAGTCACCACACAGCAGCTGAAACCACCACCACCTCGGTGTGTGCTCTCCACCTGCTTTAACTGAGGAGTAATGTCAGCATGAAACACACTGGCACCTGGAGCAGGAGTAAACTCAGTTCAAACACCTAATGTTACACTGCCTCAAGTCTTAAGCTGCTGCAGCTGAGTCCTGCCTGTCCTGTGCTCATAACTCATGCTAACTCTGTGGAGTTTAGAGTACCTAGAAATGATTTCAATCTTTCTATCACAAGTGGCATTTAGTGTTTTTTGTGCTCAGGACAGCGTGTCATTGATCAGGTGTATTGTTGGTCATGACCCTATGCCTTGCATCACATATGTAAAAGTTGCAGCTTTAGAACAGAAAAGGAAATTATAACTGTGTTCAGATATATTCTGGAGGCTACCGGTTTTGTAGCAACTCTCCTGCCAAAAGCCTCATATGGGTTTTTGCCTCAGCACCAATAAGCACAGGCTCCGTCTTGATAGAACCACTCTTTTTTTGGTCTATTTTGTTTCAGGGTAGGTGTGTGCTGGCCTGAGTGCGTGTACATTAATTCCTGCTATGTTAGAAGGGGTTATGTGACAGGGCAGCCTCTCCAGCCCCGAGCTCTAAGGCAGCACGGGGTCATGCAGAATTCAATTCCCAGCGGGTTTGCCCCTGTTAGTTATCCAAAGGAGCGCGCTGTGACAGGGTTTAAGCCCTTCATCGCAGCATCTCCCCGCCGGGAGGGCCGGGGCGGCGGGGAAGGCCCGGCGAGGCCAGGCCGTGCAGGGCGGCACCGTGCCGGCACCTGCTCTCCCGGCGGGGCGGCGGCGCAGGGCTCCGACCGCTCCCTCCGTCTGTCCCCCGCTCCCCCCGTCCCCGAGGCGGGCTGTGCCGTGCCCTGCCCGGCGCGGTCCCGCCCCGGCGGCTGCTCCGCCTCCCCGGCCGCGGCGGCTGTCACGGGGCTCGGGGCCGCGCCGGGCTCCTGCGGGGCGGGGGCGGCGCTGCGTGGGGCCCCGCGGCTTCCCCTCGGCGTGGCCGCCACCGCGACCGCCCGGCGGCACCCGGGCCCCGCCACCATGTTCAGGCGGATCCTGCAGCGGGTAAGGCGCCCGGCGGGGAGAGGCGGGGAGAGGCTCGGCTCCGCTCCGCTCCTCCGCTTCCTGCTGCCGGCCGGGCTCGGGGCGGGGGACACCGGCCGGGCCTGCTTGGCCGCCGCCGCTCCCTCTCCCGCCGGCCTGGCGGCGCCGCGGGGGCGGCTCCGTGCCGAGCCGAGCCGTGCCGGGTCGGGGCCTGCCCGCCAGGCGTTGGCTGCGGGGTCCCCGCCCGGCCCTGGGCAGAGGCCGCGGCTCCGCCGGAGGCTCCCGAGCCGCCCGCGTCCATCTTGCAGCTGCCCGTCCGCCCTCCGCGATCCTCGGAGCCGGCTTCTCCCGGAGAGCCCCGCCGGCCGCACGGCGTGCCCCTGGGCCGAGAGGCTCCCCGGGCGTGTGCTGGGGACGGCTGGCGTGCTTTCCTCGGCTGCTGCAGGGATGAGAGGGTGCTGCTTTGTTACGGAGGGGAGGAAAGTGCATCGCTGCGCGCACCGCGGGCTCCTGGCGTGAAGCACGTGTCCCGAGTGGTCTGCTGCTTTCAGCCTCAGTGGGTGAAGACTGCCCTTGGTGCGCTGGGGGCTGAGCGTCTGCGAGGAGGAACTTCCTGAAATCTGGTGGGAAGACGTACCAGCGAGCAGGGAGACCTCACTATCGATCTAATTAAATACTGGTGGCGTTTAACCAGGTGTTTGTTGGTTCTGGGACGTAACAGGCCTGTGAAGAAAGGTTATGTGATGTACAAAACACCTCGGTACGAGTGAAATTTGCCCCTAAGTGTAAGTTTAGCTGAAAACCCAAAGTCGGTATAAAAGTTTTCAGGTATTAGAAACAGCCATTTTCTCTGAAAATTTTAAACAAATAACCATTCCCAGTGGTTCCCAAAATTACAGGATTATAGGAGAGCCAATTGCTAACAGAGGTGAAACAAAACTTCCCCAAAATACATAGGAAAATGGCAATATTTATAAAGGTGTTTTGATTGGTGCAAATAACTATGCTTTTAAAAAATCCCTCTTCCATTAAAAGCCTAATGCCCTTTCAGTAGAAACAGTGATTGTACACGTAGCCTCATATGTACCTTTTTGATGCACAGTCTTCAGTTGGCAAAGTGGGAGAATAACTTCTGATGTGCTTTGATGCTAGAAGTGAGCCTTTGGTTGCTGTCAAATTTGTGCACAGAGAAAATAAGTATTAAAATCTTTCCCATCTCTGAGGCAGTGATTTGAAAGTCAGGGGATCCTCCTCTTGGTCCTTCCTTGTGTGGCATCAATGTAACTGGTTAAAAGAGAAAAAAAAACAATCCTTGCAGTCACTGAAACATAGTTTCTTATATAAGTCTTTGGTTTATTATTTGCTTGTAGGCAACAGGTAAACTTCTCCCTTACATTTCTCTTCTTGTAGTTCAGAGACTGGCATCAAGCTGGAAAGGAGGAAGACAAAAACTACAAAGATGCTGTTTGTAGTTTCAGTCACTTACTTGGCATTCTGGTTTCTGACGTTTTGAAACATCAGATACTTCTTTTTACGTTCTTCCTGTTAACTGATTACCTTTTTATTTCCTCCACAGTTGTAATTTTTGTTTTTAGAATACCCTCTGTAACTGTGGCATATTTCTAAAACAGAAAGTATTATGTACTTGTTACTACTGAACATCACTCAGTTTCTTTTTGAAGTTAGTGTCTCAATGCTGTCTTGAACCAGGACCTCCTTTTAGGTCCTTTCGCTGCAGGCTCTTCCTACATTTTGTGTTTTCAATGTAGTATCTCAAAGATCCATCTGTTCTGTGTGTTTGCACTGTAAAAAAAAGTCTTTCATTTAGGCTCTTGTCACTCCTCAGTTTCAGGCATCGTTCGTCTTGCTGATCTAAGAAAAAGGTAGTCTTTCCTGAAAGAGGTCTGTGTGGAATGACTGACAGACAACTTTCCTGTCCAGATATTTTGATTTTTATCAGCCCTACTTACATGTATTCCCTGGAGAGCTGTCTGATTCCGTTCAGCTCTGAAGACCCTGTGTGGCCAGTGCTTCCCCTCCCAGTTGTTCCTTTACTGGTGGAGCTGGTGACTGCTGCCTCTGGTCTGCTGAAGCAGAGAGCAGAGCCCACTTCTTACGTTCACCAGAGACCAACACTTAGATGGGGGTGAGCATATCTACAAGGACGAGGCATTTATTTTTAGTTGGTGGAAAACTAATTACTTTGGCCTTCTTCTTAGCTGTCCTCCCAGCTCTCATTTTGTGGTGAAATATGCCTCTGTTGGGCTAGCGTGACTACTGTTTATGTTAGTTTTTGCCTTAATTCTTCATGTTTAGCAGGCTATCTGCACGTGTTAGCCACTGTGCTGTGTGTGTTTGGGTGGTAAGATGCTTTTGTTCTGTTTCTAACAGTACTTGGTACACTTAGGTTCTAGGTGGGTTTTGCAGACATTTCTGTATCTCACACAGTATGGTTGCCTTTTCTCTTGTTCCATCCCCAGGACTGGAGATATCGACGTGTCCGGGCTGCTCTGTGTCTCATACCGTGCCTATAATTCTCTTTGTTACGTTTATAATTACAGGGCTGGCCTGTTTCCTCGGGTGGGTGCTGAGCTGTGGCCGTGCAGGTGCCCTCACACGGGGTGGCAGGGAGGCCTGTGCCTCCCCTGGGCTCCGTGGGACAGGTCAGGGCAGTGTGGCGAGGGGAAGGCTTCGTGCCCCCTGAGCATGGGAGTCCTTGTCTTTAACACAGCCAAAAAACAGCTGTCACGCTCCCGAAGAAGTAAACACTACTGCTGTTGTGTACCGCAGTGTACTCTGATTCTGGCATGCGTGCTAATTACTTTTAAGTGACGGTGTTATCAGGTGTGCTTAATTAGATTTACAGTGTTTCGAGAGGTGGAAATCTTGTAGGGAGGCCTTGAAAAGACGTTAACTGCAAAACATTGTTTTGAAGTGTGAAGCGGAATCTATCCAAATAAAAAAAACTTGCTCTTTTATTGGGAAGCTTCTGCAGAGAAAAAATATTTTGAGTTTGTTTGGGCTATAATGTGTTTAAGGACAGACAAGAGCAAAACAGAGGGATGAAAAATGCACTGAAAGCTGTTTAATTCCAAAGGCTTTGGCTGTCTTATCTTTTTGTTCTTGCATTTGCATCTTGCTAGTTGCTTCAAGACCTTAATAGGTTTGCAGCAATACCCTTACGTAGTATTTAAACCTGTGTTGGGAAAACTGTATAAATCTATATTTGTTAAGACATTCTTGAGGCTTAACATATTTTTCAAAGGTTTAATTTATTCTGAATTTAAAACTGCTGAAAGAGCTTCACAAGTGAATGGAGCGTAGCTATAGACAGATAAATGACTGTGCAAAAATGAGATGCTAGAGATCCATATTTATACTCCGTAATTTTAATGTATTAACTCAACTCATTCATTATATAATTTTCTATTCCTTTACAGAAAACAAGCTGCACTCGTCTTGCTTTCTGTTGTTAATGTTTCTTTATATTAGCTTGCAGTTTGGAGAAAACAGAGAGAACAACATTATGAAGTTGAGCATGTCATTTCCACAGCTATGGCGCTATCAATAGAAACGCATGCTTCTCCGCAAAATAAACAAATACAACTTGGACAACTAGGAAAGAAATGTGTTGGGTTAGAGACTAATTTTGCGTCAGTCTTTCAACTCCATGCGTGGCTTTAGGGACCAAATGTTAGTTATGTTAAAATACATATATAGAAGCCTGTGTGAAAAAATACTTTTCCCGTTTGATTCATAAGTCATTCTTCTGCTCCCCTATATAGCCCAGAGCTTTATTAAGTAGAGAATGAGAAAAGTAACTGAAAACAGAGAGCATCATTCTGGGTCTTTCCCTAGTTCACCAAGTCTGCGCCCCATTTGGTATGTTGTTCAATGTGTTGTTATTTATTTTTTAATGGAATGTGGTATGGCAGTGGTGTGGGAGCCGAGCTTAGACATGTTTCTGAACGTATTTAATCATGGGGTGCTCAATGGAAGGAAAAACAGTCCCGATGTTTCAATCCTCCCATTCTTTATTTGTCTGTTGAAGGACGTTTAAATTACAGTACAGCTTTAAAGGATAAGTTAGTTGCATTTATGGTCTTGGTCTCCATAACATCCTTCCAAATTTGTATTTCATTTTTCTTGACAGTTTGTATTACTTATCAGGTGGGTGCTGTGGTGCCTTTCTCCTGCTGTGGAAAGGTACTTAATGACCTTTTTCCTTCCCACCCTTCTTTCTTGTGCATGCCACTCAAGAGAAGTGTACTAACCTTTCTAAATCTAGCTTTGAATCATGCTTTCTGTTTTAAAATGAGCATGTTGTGGGTTTTTTTTAAGCGTTAAAAGGATTTTACTAGGTACTGTTTAGTAATTTCTGTCTCTCATATTACATCTAATCAGACAAACCATGCAGTGCCTTTTAGTGTGATTATAGCATGTCTGAGGTGTTTCATAAAGCAAGTATTTTAATCAACCTTGTAGTAATAATACTGTAACATAACATCCTTCATCCTGAAGGTTGTAATAATCTCCAATTTGGGGTGCTAAAACTAGCAGAACTTAACATGCAAATCTCATTGTGAAACGTGGTTCTGTCACGCGATAGCTGATGAACTGCGTGCTATAGTGTTGTATAAGAAGTTAAAATATAAAGTGAAGAAAACGTTGGTCTTCCATCTTAGTTGTCACGGAAGGTTCTTGGTTTTGGGAAGAAATGATTCATTCACTGTACTGAAAGCGTGCTGTCAGGTATTGCAAAAGCAGAGATATATTCTGCCGGCCTCAACAGACGGTCAGACTAGCTGTTACTCTCATTGTCCAGGCTGTCAACTTTTATTCAGTTTCCCTCTTCTGCTGTCCGACGCTAGGTATGTAAAGGTATATTATTCAGTTCTTGGAACTGAAGAGAGGAGCTAAAGGCTTCCATTTGTTGTAAAGGATTATTTCAGAAGTGCGTAGCTGTTAATGCTCACACTTTCTCATCCCATTTCTATCTGTGGATGTAGATATTGGGACAGATAGGGGTTCAGTTTCTCAGCTTCCTGGGGGACAGAGGATCCTCTGTAGCTAATTGCCATATAAAATCCTTTTTATCATGCTCAGATTTTTTAAAGCCTTTTGAAAAATTCCTATCAATAAAAAACTGCTTCTGATACCTTGAAATTTCAGCTCCTTTATGGGAGAAAGCTGTGGCACCTGACTTAGTCATGTTCCTTCATGTAGACAGCTGTGTTTATACATCCTCTTTGGACTTGTTGTCCTCGCACAACATGGGTTCACAAATGCAGTCCAGCCTCCTGCTGAGGCAGGCTTGGCTGTGAGGTCAGAGTGGGCCGCTAAGGCCTGTCCTCACCGTGAAGAAACTTTTTCTTACCTCGATTGGGAACCTCCCATTTCAATGATGACCCCAGGGAAGACCAGAATGAGGAGAGGTGTTCTCATTGTTACTGTCACTGGCTCCTGATAGCTCACTTTTGTCATCCCTGCTCACTTCCCTTTGGTCAGTCTATGGAGCCGTTCTAAAATTTAACAGTATCTCACTGGGTATGAAGTCCATAATCAGTAAACTTGACCTTTTTATTATGTTTCTTTGATTACAAGCCTGTAGTGTTTATAAGAGCTGAAAAATAGAACCTTCTTTACAAAACACATCAGGAAAATGTACCTCAGTGTCCAAGTACAGAAAAGCTTTCGTGTTGTAGGTATGTTGTAAATCAGACTGATTTGTCTGATAAGAAGGGATATATTCAAGAAAGAAAATCCTAAAACTGAATTTTGGAGACACAAAGATTCAGAAACCAAAACTATTTATCAAATTCTGTCCCTCTGTCTGTGGATTTCAATCTCACTATTTAAAATTATCTGTCTTTAATCCCCCTACATTAAATTAGAAATTCCTTTATAACATTACACGTATCTCCAGATGGGCTGCAAATGTTGAAGTGGCTTTACTTCATCCCATTTTCAGTTGTCATCATGGAATTAGATAATGAACTTTTGTTCTTTGTAGAAACTAGGATTGTGTATCAGTATTAAGATAATTTATTTACCAGTGTTTGCTTTACGAATGCTAGATCTTCTGTCACTGGTCAAGCAGTGGAGTTGTGGAGATGAGTAAGAGAAGTTAAATTTAATTTCACAGAATCACAGAATCACAGAATAGTCTAGGTTGGAAGAGACCTCCAAGATCACCGAGTCCAACCTCTGACCTAATGCTAACAAGTCCTCCACTAAACCATATCCCTAAGCTCTACATCTAAACGTCTTTTAAAGACCTCCAGGGATGGTGACTCAACCACTTCCCTGGGCAGCCTATTCCAGTGACTAACAACCATTTCTGTAAAGAAGTTTTTCCTAATATCCAATCCAAACCTCCCCTGGCGCAACTTTAGCCCATTCCCCCTCGTCCTGTCACCAGGCACGTGGGAGAACAGACCAACCCCCACCTCGCTACAGCCTCCTTTCAGGTACCTGTAGAGTGCGATAAGGTTTCCCCTGAGCCTCCTCTTCTCCAGGCTGAACAATCCCAGCTCCCTCAGCCGCTCCTCGTAAGACTTGTTCTCCAGACCCTTCACCAGCCTTTCTCCGGACATGTTCCAGGGTCTCAATGTCCTTCTTGTAGTGAGGGGCCCAAAACTGAACACAGTACTCGAGGTGCGGCCTCACCAGAGCTGAGTACAGGGGGAGGTTTATATAATATATTATAAACCTTAAATAAGGTTTATAAGCAGTGATCCATCTATCCAATTTTTGAATCAAGTAGTATTTCAAATTTATCTGGAATTTATTTTCTCTAAATCTATGGTTTCAATCAGTAATGTTTTCATTTACAGCATACTCATGGGAATTTATTTTTGTAGGTTGTCTTACTAATAACGTGGTTTAACTTAACTATAAGCTTGACACTTGATTTTTTTTCTGCTTCAGATTACAGCACTAGTGTACCTTCATGTCTATTTATCATATCGGCAGGGTCCTTGCTCTTTAATTTTTAATTTTCTTTAATTTTTTATCTTTGAGGTTGTAGATAAGTTGTCAAGAAAGCAGTGTGGTATTGCCGCTTCTGAAAATGTTTAGTTTGTAATTTCTGGTGTTCTATTCGATAGAGAGACCTAATTTAACATCAGAATGAGTGATGGAAGGGCAGACTTTAGCTTAATTCTTTGTTTCCTGTTGAGCGTTCATAAGCAGAAATGTGTTAAAATCCTGGCCTTTGCATTTGGTGTCTTCTTGTTGTTTGATATATTGAGAGTCTTGGATAAAAGCTTTGTTGAAGTGTTATACTGAAAATTAGCTAATTGGTTTGTCAGCTTGTTCATTTCATTACTTTTGTGGAGGGAAAATACTTCTCTGTTTTAGTAAATAGAAGAGAGGCTTTTCCACAAGTTACATGCCATGCTTTGTTAAATGCAGTCGGCAGACACTCATCTTCCCCTCCCCTTTCTCTTCCAGACTCCAGGCAGAGTTGGGTCTCAGAGCTCTGATTCTGATTCATCTGCCGCACCAGGAAATGCTGTGGATGTGAACAATGAAGGCTCCTCCGAGGTACTGTGCGCTGAAACATGGAACTGGAGTTGTAAACCTTGTTTCTCGGGTCCATGAAGTTGCTGGGCATTCCTTTTGATGCCATACCTCAGTAACAGCTGCACGAAGTAAATACTAGCAAGTGTCATTGCCTAAGAATAGGTCCTTATTAAAAAGTGAGGATAGATGACATAAATGTGTGACTTTTGATTAAATTTATCTAAATGGTCACAAGCAATTTTTCCTGTAATCACAGAGATGAATTATTAAAATTAAAAGCAAGGAGACATCAGCTTAGCACTCCTCATTTATAAATGTTTTATGAGTTTGGAAAAACAAGGCTCAACATTTTTACACACTTGTAATTCCTTTTCACCGTGCTTGTGCTAGCTGTAATGTATATTGGAAATTTCCTTCTCCATGTAAAATATCAAATGTGTTGGTTTTTGTCTGGTTTTCATTTCAAAAAGCTACCAGTTACAAATCCTGTCTGTTTTTTCATGTGTTGTATGCCATGCTTAGCCAGCAGAATAAGTTGTTATTGTTGCTTCAATCCAATATTACGATGTCTTTAGATTTACAGTGTTGTCAAATATTAACTTTTAAAAATGCAAGCTGACTTCACTGGCTGTTGAAGCTATTTTGTGCCTGATTACCTGGCTTGCAAATGTGTATCAAGCTTGGCATACAAATGCAGTGCAAGGTTAATTACTCCTATTACAGCATTAAAGGGAGCAAAGTGCCCTTTCTTACACTGAATGAAGTGTGTGATGATTCAAATACTCCTATGTCTGTTACGATAAGTGATAAGAGAACTTTTCACTGTACTGTTTAAAATCCTAATTGCCTTCCATCTGTGCATCTGCTTATTAGTTCTTGAAGCCATATTACAGTCAGTATAATCAGACGTTCTTTAATTTCTTGCTGCATGTTATACATGTAATGCATTTGCGACTTCAATTCTAGTTTGTATGCATATTTACGCTGTCTCTGATGCAAATAAATATTCTTAATTTACAGACTAAAACCTCATTACTTTTATAGTTAACTAGGGCATAAAAATATGCAATGAGATAACTGTTTCTTTCCAATGTTTGACTAAAATTGCACAGTTCTGTTAACAAGAGTGTAATATCGCTGACTGTACAGCTGGTGGGTGTCACAAGGTACCTCAGTACTAATGCAGGGTTATCTTCTTGACATAGGACGTGCTTTAACAGTGTTGGTGTGCCTGCACTACTGCACCGTTAGTTTTTCTTGCTACTGAGTTGAAACTCAAGTCGGGCCAAAGGCTGCCGTGTCACTTTTGGTTGATACTACATAACATATTAAAAAGTAGTTTTTAGTTGTCAATACTTCCACCATCTGTTGCATTAGTTAAGAGTAGGCTGTTCTCTTTAGCACACAATTTCAAAATCTGTTTGAAAGTGAATTCCAAAGCTGGTGATGGTTTCTTATACTCCTGAGATTTATGCATTTTGGCATGCAACTTGAGCCTTTCTCTTGGCCTTCTTTTTCCTGTGCAGCTGGCCTAAGATGTTCTTTGTCAGAGAACTTTCCAAAAGCACCTTAGGCAGGCCTTGCGGAATGTTTTCTGTCCTTCATATAGTTACAATCCCACCTGGTTCTCCAGTACTGCATAAACCCAGAAATCTAGTTGACTTGTTTTCATTACAATTTCTTAACTAGATTTTTTTAATTTGTATTTCTGTAAGATTCAAATTGAGAATAATCATTAAATCTGGGAAAATTCTGATGTTTCCTATTCCCTTCAAGCCTGGTTGAAATAAATCCTGACTTTTGAGAGTTATAGTACAAAACAAAAGGAGTGAGGAAGGTTGGTTAAATTCAAACTGTTTATTGCTCAGCAAGAAAGAAAAGCTTGTTTTAGTCCCTTCCGTGGGGTCCATGTCACTCATGGACCTGTAATTAGCTCGGGATACTTATTTTTTTCACTGTGTAGTCTAAGGAGGAAAAGTTTGAGCCTTTTCTTTCTTTGTACCTTAGGTCCCAGTGCAGCTCCATCTGCAGTAAAGGGTTGCTAGATATTGCATGTTTGCAGTTCACCTGTGGTGTATACTTTTATTAGTATACCGTGGCTGCAGTGGTCAGACAGATCTGTCACAGACCCCCTTTTTGGACGTGCATCTCTGCAGGGGCTGTATTCAGGCCGTTCTGTCTGCCTCTGCAGTGGTCTGCCAAGGAGGTGCAGGCATCCTGCAGCCAGCAGTGTGGACAGAGACCCAGAGCATGTTATGCTACACCCAGCTTTTTCCAGGTGGTTAAGGATGTTTCTTGAGTTTCTTGAGGATCTAAAGCTGCTGTTCTTCAGAATCTCATTTATCTTTTGGCTTTGGTGAATCCCTGGTTGATATGCTTAATCCCCCCCCCCCTTTTTTTAATTCTACCAAGATGCTTCTTTCTCCCTAAGCAGGAACACCACTTGGGCATGCAGTTGCACTAGCACCTATGCCTCTCATTCTGTTTTAAATTTGCTTACTAATTTACAGAGATATTTCTGCAGTCTCAGTGTACCATCCTGGTCTCTTTCTGTCACGCATCTGAAAACGCCTGTGGGAAACTGCATGATGGATCTGATCTGATGCCTTTAATGGTCCATTCATGGTTTGTTATACTGCATATTCCTCTGCCACATGAAGGGGGTCCCAAGGGTGTCTGGAAAACACTTAATACTATGCAGCATGGTACTAGCTTTTAAAGTGTGTTCTAGCTAGATTTATTTTTATGTTCTTAATAACTGCTCTTTCTTGTTTTTTATTCTTTTTTTTTTTTTTTTCCCTTGGTATTGATATGCAGTTTGCAAAAATTAACCTTCCAAAAGGAAGTAGCTGCAGACTTTGCTTTTAGTGATTGTAAGAACTTTCAGCATAAGAATTTGAACATCATTTGATTCCAGATCTTTTTGTGTCTTTATTAGTTTCTTAAAGACCAATATACATTTCACAGGGCTTCATCTGTCCACTCTGTATGCAAGTGTGTGTAACTCCTACTGATCTGTGTGAACATTACCAGAACGAACACATGGGGACAGAAGGAAGACAGGAGCTTCATGACCTTCCAGCTGTTACTGTGGGTCTTGTTTATTTTGTTTCAATAGCTTTGGTAATGGACTGTTTTAAATGAACATTCATCTTTTCTCATGGCTTGGATGCCAGCTTTTTTTTTTTTTTTAAAGTATGTTTCTTTTGATTCTTCACAGAAAAATAGTTGATCTCTTTGCAGGATTCAAAAGTATACATTCAGCAGAAGAATTCATTTATGTTTAGCTCTCTGGTTTACAGTTTTGTCTCACAGGAAACATTTGCAGTATTGTTAGACTCACATTCACTAATGTGTTCCTTTCAAACGGCTTTTACTTGGCTTTATTGTAAATGAGGCTTGCATTATTTGATATACTTCATTTGATATACTAGAGTCAGTTTCATGATAAATATAGTATTAGATCTTCTAAATCCGTTGTGAAAATACATGTTTTCAGCTTTTATTAGCTAACGTTTTAAAGAAGATTTCTAGAGGGAGACAGATACATTGCATGAAGGATGGAACTGAAGACAGGAATTCCAAAAATAGTTTAGAAGCTTCTCTTGAACATTTTTAGATCCTTATAGGTACAACAACAAAAAAGAAACACACCCACATCATACTGGAATTGTTTTATATCTCCAACAAAATGCAAAGGCTGTTTCTGTTAATAGACTGTAAGTAGTAGTGTGTTTCTAAATTCTTCCAGTTGTAGGTCGTAGAATGTAAAATAACAGCCTAAAGGCTTCAGCTATCTGATCTCCCCCCCTTGGGAACCTTCAGAGTAGACTTCTAAGGGTAGGCAACTTCCTATGCACCAAATGAGCTTGAAAGGAGATAAAAATTGTTTTGCATTCCTTCTGATGATCTTACTTCTGAGTTTTGAATCAGCATTTACCCTTAGTTGCATAAGCTAGATGATTTTATTGTTTGTTGCTATAGGCATTTATTAAGTAGTGCTTTTTTTCCAACCGAGAACCTAATGAGTATTTATGCTTTATTTTTAAAGGGAAGACTTAGAAGTGTGGGACTTCATTCCCAAAAGTGCTGAATGCCCTCGTTACAGAGATTATCTCAAAGTCACCTGAGATCTCTTTTAAAGGACGAACTGTCACCTGTTAGAGTGAGCAAGAGCTGTGGTAAGACCTGCAGCTGCTGCTCTCCAGGTGCACAGAGGGACTTCCTCATAGCCAGTAGAACTGGGAACTGGTTATGATTAACTCATCACCGCCACCTGTTGAAGCAAAGACCATCTGTAGTGCTGTGTTTGTGGTCACATTGCCTTTATTTTGTCAATTTTCTGGTCACTATGCTAGTGCCTTAGTTGAATAAGCTGTCACTGACAGTGACAGACCATGGCATTCCTGATGCAATGGTATCAATAGATAATGGCATGTGGGCCATTAGAGATGTCTTGGTTACCTGAAGAATGATTTCTTCAGGAAGTCATTCTTTCATTTAATCTGGGCTGTGTTTAAGTTTTTGGAGTTCACTGTGGGTTCTTGCCCAGTATGAGTTTTTGTTTTGTCACCATCAGTTACTTGTCACGTTACAACTTTTTAACCTGATAACATTTGTGTATTAAGTGTGGCATGCGAAAGGCAAAAGCAGTTGTTTCTAACTCTAGCTGTTTGCTGTTGCTAAAGCTGTGTTAGTTCAGTGATTTGATAATTATCTGGGAGAGTTGAGAAACAAAGAATGCTAGTATATAGGGAGTTATTTATCACTTTCACCTTTATTATATCAGTGTTCATAGAAACACTGAAAAAGTGGGGCATTTATTAATCATGGTCAATGCTAGAATGTAAAATTTTAAATACTTGACTACTGGGAAGCTGGTGGTTTGTATTTGTTGATGGAAAATGATAGTTTGTGTTTGCAACAAGCACATTCTGATCCTGAAACAGGAACACAACCAAGCTGTCACCCTTCATTGCATCTTTGCAATTCTTGAGGCGGCATTGTAAGAAGAGTATAATCTGCTATCAGAGTCATCTTTTGTACCAGACATATGAAACATTGCTGACTTTGGCTTACTCTGACTGATATATGGCTTTGTGTGGCTTGTTGATATTACTGTGAAAAGCTCAGGTACATTTTGCTGGAAACAGTGCTGAAGAAGCCCCTGATTTTTTATTATTTTTATTTTGCCAGTGCATTGTCCTCAAATGTGGAGATAGGAAGCGTCAGAATGCCAGTGTTTAGTCTCACGTTGTGTG
Source organism: Nettapus auritus (assembly GCA_011076525.1). Taxonomy (NCBI): domain Eukaryota; kingdom Metazoa; phylum Chordata; class Aves; order Anseriformes; family Anatidae; genus Nettapus; species Nettapus auritus. The sequence goes on from CM021765.1 coordinate 47,646,020, forward strand.
ACCTGAAAAACTGCTAATTGGTTGACCAAATCATTAATTAGTACCTTACTTTTAAGTTTGCCTATTGCTTTCTTCACTAACCTGTCTTTTGCTGATTCAGCCTCCCGGCTGATCAAAATTTTAGTAAGTCAGGCCGCTTGCCACTCTGTTCTCCTTGCCCTTCCTTCCCCTCCATCCTCCGTGCAAGGAGAGTTGGTGACATTCTTCAGGCAGAGGTGTCCTCCCTTGGACCTTCTGAATGTGTCTGATGGCGTGCTGCAGGAAAGGATCCTCGCCGCTCACCTGCAGCGTGATTTATGGTCTTTCCCTTAAACAGCTCTCTGTGCAGCCCTCGTTTTTCAAACTAGGGACTGCTCCATATGATAACTGGTGAAAATAGCAGCGAAATACTTTTCCCCACTCCTCAAGCACTGATGAAGCCTTACCCTAAAAGGTAAGGCCTATGCAGCTGCAGGAACAGGCACCATAACGTTGGCAAGTGTATTTGTCCATATATAGTCAGCTTGGCCAAACAAATTCCTTACGGAAGTGAAACACATCACCACGTTCCCAAACAGGGACATTGTTCCCCAACTTTTATATATACACTGGAGCCACTAACAAAAGCCCTATGGTTCGTTGTGTTTTGTTTTCTTTTTCCTAAAGGAATGATACATTTCTAAACTGTTTCCACCATTTCCTGGATGTCTATGTTGGATGTTCACGATGTTTAAACAGTAAACTAGAGAAACGTAATTTCAGACTTCCCAGTTTCTCCAGGGGCATCCAGAAAAACACTGTGTGGCACTTTTGCAGTGTTTAGAATATACTGGCTGTTAATGTCTATTGTCTTAGCTACAATGCAGCTAAATCTAAGGCAGTTTTTAACTGTTCTTGGGTTGTTCTCATGACTTTCCAGATGCTTAGTAAATATGCATTTCTTGGCTAATACAAGCAAAATATGACACTGTTTTCAGAAAAGGCTTTTTATAACTCATTTGCCTAGAATGTAAATTGGAAAACAAATTGTGCAAAAACATGTTTTCTGTCTTTGAAAATACCTCATTCTTCGTAGTGTTTTTTTCTGCTTGTCTCTTATCTCAATTGATTACATATTCTTTTTATATGGATGCCCTTGGAATGTTGCAGACTGCTTTTTTCCTTTTCCTTTTCCTTTTTTTTTTTTTTTTTTTTTTTTTTCCCCACAGAGAATTGTATCAGTGCTTTCGTTCTGATATTATATTTTATCCTCTTTGACTGCTCTTTCAGCTGCTTCTCCAATTAGGTTGCAGTTTTCACCTTGCTGGTACTTGTCTGCTTTGCACAGGAACAAAAATAATTGGCTGAGCTGCACTACTACATTAATTTGCTGCAACATGTGAAGAATACTAAGAGAATGAAGAATCAGAGATACTGATTTGATTTGATTTGGCCATTTCATGCAACTTTTTTTAAAGAAATAGCTAATCCACTGAATTAGAATTTCTAATTCATGACAAAATTGTAGTTTTATAGGTTGTGACAGAACTGTAATACTACTCATCAACAGTAATAAAAACAGAAGAGAACAGAACTAGAGATTGTTTCTTTTCATGTCAAGAAGAATACAGATTCTTTTCTGGAAAGACATTGAGTCTGCAGTATGTTATAAAATAAACTGTAGCAAGACACTCTTTTTCTTTTTGATCAGAAAATTAAATATCTGCTTATAACGTTGAAATGGATGGATCTTAATTTCATGGAATGTGACCTTTTAACCCACTTTTCTAACGATTAAATAGAGATGTCATCTTAGTGTGTATGTAAACACAGGGGAAGGAGCTTTTTCTGGTAGAAGATGGGGGAAAAAAATCTGTCAACTGTATCTTCCTTTTAAGAATATATAAAAGGAATGACCTTATTTATTTATTCTTTAACTTAAAATACTTTATTTTTATTTTTTTTGTCAGTATGTCAGACTTCTGAAATAAATTACAGGTGTGGTCTTGCCCTTACTCTCTAGGCAGGCAGTTTAAATTGCCTCTGAGAACTTCCTGAGGATTCAGTTTATTGCTTCAATGTGTATTCAGGAAACAAAACCTAGAAACTACGTTATACAGCTTTCAGCTCTGAAGCATTTTTGTCCTCTGTCCTTAAGTGTACACAGTTCTTAACCTTCTGTCCCATAAAATGTTTCAGCCTTTAAATCCCTGTGTAACTGGAGAATATCTGAATTTTAGTTTAGAGTTACGTGTTTTCACTTAGCATTTAAGTAGTATCAGGGAAGGTTGTGGAGGTTCATCTTCAGTGGAAAAACATGAATGGTGAATTTGGAATCTTTCCAAATAATTGGCCCACTTAAAAACTAAAATCACCTCCAGAAAGGTGTTTATGCCACTGAGTACATGAACAGGTTCTTGAATGTGCTGAAAAAGTTTTTAAACCTGCATAACATTATTCACAGCATCAGCTTGACATACCAATACAGTTCTGAAGGTTTTTAATGTAAGTCAGAGTTCTGAGACATTGGCAAACTTAGATCATGACTGGGAAGTATTACAGCTTTGGACTTGAATCACAGCTATCACTTTTTGTTCATGTGGTTTACTGTAAATAGGCTGTAGGCTTGAGTGCTGGCTCAGTATTTCTGGAAGGTCAAAGATGAAGCCCAGAAAACTCAAATTTATGTAAACTAGAACCTAGTCACGTAAATTCCAAACACGCTAAAATATGTACTGGATTGGACTTAGCTGTTCCATAGTGCATATGTGGTGGACTATCCACTCACCTTTTCCAGATTGGTAAAAGTATCAATTATACTGCAATTCTGCAGTGTTTTTTTTTTTTTTGGTTGTTACTGCTTATTTTTTGTTCACCACGGTACTTAAATATTTTCCAAGAAGAGTGTTTATGGAACAAAATCGACTTCTCAGTGGAAAATAGCAAAGTTGCTTGGTTCTTTAAGCTTGACTCATGACGTAATTGCTGGGATAAAAATGCAAGATGCTGCAGAAGTGTTTACATTAACAAATAGAGCTCCACGTGCGCTATTCCTGTTATATGGCTCTCTACCACAGACAGCTGTAGATCAGCAGTAATTACAGCAGCCATTGGTTTAGTTCTTTGCAGTATTAAAATGTGTTGGAGAATAGAAACTTATCCCAATTTTAAAGAAAATGCTAAGGAAGCAGGGTAGCTATGTCAGCGACTTCCAAACTTACCTAGAGTGCCTTCTCTCTTGTACTCCAACTCTTTAAGCAAATCTGAATTCCATTCTGTAAAAGCTGTTTTTGCCCATGGGATTGGCCCTCAAGAAGAGGTGGCTTCTTTTTGCAAGATAGCTCCAATTTCAATTTGTGAAAAAGGAGCCCTAGAGTAAAGTTTGCTGTGTTTTCACTCATTAATTAGAGATTACAAAGACTTTCAGTAAAGCTCTGGGAGAAAAGAGCAGTTGGTAGAAATTTAGATTTAAGGCATACATACATAGTTGTTTTAGGCTCCAGTTATCAGTGATGGATCCTGGGGAGCTGTTAGGCTGACCCTACTTACAATATAAGCATTTGTTAGGTCAGCTGATTAATTTCTTGCTCCATTAACTGTATTGAATAGTTCTCCATTGATGGTGATTGGAGAGTCAGACACCTATGTGTAGATATGTTTTATTTATTTATTTATTTATTGCATGCTAAAACCTTCAGCTTGTTGAAAAATATTTTTGCATTTCTTCAATTTTCTTTGCTCCTGAGTAGGGCAAATATTGCTTATCTAAATGTGTTGTCACATAACTTCATGTTTAGATCAGGTTTGTGCAGAATGGTGAGGAAAAATATTTACAAGAAAGGTCATATTCTGAAAAGGTTGAAATTTTCAATTATATACTTTTACTTCACTCTCTACTCAGGCCTACAGCATGATACAAGAAGCCAGAGAAGCAGAATCCGTTCAGTCCTATGCATTCTGTTTTCTGTTATGTAAACTACTTCTGAATCAGTTCTAACAACGCTGAGCGTTAGGAGGACTCTATGTAGGAGGACTCTATGGCTGTCTGGAGTCACTCTAGCCATGTACAGTGTGCCTACGGGTCTGTGCCCCAGCTCTTGCAGGGGAGTGTTTCTGTGTGGGAGACTAGCTCTTCAAACAACTAATTGCCCTGTAAATTATATTGGCACAATAAAAATAAATATGTCAGCTCTTATTGCAAGAGTTCCCTTCTAGTGTCACTTTTAGCATTCTGACTTAGTTCCCCAGAAGTGCTGTATTAATGATTTGTAAAAATATTAATGTTACCTGCAAGAATTTTTTTTTTTGCCTTGTGTGTCTTTTAGGAGAGAGAAGCTTAACTTTATCAGGTCTGAAAGTAAATCTTAACTATTAGAAGATTCTTGTAGCTGTTTTTCATCTCTAAAGGCTTGATCTTTTTAGTCTTTCTTGACAAAGGCAAATAAACGAGCATCTGGTACTTCCACGGATTTCAAGATTTTGGGTAAAATTTGGCATTATAACCCAAGCTGAGACAAGACACCTTCCTATGCAATTTCAACGTAGATATATGTGTTCTGCTGTGAATGAGCTCATCTGTTTTGAAGTCTGCACTAAGAAGACCTGTCCTGCAGAGAGCAGAGTTGCTGTGGAGGTGCTTGGTGCTATGCATGGCTCAGAAGCATCTGCCTAGAAGAGAAGCATTTCCCTCTGAATCAGAAAATTGGGATTTGAAATCAAGTGCCTGTCTCATTCTCATTGTAGTGCCATGACCACTAGGTCAGATGCTACTTCGAGCTCTAAGTTGTGTGCTGATTCCTAGTGGACTGTTGGTGCATGTATATGGTGTTGTGGTTTGGACGACTTTTTTTTTTCAATATTCTTGCTCTATCTTGCTTCAGAAGGTCTGCAGTGATCCTAAGAACTCTTTCCTGATGAAATCTTATGAATGTGGTGGTTTTGGTTTTATTTTTCTTCTTCCTTAACTGATAGGCATCTGCAAAACATTTTGGATTAAAAAAAATGTCATTTATATTTATATTTTATCTATTTATAAAAACAAAAAGCAACTAATCATCCTTTAACTTCTTTCAGGCTCTTTTCTCCTTACATAAAGCAAAAGATAAAGCCCAATTAGAAACATCAGTTAGAGAGTGCAGCACTGCAGGGGTTGTGATATCTGCTTTTATGAAATGAAGAATATTAAACGCCTTCCACTTCTCCGTGACTGTGCCTTATGCAAAGTAAATTGTAAATGCAATTTTAAATAAAATCTACCAAATGTCTGTTGGCAAATACAACCTTTTGAAAACTGTAATTGTGCATGTTATGTGTGGTAGCTATCTTCTTCAAATACAAAAAGAGTGCTTTGGTACTTGCTTGTTCTGTAAAGGAGCCTGTTAGTTAAGGAAGCCAAGTGTAGACTTACTGAGTGGAGAGAATGGAGACCTTCCTGCCTTCCCCTCCCCAGCCGTGGTGACCAGCGTACACCTCTTGGTTGTAACTGTGCAATCTCCTCTTTATCCAGGACAAGGCCTCACAACTTGATATAAATTCCTGGAAACTAATAAAAATGCTTAAAAGATTTAAGCATCTCAAACCATCAGTTTTTATTCTCTTCCTCTTCCTTCTCACTCATTCACTTTTAATTTAGTGTTGTGTACCTTTCCATGTTTTCAAGATACATCTCAAGACAATGTTGAGAAAGAGCTTTTTTATGGTTGCACTGAAAAAAAAAAAAGAAAAACTCAGGGAGACCCACCACCCCTATCAAGACTCTCACCTGGGCCTAATAGTTAACAGGCCCAGGAAAGCTGTATGCTGCTGCCTGTTTCTGGCGGGTGCAGTAGGGAGGTCCTGGTGATTCTGGTTTTCGTACTGTAAAGAGAACTGAATTAACATTTAGATGTCAGCTCTGGCTTCAGCAGCATTACCAGCCTGCAAGATGCAATCCAGGCCCAAGTATGTAGGCGTAAGGGAGCTGGGGCGCATGCAGCGGTAGGAGCTGGTGGTTTTGCCCACCCCAGCTCTGTAAGCAGGGGGAAGGTTGATGTCTTCCATCCTTCCCCAAGGTTGCCCTTTTGCAGAAGGGTAACGTCTTTCTCAGAGCTCGTGATTCACACCTTTAGGAAATGCTGTGTTAGCGTAAGGGCGTGTATGCGAGCCGTGCCAGTGCCGAGCTCAGCAGTGCCAGGCCCTTCAAAAGCGAGACCAACCCTGGGGATGGCAGTGCTGTTGGAGGGGCCGGGGTGGGTGGGTGACACACTCTGTCCATGGAAGGGGAAGGTGGCTCCTGTTATTAGAAGATTTTGTTATCATCTGGTGCCAGCAAGCCTGGCTGTACAGAGCAGGAGCTCCTGTCCACCCCGGGGGCGCTCACTCGAAGCCTGGTCCCTGGACAGCAGCAGCTTTCCTCTGCCTCTGGCTCCTCTGCCCTGCAGTGGCTGCAGTCAGTTCTGCCTGCCTTGCTGGGAAATCTGGGGCTGGCTTTGCTTAATAATGAGACAGATGATTGATTGCTGTCCCCTTGGGCTAATGGCGAACATAACCTATTCTTTCCTCTTCTCCAGGGCCCCTCTTTCCACAGAATAAAACCCGACCACACAGCAAAAAAAAAATTATATATATATATATATCCACCCCAAAACCAAACAAAGAAATGAACTTGCTGTTCAAGTGGAAAGAAATAAAGGACAAAATGAAGGAGAGGACAGAGCAGTTTTCTACACTCGTTCTTTCCAGATGATCTTAATTGTGCAATGAGTATTCTGCATTTCTCTGAGAACTGCAGGCATTCCTGTCACTGGGAGAGTAAACTGAATGCTGAAAATCACTTGGTAGCCTTTCATCCAGAAGGATCCTGTTGCAGTGTCACTGTATGAGTCTGTCTGCTTTCACCTGCTAGTTAAAATACATTCCTTTCTCTTTTTGACCACTTCTCTAGTTAGTTCACTGCCAGGACTATTTGCCAGGAATTTTCTAGAATTTCCCTTTGGTACCTTCACTGCCATCAGATAAATGTTACTGGGAACTTAGTACTTTAACCATCTTTCTGTACCCATGTTGGTATGTATGCCTATATGTAAGTTACTTGTTTTAAACCAGAGTGAAACATTGCGGATCAGTTCTGGAAATAAGTAAATGTTTGTTCAAGTTTGTTGTCTGCTGATGGAGTATACTGTTCTCTTCAACAGAATTGTGTTAAAATTAGTCTTCAAAATAGTATGTGCCGGATTTGACAAGCAGCTATATTTAATTATTAATTTCTGAAGCAGTAAATAAATAATAGCAGTTGTGAAGTCCCTGCTCAGTGCTCTGGAGCTTCAGCCATGTTTGAATACCTGAACTTGACAGTTCTCTTGCAATAAATCCATGCCAATGTTTGGTTATTTAAGACTTAGCAACCAGGGGACCTTAATTTCACTTGCATGAGGTTCTTTACACAGTTTGGAGTCATAAGGAGCCTTTAATGGGAGATTAAATAGTTTGCTCGCACTCTGAAATTTCTTTGTTTTGCCACCCTGGTGTATATTGGCTATGGTATAAATGAGAATTAGTCTTGGAGCGGGCATGATAACCAAATGAATGGAGAAAGAAAACAAAATCCAGCCCTTAAAAGCAGGTGTAGGAGGTTGCTAGATGAAATGAGATGGATAAGACTTATGGTAAGTGTCAGTCTGGATGCTCCACAACTGTTGAGGAGCTAATGGGTGGAATGACCGTATTACCCTGATAAGTTTTTGCCCTGGTCAGCTTGCAGTAAGCATCTTGTAATGAAAGTGGATGACTTCAGCTTCTTTAGGCTGTTGAGATGTGATTTCCTTGAGATAGTATTTTTCTGAATTGCACTAAATAATTAATTATATCTGTAAAAAGAGGTTCTTAATCTCATGGTCTTTACTGAAATCAGTAGCCTAAATGTGGTGGAAGTTGCAGTGCAGTCCTTCTAACTTCTCATTTTTTAAATGAAGGCCTCATTACTAGTATGTAATGCTACTGGAAAAGCACTGAATAATGAAACATGAATTATTTAGGAATTTTCTAAATTTTTAATTGCCAAAGCTGTTATCAGAGCAGGAAAAAAATAGTATGAATCTTTTTAAAATAACAATTGTATCTGCTACCTTTTAGATGCGTAAAAAGCACTTAAATTTGGGCAGATGATGAAAAAAACATTACTTCTCATCTTTTTTTTTTTTTTTTTTTTTTTTTTTTCCATAATAGGGCTTTATCTGTCCTCTCTGTATGAAGTCTCATGGATCAGCTGAGGAGCTGTTCAAGCACTATGAAGCGGTTCATAATTCTGGCATTGATTCAACTCGTGGAGGGGAAGGTCATCTGTCACCGGAAAGGTGGAACGCTACTAATTTGTGCATGTGCTTTTGTGTCAGTGTTGAGCTGCTTCTAATTACACTGAAGGCAGTATTAATTTGAACACTTAATTACGTACTGAAGTATTTAAATGTTCGTGTCCTATTTCCAACTATAATTAAAAAGCAGCTTGAAACTTCCATTGATTGATATTAATCTGACAATAAATGAAAACCAGTTGTTTAGGTTTAAATTGTTAATTCAATCATCTGTTTTTCATGCATCTGAGAATGTAGTGTAACAAACTGGAATGATTTTTATGAGTGTGGCAGAAAAATACTGGTTTATCCTTATTTGCATCATAGAGCTGAAATTTCATCTTTTGAGCTTGAGGCGAGGACAACCCTGACTATACAGGAGAAACCTGGTTTTGTCCCTTAGTGGTTAGAGTACTTACTGGGTAAAAATAACATCAGTTTTTGCCTGAATAGCTTCCCATATTACCTTGCTACTTGCAAATCTGAGAAGTCTCTGTGTCAGTCTCCTTCCACGTTCCAGAAACTCCATCCTCATTTGCAGAAATTTTCTCTAATTTATTTTATTTAACTCTTTGGTCAAAATCAAGCTGTTGAATATATTCCTAGGAAACGTATCAGACTTTTATTTCTGAGACCAGCAGACACTGATGAGATGAAACTCACTCTTGGTAGAACAGTTTAGAGTAGTCTGCCTGTGTTTGAGTAATCCCTCATGTTGGTATGGAGAACTTTTTCGTATGGGTAAAGTTTACACAGGGTTCATTTTGCTTCCTGCTGGTTCTTTTGCTATTTGTGTTTTATCGTGGATGGTTGTAAATGACAGTCCACATTGCTGTTTGATCCCCCCTGTCCAAACTCTCTCTTTTGGTCTGTATGCAACAGTGTCACAGTGAGCAGCCGACTGGCCTCATTCAGCAAATGGGGTTACCCACTTTAAAACCCTGCAAGGTATCCCCTAATAATGGAGCTGGCTTCTGCTGCTGCTGGGAAGTAAACCGTTCAAGTGTTTGTGACTAGTAGAAACATGACCCAAAATGATAAATGATCACATTGAAAAAAACACATGCATTTATGTAACTTGTGAAAGGTTGGTACTTTGGTGAGAAAAGTGTGTGGAAGGCAACATATTTCAGTTATTACCCACATGAAGATCCTTGTATCCCTAGTGTTGTGCAGACCAAGCCAGTTAGACCCGATGTTACCGGAGAGGTCGTCTTCATGCATAGATGGGCCCTTCCTCACGAGCTCTGTTCTTTTCCAGCTGCTGTAGGTTTCTGGCTGTGCTCCCTGAAAAAGTAAACTGCTATGCTTCTTAAAGTGAGCATGCTGGAACCTTACTGTTTGAGGGGAGTAGAATTTTCTTTTCTTTTTCCTTTCCTTTCCTTTCCTTTCCTTTCCTTTCCTTTCCTTTCCTTTCCTTTCCTTTCCTTTCCTTTCCTTTCCTTTCCTTTC